>CM037879.1:113565024-114768358 GCA_021292165.1 Shinisaurus crocodilurus
GGGCGTGTCTGCAGAGGAAGTCGCTACTAATGTCTGGGTTCTGCAGTGTCCCAGGGAAAAATAGGTACCTTCTCATCCTTGCATTGTGGAAAGCTGAGCAGATTGCTGGCTTCTGTCATCCATAACCTTGGAAGACAAGGGATGAACAAGGTACCCAGCATATCTGGTTTGTACATACTGAGATTTCTTAAATCTGTACTTCTGATGGCCAGATTAGAATTGTTATCATATGCACAATCACATGCAATGCCAGCAGAATTCTGGAGTATTTTTAGAAATAAAATCTAGCAGACACTGGGAAGTGTTCAAGCTTCTCATTTATTTATTTAAGTACTAGATTTTTACCTCACCTTTCAGGGTTCAAACAATTGACCAGGGGGCAGGATCCAGAATGTATGATTGACTAATGAAGGATAGTAAGAACTCCTAGAACATCTGCCCCAGAGGTCTGAAGCCACAGAGACCATATTTCTCACATGTGTGTAATGCCCTTCCTCCAAAGAGCTCAGGGTGGCTTCTGTGGTGTTTAATCTCATTGTATGGTCACAACAACCCAGTGTGGTAGGTTAAATTTTGAGGTAGTCCCTGGCCCATGGTCTAGTGCCTGTTCAAAGTATATGTTGCATTAGATTGTTGCCCGTGTTTGGTTTTTCCCCAGTTTCTATAGTTGAGTGCTTTTGCAACTCTTCCCATCTACATTGTGATGTTTGATCGTGCACACACTTTTTTTTTAAAACTACCCTATTTTAGACACTTATGGGCAGTATCCAATGGAGATGGCCTTTGAGCAGCCAGCACTGCTGATTTTGTTGCGAAAGGAACATCAACACTTGTGTAACAGAGATTTAGCACTTCTGGGGGGAAACTGAAACAAGCAGAAATGCTTGTTTCTTGAATGGCAGAGGTCGTCACGTAAGGGAGCTCTGCCGACCTGCTCCATTCCAAAAACGAGCATTTCTGCTCGTTACAGGGGTTGCCCCCGGAAGCACCAAATCTCTATTCTGCATGCAGTAGGTACCACTTACGCAATGGAATAGGCGGGGCTGGCTGCTCATGGAATGGAAGCGGCAGTGGCCCTGCTCGCGGGCGGGCAGTGTTGGATACTGCCCTAGGGTTACACTAAGAGGCAGAACATTTAATCTGGAGTAAGTGATTTTAGTGAAGCTGCTCTGATGTAAAATTTTTGGATTGCTTCTTAGGAAAGAGAACACTGTGGTGAGCTATTACTTTTAGGTTTGGATACCTTGTTAACCTGATTGAATGTTTTATTGCAGAATGACATCTCCTCGCTTCATAGAGTTTGTCTGCAAACACGACAATGTTCTTAAATGCTTTGTTAACCGGTATGTCATTGGAAATTAACCCGTTTCACATAATGTTTCTTGTTACACTGTTACCTTCAGTGTGTGGTGTCAGATATCTAGTCAGTATACTTACCCTGAGGCTTATTAGATGTAACAGTTGAAATTAATGGCAAGTGTTCATGGGCATCTGGCTAAGAATGTATGTAAGGTTAGGAGAGTGTACTTAGACTTGTAGCTACCCACTTCAGGCTTCATGCCATATCAAAATCGCCTACCTGTACACACAGATCATATTTGGATATAGGTAGTGATGGAGAAAGGGCCTTCTCAGTGGTGGTGTCCTACTTGTGGAATGCTCTCACCAGGGAAGCTTGGCTGATGCCTACTCTTCTTTCAGGCAAATATCTTTTTATTTTCCTAGACCTTCTAACTCAATTTTATTTATGCTGTTTTTACATTGCTTGTTATCTGCAGTCTTTTGATTTCATTGTTATATGCTTTGTGTATTATTTTATCTGTGTCAACCTGAAAATATTTTTATTGAAGGGGGAACGTATAAACTCCTAAATAATAATATATAATAATATAATAATACAAATTTATATTGTGCTGTACACCAGAGCGCATTACAATATACAAAATAACTCAAACAATAGTCATTATAATTTAACTAAAACTACATGTACAGCCACTATTCTGCACCAAAATAAGGGGATGAAGCGAAGAAGAAGGCAAGCCCGCCATAAGACTATTACAATAATCCAAGCGTGAAATGACCAAAGCATGGCCAAGCAGCTTCGCAGTCTCCGGGGTCAAGAATCGATGGATCCATCGGATGTTAGCAAGATGGAAGCCACATGCCTTTGCTGTCATATTCACAAATGGACAAAGTGACAACTGATCATCCACCACAACCCCAAGATCGATGGCCTTCGAGACAGGGGGTCACCTGGTAGTCCTGAAGAAGGAGGGGAGGACAAACCAGGGGATGGCCAGGACGTTCAGGATGAAAAACCAAGACTTCAGTCTTGTCCATGTGTCAATTTTAAATGATGAGAGGACATCCATGACACAATGTTCAAAAGACAACTCGTGAGAGAGAACCAAACCTTGTCATTGAGTTCAGGATAAGACTGGTATACCTGGGTGGCATCAGCATAAATATGATATTGAAAACCCAAGCTAGAGATAAGCATACCCAAAGGAAGTGTATACAGAGAAAAGAGAACAGGGCCCAATACTGAGCCCTGTGGGACACCAACAGTGAGGGGGAAAGAATGAGAGGTTCTAGTACCCAAAGAAACGGAAAAAGAGCGATTTGCCAAATAAGAAGAAAACCAAGAAATAGCTAAAATAAATAGGTTAAGAAAACGAGCTATGGTTTGACATGGATGTCTTAATTGACAAGCATGGTTTGTGACTTGCTGGAAAATAAAAACTGTACCATGGTCATGACAAACTATAATTTGGCATGAGGTCTGAATTGAGAAATCATAATTACAGTGATCACTCCATCTCCAGAAATTGCATCATGGAAATGGAAGTGAACTTATCAAGCAGAATGCTGAATGGACAAAAGCAGACAAGCGGCTCTAAATTATGTCATATGTTTGGAAGTTCAAGCCCTGTTTGGTTTCTGAACCAGCCTTTCCCAAACTGGTGGTGTTCAGATGTTTTGGACTATAACTACTAGAATTCCTGACCATGGGCCATGCTGTCTAGAGCTGATGGGAGTTGAAGTCCAAAACATCTGGAGGGCACCAAGTTGGTGAAGCCTGTTCTAAACTATGGTTAGTGCAAGCCAGGACTTGGCATGATAGCTAAACTGATCTTTTGTGCTTTCACAAAGGGGCCTTTGACTAAATTCCAGAATCCAACAGCCTCTTTCATCCAGAAGAGTCTTGTCACCCTTTAAAAAAACATTGTTCTGTGCTCAGTAAAATATGGCCTAAGTTAGGGTTAGGCAACCTGGTACCCTTCAGATGTTTTGGACTACAATTCCCAGAATCCCTGACCATTGGCCATGCTGGCTAGGGCTTCTGGGAGTTATAGTCCAAAACATCTGGAGGGCACCAGGTTTCCTTCCCCGGGCCTAAGCTATCCATTGTTTTTTGGTGGGTAGTAAAATAATTTGTATTTCATCTGGCTATTAATAGTTAAGTTTGATGTTGAACGTTTATAATCTCTGCCCTCTCTAGCTTGTTTGTCTTCTACTTTTGTTAAAATGCCTGAATTTGTTTTAGTGATTTTTATTTGTATTTTAGTGTACACCAATTTGGGTGTTATTGTTATGACCAAAAGGGTTTTTTAGAAATACTCTTGCTAATTAATAAAATGAACTTGACATGATGCCATATGTCACATTCTCCTGCTATTTTGTACATTATAGCCCATCATATGGCAGCTGTGAATGTGGGAACCATCATGTTTGTAGTACACATACTAACATTAGTGGGCATATCTTTTTTGTTGTTATTGTTGTTGGATCTCTTATTATATTTGAACAGCTGCTTATATTCAACCAAAGTATGTCATGTGGTCAGAACACGCCATGCTTTTTGTATGATAGTATTTAATTTGTGAGATGCTACTCTTTTGAAAATACTGCAGTCAATACATGAATCAGACAGTGTGCTTGTAACTTAATCTCCGATTGTATTTTTTCCCCAGGAACCCAAAAATCATCTTTGATCACTTCCACTTTCTTCTTGAATGTCCTGAGCTTATGTCCAGATTCATGCACATCATAAAAGCACAGGTGAGTGTTGAAAACCTACTTTAAAGTTTGAAATTTTGACCTGGTTCAGTCCACCATGGGTTAATTAATGCTTGCGGCACTGCAGTGCTTGCTGTCTGCCATTATGAATGTGCAAGCCCCAGCCAGGGGTTCCGTGGCTTGTTACGTTGTCTGAACCCAGGCAGCAGCGGTTATTTGAGGGTTAAACAACCCTCACCTAACCCATGGTCTGTTTTAGGATTATGCAAGGATAGTTTAACCCTCAAATAACCCCCATTGCCTGGGTTCGGAGGTCATGATGAGCTATGGCAACCCCCAGCTGGGGCTTGCATATTCATAATGGTGGACAGCACATGCTGTGGTGCCCCAGGGGTTAATTAAGCTGTCATGTCATGTGAACTGGCCCAATATGTGGCTCAAGCACACACTATTTCTAAAGAATATTTTTAACTTACATAGATGGCCTAGAAATAATTTTGAATAAATAAAATTTATTTATCTGCTAAATACTGTCTAAGCAGTATGGTAGTATAGTTTAAAAGATACAAAATCTCAGTTAACTAACAGTTAAGACAAAGCTCTTAACAATTGTCTTATTACATGAATGTTGAGCACTGGGCTTATTGTAAAGTCTAATTTACTGTTGTGCCTGTGGTCATAAGTGTATGTAGGCTGAAATTTAATCCATGTTCATGTACATGAAGACTGCTGGTGTACTGATATGTATTTCATGGAGGCCACTCAAAACTTTAACAAATAAACTCCTCTTCCTTACCGGTATAACTTCAAACTCCATTTTAAGAGATGTCTGCAAAATGCTCCATTTCTTAAATGTCCTTGGCCATAACACTAGGAGAACTTTAAAAAATAATGAGTCATTTATCTGTGTCAGATGTATTTGGGCCTGATGTGAGTTTCTCTCTAGGAGGTCCTCGTTTAATATAAACAAATCCATCACTCATACATAATGTTGTCTCTGACAGTATTGTCTTACCTCTTAAATCAATAGATTTGAGCCAAAGTAATACAGTGTAATCCACTCTTGCATGTGTTAATAGTGTGCTAAATCACTTGTCATGATGTTTCATACTTTGGTCTCTCTGATTACTTGCCTGATGTATTGGGATATTATCCCTCAATGCATTAAAATCCCACTGCATATGTGTACAATTCTTTTATGTTGAAGTGAGTGTGGTACTACCATTGCTGCTTTGGGTGCATATCAGATCACACTCAAATGTGCACCAGGGCCACTGGATCATCAGAGTGACTATTTACTGCAGTGTAGACCTTGGTTAACGGTAGACAGAATAGCCTTAGAATAGGATCATAGAGTTGGAAGGGGCCTACAAGGCCATCAAGTCCAACCCCCTGCTCAGTGCAGGAAACTAGAGGAGGGGTCTCCCATCCAAATAATAACTAGGCCTGACCCTGCTTAGCTTTACACACTCAGACAAGCTGAGCCAGCGTGAGCCACAGGTCTTATAGATGGTGTCTTGATAAAAAAGCTAAGTGAAGTTTGAAGATAGACCATGTAGTTTATTTTTCTTCTGTTCTATCTCTTCCATAAGGAGAGTCTTTTGTCATATAACTCCATTGTTGGTAAGATAAAAGACGAACAAAGAACAGGCTTATATTTGATAAACCTCAACAGTAAAGTAACAAAATGCAGGATTACTTGTTTTCTGCTTCAGTAATCCTTGATGTAGATTCATTTTTTGGCTTATCAATGGTATATTGTAAATGTAAATAAGTTCTAGAAAACATGTATGCTTGCTCTTGCTTTTTTTTCTAAAGTTCTCCACTGGTCTTGTGCAAATATAATGTTTACAAGCTTCCTTGATCTCTCTTCCCTTTTATCTATTCCATATGTCACACCTTTCTTTCAAAAGCCTGAAAGCACCCTTTTGGTATCCTCCTTTGATCTTTTCAGCATCCCTGTGAGATAGGTTTAACTGAGATATAGACCTGGTTTGGACAATATGGCTGGGTCACTGTGGGTTATTTAACCCATAATGAGCCGTGGTGTGTGCTGGCTGCATGCAGCCTTCATTTTGAATATGCATGTTGTGTGAACCCAGCCATTGTTTAGCACTTGTGGGAACCTGCCCATCATAGGCTATTCGACATGCCACAACCCTCAGTTGCCCCGATTGTGGGTGACATACGGTATGTGTCCAGCACACTCCGTGTCTCATCATGGGTTAAATAATCCACAATGAGCTTGCTGTGTTGTGCAAACGGGTGCACACAGTGACTGGTCCAAGGCCACACATTGAGAGTTTCATGGCTAAGTGTGGTTTTGAGCCTGGATCTCCCCAGTCCTAATCCGGCACGAATCACTAGACCCTACTGGTTCTCAAATGAATATACTCTTTCCCTTCCATTTCTTGCTTTAACCATGGTATAATCTTTCATGTGTATTCATGCTAACTTTGAACTGAGTTTACAAACACATTTCAAGCATGGCTCATAATACATATGACACACTTGGTCTTGTGTATGTTTTCCCTCCCCTTAGCCTTTTAAAGATCGCTGTGAATGGTTTTATGAGCACTTGCATTCAGGACAACCAGACTCAGACATGGTTCATAGGCCAGTCAATGAAAATGACATTCTCTTGGTCCACAGAGGTAAGGAACTTCACCTGTGCTATCCTTTTCATATGAAACTCTTCTGTGTTGACAAAGTTAAGAAATTAATTGGTTTTCATATTTAGATTCTATTTTTAGGAGCAGCTGTGAAGTTGTGTCTAAAGCAAATTGTGCAAAACTGAAACAGGGAATTGCTGTACGTTTCCATGGTGAAGAAGGCATGGTGAGTAATTACATATTGCCTAATGTGTAAAACATAGATTTATGAAATGCCTATAAAAATAGTCTGGGTAGGACAGCAGTTCTGAAACTGTCATAGCAAGCCTCTCTAAACTGAGAAAACCATCCTGGCCTACTTGGCTTACTGTTATACCAGTTTCTGAGGCAGGTAGATTAAAACAAAAATGTTTCTGATGGTAAAGACCCCTTGGTAGAGGGAAAAACCTAACCAAATAGTGTGTCACCTTCAGGCCTTTTGCTGATTGATGATGAACCTGAACGTGGTTCTTGTCCATGTGTTCTACCTGACACTGAAATACTGATATTCTGTTTACTATCCCCAGACAGACAGAAACATGCAGGGCAGAAAAGAACAGTGTGTATAGATAAGGCTTGGGACATGCCTTCTTAGGAAACACCACCTGACTTCTCATGAAATTTGTTGGTGTTTTTTTTTAATAATATGAATCAAAATCCATTTTAGTTTGCAATTACCAATGAAGTAGTACTGAAAAAATGAAGATACAACATAAAAAAACTATAATTGAAGTCTTGCATCTCTTTGCTTTTTGCAACTAGGGTCAAGGTGTGGTACGGGAGTGGTTTGATATCCTGTCCAATGAGATAGTTAATCCAGACTATGCCCTTTTTACTCAATCAGCTGATGGTATGTTATCTCCTTTTATCTTATAATAGTTTTGGATTTAATGTAGTACAGCAAATAGAATCTCTTAAAAAATTACATTGGCGCTCAAAGCGCAAGTGTGAGCCTTTTAAAAGAGTTCAGTTCCTGATGCATAAAAGAAAAGGTTCTGAGGTTTAAAATTTTGCTATGCTAGACCTATACTTTCAAACTATTGCAATAACTCAATTAGATTTCTGGCTGTTCCCCCCTTAAATTGCAAACCAATTTCTGGCCTTTTTTCTTTAAATGGCAAACCATCATCTTATACCAAAAATCGCTGCTTTTAATGCCCTTCAATTTCAAAACCAAGTTGCCAGGCTGCAAGCCCAGACCTCCATTTGACTCATGGAAGTGTCTTGGGCTATGTCTTCCCTGTGTGAAGATGCATGAGAGACTAGTTGTGATTCCCTTACACAAGGCCAGAATACTGAATTTTCCAAAGGAAGAAATTTGTTCTTCTCCCATCCATTAGTCTTTTAAACTTCAGGATTGCTTAAGAGGAGGCAGACACACTGCAGCTACTTTTGCAGATACTTGGAAGCAACGTTGAGGTGGAACAATATAATTTATAAAACAACAAATGACAAAGAATCTTATGGGACCTTAAAGACTTGAATTTTGTGATTCTGTCACCTGTAGCTTGAATAGAGATTACAGATTTTTATCCTGCTACAGCTGTTAATTGGTTTGCTAATGCCAGGGTATTTATCAACACTACTTTGTCTGCTGTCACTGTAATTATCTTGCATACATCTAAGCTTTAACATAATTATCACTCTCTGTATTTCTTCCATCTCGTGTCTCCTGACCTCACCGCTAACAAGTTTTTTCCCTCCCTGTACCGATATGTGTGTATATATACCTGCCAACTCAGGATGACATTCCATGCTTCTGATGAAGTGGACTTTAATCCACAGAAGTTTATATAATCTACACAACAAATGGATCTATTTATTTGTTGTGTGAATTATTGTGGTGAGACTCTTACAAAATGTATTTTTATCCTTGAAAGCTTATGCCATAATAAATTGGTTGGTCTTCACTGGTTTTGCTACACCAGGCTAATATGGCTACCCCCCTGGAAACTATAGAAATTATTTTTTACATATTATGTATTTACACCACAATTTAAGCATGTTTACTTGGATGTAAGGCCTACTTTGTCCAATATTGCTTACTCCCAGGTACATTTGTTAGAACTGCAGTATTAATAATTATTGTTCTACTCTGAAAAAGGTTTAAACTATGTAAAAAGCCTTGAAAGATGATACTCTTTCATAGGGCAGTATCCAGCAGGGAGTTACGCCCCTACCAATTCTGTTGCGCCCCGTTCCATTCCACAAGCAGTGCCCACCACTTGTGCAATGGAGATTTAGTGCTTCCGGAAGGTACTGGAAGCGAGCAGAAAAGCTTGTTTCTGGAATGAGACAGGTCAGCGGAGTTTGCATAAGAGAGCTCCACCAACCTGTTCCAGTCTAGAAACAAGTGTTTCTGCTCGTTTCAGAGCTTTCTCTAGGAAGCGATAAATCTCAGTTGCGCAAGTGGCGAGTCCCACTTGCACAATGAAATGAGAAGGAGGGGCTGCTTGTGGAACCGAATTGGTGGGGGCATAACAGAATTGGCGGAGGGCATTGGATAATGCCCATAGTATTCAATCATTATAAGTGATGCCAGGTTTTTCCCCTCCCTATATGGCTTCTGCCGTTGCATTTCCATGCCAAGAATGTAAACTGTGGAAGTGCAAATCTGCCCCTTTATTTATCTTTCTGCATGTTGGCATTCTTGTGTGTAGATCTGACAATATTTCAGTAGTGTAAACAGAACAGAAAGCAATAGCAAATATATGAATTGGACATTTGGAGTAGAATTTTACTTAAGGTATTCTAAAGTCAGATTTTTTTGTGGGTGAAAATGTAGAAATGGAATTATATGTTAGCAATTAGCGTCCTTTGCTTGCAATAGAAAGGTTTCGTCAGAGGAAGGCTCATTTTTATTATACATTAAGGTTACACCTCTGAGATGTTTCCTTTATAATTTCATTTTGGTGGGAAAATAGGATTTTTTGCCACTTTTTATTTTGCTCCTGACACTGAATCACAGAAAACTGATCAAAGGTTAGTGTTCTAAACTGTTTTCAAGCCAAGAAATAAAAGTACTGCTTGTTTCTGTAGGAACCACTTTCCAGCCAAATAGCAACTCTTCTGTAAATCCTGATCACTTGAACTACTTTAGATTTGCTGGACAGATCTTGGGTTTAGCTCTGAATCACAGACAGCTGGTCAACATTTACTTCACGAGGTCATTCTACAAGCACATTCTTGGTATGTTTCTATTAAGGCTTTAATCTGTTCTGTTAAGATGTGTCATGGTCTCGAGCTAATAAATTTATTTGCGTTACGTTATTTAAATTTCTTCCCTACTCCATTGCTGAGTAAAGCAGAAACTACAGCATTATTCAAAAAAGAAAAAAAGGTTCAGCCTTGCAGCATATCTGCAGTATAACCACCATCTGACACTGCAAGTTAGCATTAATCTAGTGCAGTGTTCTCCAACCTTGGGTCCCCAGATGTTTTTGGCCTACAACTCCCAGCACGTCCTAGCCAGCGTAGCTGGCTGGGGCATGCTGGGAGTTGTAGGCCAAAAACATCTGGGGACCCAAGGTTGGAGAACACTGATCTAGTGCTTTTACAGGGTGCTTAAAGCATTCACATAGAACACATTCATTTAGTCGTTCCAGCAACTCTGTAAGGTAAACCAGTATGATTCCCATATTACAGATGGATGTGGGAAGCTGAGAGTGAATGACTTGCTGTAAAGGCCATCCTGAGTTGATGGCTTAGCTAAGCTTTGAAGTGGGAACCTCTCTGTGAGCATAGCTCATGTTTGCAACCACAGCATACACAAGCTTCTTTATGAGTGTAGCTTTAGTGTTCTGCAAGCCACACATCATTTTGTGGCAACAGAGCAGCTCAGAACAAATCACAGTTTCCTAGAATATATATGTTTGTGGATTGCCATGATAGTTTCCCCCTTCACCCTGCACTGTTTCATTGAGTCTGTAGAGGGCAGTCCTTTACTGCAAATAAAACAGAAAAAGGCAAAACAATTCCTGAACTAATATGTATGAAAGATTTTTGTTTTGTTTTTCCTCCAAGGTATTCCTGTAAACTATCAGGATGTGGCATCTATTGATCCAGAGTATGCAAAGAACTTGCAGTGGATTCTAGATAATGATATCAGTGATTTGGGGCTAGAGCTGACCTTCTCAGTTGAGACAGATGTATTTGGAGCAATGGAGGAAGTGCCTTTGAAACCAGGGGGTGCAAGTATAATTGTCACACAGGAAAACAAAGTGAGTCATTTTGGCTTATATTTGTATGTTATAATTCTGATAAATCCTTCCAGTGGAGACCTCTGGTAGCAGCCTTGTTGTCCACAAAGTAAAATGAGGCACCAGCAGAACAGGCCCTGTAACAGCAGTTCTGTTGCTCTCCTATTTTGACTTGCCTTTCTAAAAATGAAAACAAAATAAAGTGCCATCTGAAGAAATTAGCCATACCTGTACTAAATATGGTCTAATCTTTTTGGAACAAGCTGGCCAAAGGAACCTGTAGTAGTTGCCAATATAGAGGGCTTAAATTCAGCCAGGGTTTAGCTGGGGATCCTGTTCACGAGCTTAATGTAAATTAAGGACCTATAAGCATATGCGAAGTCTCTTTCCCTTGCTATTGCATAACTGTAACACACGCTCATACCTGTAGGATTAATAGAGTTTGCAGGTCAGAAAGTTCTTTTTTTTTTATTTTTTTTATTTTTTATTTTTTTATTTTTTTTAAAACAATACAAAGAAAATAACATACACACATAACTAATATTGTGCTCCCATCACCATGGGACCAAACAATCCAATAACTCTATAATTGTTCATTATTCCAAAAATACAATATATCTTGACAGGGTAAACTCCCTTTCCCCCTTTTAAACACATATTCCAAAAATAAACCCCAAATATCCTTAAAATTATTTTTCTTTAATTGACCCCTTTTGCATTTAATATTACAAGTCAACATATCATTCAAAGCCATATCCCATACTTCCTTATACCATTCAGTAATAGTGAAAACTTGCTGGATTTTCCATTTCCTTGCTATCATTAGTCTACCTGCCGTTAACAAATTTATGATTAATTCTTTAACATTTTGTGAACCGATCACCTTTTCCGTTATTGTTAGCAAAGCTAGTTTAGGGCATACCTCTAAATCAACTCCAACAATTTCTGATATTTCCTCAAAAATCATTTTCCCAAAATCCATTACATTTTTACAACTCCACCACATATGAGCATATGTACCCAATTCCTGACATCCTCGCCAACACATTGGAGAACATTTATTATCTATTCTATTTAATCTCACTGGGGTCAAATACCATCTCCAAATCAGCTTATAAAAATTCTCTTTAATTCTTACAGACATATTTTTCAATATTCGCCTATCCCAAATCTTATTCCACTCATCCTTTGATATTTCCTCTTCAAACTCTGTATCCCAAACTATTTTAAGATTTTCTGCTTGCTCTTCTGATTTCTGCAACATTTTATATAACATCTTTGTAAGACCCCTAGCTGATGCATTTCCTTCTACAAGTTCTCTAGACATAACCACCTGCTCAAATGCAGTGAAATCCCTTTCATGCTCATGTCTTCTCTTCCATTTCTTACCCCATTGTACTAATTGAATTAAATTTAACCAAGAAATTCTTCCTGCCCCAACCCTATCAATTATTTGCTGTCTTGTCTCCATTTTTTTCCAGCCAATCCATTAAAGTTATCACCTTTTTCTCTCTAAAAATTCGTTCTAAATGTCTAACATTCTCGGGAAAATCTTCCATAACCACCACTGGAGTAAGCGGGGATATACCTGGTAAAAATATTTCCTTATTTCTACCCCAAATTTCTAACATATTTTTTAAAAAGGGATTTTCTAATCTTTTTGTCATAATATGTCCTTGTTTTGTAAATAAGAATTTATCCACCCTATTTCCCAATTCAAATGCTTCTATTTCCCACCACATAAAATCTTTTCTAACAATAATATCCATGATATATCTAAGTTGATTAGCTATATAATACCATTTTAAATTAGGGAGACCAAGTCCCCCTATTTTTTGAGCTTTATACCATCTATTCTTAGTAATCCTTGATTTTTTCCCCCCATTACAATAGCTATTTAACATTACTTGCCACTCTTTAATTTCTTTCTCTGATATCTTATATGGTATCATTCTAAATAAAAAATTAAACTTCGGTAAAATCTTCATTTTAATCAAAGCTATCCTACCAAACCACGATAATCCCAATTTTTTATAATCCTCTATTTGATTTTTAACTTCATCTTTTAGTTTTTTAAAATTACATTCCCCTATTTTATCCAAATCTTTTAATATATCAATACCTAAATATTTAATTATATTTTTTATCTTTATATCCACTCCCCTTTGTTTAATCCCCTTTCCTCCAGTTTACTATAATTAAATGTCATTATCTCCGATTTATCCCAATTAACTTTAACCCTGTTACTTCTCTAAATTCATCTAAATGTTTCTCTATCCAATCCCAATTTTCTATAGGCCGTTCTAATGTTAACAAGATATCATCTGCAAAAAGGTTTATCTTACATTTGGTCTCTATTCCTATCCCCAATAATTTCTTCTCCTGTCTTATCGAATTCGCTAACAATTCCATAACTAACACAAATAATACTGGGGAAAGGGGACAACCCTGTCTAGTTCCCCGGCCTAGGCTAATAGTTTCTGTTATTCCATCGTTTACAATTACCGACGTGACATTATGAGTATATAATTGGTTAGTAATACCTATAAATTTTTCTCCAAACCCCATAGTTTTTATTAACATCTTTAATGCAGGCCATTCCACACAATCAAAGGCTTTAAAAATATCCAATGCAAGAACCCCCGCTTTCAAATTATTTTTCTTTATTAAATAAATTATATTCAGAACCCTTCTTGTTAAATCTGCCATTTGTCTTCCTTGAATAACCCACATTGATCTATCCCTATATACTTATTTAGAAAACTATTCATTCTTCTAGCTAAAATTGCTGTCAATAGTTTAGCATCTTGATTAATTAATGATATTGGTCTATAAGAACCTGGTTCTGCTAAATCCTTCCTTGGTTTCGGGATTAAAATGGTCAAGGACTGTTTCCATGTCGGGGGGATCTCTCCCCCCTGTAAAATATCATTAAACAACCGTTTTAACTTCGGAATTAACATTTTTTTAAAGACTTTATAATATTCCGCCCCCAGACCATCCAGTCCTGGCGTTTTCCCCTGTTTTAATTTATTTATAGCACTTTCTATTTCAATTTCTGTGAATGGTTGCTCCATTTTCTCTCTATCTTCATCCTGGATTTTTATTTTTAAATTTTTCTCGATATATCTTCTACTCTCAGCTTCCGACCATTTTCCTGCCTTATATAACTCTGTGTACTATTCATGAAAAATTTTCAATTATCCTTTACTAGATTATATTCTTTACCCCTCTTATCCTTAATCATCCCCACTAAGCTTTTTCTTTTTTTTTTTGTGCTAATCTAGCCAACATTTTAGAGTTTTTATTACTATTCTCAAAATACTCCTTTTTGTGTAAATCAAATTCCTTTGTACCCTGTCCAGTTCTTTATTCTCCAATTCTTTCCTTTACCCTGTAATTCTGCCAAAAATCTTTTTATCCATCTTCTCTAAATACTTTCTTTTCCAAATCCCTAATCCCCCCTCTAGCTTTTGATAAAAAACTTCTTGTTGTTTCCTCAAATTTATTGCCTCTCTCAATCCTATTCCTCTCATTACACTCTTCATTGTAGGGTCAGAAAGTTCTACCCTGGGCAGACTTCAGTACTGGTGTTTCTCATTTGAAAAATGAAGAACAGCATGTACTTGTATGGTGTAAGGCAGGGGTGGGCAACCCCTTTGTCCCTGAGGGCCACATACAGCAGTAGACAGTTTTTTAGGGGCCACATATTGGTGGTGGGTGTTGCCAGGGCCAGTATCCCTTTTGCACGAGTGTGCTCTCTCTCTCTCTCTCTCTCTCTCTCTCTGACTGATTGGCCAAATAAACTGGGCAGGTGGGAAACGGTGCGATTTAGCTGGGGAGGATGGCGAACGGAGATGACTAACTAAATTGTTCTCCAGCAAACCTGCTGTTTAAATCAGGAGGATTTAAATTGAAATCAGGAGGAAGGCATGCAGGAAGACTTATTCCCACACATCTCTTCCCCATCCCAATCTTGTTTCCTCCAGTCCACCAAACAGCTGAGCATCAGGCTTGTGAGATTTGGGTGCTTGGGTACTACCCATGGCTGGCTGCACTTAAGGCCTTCAAGGGCTACATGTGGCCCATGGGTTGCCCACCTGTGGTGTAAATTATCACAGTAACACGATGCCATAAACATTACTTGTTGCACGATAGAGTACTGAATATGGTACATTGGTTATGCTGAAGTGTTCCAGGGAAGGCAGTGGACAATATTGGATTTACTAAAAGGAGGACCTTTCACAGTTACAGCCTGCTGTGTGTGTGTGTCTGTCTATCTTGGACTCTGTTTCAGTCTGTTTGCATTTTGTAAACATGCACCAATATGATGGTTGGTATATTTATTTTCATAAAACTTGCATCCAGCCTTTCAACTCAGACCAAAAGCTTATTGGTAAGCTTACTGTGAAATCTCTGCAGAGCAAATTTTATGGTTTGAATTGAAGTGAAAATAGACTTAATAAATGCAGCACTGAAATAAAGCCTTTTGAAACGCATTCCTACCATGTATTAAATGGCAGAATCCAATGGGGCACTTACAGCACCGCCGATTCTCTTGCGCCCTGCAGATTCTGTTGTGCAAGTGGTGGGTTCCGCTGATTCCGGTGCGCGAGCAGGACCCACTGCTTGCGCAGCAGAGATTTAGTGCTTCCCAGACGAAGCCCTGAAACGAGCGGAAATGCTCGTTTCTTGATTGGCATACGTCAGCAGAGCTCCCTTATGCAAGCTCCACCGACCTGCCCTGTTCCAGAAATGTTTTTGTTGTTGTTGCTTGTTTCCAGTTGCCCTGGAAGGACTAAACCTTTGTTCTGTAAGCAGTAGACTCCGCTTGCAGACAGGAATTGGCGGAGCGTAAAGAGAATGGGCAGAGGTTTAAGCGCCCTGTTAGATTCTGCCCAAAGATTTTTAAATATATGACTGCATGTGCTGCGGTTGACTGAGATTTTAAACACATGGCAGGAATGCACACTAGATCGCACATATTAACATGAAAATGAATTCTAAAATGACTTGTACCCCTCATAAACCCTTGCAAAAAATGAGCAGACCTGAAACAATGTAGGTTGCTTAAAGCTTAGTTTTGCAACTAATACTTTGTGTGCTATTTGATTTGTTCTTTTGTGGACGTTCATTTCCAGAAAAATGCCAGTTGAGACTCAATATAAGTTTTGCACAATATAGTATATACAATAAACCAACTACGTCCTTTTCTGGACAGGGATAGCCTAGCTACAGTTATCCATGCTCTGGTAACCTCTCGGGTTGATTACTGCAGTGCATTATATGTGGGGCTGCCTTGGAAAATGGTCTGGAAATTCCAGCTGTTCCAAAATAGGGCAGCAAGATTGCTAATGGGGACTGGTCAATGTGATCATATTAGGCCAGTGCTTTACCATCTGCACTGCCTGCCAGTCCATGTCCGGGCTCAAATCAAAGTGCTGGTATTAATTTACAAAGCCCTAAACGGCTTGGGGCCAGGTTACCTGAAGGATTGTCTCCTCCCATATATACCTGCCTGGACCCTAAGATCATCCTCAGCGGTTCTCTTCCAGGAGCCCCTGCCAAAGGAAGTGAAGTGGGTGGCTACTAGGAGGAGGGCCTTTTCTGCTGTGGCACCCTGGCTGTGGAATAAACTTCTGAAAGAGGCTCGCCTGGCACCTATGTTGTGCTGTTTCTGGTGCCAGGTGAAGACCTTATTTTCCCAGGAATTTTAATCTTTTAGTCTCTGTTGTTTTAAATATTTTACTGTATTTTAAATCTCCGTACTGCTGCTACGTTTTATTTCAGCTTTTATTTATTTATGTATTTATTAAATTTATACCCCGCCTTTTTTCCTGCAAGGAACCCAAGGCAGCTTACATAATCCTCCTCCTCCTCTCCATTTTATCCACACAGCAACCCTGTGAGGTAGGTTAGTCTGAGAGTCAGTGACTGGCCCAAAGTCACCCAGTGAGTTTCATGGCTGAGCAGGGACTAGAACCCGGATCTGCCGAGTCCCAGTCCAACACTCTCACCACTACGCCACACTGGCGTAGTGGTGAGAGTGTTTACTCCTATTTTATACTGTAGTTTTACATTTTACATTTTTACATTTTTATACTGTATTTTATGTTGTTTTTTGTGGTTTTGTTATGAACCGCTCAGAGAGCTGCAGCTGTTAGGCGGTATAGAAATGTAATAAATAAATAAATAGTAATGTTTACTTAAAGTGTCCCAATAGTCCCTAAATGTATGTTCAGGTGGATAATTGTAATACAGTATACAGTTAGCAATAACTTCAGTGATTGTAGCAGTGGGTTCACACAACACAACCCATGGTTCAACAACAACTCATACTCAACCCATACTCGATCTTGAGTGTGGATTGCCTTGTGTGAACCCAGTCAATGAGAGTGTGCTTCTGTGTTTACCTATTGCTGTGACATATTGTTAACCAAACCTGAGGGCTCTTTGGAAGTACTGGGTTATAAATCTTAAAATAAATTAAACAAAAATGATCAGCACAGGGTGTCCAGTCCACAGATCAGGAATTGAGCTGTGAGGCTTCTGCAATTTGATCACACTCCATATGATCAAGGCCCATTAGCATACAAGCACTATAGCAAGAGCACAAGACACTGCTGTCTGCATGCAGCCTGAGTGGTAAGGCCATTGCTAAAGTTCATTAGAGTATATCTAGCCCTCAATATTTTATTATCAAATTTATAACTAGAACTCCATGCCTGCCTACTAATATTACTGGTGATTCCATTGCATTTCTAGCAGTAACATCTGTGTAACAGAACTGAGAATACACTAGGTTGGATCCAGACTTGGTCATGGTTAGAGTAGACCCATTGCCATTAATTCATGATTACCTTAAGTCCCATTGTTTCAACAGGTCTCCTCTAAACATGACTAAGTCTGAATACACCCAGTATAACTTTTTCAATATTATGATCTCCATGGGTAAATTATCTGGCAAAATGAACTTAGTTTTTAAATTCTTCATTATGAAGTATGGAAGTGTAGAAAGGGAGCGAATGAACTGTAGATAAGAAGTTAAATATTCATAGTCAGGTATATTTATTTGAGCTTTGTGGCAAGGCAGTTTGCACTGGCATAGAAACAGAGTGCTGGTGAGGTCTCCTTCATTGTCTACTCTCATTAAATGTCCTTTTCGGGAAGATGGATAGTATTCCTTTTGGTCTATCATGTATGTGTTGAATCTTGTTAGGAGAATAATAGTCTGTCATGTTAACCATTGGCCACATGGTGTCACTTCATTTTTGTTTCATGTTTGGTACTTTCATAATGTTGAACATAGAATATCTTATACAAATAACAAATGTTTGTAATATTCTGTGGCTTGATCTTGATAGTTCTAACATTTTAAGGTAGTTAAATTCTGCATGAAGATAGAAGCCCAGATCATTGAAGGATTGTATTGTAACAGGCCTGTGAGAATATGCAAATATTATGCTTCCTTCCAGTTTTTTATATGAATATTCACGAGGAAGAGAATGCAATGCATCCTGCAACAACTTTCAAAGTTGCGCTTAAATTCTGAAAGTCTATTTGGATGTACTTGTTAGGATATGTTAGTAATAGGACTCCCAGCATTAAAAGATAACTAGGAAATTGACTTTACCTACCCCTATATACTCTAGCCTTATTGCAGATTTGAGGATTCATCCCTTGCCCTTCACATGTCTGCCTACTTCCCTTTCAGATAATTGGTTTAGCACTTAGGGTCAAGGGCAGGTGGTTGGTGAAATCCTAGAATAACTTGGATCTGTGGGAACTGACATGGTAGTTGTAGGCTAGCTAAATATATATAATGTTCAGTCTGTTTATCAAACATATATAGTTATACATACACTATCTGCATCTTAGCAGGGGGAACCTCTGTACAAAGATGTCCCATGCTCATTTAAAATTAGCCATTGAATTTTCCCAATGTGGTCACTGTTGCTATGCTATTGTCTGATAGTGGAGAAGTAGCTATATTGAGTGGTTGAGAAATTTTAAATCATACTGGTCTGTGCAGCCACAGCATGAGAAGCAGAGGTGTCATATGCACTTTGCAAATTGTGTGGGAATAGCAGGATATGGGAGGAATATTTGTCCTTATTTCAATATTTTCCTCCCTCTGAAGAACCTATAACATACCGTATATAGTTCAGATGCAGTGAAGCCTCAGAACTGAGGTCAGCATAGGCCCTGTAGCTTTTAATTCAGCACTTTTGGCTCCTATCTGGGGGGGGGGGGAGATAAAGAGAGAAGATATGTAGAGGTGTGTGTGTGTGTGTGAGAGAGAGAGAGAGATTTCTTTTTGGCCTCGTAGAAGGAATAAGATATTTTATAAGCGTAAGCCAGAATTGAATCAACTCAGGGATTTTTGTATCTTTCAAAAAAAATTATATCCTGCATACCTTCAAATAGCTTACACCAGCACCTGCTAAGCTGTTTGAGTATGAAAAGTATTCCCATTTCAAACAGCTTTGAAATACAGATGTTCTTCAAATGTGAACATCCTGCTGATTATGGAAGTGGGCCTCTGGGGATTTCCAGATGTGTTCAGAATGTGCTATGCTTTTATGTCAAAGCAAAATATGTGATTGAGTCTTGTGGAGACACAAATGCATGTCTGTGCATGCATGTACTTATGCCCATCAAATACATTTATGCGCATGGGTATATAAATAAAATAAATTGCATCTTATTACAATTTAATTTGCTGTTACTGCTGTGTATGAAGGCATGGGTATGAAAGCTGTCTTTAATTCTGTGGGAGGGGCAAGCTGCCACTTGCTAGACGGAAAGGAACACATGCATGCTGCATGTATTCAGGCACTTATACTATATCCTTGCTGACTAGTAGAAATAATTTTTGGCTACTAAGCTCAAACATAATTTGTGGACTCCTGGTTATTTCAGAGGAGCTCTTTTAAGTATACTCCTAATGCCTTGACTCTAGGAGCTTCCATGTTGCCTGAGCCAGGTACGTCGAGTAAAAGCTTGGACATAAAGGGCAATAAAGCAGATGTGTGTCCTCTTCTGATATACACCACAGGTGAAGTTTTCACTCCAGAATATGCAGAGGCTTTTCTCTTGCCCAGTCCTAATACATTCGAGCCATCCAAGACGCACTCCTGACTGACTATCCAGAGCCCTAAAACAGGAAAGTTTCATGTCAAAGAATTGCCACTGCCAAAAAACACACTAAGATTCAGTAGCATCTGTTAAAGTTTTTAACGGGTAGAGTACCCTTTGTACGCTACACTCTTTCACTTGCCATGCTTGGTAAACCCACCCTTGGTGAACCCTAGAAATCCTCTCACCCTTTTGATCTATGGGCAGGGGGACCCACTCTTAAAGCAAGGTCTTAAAAAGGAATTATTTCCAGTAAATGTTCAGTTCAGGCTACCCTTTTGAGAGAGCTGATTCCCCATAGTCAGCTTGCTCCGCCATCTTCCCTCCTACCTTCCCTGGTTTTTCTCCCCACTCCAGATCTATTGTTTTTATTTTGTACTTGGCAAGTTAGTGCTTAAGCGACTAACAAGGCATTGCCAGCCTTTGGTCCCCCATTATTGCTTCTTCTCCCTTAACATAGGGGCAGGAAACCTCTGGCCCATGAAGGCTGGACACCCTCTGTATGCCTGTCCCCCCTCCCCAAGCTTCCCCTGGCCTGGTGGCTACCAGAGGCTTGGGAAAGAGGCAGGGACAGGAATCTCTTTGTTATCTCCAATCTGTGACTGGAAATAACAAGGGGATTCCCCTGGGAACCACTCCCCGACCCAGCGGAGGACAACCAGCATGCAGGGGAATATCTTCATTATCTCTGATCACAGATTCCCATGGGGGAGGCACCACACTCTCAGCTGGCACGTGGGGAACTAGAAGCAGGAGCGAAGGCAGCGAAGGAGGCACCTGACTTGGGCGGCGGTCGCAGGAGCTGATCATGGGCAGTGCCTGCCCAGCCCCTTCATGCACTGCTCATGCCTCAGTTGGGATGTGGGCAGCATATGAAAGAACGGGACTCAGCAGGCGCTTGCAAGACCAGCTCCTGCAAACACCATCTGAGTTCCTTTCTCCATCCTGAGAAAGGCATGGAGAAAGGACAAATGTGCAAGGTGAGGCCAGATGACATCATGGGAGAGGGAAGGGCATTGGGACTGACCCCCACCGCCTTGACGGTATCCAGCCAGCCATCTTGGTCCAGGGGAGCAACCAGTCCCTTGGCCTAAAATAGGTTTCCTACCCCTGCCCAACACAATGTACTTTGAAGGCCAGGATATGTAGTGATCCATAATCTTGAAGCAACAAACTTCCAAATCACAGCAGACATTGAAGGAAAAGTCCCCCTCTGCTCTCTTTGCCTTAGCATAGGTAATGTCTGCATTTCAGTCCTTTTACTTCGTTTAATCTTTCCTTGCTGCTCCCTGCTAATACCAGTAAGGCTTAATTGTGTCTCCATGGGTCAAGTTATTTGCATTCATGTCTATATCACCATCCCAATTAGACCCTATCAAACTGCTTTTGCCCTCCTGTCTCCTTATTTGAAACAGCCTCTCCTCTTCTTTCCCCTGTTTAAACCCCTCACATGCTGCTCCATCTGTCTTATTCCTTCCCTCCACCCCCAGACTCCTTCATAGAGTTAACTAAATGGTGCTATTCAATATGTGCATACTCCTGTGTTTATAATAAGCTATATTTGATTATTCTGCTCTTTGGCTCTGGGCTCATTGCTAATTCCCCAGGTTTAGAGTGCCCAAGTTTGTGGTCTGTTACTCTTCCCCACTTGGGCATCCCAGTTCCTGCTGCTGCATGCCATGACTCTAAGATAAAGACCTGAAAAACACAGTCAAGAACATATTGTAACAGTGTACGTGTCTCAGGTTTTGAGAAGAAATGTATAGACAATACACCACATAGTTCAGTATTTGGAACTCTAATGAAGACACTGCAGTGTTGTGTATTTTATTAAGGTCTCCTTTAGCATTCCCCCCTCCCCCAAAGTTGATGCATCTTGCATACCAAACTAGGATTTGGTTTGGGGATAAAGAAATTCTGTTGACACTGAAGTGGTGCATACTCAGTTCTGATACCAAGCAAGACTTGAATAGCTCGAGGTAGTTGAAAGGCATTGCTATATAGCAGCTTCTCTAGTCTCTTAGTCATTTTGTATTCTAAATTAGAAAGGTGGTATGTGAGACAGAGCCTGACAGGTTTTTATTTTTATGCAGCTTCAAATTATGACTCCCCCATGGACATTGCATTGTCTTATAACTGTCCTTGTCTGCAGTATGGAAGGGCAGCTACAGGCAGGGGACTAGTACACGACGACACTGTGGGTACATCTGGACTATGGAGGCTAGCTATGCACTGGAAGGACATCTGCTTCTCTAAAAACGAAGGGCCTTATTGTACATTAAGCACATCTTGCCCTTAGCACTTGTAAAGTGAGATGAATTTATTTTCCATAAGTGTTGATGTAGAGTTTTTTTCCCTACATGGAGATAATCCGAGCGTAAGGACATGGTCTGTAAAGTGGTCCTTCTTTGTCTCTTAGAGGTCAGGTTGGTAATTATACTGTTAGACTGATGAATAGACCATTTTTATTGAATAAATAATCTGAGCCAAAAGATTCTTGTGTGTTTAGCTAAAGCAGACTAGTCTGTTCAGAAAGGTATCAGAGTAAAGTGACTTCAAAGTATCCTGGAAGGTGATTCCTACTTTTGTTTTTTATCACTTTTTGCTGCTGCTGCAGATTTAAGTTTTAGATATGCATATTAAACATGAATTATTACAACACTTTACAAATATTCACTGGTGGCAGAATATTGAATTGGTTTATATGACCATGTTTGTTTGTTGTACACATGGCCAGGTGTGGGATGCAGTCTTGGGCTTCCTGAATTCCAGGCATACCACTCTTTTCACAATCATGGGCAAAACTTTGAATACGAACTGGGTCCTGAAGCTCTTTGGGGCATGGACTTGTTTGTGCTTACGTTATTTTTTAAACCTCAACATACATTGCTCGCACTATGAAAACAACAAAAAGTTACTGTTCTTCGTAGAAAGGGTTTTCAGTATAGGAGATGATTATTAAAAGCATAGTAATGCTCCTCAAATTGGTATATTGCTTGCTGCAAATCAGTGTCTTTCAGTTTCATTGGCAATAAATAGTGTTTTAGATGGAATGAAAGCATTGCAGATTCATTAGGGAGAGGTGGCCAGTCTGCCCATATTAGGCTAGACTTTGCTGGATTTTGAGGGAGCATTGAGAAGCTTGTTCCTCCCAGCCCCTTCATGTAATGGTGTCAGCTTTGAGCATAGGGTTAGCTAAGAGAATAGGGAATAGCAGAAGCAGGACTGGGTGGAAAGCAGTGAGGAAAAGATCTAGAGTTAGAGGTAGACTTAAATTAATCCTGCACAATACTACTAAAAACCAGAACAAGTCCCAGAGATAGTTGTTCTGAGACAACAAATGGTAAGAGTTCATTTAAACCAGGCATATTGTATGGGAATACTTTTTAGCAATCAGGCCCTGCTGGAAATTGAGACTTTGATAAGATTATTTATCTTCTGGATTTCAAAAATAATCTTGGCCAAGGATTATCTCTCCGTGTAGAAAGCCTCAAGTGAAGAGCTTATACTAAAGTAATCTACAGTGTGCATCAGGGTAGGTAGGAACAGGCTTGGCACCAATGCAAACGTACGCCACTTTCATCCTCCAGTATCATAGATTTCATAGATCATAGAGTTGGTAGGAGCCTACAAGGCTATCGAGTCCAACTCCCTGCTCAATGCAGGAAACTAGACGAGGGGTCTCCCATCCAAGTAATAACCAGGCTTGGCCCTGCTTAGCTTTCCACGCTCAGATAAACTGAGCCAGCGTAAGCCACAGGCCTGTCTGAAGAGCAAGGAAATCCATGTGATCTCCTGACAAGTTCTTATAGCTGCTTTTCAGGAACAGATTTCTTCTCAGTACACAGGAGAACATGGCATGCTCACATGTCAGTTTTATGCTGCTTGTAAGGGGCATAAAATCAACCTTTGTTAAAGGGCAGAGGTGGAAGGCTTCATCTTTGTGGCTTCTAGCCAGCCATTTTCATTGTGTGGCAGTTCTGCACAAACTTGAAAAGGAAATGCCATCAACACCACATGCTGCTGTTCCATCAGTAAGTGATGAATGTTAAGGTCAATGTTTAGGGAACAGCATACAAAATTATTTAATTCCATTTATATATAAAATCAAGGTGACTGCAGATATTTTAGTGGGAATTTAATAACCTGCTCCTTACAATAGTATGGGTTGTATAGACTATATCTGCAGTTGCAGTTTTGAATAACTGGGGCAAACTAACGCATCCAGATTATATCATGACCTGGGCTGCTTCTTTCATTGTATAAGGCAGTTGCTATGTACAAACTGGAGATGACATGGTAAAACTATAGACTGTACTAATTCAGATTGCAGTTAGATGGTGATGATCATATAATTAAGATATGAAGACCACCTTGCACATATAAAAGCGTGCTGGAGAGAAATGTTCTAGCTTATCCTCTCATGCAAATTCTTTATCCAGAAGGACTCTCTTTATGTGGATGAGCATTATAAATGCCAATGTGGCGTAGTGGTGAGAGTGTTGGACTGGGACTCGGGAGATCCGGGTTCTATTCCCCGCTCAGCCATTAAACTCACTGGGTGACTTGGGCCAGTCACTGACTCTCAGCCTAACCTACCTCACAGGGTTGTTGTGAGGATAAAATGGAGAGGAGGAGTAAGCCGCCTTGGGTTCCTTGCAGGAAAAAAGGCGGGGTATAAATATAATAAATAAATAAATACATAAATACATAAATAAATGTCCTATAATCTAAAGTGCTACAGACCAGAGATAGTTTTGTTACAGTGTTGCACATATCTTTTCATGCCATTTATTTCTCTTGGAGAAATGAGATTGTTATGTGAAGCAGATGCTCCAGAGGGAAGCCTCTCCTCGCCTTCTAATTCTTTTTCCATTTTAAGTTTTCATTCCACAGTTATCTATGCATATTCAGTTATCTTTTTATTAAAATTAAAATGAAGTGTTGCCCTCAGTTATGGATTAAGGAAGCCCATATGTGCAAGAAACATGTGAGGAATAGCGTTGGGAGATGGAGGATATGCTAAGAATCGTGAGGAGCACTGGTACAAACATAGCATTAGCCGTTCTCAAAACTCTTGTTTCTAATGATACAAATTAACTTAATCACAGTTTTCTTGGAAGTTGTTCTTTGTTTCTATTTTTATTGTATTGGATTTTTAAAAATACATATTACAATAGAATAATTTTTAAAATCTTTCTTCCATTGAGCAGCACTTTGTGTATACTGCAGTTTTTGGTGTTTAATTTTGAGCTGGATCTGTGTGCGCTCTCCCTCTCTGTCCCTGTCTCCCCCCCCCTCTCTCTCTCACTCACACACACACACACACACACCCTAACACACAAAGAAGCTTCCCGTCAGTATTTGGATGATTGAGCAATAGCCATAATATAGTTATTTCATTGTTAGTATTCTTAAAATAAGTGTGTGCTCACAAAAATATCCATATAAAAATCAGCCTGTAAAAACACATCAGGGAGGTGGGCTTAATAAAACTTTATTTGCCCCAAAGTATTTTGTGGTCTTCCTTTGAAACCTCATACCAGACAATTTATTTCTTTGGTTCTAACATTCCTACCTTTGGGGTTCCAATTTGACTAGAAATGGTTTTAAATTAGTGAATAAATAATTGAAACCTGAATAAAGCATTTAAACCCTAGTCAAACTGGATTTGGGTGTGTCATATAACTATCTTTTCAGGCTGAATATGTCCAACTTGTTACTGAGCTTCGAATGACGAGAGCCATTCAGCCTCAGATAAATGCTTTTCTACAAGGCTTCCATATGTTCATTCCACCTTCTCTGATACAGCTATTTGATGAATATGAACTGGTAAGTAAAATAGATTGCCTCAGTTATGTCAGATAGTATTCAGTGTGATACAACAGTCATTAATTTCTGTAATTAGGTGGTATAGAAGGCAGTGATCTTGAAATTCTGGGATTATTAATAAGGGAAAGGTTTTCACTATTTTGTTGGCGGTGGGTAGGATGTTCTATGTGATACAATTTTTTATCTAAATATCCAAGAACTGGTTGATTGCAGGTGACTCCCAGTTTTCTGTATTAAACAATGGGCAGGTACCACTTTGATTTGCAGTTCCTACTGTTTTGGATCATGGTAGCAATGGTTAAAATAGTGCTGAAGCTGATTTTAAAAAAAACCCAAAGTCCTACCCTTTTAAATATTACATCAGATCAACATCAACAGGTTTGAAATTAAAATTATGAATAGTGTATGTGACATCTTCACAACCTTGGTTTGGTGTCTTCTTTTTTGAAGGAACTGCTGCTTTCAGGCATGCCAGAAATTGATGTGAATGACTGGATAAAAAATACAGACTACACAAGCGGTTATGAAAAAGATGACCCAGTTATTCAGGTAATATCTCTATGGCAGACTTCTTCAACCTGGTGCTCTCCAAATATTTTGGCCTTCAGTTCCCATCAGCCTCAGCCAGTATAGCAAATGGTCAGAAATGCTGGGAGTTGTAGTCTAAAACATCTGGAGGACATCAGGTTGGACAAAAGGCTGTTCTATGGGATGGAAGCAGGCGATTAGGTATTTTAGAAATTTGCTTCTTCTAGGCTTAAAATATGACCAGTCTTGTTTCAGTACTTTTGTATAATGGGAATGAGGCACAAGAGAATTGTTTGAATCAAGTTGAAATTAATTTCCATAACTTAAATCACATGTTCATCTTTTGAAACATTTGGTTAGAATTTAGTAGAAGAAAATTCAGCAAAAATGCAAGCTGATTTATTTTTCTTGTAGTGGTTTTGGGAAGTTGTAGAAGAATTGACTCAGGAAGAACGAGTGCTGTTATTGCAGTTTGTCACTGGGAGGTGAGTATTTTTCGTTTTGTTTTGTTCATTGGCATGTGTTTGTAACATTGTAGATAGTAATTCAGTGCAAATGTTTTACTAATACAGGAGGCTGTAACACACAATGTGTCACATCATTTACCTAGATATATAGTCAATATCTCATTTGAGTGAGTAAAGTCTGAAATGTCCACCATCTTTAAACATTATTTTTAGGCCGCTTTTAAGGATCAAAACCTTACTCTTATTATGTCAACGTCAGGACTGGTTAGTCCTTGGCCAAGTGGATAAATCTTTTCGGTCATCAATTTTTGTGGTTCCCATGGATTAATTCTGGATCATATGGCTTCTTTGGTTCTAACCAATCCTGTTTCTCTTAACAAAACCACCATATAGTTTTACTGTTATGGCAATTGGAGAAAAAAGGAACTAGAACCTTTTCCTTGGTGTACAATTAATTCATTTATTTAAATTTGGTTGGTAACATAATTTGCTTGGTAGCAAGATAGGGCATGAGAAACCTGTGAAACTTAAGCTAAATTCAGCAGTCAAAGTTTGGTCGCTGCTTGTTCCCAGGCTATGGGAAGGATCCAGTGGTGCACTGGTGTTAGCACTGTTGACATTGCATTAGCAGAAACTGATATTTGTCCAATGTCAATAGCTCAGGAAACCTGTTGTGCTAGCAGAGCTATTGATGTTGTACAAGCATTGGTTTCCGCTAGCACAACATCAATAGCACTAGCAGCAGCGCACTGTTGGATCCTTCCTTTGTTCCCTGCCCTGTGCCAGATAAAAGCAAGTTGTGATGGCTACTGATAACAAAATTGCAAAACTATAAAGTCAAAGGAGAGAGAAGAACCCAGCAGATATTTCCTATGAGGAAAGCATAGACCCCAGAACTGAGTAGCCAATCAGAATGCAGTAAAATTCCTTCCTAGTCATGTTGTATTGGATGGGCTCTACTGGAAGAAAGGCAAGGAGGTTATTAAGGTTCAGCAGATATTGTAGTGAACTTTCTCAGTGTCCAAAAGCCAGGATAGTTTCTTGGAGTCATGCCAGGGCCTTATGTATAACCCTCAGCATGTTAGGAAGAGCACCAGAGATAATTGCCTTGAAGGCATTTTACCCAATTATTCCTTAGATAAGCGGTTCTCACTGCTTTTACTGTGAGAACCGAAACTGTTTGCTTTACTGAGACACCCCCGCTTGTCTCTCAGGAAGAGGGGTTAGTTTGTGGCTAATTGACAACCTTTGAAACAGGGGGAAAGAGGAACTTTATAAAATCCATGGCAAGAAGCATTGTCTTTTGTTCTTCGCTTGGGGAGAGGAATTGATGCACCGCTCACCCAGGCAACTTTGGAGGCCCATGGAACATCCCCTGGCCTATTCAGGAAACCGATATGGCCACAGATAAGGGGAGTGTAAGCTTTCTTTTGCTTGTTTATGTCCTGCATCCATATTTCATTATTGTATTCAATAAACAATAATATCATCTTTGACCCATGTGGTTTTGTTTCATCCTGAGTATCCTCGAATCTGAAGTG
This sequence comes from Shinisaurus crocodilurus, assembly GCA_021292165.1. Taxonomy (NCBI): domain Eukaryota; kingdom Metazoa; phylum Chordata; class Lepidosauria; order Squamata; family Shinisauridae; genus Shinisaurus; species Shinisaurus crocodilurus. The sequence goes on from CM037879.1 coordinate 113,593,401, forward strand.
AGGTGTCTTGGCTGGACCAGCAGGCCCCTGATTAATACGCATGTCAACCAGCAACTAGTCATTACCCATTGCAAAGGAAGCAAGCGATAATTAAAGCAACCAAATATTAGGGAGGGCAGGCAAGGAAAACACTGGCTTATGTCCAGGCGGGGACTTGAATTTATAGCCCGGATCTGTCCAGATGGGACAAGGTTCTCCCTCCAGCCTACCCCAAGGCCCCATCCTCTAAAGGGCCACCTGACAGATAAATGGAGTCTTAGCTTTTGCTGCATGGCCAGCACAACACAAGTGTCGCCAGCCATGTCTGGCAGCCCCATCCTTCTACTCGCTGCCCAGCACTGGTCACAGCAGAAGGCCCCTGGCTGAAGCAGTAATCAGGTTTTTGTTAAAAACCCAGATCTTCTATCCTGTGGGTTGAATGGACCAGCTTACTACATCAATGAACTAGAATTACATCGAATAGGTCATCCCTTCTATGATAGTATCTAAAATCTTATTAGAAAGCATGTTTCTAAACAGGCCATGTGATGGAAACACCCTTTATGGATCTACTTTTTCCCCTCACTGAAAGCTTTGCATCATCTTTTGCTACATAAATTGGCAAAGTCCGGAAAAGAACTAACTTGAACATCAAATGTTAACTCATTTTGACAGCCATGATACCTTGAAACGCTTCCATACTTCAAAATCCCATCGTATTTTATTCCCATCTGGAAGGGTGGAGGTATTTTATTTTGGGATCTGTTCTTAATCAAAAAATCATCTTAAAAACCAAACTGCTTTCATAAGAGCAGGGTAATAGAATCACATACATGGTTTTGTAAATATGCCTGCTCAAGTGTCAGATTTCCCCAGTAATTATTATCTTATCTTTTGGTCTGGAAATCAGTTGAAACTGACTGTCCCTTGCCAAAAACATTTACAGTATACTGCTTTTATCTTGGGCCCTTCATAGGTACGTTTTTGAAGTCTGTAAATCTAGATTCTGTAATCTAAGGAAACCAGCTGGAAAACCTTTTTAGCACATTAAGTGAAGTCAAGCTTCAAAAGAACTGCTGTAGATGTACTTGTCTGCAAGAATCTTGTTAACATTGGCTTATCCTAAATTAGCATCCATAGAATCTGACCAATGCCCCAGAAGCTAAACCTCGCCTTCCCTAGGACCCTTTTGAAAATCACATGGCTGCCTATGGAAAAAATGTCAGATTTCTGGGGAAATTCTGCTTGTCTGCAGATATGAGTATGACTGCTTAGTAGTAATATAAGGCTGGCTTATGCTATCACCCAGACAAGCCTGTATTTAGATGCAGTTTTTATAGTGGTTTTTTTTTTTAAGCAATTGCTCGTGCTTGATGCTTTTTAAAAATCTCTTTCTTGTGTTCAATGCTTTATTTATCTTTGTTGTGTTGATATTTCTGTATTCAAGTGCTTTAGACTAGTATGCATCTAAGTTCCCAGGAACCTAGCTGTTCTGTAACACTACTGTTCTGAGAAGGGTGGGTGTTGAAGAGCTCTGTGCCCCAAGTGTGTGTGTGCATGTGCGTGTGTGCGTGCGTGCGTGAATGTTGTTGGGAGCAGGGGACCAGCTACCATGCCTTGGGACATCTTCCTTGCAACCCTCCCCTCAGGTGGCTCTTAGCTGGAAGCAGGTTAATGTACCATAAAGGAGCTAGTGGAAGCCAGATAAGACCATTGGGAGGGTGGGGAGATTCCTGGAATGTGCACCACCCTGTGAAAAAGGAGATGGGTACTGCTTGCCCCCCCCCCCCCAATTAGTAGGGGATTCAAAGTGTCTTTTTGGGGGCGAGAAGGGAAGTTATATTAGTACAGTGAAGGGAGAGAGAGGGGGTTGCCCAAACTCCCTGCAGTGTAGGCAGCAGGGAAACAATTACCCGGTAGACTGCCACCACCCCTTTACTTCCACCTCAGCCTGAGCTAGGGGAGTCTCAGACCTTACAGGACCCTCCTAGGGCTTCATAAATAAGGAACCAAGTCAGCACCCTCTATTTCAAGCTCTAGGCCTAAAACTTTAACCAGTAGCAAGACCAAACCGAAGGCTCTGGAATTAGTACTGAGGGTTTACCTGGAAGAAAGCACACACAGTTCTAAAGGTAGAGATTAAGTTTATTTACGATGAGAAAGGGGAAAAGATAAAAAGGTGTACAGAAATCAAAGAAACCCAAAAAGCCCTTTGGAACAATACTGCAGGCAAAAATAACAAAGTAATACCTAACCTTATCCTGTATGTTACCTAATTAAGAGTCTTCCAATAGAATAGTGCCCTTCCAGATCCAAAAGCTCCCAGGCCCGAAAGTCAGTTAGCAGAGGCAAATGAAGACCAGACCAAGACCAAAATGGAAACCAGGATGAAGACCAAAGACCAACATTAACCCCTTGCCTTATACCTGCCTCCCAGGTATTTGACAAATGAGATGTGAGCCTCCTTAGCCAATCCCTGGCTAGCAGAATAGTTTCCTCAGAGACAAGCCTCTTTGGCCAATCAGTAGCGGGCTGGATAACTTCCTTGACCTCCAGGAGGGAAGGGGAGAGTGAAAAGCTCTCACTACAGCCCAGCTGACATCATTCAGTCTAATATGGCAAGATTTCCACTCTGGCCTTGACAGGCCTGGAGACTAGAACAGCATGTGATAACGCACACAGATGTTTTAACAAATGCATGGAGGTCCCTCCTCACAAAATAGAACTTCCTTCCATGCAGCTAAATCGTAACAAAAAAAAATGGATTTCTTGACAAGTACATTTTTATCCTGCCTTACTTCCACCATGGACGGAACCCAAGACAGCTTGCAGGAGGTTCCCAGGGAGTCTCCCATCCAGGCACTAATCAGACTGAGATCTGCTTATTTATAGTAAAGTGGCTGCATCATGTGCCCACAAACTATGCCCTGGACATAGCCTGAGGTCTCCCTGCATCATTTTTATGATATAGCAAAAATGCAAGCCCTTGAATTTTGCCACCAGAGTGTTCTGGCCTGCGATAAAGTTTTCAAGGTGATGCTCAGGTCCAGTGACTCTTTATAACCTACATTATTTATATTCTGTCCCATCTGGCCTTATACATGCTGCTTTTGTCACCTTGGATGAATAAATTGATGAAACTATTTTTATCATATAACTCCTCTTTTTTACTGGTTCAGTTTCTACTAGCTAGCCTAAAACGAAGTTAAAACCTTTCTTTGGTGACACAAAGCTCTTAATCACATTGGAAGAAAAAGGCTAGAGATGAATAAAGACCAACTAGATTTAATTGGAATGAGAACTCACTGGGCCTTAGATCCACTGAAAATGAAATAACTATTGGACATTTGGGGCCAGACAATCCTAAGTGCATTCGTTATTGTTCTTTTTAAAGACAAGGACCAAGAGATTAAAAGGGTTTTTTGTCATATTTTCTGTTTCAAACATGAAAGGTACATCTGATCAATGTTGATAAGGTTGTGAAGTCATTACTGGATTTCTATTTCTAAATATGCATATTGATAGTGACTTATGATGTCTTGATAACTGATAAATAAAATTATAACCCCTCAGTATTTTAAAAATATTATAAGCTACCACCGCTATAAACTGGCAGATCCAGAATTGGCTAAGCAGAGGTTGGGCCTCTTTCTTTAAGTGTAATTTAAAATTGGGGTTGAATCCTATTTGTAAATCCCATATGTTGATTTTCATTTGTGTATAAAACGTTTTGCTTGATGTTTGTCAAGCCTGCCTTTCCATAACCCAGTTAAATTGCTCTCTAAAAGTCGTGTGTGTGTGTGTGTGTGTGTAATGAGGAATTGTGTTCAGATTTGGTATTAGCTGCTTGACTCTGTGTTTTCAGAATTTGGATCATATGTTTCTTCTAAAATGTGAGCAAATGTTTAGTGTCACTTGAGTGAAAAATCAAATATTCCTTTTTCAGCCACACACCATCAAATTAATTGTATTGATCTAGTAAAACAAACAACTATGATAGGTGTTATTTTGCAGAAGTTGTCTAAGCATATCTTGTGCTTCTCTTCCTTTTAACTTTTATTTTGTCATGTGTAATGAGAGTGTATTGTCTGATGATTCCATGATGGATAAAGTAGCATGCGTTCTGACTTTTTAAAAATAAGTTACTCTGTTCTGTATATCTGCAAATGTTTCTAAGTACTGAGCAAAACCAATACCAAGTATTTATATTTAATATATGGCATGTTCCTAAATAAAACTTTGCAAGTGAGTGTATTTCCCAAAATGGGATTTAAAGTGGGTTTCATTTTCATCCCAGAGTCATTGCTTTGTTGCTATCACTGCTTAACGATGTTGCAATTTTTAGCAGTTCACACCCATTTAGATTTGAAATCTTTAAAATCTTGATACATATTGCATATAAAGCATGTGTATTTGATGTAGCTTACTAATTACTGCTTCACCTGTGTGGTATTTTAATGCATCACTTCATTCCTTATTTGTTGAGGATAGTTGTATGTCTAGCTCTGTATAAAACTTTGCTACAGAGGTCTTTACAGAGTAGCAATTTCCTGTCTGAGATTCTCTGACATTTATACAACTTAGTAAACTTCTGAATACCATTTGTGTAATGGGGAAATGGTTACAGTTTGATCTGGATGTGATAAGGAGCACAAAGTTGCCAACAAAAGTAGCAACCTTGTGACATTTCCCCTTCTCTCTGCTGAAACAATTTGTTATGGGAAAGTGTGACCTAACAGTATCACATTGGCATTCCTCAGCCACCCCGCTTCCAGCAACATCCAGTAATATGGTAAGGATGGGAAAATGTACAATGTGATGCGGCATCACATTCTTCTGTAACTACTGCATATTAGTGGGAGAGATGAGGGGAAGCTACACACGAGGTTGCCATTTTGATCTGCAACTCAGTTGATAATCACATCTAATTCTGTTATTAGTTGTCGTGGTCCAGGCACTTTAATTCATTTGCTGAAACAGATTGCATTAAACAACTGTTAGTTTAGTTCTGCATAGTTGTGGGGAAAGAGAAGAGGAGTGAACATTAGCTCTGCATTATCCCCTTTTGCCCCACCACTACGAAGTACAGAGTTAAATTCACTTGTTGTTTGCCCGTGGGGAAAAAAAATCCATGGTACTCACTGTGAATTTTGCAGAAAAACAAAACTTGGTGATGATGATTGAAGTACTTCTCCAGGTTGAAAGTAACTTACAAGCCATTTTTCACCGCAATTCTGTGTGGTGAAAGGGCATTATTTCCAGTTTAGAAAACTGAGGCCAAGAGAGTGACTTAGGGCACAATCCTGTTGTGATGCTCATAAGCCCCCGAACCCGGAGGCTTATGGCCATCCTGTGCAGAGCAGGAGGAGCAGAGGAGGTGATCTTCGCCTCCCCATCCTCCCGCCTTGCATTTTCATTAGATGGACTTTTTCTCCCATCTAGCTGGGGTATCTCAGAGCAAGAGGGAAGGAGGCTGGAGCAGCTTCAGGATACCTCGTATCCTGGCCTCTCCAGTCTCCTCCCCGCTCCACCCACTGAACTGCCTCATAGATCACAGAGTTGGAAGGAGCCTACAAGGCTATTGAGTCCAACCCCCTGCTCAATGCAGGAAACTAGAGGAGGGGGTCTCCCATCCAAGTAATAACCAGGCTTGACCCTGCTTAGCTTTCCACACTCAGACAAGCTGAGCCAGCATAAGCCACAGGCCTTTAAACCCTGTCCAAGGTTGCTTTCCTGACCTTGGAGAGCAGCTGGTATAGTTGTTTCCGTGCTGGCTGTGCGGGGGAGAGGGAATGGAGCTCCAAGGTTGGAGTGCTATCTCCAACCTCGGATCTGGGAATCTGAAATATCCTATGGTCCCTCAGACGAAGTTGTACGGGCCATCGGATTGCTCCCTAATCCAATATTATTCTCTGCTTTTGTGGTTTGAGTAGATTTTTAGTCCAAAACTCAGGACTAATGTACACGTAACCCTTTGCTTCATAAAAGAAAGAAAGAAACAAAAGCTATCATAATTTGATGTTGGTCATAAATAATTGATTCTATAAAGTAGAAGTGATAGTATAAACACTTCCTGGTTGCTATAGAGTTCATGTGTAAATTTCTAGTTTTGTTCTAATGTAAATGGGCAGGATCTAGTTTCAGTGGAATTTTTAACACCGGAAATTGGTACATGCTGATGAAACCTGTTAATCAGTAGGAGCAAGGCTAACAGGGTGTGCTAATAACTGCCTTAACGACATTTGTAACCTCCCCTTTTATGTCTTATTTGTGAATGCTTTCAGTTCCAGGGTACCCCATGGTGGCTTTGCCCATATAATGGGTGGCAGTGGATTGCAAAATTTCACAGTTGCTGCGGTGCCATATACACCAAATCTTCTACCCACATCAAGCACATGGTAGGTTTAAATAGCCTCATGTTAAATTCATTAAGAATGTATTTCATTGTTTTTCTTCAGGGAAAGGGCAAGAGTTCTTCAATATCAGTGGCACACCCTTGCATTAACCTCATTGGAGAAATGCCTTTGGTCTGTATCATTAGCCAATGCTGAATTGGTTGGTCTAGTATAGGCTTCACACCAACCTGGTACCCTCCAGATGTTTTTGACTACAGTTCCCATTAGTTGCAGACAGCATGGCCAATAGTGGTGATGGTGGGAGTTGTAGTCCAAAACATCTGGAGGACATCAGGATGGGAAGACTGTTCTAGTCACAAGCTATAGGTACTTCAGTTATTCCTTCCATAGTGTTGAGGAAAGAATCCTAACTACCATATGAAGTTTTAATGGACAGCAATACAGTATTACTAAAGGACACTTCATGTTAAATTGCTATATTGCTTTTTTAGCTTAAGCTAAAAGAAATGTATTTTTTCTGTAGAACATCTGAATACTAAAAGAGACTGCAATGCAGCAACACATTTTCTCCCTGTATAACGGTACTTCATTTTCAAGCGTTTTGGATCTGAATGCAGATTTCAAAGTATGGTGTCACATTAATTACCTTGCACAAAACAAATTTTTACTCCCAGATACCATGTTTTTAATGTGGATTCAATTTTTTCCCCCATTTCAGTATCAATATGCTGAAGCTGCCTGAATACCCCCAAAAGGAAATCCTTAAGGACAGGCTTCTTGTGGCATTACACTGTGGAAGCTACGGTTATACAATGGCATAATGAAGTCAGACAACGCCTCTGATTACTGATGTGCAATTCAGAGTGGCAGAAGTAATTTAGTGATCTGTCAATAGAAGGGTGGTGGTTGTTGGAAAATAGTCTTAATTTTGCAGTCCTCAGGTAGGACTGATTTTCACATGTTACGAAGGATCCAGTGTTTCTTCTTCCTGTACGTCATCCTGAGCATGGGATACTGTTTCATGGTATAAATTCAAAGTACATTGTAACTTCAATTTTTTAAATGGTGGTTCTATATTAACCATGGCATATGTTATTCTTTCATCTCTCTAATCAGAGGTCCCCCCCTCCCCCGTTTGACTCTAGCTGTTTTTATTTTAAGAGATGTGCAACTTTGTGCTTGCCTTCCCACACAAAGACCAATTACAATTACAGTTACAGTGTAACACTTACTGAGTCAGGGTTTCTCGAACATGGCCACCAGGAACTTTTGATGCTGCCATCACAGAGTCTCTAGTTTACTCCATTGATTTGTATGGGATATGCATGTCCTGTGGCCTTGCCTACAACCACAGTTAAAGAGCAGTGTGAGAGCCACTGTGTTAAGCGCCATCTATTCCACTGAAATGAAGAGAATACTAAGCTTTGGAAACGGGTGCAAGATTGCAGCCACTGCCTTTAACCACATGTCTACCTTGCATGCAAAAAGTGCCATTTATTTATTTATTTTCCTCTGGGGAGAATTGTACAGACAGCTCAAAATTAGTATGCAAAATACCAAATGTGATGGGGGTTTTTTCTTGCTTACCTTACTGAAAAAATTACAAAGAGGTTTTTTTTTTAGCTTTATAGTATTTTAATAAATAAACATTTTTAAAAAGTGTATTCTTTTGTCAGTAAAGAAGTAAAGTTCTATAAATAAACTGAGGTAATTTATATTATACATTTCAAATGTACATCGAATTCAAGTACCACTGAAGTATGTGTGACTTCATGCCCCCTTCAAAGCTTGTATATATTTTACAGGAATAAATCCTTTTATTTGGGGGATGCATTTTCTCATGCCTGAGCTTTGTGAAAAGTATGAATTAAAGTTAAATATTTTATGTCAGTTGTGTTTGTCAGTCTTTTATCCATACTCATTCTGTTGGTGTGGAAGTGGCGATGCCCACCAGGGTCTCTGGAAGGGGGCTTTAGCCTCCCCCTCCCTCAGTGACCCTAAAGCAGCTTCCCCTGCACCCCGCCAATCTTGTGCAGCATCACCGGGATGAGGGCTGTGATCCTCTTCGGATTGTGGTGCGCAGCTCAAAGAAAAAGCCAACTCTGTGTATATTGCAAGAGGCAAATCCTATGTTAGGAATTATTAGGAAAAATTTAAAACGAAATATAATGCCATCCTGTGTTCCTGAGTTTCCCAGAGGCATTTAGTTGGCTACTGATTGTTGTAAACTGCCCAGAGAGCTTCGGCTATTGGGCGGTATAGAGATAATAATGATAATACTGCTGGAAAGACAGTGCTGGGCTAGATCACCCTTTGGTCTGATCTAGCAGGACTTTTCTTATGTCCTTACCATTGGGAATGGGGATGGCTTCAGAAGGTTCATCAACCACTTGTTAAAGTTACTTTTTAAAAAATGATGTAATCATGTCTGCCTTCCCATTTGTACATTACACATGTTTAGGGGAGTGGGGGGGGGGGGAGCATGCATGAGCCATGATCCTCTGACCCTGAATGGTAGCGAGTTGACCCATGTCAGTTTGTTGCTTACGTAAATCAGTAGCTGGCAGGATGGGTCAAACAGTGAGAGGGAGCCCTCTTCTAGCAGTAAGGTTAGATGCTTCATAACACAATACAGGACCAGGACAGCGTGTAGCATCTTTGCTAACCAAGGAAAAGTGAGAGTAAGTTGTAAGCAAGTACAATTTGTGATACGGCACAACGTCATCACTGATCATGGGGCATGTCTGTTAAGACACGAGTCTTAGCTTCCAATTTCTTGGCTTTGTGGAGCTTGACCCAACATGAGATAGTCTTAACTCTGGTCTTAAACAGGCAGGTTTTTTGGTAATTGAATTTCCCTGATTTTTGAACAGGGAATTTATAATTATAGTGTTTACAATCCTACCCCCCACAATGTATTTGAATCTGCTTTCTTGCAAGATTACCTATATGATAAATGGGATGATAAATACTTAACTAATGGTAATCATGATTTCATTTCAAGAATCAGGATTCTAAAATCTTAGGGAGAACTTCCACAAATTGAGGAGCCTGTCCTATGCAGACAGTTTCCCTACACATGTAAATGATGAGGAGCTAGCAAACTCACCCCTGCTTCCCTTCCTCACGTGTAGAGCTTACACATTATGAGAATGGCTGAATAGGCTAGATTCTCACGGCCATCTTAATGAACACACATAGAGTGTGAATACACATTAGAGTGAGACACTGTCCTTGCATGTCCTTTTCCCACCGCATAGGAAGAGCAAGGAATTTTGTGTTCTGTGAAACACTGGGACTTATCAGGCAGTGGTCCACAATTTGGGATAGCTTACTAGCCAGCCATTTGTGGCTGCCACCAGCATATGTAGAATTTAGGAACGGAAAGCAGGGTGTTCTTTGCCTTTGCCTCACTGTGAAAGATCAGAATAACATGTGTGGTTCCTGCCCAATGGGCAGAAAGAGAAACCACCCTTTCTCCCCATTTTTTTTTTAATGAACTACTAAAAACATGGGTGAAAAGAGGGGTGGGCTTCTCCCAGCCTCCCCCTTGGCTTTGTGTTAGACTTTCGCAGAAAGCTGAAGCAGTTCAGAGCCTGTAGTTACAAACAGCTTTCTAGGGTTTCAAGGGGTTTTTTTCTTTCAAAAAGGAGTTGGTGGGAATCTAGTATTTTATGTTCACTGTTATATAATTCCAATGGAATAATTTCTCCCATTTTCCACAAAAAGAATGAAAAGAACTTACAGGAAGAACCATTATCAGATTTGCATTGGAACACTGCATTACTCGCACCTCTTCTCATATTCTAGTTGGCTAATAAAGATAGCATGAAAACATGCTTTAACTGCCAGAGCTCAGCCCAAGAGGGCATCAGAGTACATGCAAAGAGCCTCACTAAACAGGCATAAGCAATTTGCAGTCAAAAGCTCTGCAATGAGCTCCATATAAAAACTATCTGAGGTAGATAGTTACTTTTTCACATAATTTGCTAATCACACACAACTTAGCAGGCTTCAGCACTTAACTAGTACTGAGGAGATAACAGTGAGGTTTAATGGCTTGGCCAGTGTCGTGCATGAGCTGTGTGCATCCTAGATCATTCCACAGAACATCTTCTGCAGCATGCTGAGATTCTATTGCAGCCATGCAGATGTTCCTCCGCAGAGGAACCGATCGGGGAAATGTTCTCTGAAAACAAAGTGTGGATATCGCTGTTGTTGGGCTCTTGGCATCTTCTGTTGTTTTCATTGCAAATTTTCACACTGGTTCTTATTGCCCTTGCTAGTGTTATGCAGTTACATACCTAGTGCTGCACTGGTGGTGGAAGAGCGGGTGTGACAAGGGAATGCTGCTCTTGGGGAAGCCCCCAATTTGTTCCTTTTCAAAAGGAATGCAGAATCTTTTCCTAGGAGAATCACAAGTGATGTGTACATCAGGAGATCCTATTCCCAGCTGTCTTCCTGTACAGTGAATGCATGAACCTCCCTGAGAGTTAATTCAGGCGAGTAATTTTTTGTTTCTTAAATTGGTATTTTATTTCTACCTAAAAAGGCTTATCTAAATACACTCCGGGAAATAGAGGTGCTATTAGGCAACCCAGATTTCTTCTGTAGTCTTTAGGATTCAAACAAATATGCATTATCAGTGAAGCTTTTTTTGGTAATTTAATAGCCATGCAGACTGGAATATTGTCACATGATGAAACTGAGATTTAATAATGTCGAGAAGGCTATCTTAGAACACCTGCATCCTATTAGCAACCAAGAATAACAAGCCTGTTGAGAAAACATAACTTGGTATATAGCGTATTGTTTAGAATGATTGATTGGTTTTTGGGTTTGTTTGTTTGTTTTGTTTTCCTCTTTGTCTTATCTAAGGAAAAAAAGAATGTCTTGTTAGATCATAAATCATGAATAGTAATTAACTTTTATTACCTTTATTAGAATGTTATCAAGATTCTCATTTTGTCAAGTTCTGAAAACTATGTGCATCTAATGTTGCCAAACCACTAAAGCCTAATGACTTACCAGTACTCATGTTTTACATGCCATATCAGGAATCAAGGCTTAAATAATGCAATAATCTGTCTGATCTCCAACATTCCAATTTGATGGTATCTATCGGTTAACACTTTGATTAGAACGATCTAGTAAAAAAGGAAAGAAAATATCCATTCTGGTCCACTGGACAGAATGCTAGGACTCTCGAGTCATTTCCAATCCTGGTTGAGTCAAAAGCTAACTGCATGGCTTTGAGAATATGCACTGTTGATGTTGGAGACAATGTGAACTTGTGCAGATTCCATTAAGGGACCTATCTCACATTATCTTCAGAGCATGGCCGCTGCAGCATGGTTCCTTCTTTTGCTGTGAAGGTAAAGTCTGGGTTCAGACTTTACCACATGAAAGGAGGCCACACTGGGTTTCCTTCCCTTGCTAACATAGTCCATGTCTCCAGGATAAGTGTTGTTGTGGCGTAGTGGTGAGAGTGTTGGACTGGGACTCGGGAGATCCGGGTTCTAGTCCCCGCTTGGCCATGAAACTCACTGGGTGACTTTGGGCCAGTCACTGACTCTCAGCCTAACCTACCTCACAGGGTTGTTGTGAGGATGAAATGAAGAGGAGGAGGACAATGTAAGCCGCCTTGGGTTCCTTGCAGGAAAAAAGGCGGGGTATAAGTATAATAAATAAATAAATAAAAATTGGCACTGGGTAGAGCTGTAAGGTATGATCCCATGTGTCCCAACACTTCTGGTGTTACCTGTGTCGTACAGGGAAAAGATGTGCTATGGCAGCTCATGTGCATGGCTTGGAATATGAGAATGTGCCCTAGCCCTCTGCACCTTCAGTCCATAAAATATTCTGCTCAATCCAGAATCCTAAAAACTTAATTTGCGATCTAGCTGGCATGGCATACTGTGGCAACCCTCTGTAATATTTTAATTGATACATGGTGGGCTCTGCAGATTTTAGGCATGAGACCTGTGCAGCTCTGCACATCTCCTCTTTAAGTACTTGTGACATTTGATGCCAAGAGTTCAACGGTTGAGTTTTCTAGAGAGCACAGCTATTCATCAGGATTATTAGGATTCTCTGGGGATAGCTTTAGTATACTGATTGCCTTTGACACATCAGTTTGCTTAGATTAAAAGAAAATTGCTACTGTCTGGTTGAATTTTAAACACTTCAGAAGAAGGAAAAAACCCTAGAACTGTTCGGTATTATAAAACCACCCTACCAAATTATATGGAGCTGGAAAGTAAACTGATTTACTTCGGACAATCATTGTGTGTGTGTGTGTATAGAGTTATGCAAATATTTTAGTATTGCTTTTTAAATAATTTTTTAAAAAATAATCAGTTCATTATTATGCTTGGACAGGTTCGTGCAACCACGTCTGTACTAGATCCTTGCCCCTCTTGGCTCATAAAAACCAGTAAGGAGGAAACAGCTGGCTGGGCCAGGGAGGTGATCAGTGCCTCTTTGTGAGAGGAAGTGGTCCCGGGCTGCTTGAAAGAAGCAGTGGTAAGGCCACTCCTGAAGAAACCCTCCCTGGACCCGGAAGATCTTAACTTTAGGCCGGTGGCAAATGTCCCTTTCTTGAGCAAGGTCCTTGAGTGGGAGGTGGCCAATCAGCTCCAGGCGCTCTTGGATGAGACTGATTATCTGGATCCATTTCAGGCCTGGTTTTGGCACGGAAACAGCTTTTGACCTTTGTCAGGAGAGAGGCAGGGAGAGTGTGACCCTGTTGATACTCCTAGATCTCTCAGTGGCTTTCAATACCATCTACCATGGTATCCTTCTGGAGTGGCTGTCTGAGTTGGAAGTGGGGGGTACTGCATTGCAGTCGTTCTGCTCCTACTTGGATGGCCAGCTCCAGAAGGTGGTGCTTGGGGAATACTGCTTGGCCCCGTAGACTCTCCAGTATGGGGTCGGTCTTCTCTCCCATGCTATTCAGCATCTACATGAAACCGCTGAGCAGGGTCATTCGGAGTTTTGGAGTGTGTTGTCATCAGTACGATGATGACACAAAGCTCTATTTCTCCTTTTCATCCTCAGCAGGTGAGGCTGTGGATGTGCTGAACCAGTGCCTGGCTGTGACAATGGACTGGATGAGGGCTAACAAACTGAGGCTCAGTCCAGACAAGACTGAGATGCTGTTAGTGGGTGGTTCTTCTGACTGGATGGAGGGTGTTCAACCTGTTCTGGATGGGGTTGCACTCCCCTGGAAGGAGCAGGTTCATAGCTTGGGGGTTCTCCTTGAGCCATTTTTTTCACTTGAGGCTCAGGTTGCCTCAGTGGCACGGAGTGCCTTCTGCCAGCTTCGGCTGGTGGCCCAGCTACGCCCCTATTTGGACAGGGGTAGCCTGGTTTCAGTAATCCACACTCTAGTAATCACCAAGTTAGAATAGTGCAATGCACTCTACGTGTGGCTGCCCTTGAAGACGGTTCAGAAGCTGCAGCTTGTGCAAAATGCAGCGGCCAGACTCATTGCTGGGGCCAAAAGGTCCGAAAATATAACACCTCTTCTGGCCCACTTTCACTGGCTCCCTATATGCTTCCGAGCCTGATTCAAGGTGCTGGTTTTGACCTATAAAGCCCTACATGGCTTGAGACCACAATACTTGATGGAAGTACCCAACCACAATCTACCCGTACACTACGTTCAACATCTGGGGCCTTCCTCCCACTGCCACCTCCACATGAGGTTCGTAGGGCAGCGACAAGGGGGAGGGCCTTTTCTGTGGTGGCCCCCCAACTGTGGAACAACCCCCCCCCGAGGCCCGCCTGGCGCCAACTCTATTATCTTTTCGGCATCAGGTTAAGACTGTCCTCTACGTTGAGGCTTTTAATAATTAAATGGTATAGGGTGGGGTGGTAAATTGTTTTTAGTGGTTGTGTTTTATTAATTAGTTTTAGGGATATTTTTAAAATTGGTTTTAAAAATTTCATAATATTTCATTGTTTATATTTTTAACTGTATTTTATTGTTGTTTTTTTAATTGTTGTACACCGCCCAGAGAGCTTTGGCTATTGGGCGGTATAGAAAAATGAATAATTAATTAATTAATTATGGAAGAACCTTATTGATTTTGGTGTATAATCTCTAGCACCACAATAGTTCAGTGTGGATAACTTTTGAGTTGTGTACAATGCTGTCCTTCCATTCATAGAAAGCTGTTGAATCCAGCGGAGGCTTCTGTGAATGGACATGAGAGGCAATTTTCACAAATTGCCTCTTTCTCCTGCAGCCCCAGTGCCACCACTCACGCTGTCCAAATGGACCAGATTCTGGATGGTGTACTGGGGGCTGCGTAGGGAAGTGGGAATCAGTGAAAATGCCTCCCTCCCCCTCCTATCTCTATCTTGGCAGCTATCTTTCTGTTACAGCTAACATCGACAGTGAAATCCAGCATCGTTTGAGCTCCGCAAGTGCTGCGTTTTCTCGAATGAAACATAGAGTGTTCGAGGATTGGGATATTTGTAAGAAGACCAAAACACTGGTTTATGAAGCCATTGTATTGCCAACTTTATTGTATGCCTGCGAAACATGGACTATCTATAAACGTCACTTCCACCTCCTTGAAAGATTTCATCAACGTTGCCTCCGGAAAATCCTGCCAATTACTTGGGAAGATAGGCAAACAAATGTCAGTGTACTGGAAGAAGCAAAGACTACTAGCGTTGAAAAAACAATCCTTCAACGCCAACTTCAGTGGACCGGTCATGTTGTTCGAATGCCTGACTGCCGTCTCCCAAAGCAGTTACTTTATTCCCAACTCAAGGATGGAAAGCGGAATATCGGTGGTCAGTATAAGAGGTTTAAAGATGTTCATAAGGCTAATCTAAAAAAATGCAATATAAACATCGAAAACTGGGAAGCTCTGGCCCATGAGTGATCTAAATGGAGATTGGCCTTTCACAAAGGTTCCATGGACTTTGAAGAAGCCCGAGTGCAAGGTGAAAGGGAGAAACGTGCTAAGCGAAAAGCACATCAAATGAATCCTTTACAGGACCATCTTCCATCTGGTAACCTGTGTCCTCACTGTGGGAAGCTGTGTGGATCTAAAATTGGCCTCCACAGTCGGACCCATCGCTAGAGTCTACACAATTTTTCTTTAGAATTTCCTCCTTTTAAAATTTCCTTTTTGTAAATTTTTATCCTGGAAGACAATGTTACTCGGTCACGAGTGATTGCCTGATGATGATGATGATGATGATGATGATGATGATGATTCATGGATGCCTCTGCTAGATCAAACAATCATCCATGAATGGAAGGACAGTATTGAATACTACCCTATGACTAAAACAGCTGATGAAACAGTCTGAGATTTAAAAAAAATACATGAGTTCATATAGACTATTAAAAAGAAACTAAAAGTAACCCACACTCTTAAAACCATCCTCAAAGTCCACCCAAGCAAGAAATTCTTAGGGCAAGTTTTTCTCATATATAGTAATGCTGCATGTTACACCTGTGGCAATCTAAGTCAGCAGATGGAGGCCTCTTGAAATGGCCTCTGGGTGATGTTTGGGATTGTGTATCCTGGCTGAGAGATAAAGCAGGTATCTCTGCTTTAGCTGGTGTGGTGTAATTGGAGGCTTACACAGTAATAGTTAAAATTGTGGCTGCTGATACAAAAAGCACCATGTTGCAGGCAACTGGATCAGAGCTTCTAGCTCTGCTCTTCATACATCTCAGATTCCCTTTACTGCTGCTTTCTGCCAGTGCATGGAAAATGACAAAACATGATGACATCCTGCCTTTCCATTGCTACATGTTTATGAAGAAGAGGAGAAAGAACTTTACTTGCAATTTCTGTTTTTGGCAGCAACCTTCATCAGATCTAGTTCTGTCTAAGGTAGATCTTCTACAGAAATGAGTGAATGATTGACCACAGAGGCAAGAATGGAATGATGGGTGGAGTTAGTGTCAGTTGGAGAAAGTCAGAAGCGGGACAGAGACAGTAAGAGGTTACAGAGAAAGAGTAAGTGAAGTTAGGATGGAGAGAGACAGTGAGAAGAATTAGGGGCCAAAGTTAGTGAGTAAAGTCAGAGACAGTGTGGATGAGAAGAGAGAAGATATTGAAAACAGAGATATGGTGTTAGGTTTTTAGAGCCATTATTATTTATCAGTTACTGTTCTGAATGTTGACCCATTACATAAATAAATAGATGTTTGTTTAAAATTTCAGTGTTCTGGTCTGGACAGATTTGAAATTTGACATATTTCACCCCATGTGCTGACTTCGAATTACACAGCTAAGGATCTAACAAATTTGCTATGACACAAAGTTGGGTGGAACAGCTAATACACTGGAAGACAGAAACAAAATTCAAAGTGATCTCGATAGGCTGGAGCGCTGGACCGAAAACAACAGAATGAAATGTAATAGGGATAAATGCCAAGTGCTGCACCTAGGGAATGTTATGTTTGATATAATCCCCCAGCCTTGATGGCTCATAATCCACCCTGTAGGCCCGTCTGCCTACGTGGATTCAGCAGAGCGTGAGATGGAAGATACAGCCTCTGTCTCATGTGTGTAAACTGGCCCATGTAGTTCACACAGAGATTCACTGTCTCCCATACGCAGCACATTCTAAGCGTCTCGGGTTACAGCCTCTGCTCCAGCTTGCCGCTTGCTCCAGCTCAGCTGTAATTAGGAATTGCCATAGAATCCACCACAGGGTTTTTCTACCTGTTTATTCTATATCAGAGTAAATACAATTTCCTAAGTACAGTCTACATTGCATAGCATAGTCCAGTGGACAAAGTCCACCCTAGCATTCAGAGCATTAGAGAGAAGATAAGAAGATGCATACAGAAAGCAATCCCTCTCTCTATTACACAGTTACAGGAATCGAAACTTAACAATCATTACTACGTCATCAGAAAGTACAAACCATGTGATCAGCTCATATTTCTTTCCAGCCCACTTTTCCCATGAGAAGAGAATAGCAGTTTCAGACTAAACAAGATTGTTATTCTAGCCATCCTGTACCTTTCCAAATGAAAACACTTGTGGCACAGCTGTTGTTGTGTTACATGTCCCAACAGGGAAAGGAAACTAAATACAGAGTTACAGAATGGGGGACACTTGGCTTAACAATACTACAAGTGAGAAGGATCTTGGAATTGTTGTAGATCACAAACTGAATATGAGCCAGCAATGCGATGTGGCTGCAAAGAAGGCAAATGCTATTTTGGGCTGCATTAATAGAAGTATAGCTTCCAAATCGCGTGAAGTGATAATTCCCCTTTACTCGGCACTGGTTCGGCCTCATCTTGAGTACTGCGTCCAGTTCTGGGCACCACACTTTAAGAAGAATGTAGACAAACTGGAGAGGGTTCAGAGGAGGGCAACAAAGATGATAAAGGGACTGGAAACAAGGCCCTATGAGGAGAGACTGAAAGAACTGGGCATGTTTAGCCTTCAGAAGAGGAGACTGGAGAGATACGATAGCACTCTTCCAGTACGTGAAGGGTTGTCACAAAGAGGAGGGCCAGGATCTCTTCTCGATCATCCCAGTTTGCAGGACACGGAATAATGGGCTCAAGTTACAGGAACCCAGATTCCGCCTAAACATCAGGAAAAAATTCCTGACTGTTAGAGCAATAAGACAATGGAACCAACTACCTAGGGAGGTGGTGGGCTCTCCCACTCTGGAGGCATTCAAGGTGCAGCTGGACAAGCCTCTGTCAGGGATGCTTTGCGCAGGGGGTTGGACTTGATGGCCTTATAGGCCCAACTCTACTTTTCTATGATTGTAAGAGAGAGTCTTACTATGCTTTGTCAATCAGTAGGTGGTGGCAGCTCATGTTTTGGGAACAGTCTGAACTCAGTGACCTCCAGGGTCCGAGACCTTATAAGGGGACACATAGACACATCACACTTAGGTATAAATATGTATTGACTTTTGTACTCTATTGAGGGAGTCTTCCCTGGCTGGAAGGAGGAGTCAATCTATTCTGACCCTTTCAGCATAATTCACATTCAGAGCCCCAAGTTTAAATACATGAAAGTCAAACATATATTACTTTCTTTTCATTAACTTGGGGTACAATTCTAAGCATGTTTAGAAAGAAAAAAATCCTACATCTCCAAGCATTCCCCAGTCAGCCTTGCTAGCAGGGGCATGCTGGGAGCTGTAGGACTTTTTTCTGTCTAAACATACACAGGATTGCACCCTTAATCTTCATGGAAATTGACCTTAGTATGGATATTACTAGAATCTTTGTCTCCTTGAAAATATTTTAGTAGTATTGATCATGGCACAATGTCTTAGATGAAAGGTAACATTAAAAAACAACAACATGTAGCACTGCTAGGGATATTGTATTCCTTGGTTATCCAAAGTAAAGTGGTTGGAAATAATATTAGTGTATTAATTGTGATAACCTTATCAGATGGACATTTACGATTTTCAAATCCACAGTCATATTTTGCCTTAATCCTGTGGTTTGATTTAGGCAACAATATATTAATTATAGGTGTTCAACTGTGCATGGTCATTTACATTGCGGAGAAAAAGACTGGATTCAATTCACATTTATTATCCAACTGCAAAAGGCATTAAAATCTCTAGATTGGTGGCTTTTATTATGAATAAGCTCATTAAGGCATTTGGTGGACTCGTATCCAGTACCAAGCTCCTAGGTATGTAGTTCTGTCTCTGCAATGAATGATTGGGGAGAACATTTACATCCATTTGAATATCCATTTTGCAGATGAAAATCCTCTCTTTAATATGTGTTTAACACTTTTTAAATATTGTCATGTCTTTGGAGAAGTACAACAATGTATACAACACAGACACTTTAATTCCGACCCTAATATGAAACACAGCATCCCTCTCAATGCATTTTATTCTGTGGATAAAACAGGAATAAAACTCCTGCCACATACTCATATTTATATGTAAGCTTTTCAGAATCTGACTTTCAGCTGTGGAGGAGATACTGCAGTCTTACTAGGCAGTTGGGAAATGTAAGATGCTCCTCTTTTCTCTAGAGCCATCAAAAGGCTGACAAGGTCAGGAAGACTTTTGCTCATTCATGGGAAAATGTAAGTTATAGGCGGCAGCAAATTACCTGCGGAAAGGAACTCCAGTGCCTGCAGCTGGGAGCCAGCAGAATCATTCAGTAGGTTAGCTAGTGTAGGTGGAAATATATGCCCAGCATCTGCCTCTGTTAAGTCTTAGGAAAAAGCTTTTACCCATAGGTATTTCCAATACTTGAAGCAAATGTTCACATACGGGTGAGAAGAACACGCCAGCAAAATGTGCAAAAACACTGATGTAACAATGACATCTAAATGTGTGATTCCTCTTTTGAATATCAGAAGTTGTGAGTTCATCTTCTAGAAAAGGCTTGAATGTAGTGACATTGCTGTTTTCTTCCATGCCATGGCTCTCATTGGATTTAAAAAACAAAAACCCAAACCCCAACTTATATTCCACTTTTTTTTACCAGGTGAAGAACTCAAGGTGGCTTACAAAATACAGCCTCATAATAATAACATAAAAATAATCAAATTACAGACAAGTTATCATAAAACGCAACCATAAAGGGAACAGTATTACAGACAACTTATCATAAAACACAACCATAAAGGGAACAGTATTAAAATAACAAGCCAGGAAAACATTGAACTGAATGCCTTCTTGAACAGCCATGTTTTAACCAAGTGCGTTAAACAGTGTGTTAAGAGGCCTGACAGATCTCACCTAGAAGAGCATTCTCTAATGTAGGAGGCTGGTGCCTTAGTAGTTGCCTGTTCTACCTTATATGACCAAAGAATCCAGAGCAAGGAATCAAGTGTGCGGAGCAGGCAAGTAGGAATATATAGAAGAAGATGGTCCACTTGGATAGGGATGGGGAACCTCTTGCAGACCAAGGGTTGAATTGAATTTTGGAGAAATTCTAGGGCAGGGCTCTCCAACCTTGGGTCCCCAGATGTTGCTGGACTACAGCTCCCAGAATCCCTTGCTATTAGCCATGCTGGCTGGGTATGCTGGGAGCTGTAGGCCAGCAACATCTGGGGACCCAAGGTTGGAGAGCCCTGTTCTAGGGAGCTACTTTCCAGTGGTGGGTGGGGCTGAAGGAAAAGTGGGTGGAGCAAATAATGCTAGCATATTGTAACGTACAGGTCTTACTGCCAGTAACTAAGCTTTAGCAGAGGGAGTTCAACCTTTCAGGATGGGGGAAAGACTGTACAAAACCTGGGAAACCACCAAATGATCAGTGATTGGGGGAAGGGGGCATGGCTGTCTGGGTAACCCCAGAGGGCCAGAGTAGGACAACAGGAGGGCCGGATTTAGTCCTGGGTCTGAGGTTCCCCACCCTCTCTCTTGGCTCTCTAGAATAAGGTAATTTCATTTTGCTCCTATTGGAATCAATCTGAGTTAACATTGATTTCAATAGAAATTTAGCTTTTCATAATCTGGATCCAATCCACTGTGTGCTTCCTGTTTACTAAGGCTTCTTTTAAAAGAAGATTTGCAGTGCTACAGTGTAAGGGGAGAAGGAGAATCCTAGCTCCAAATAGTTGGGGAGAGATGGTGAGAACATACTGGGGAGTCGTAATTGGCTTATGGTGACCTGGTTTGCACAATCACCACTGCCCACCATGGCTTGTTTAAGCCATGATGACCCACGGCGTGTTCCAGGATGGTTTTAGAATATTCAAGTCGCGACTTGTGTCGTCCAAACGTGGGGACTTTGGGTTATGTGAGGGTTAAACAATATGGTTTGTTGCTGGGTTATGCAAGGGTTGTTTAATCTCCGCATGACCCATGGTCTCCAGGTTCGGACAACATGACAAGCCGTGACTTGAATATTCAAAATGGCCACCGGCATGCACAGCAGCTCATCGTGGCTTAAATAAGCCACGGTGAGCTGTTCGATCAAACCAGCCCAATATTTGCCAGTGAAACTGTTACATATACTGTATCAGCCTGTTGGAGATGCATTTCTCCCTTTCACATTTTGTGGAGATTAGTAATACAAATGCAAGTATGAATAGGCATGAAGGCAGTAAGAGGGTTTCAATCGAGTGACTCATGTGGGTTCTTCATGAAAATCAGAGTATTTTGACCCCACAATGGGCGCTTTTGGGGTGGGTGACAGTGGTGCATGCCCAGTAGCTGTTCAACAAGAGCAGCAAGGGTTTTGCCGTTCTTGCCAAGTGGCTTGCTAGCAGTTTGGGTTAACCCATGATGGGTCGTGTCATCCAGGTTCGGATGACATGAAAACCCATCGTGGGTCAAACCCTACTACAAGCCATGGCTTGTCAAGATGGCTTATAACCCAAACTTATAAGCCATTGTGGCTTAGCATGTGATGTTTACAAACATTGGTGGACCTGCGCAGCTGCTGTGCAAACTTAATCAGTACAGTCATGCCTTGGATTGAGAGCATAATTCGTTCCGGAAACGTGCTTGTAATCCAAAACGCTCTTATATCAATACGAAATCCCCCCCCCCAAATTTTGTACAGAGATTTTTAATCTAAGCCGTACTACAGTACTTGTATTGCAAGATGTCGCTTGTATATCAAGTTAAAAAAAAATTAAATATTTAAACATTTGCTTGTCTTGCAAAACGCTCTCAAACCAAGTTACTTGCAATCCAAGGTATTACTGTACTTGTTTTTCCTTTATTATAATATGGAACTCAAAGTCTTCACATGGATCTCACTCTACGGGATCTTTCTGTGGTCACTATATTTGACCCCAATCAATAATTAGCTAACTTGAAAAAGGAACTTGAAATGGAACAATAGCTAACCATTGTCAATCTGATTCCTTCCTGTCCATTGCCTGATGTGATATCACTGTGATGTTATACTATGATCACCTTTCAAATACCCTTTCCAGATTTTTATGATAACTGTGTATTTCATTTACTACTAGTATTACGTGAGCACAGTCGAACCCTATTTCCAGAAAAATTGCCAATAGCAATAATAGAAAAATAATGTTTGATAGATATAACAGTCATACAAACAGAATAGAATTAAGGGGCTGATAAGGGAGTAAGTCGGGAAAGGGTAAAGATGAAACAGCCTGCTGAAGAAGCAATGGAAGCAGCCGTCTACTTCTCAAGATGCAGAGTGTGAAAGGCTGTTCTGGGCATAGTTATATGTTTGAAGATTGATATCCAAGAAGAGTTGAAATCCTGAATACAGATATGTATTAATTTTGGTGGCTCTTTTTAGCTGGTCCTAGTAATGTTACTTCTATTAAATAAAACAACACAAAAAACTGATTTCCCTTGTCACTTGACTTTGCCCACTGCGCTCCTAACAGCACACAGCATGGTGGTAATGGGCTACAATAGATTCAGCCTGCAGAGTTCTTTGGATCTTATCTTTTAAACAGTGAAATGGCTATTTTGTTCTTGGAAACAGAAGGTTGTAAAAATCTATCAAGGATGCCCTAGAATCCAAGGCAGCCATCCTGACTGCAAATGCTATTACTGGTCATAAAATGAGTTGCTTTGTCTATATCATTTGATTCCATTTTTTTTTTTTTTTAAAGCAGAGGCTTTTACTTGTGGTAGAATTCTTTTCTGAAACCAAAGAGCACTAGATAAACAGAATTCAGAAACATTTGTTTCCAGTACATAGTGGTCAATGGAAGAATGGATCCCATGTCCCAATAGTTAAAATTGTGCTAAGAGGCCTGTTGGGAATTTCTCTTTTGAGGCCCCTATAGCCAAGAAGACAACTTTTTTCTGCTTGTTCCCACCCCATTCTGAACCTTTTGTTTTCTTTTTTATATTTTTATTTTAACTTTTTTTTAACACACATAACAAAACTGTCAGTACAGAGCAATTGACCATAAACACAAAAGGTACATTGTTGTAGAAGAAAAGACAGATTACAGAACAGACTAGCGGACCGTAGCGGTTTACCCCAATAGATCTTTCTACAAGGTGCCATGAGTGGATGGAGGAATTAGGTCTAGTTTATTTTGTGCTGCTTCTTCAATGAATAGACACCAGACAGTATAAAAGTTATCTGTCTGTGCTGTACATTGGGCCTGAATTTGCTTTGTAAGTTTTTTTCCATTAAAGCAACGTCGCAGAGTTTCAAGATCCAACTGCATAAGGGTGGTTCTTACTCAGCCTTCCATCCCCCCCCCCATTCTACATGTGCAGCTACTAACAGAAAAGCTAGCAATTCCCTGTGCTACGTGTGAGACCTGTGTTTCTTCCTTCATAAATTGTGAGCAAACTAAGTGCTGGGGAAAGCTCTGTTCTCTGCTTTGTGATTTCCCCAGTCCCATTAAAGACGATTCCAGAAAGCCTGTGGGGTCCCACAACCCCAACACATATGAAAAAGGTGGCCTTCTCACCACAGTGCCTACAACACTTTGGACTAGCATCTTTGTAAATATAATAATCATTTGGAGTGTCAAATACCATCAGTTTAACAATTATAGGCGATTTCCCTCATATTTGTGCCGTGGTTGATTTTAATGGTGCCAAGGACCATAAGGCCCTCCATGACTCTTTCGAAATGTCAATTTTTAGAGCAGTTCCCCACGTTCCCTCTGCTTTCTCCACTGCTGGGCCATTTAAAATTTTGTGAAGCTGTGAAACAATACTCTTTGATTCAGACTCAAATGATAACAGTTTCTGAAATTCAGTTAGGGGTCTTGCGGCTTGGGATTTGACACAGGGGAGTGATATGAAATGTATTATTTGGTATATCTGTAGCCGCCCAGCATTAATGTTTTGGGGCGGAGTACGAATTTCCACCCCTGTTTTTGGTCTAGGGCGTCATAAAAATATCTAACTCCGTATAATCCTTTGTCCTCCCAGTCCCTATACTGTTCAAGTTCGTCCCTATATAGAATAGCAGGCATGTTACAAAAGGGGCCAGTGAGGAGGGGGAGGCAATCAGCTCCCCCCTACTTTATCCACAAGGAGACACAGTTGTTCAAGAAGGGATTTGTGATCCACACAGAGCTTGTTTGCTTCCTTCTATAGAGGGGTAGGCTCTGATCACCTCCTCCTGTGTTTTTGGAGTTCCCATCTTGAAACATGTCTTGGTCCAACCTACTTTTTGTAACATCTTCCCTGATGACGACATGTGGAGATCTCAAAAGCTTGCATATTTTTGGTGACCTTTTGGTTGGCCTAATAAAGATATTACACTAATAAGGTCTTTGGATCCCCCCCCCCCCCATGGCCAGCATGGCTGTCTTTGCTGTTTATATATGAAACAATTATCTGATGTTTCACTTTTCATTTCAAATATTTTTGTCTACCCATCCTGAGTTAATCACTGTTCTCTATTTGCGTTATGGCATCACAGGTCTGATGCCAAAGAGTTGTTAGGATAAAAACTCTTTCACCCTGCAAATATTTCTTGCGAAACCAACCAGAACCAGATTCATGGGAGAGACCTCATTTCCTACCTTCCCCTGAGTCTCTGTTAATGTGGAACCTAATGGAGCCTTGTGCTGATAACAAGATTTAAAGCAAGATTTTTTATTTTTATTTTTTTTAAATCAGCTTATACTGCTTGTTAACTTTGAAGTTGCTTTGTTTTCTGCTTGATTGTTTTATTGGATGTTTTATTACTAGCAAACTGTGGTTTTGATACAAGGAGCATTAAGGCAGAGAGATCTTGAGGATTGCAGGGACTCTGGAGGGTGACAATGCCCCCAGCCCTGAGAGCTTTGCACCTTATGGTCTTTCAGCCTCTCTCTCTCCGTGTGTGGATGGCAAAGGTTTACTCTGTGCACAGACCAGCCTGCTAGCACTGCAAGCTAAGTAAGAGGGAAAAGGCTGTACTCTGCTTGGCAGGCAACAGGAATCAGCGTGGCAGGAAAAGAGAGAACACTTTTTTCACGCTCATGGTGAGCTGTGACTGGGTCAATTCTTCTACCTCCATCTGCTATTCTCTAGACTTCAGGGATGAGGGATACTTCCAGACTAGACTTTTATAGCACCATCACCCTGCCTCATTCACAGAATTTTGTGGGAGCTCCAGAGGACAATGTCTTCCATTTGTGGCTCTCCCATGTTTTCCCACCGCTTCTTCCATCTTTTCTCTTCGCATAGAAAATCTGTTAAGGAAAAAAAATAAATAGAATTGCTACACAATGCATTCTGGTTGGTAGCGGTAGGAGCCCTACGTCTGGAAGCACCCCAAACTTGCTGGATCTATGCTGTTGTTTTTACCAGAACCCTGAGATCCAGCAACCAGAGCCTGATGCAAAAGACATACTCTTGGAATTAAAGAATGCTGAGCCCAGGAATGTGTTTTGGGTACCAGAACTGAACTGACAGTCCTTTCCCACACAAATCCACTCCTGGTTTAGCCCCTTTCCCCCTCAACCTTTTTTCAGCAGGTAACATTTACAGTGTGGGTGGGGTGGGAGTGGGGGTGGGGGTGGAGTCATTTTGTTGCTGCTATTGTTAAACAATTGGGAGTCAGAAATCCTTGCTGATCTGCAAATCACTAAGGGATCTAACAGTAGATCCAGATTTACCTTCTGCCCACCTCTGCTTTAGAACAGGAGCTGGGAACATTTCCCCCCACTGGGGCTGCATCCCCCCTGGGAAAATCTGTCAAGGGCAGCATGCCAGGGTGGGCAGGGCCAGACTCCCCCCCCCCAACCAACCATTCTCTCTCTCACTCCCTGTTCTTCCCTCCAGATGTTGTACTGGTACCCATCAGCCCTAGCTAGCACAGCCAATGGTAAGGGATGATGAGAGTTGCAGTGCAACAACATCTGGAGCACCACACATTCCCCATCGCTATATGCCTTTCTTGAAATGCCCATTGGGACTCTGTAAGAACTGTGAAGGCTTGGTGCTCAAACGATGATTTTTCAAAGCAATGTATTGCATGCATATTGAAAGGATATGCCAGAATCTCCTATGCATGCAACATTTCTGGAGTAAAATACAACAGAAACACAGGAACCTATCGATCAGATTTATCTCCAGCCATTTTATGGATAACTGACTCTGACAAATTTTCTGCACTCAAGGGATCATTTAAAGCAGGGCTCTCCAACCTTGGGTCCCCAGATATTGCTGGCCTACAGCTCCCAGCATACCCAGCCAGCATGGCTAATGGCAAGGGATTCTGGGAGCTGTAGTCCAGCAACATCTGGGGACCCAAGGTTGGAGAGCCCTCATTTAAAGTCATCCCATGCAGACCAAATGTTTATTTTATTTATTTATTATATTTATACCCCACCTTTTTTCCTGCAAGGAACCCAAGGCGGCTTACATAATCCTCCTCCTCTCCATTTTATGTTGCATCAGAATCAGCCCTAAGGCAGTTCAACTATTTAGAAGTTCCACCAACAAGCTACTGTATTGATCAAAAACAGTTTAGGAATGCTAGGTAACCAGCATAAAACAAGACAATCAAAAGACTGATTTCCTCACCATACATTGGGTGTTTTTGTTTTGTTTTGCAACCACCAAGCAATGGGATCTACCTGGAATGGTACTGTGAAATCAGCTGGCTTTTCTTGGGCTGGGGGAAACTCAAGGCAAATCTGCCACAAGTGTTTAATAGAATAAGGCCAGATCATATATGTATGTATGTCACTTGACTTCTCGTTTCTTAATTACTAACACTGAATGATGACTCGCAGCTGAGTGCTTGAAGAAAACATGCCACAGGCAGAACTCAAATCACCACTCTTCCCTTGACAAATAGAAGTCATGCTTGATGCTGCAGTCTTCCTGTTATGAACATGCATGTGTGAAACAGCAGAAGGAGCCTGGTGGATTATCTAGCAGTCCAAGTGCTTGTGTGCAATAGGCTGCCTTATACCCAGCTATCCTGGGTAAATATCCTGGGTAAGGTTTCAATTTTTTCTTTGAAGCTTCAAAGGGATGAGATCCAACAACCTCTTTAGACAGATTGTTTGCTTGCTTAATCCCTCTAAGAGACGTAAGTTTTCCCTGATGTTTATTTCCCTGTAGTTTAAAATATAGAGTGGGATATGGGAACCTCATAAAATTGCTTCCTTCTCAATAGCAAGGCAGAACCTTACCTGGGCTAATCCCTGTATATATTAAGGTCAAACTATTTTCCTGTCATCTTGCTATTTCGCCCTCAATAAAACTGAATTACTGAAAGTAATTATTTGGTACACTGGGGACTTTGTCAGTAGTACCGTATTTTTGAGAAAATTAGATGAGCAGCTGCTGAATATTTACCCTTCTATGTGAAATATCTATTTTCCTGTCTTCTTAAATGGACACGAATTAAATTGCATCCTTTGGGTTGGATCCAGACTTAGTCATACTTAAAATAGAACCACTGAAATCAATGCAACGTAATCATGACTAACTTGAGTCCCATTAGTTTCAATGGATCTACTCTTATGACTAAGTCTGGATCCAACCCTTTGTTCTGTGCAACGGGGGTGGGCAGAAAATTGATCCCCAAATCTTTTGGACTTCAGCTCCCAGCATTCCTGACCCATTGGCCATGCTGGCAGGGGCTTCTGCTGTCCTAGGCACCACTAAGCAAACCTGATATGACATAAGATAAACACACAGCTCAGATGTGGGTATAAAAAAAAAATCAATGAATTAACAAGTTCTGTACAGTGGACAAAATTCCTCTTGAAGAATGATAAATACAATTTGGATTATCGACAGCAAATAGTAAGGGGGTGCATCTGCCTAGTGCATAGCCACACCTCAAAAGAGAAAGGCGTTCCTGGTGGTGGTAAACACTGGTGTGGGCAATTAGAATCTGGCTAGAGCAGGGCTCTCCAACCTTGGGTCCCCAGATGTTGCTGGCCTACAGCTCCCAGCATACCCAGCCAGCATGGCTAATGGCAAGGGATTCTGGGAGCTCTAGGCCAGCAACATCTGGGGACCCAAGGTTGGAGAGCCCTGGGCTAGAGGCTATGCTGATTGTGTGAAAAGCATCCATGTGTGAACTTGACTTGACTGGACTATTCTGAAGCTCAGCTGGTGAAAGGTGTGTCATGCCACCAACAATAGGGCTGGGTCTAACAGCACTTCCAGACTGGTTTTCACTTGAATTTGATGGAAAGGAGAAATAAATGTTGGATGTCATAACTGATGACAGCACACTCAAAAACCCAGATGATTGAGTGCATAGGAAACAAAACAGAGCTCTGTGGCACAGAACAGAATCCTCTTAGCACAGTTAGCCTGTGCTGCAAGCTATGATTGCAAATTCACAAAGCATGGAAATAATGCAGGTGCATATACGTATCTTTAAAACATGGTGCACATGGCTGAGAAACCTTAGGAGTGTAGCATTCGCTACGACTGTCCAGGCCACAGTCTTGCACAAAAGGGAATGTAAGAACTGTGGCTTATCTAGCTCTGACTCACCACTGACTAGAAGCATAGTTCTCCAGTTATTCCATGTATTTTATACCAATAAATGCCAGTGACAGACTTTCAAGCAGAAGTAATTGATGGATACCGGCTCTTCTATGAGCTTTTCTACATGAGGCTGTTAATCGTATCTACTTCCAGACTTGTCGCAGAATTGAGATTCGAGCTCTACACAAAAAACTTTTCCTTTCCTGCTTTTCCACTACCTCTAGGTGGAGCTGTGCTATAGTGGAATAGTGCAAATACACAAGTAGAAACAGCACTTTCAGAAATAATACCCCATTTTCCAGTTCTAAAAAATCCCTCGGAAAGTGCTCTGAAAAAACAGAAATGAAACTGGAGGATCACAGTGTCATCTAAAGAACCCATTAGCAAATGTGAGTAAGGAATAATGAGTTCACAATAGACGCCTTGTGTAGAAAAGCTCTATATCAGTTAACAGCTTTGTGTAGTATCCTAGGCTGCCCGCACGCCAGCGAAACCCACTGTTAGTGCAATGGGGAGGTAGCACTTTTAAAGTGGTAATGCTCTTTCCAGAATGGGGCAGGTGAGCGGACCTTGCAGAAGGGAGATCTGCTGAGCTGTCCTGATCCTGAAAAGCGGGTTTCTGCTAATTTCTGGGGTTCCTTTATGAAGCACTAACTTCCTGTAGTGGTAGCAGAGGGTCCTGTTGGTGCAACGGAAGAAACAGTAGTGCAGTGGCAGTATAGGAAACTGAAATGAATGGGACATAAGTTAGCCATGACAAAGGCCCCATTCCTTTCAATGGGTCTACTCTAAGAAAGACTGACATTAGATATAGCCCTTTGTTAGCTGACTTTCTTCTGAGTAGTAAACCAAAGTTTTATCAAGGTTGCAGTTCTCTTAACCTTCAACAAAGTGATGGAACAGGTCCAGCTGTTTCTGTTTGTTAATCTTTACTCACTGGTTGAATCCATAGCAAATGACAATAATAAAGAAACGATGCTTGACAGCGTTGTCTCTTTTCCATGCCAGAATGGGGAAAACAGCCATAATCAGGCTTTTTGCCTGACAACTGAAAGAGGTCAGTCTTGTTGACAGCCTTTCTGCATAGCACAGCATAATTGCAGAAGAAACGGTGTTCCTGCTGCTTCATTACTATCATTTTCAATGCAATCTCAACCCTCCTTCAGCATTTCTAGTTTCACTGCACCTGTTTGGGGGAGGTTCAGTGGCAGGATGCATATCTGAGCCTTTTAAAAGACACCTGTCAAAAGTTACATTTTCAAATGTACATTTGACTGCTGCACTAGGCTGGCATCGGTTAAAATCCTTAACAGGCAGCACTTCCTAAAAATGTAGTTTTGAATAGATAAATGTCCATCAGCTTATAGCAGGGGTGCAGAACTAAATCTGGATGGGGGGCCCTATGGGCTGGCTGACAAGACGCACATGAAAAATGGCTGCTCCTTCCAGCACAGGCTGAGTCAGGCGCTGCCTCTTCATGTCTCTCTCTCTGTTCCCATTGGGGGCGGCAAGAGGCACGCGAAGGATGACTCAGTCACTCCTCCCAGTGCTGGCTGAGGCTCCCACTACCTGCATCCTTGCTGTTATCTCCAATCTCAGATCAGAGATGACAGTGGGGATTCCTCCAGGAGGCGGGGCTTAGAGGCCAAGCCTCAATCCCTGGAGAAGCCCAAGGATGCACTGCAGGCTGGAAGTTCCACATCCTGGTTTATAGGGTCTGCTTTTAAGTAATTTTAAACAGGGCCACATAAGAATGGATGCCTTTCGAAAGAACAGCCATGCTGCTAGTCGGGACTGTCAGCTCAGTTCTTTTAACACCACGGTAGGCCATTACATTACAGCAGTGCTTCTCAAATAGTGGGGCGGCCCCCCCTGGGGGGGCGCAAGGCTCCGTAAAGGGGGGCTCGCCTGATTGGCCAAACCAGCCCGTGTGACTTTTAGACCCTTTAAATCTTTTCTGCTACAGTTAATAAAGCTATTCTTTGTTGTAAATTGATCCACATTTCTTTCTTTTTTTATTCTCTTATACGTTAATAAGGATACAGTGTTATGCAGAGGTGTACTTATAACAATTTTATAGACAAATGATACTATTTACAGTCACGCGGGGGGCGCGAAATGTTTTCTTCTTCCTAGGGGGGGCATGACAGAAAATAATTGAGAAGCACTGCATTACAGTCACAAAGCATGTGACAGTTGTACGGTGAATGGGTTTGGAATCTGCTCACTTTCTGCATGGGGAGATGCATGACTGGGCTGGCCGTGCTTAAAAGAGCCTGCCGCAACCTGTTGCCTTGGCTCCAGCTGTGTTGTACTATGAGTCTCATAGTCTGTGCAGGCCACAACATGTGATTGATGGGTTGGGTTCACCTTGGCGGGTCATGATTTGAGCAGGCCTGGCTTTTGGGTTTCTGGCAGGGCCTTGATCTGTGTCTTTAAAATCTGTGTGGTAAGTAGAAATTCAGCTGGGGAAGCTTTCACCACCATTACATCTCTCTGCTGGGAACAGCTGTACTTCTGTTTGTTAAACAACTTTAAAAGGTAGGTTCCCTACCAGAAAAATAGTGGGCAACTCTAGTTTGCCACACAGCGTAGAATATTTGATTTAGAGCAGGTATGTTATGTGGAGTACAGTCAGACTGCCATAGCATTATTGATCAAACTTTCAAATGCTTTCCCCTTCTGCATCACTACTAAAAGAAGAGGAGTCTCTTGATGTCCACAATTTGACAACCCTGTTGTCTCAGGAAAGCAACATTCATTCCTACGTTTCCACCTAGTCACTATTGTCAATGACTCCATTTGGAAAACTGTGGGATAGAATATTGTGGATTAAACTTTAAATCTAAGCCTTTGAGGCCATCACATTGGATTAATGCAGAAAGAATTATCTGTTAGTCAGGCTATCACCTGGGGCTGGTCTGACTGAAGGCCATATAGATGCTTGCTTTGAATCCTAGTCCAAAAATGTTGACATTCTGGAACACCTCTCCCACCCTGTCAAATGTTGAGTTTTTAGATAGATCAGACTGTGCATATGTATACAGTTTTGCCCGGATCCAAAGGACCATGTTACTAGGTCCACACACACTCAAGTGAGTGTGGAACAAGTGTTTTTCAACACAGCAATCTTCTGTGCAACATTGCAAGCTGAAGGGACTTTCAAAAAGCCGTTGGGATATAGTACAGATGCCATCTTTTCAAAGGAACGAGGCAACCAATTCAAAGTTCTACCCTGTGGCAGTGATGGTGGCAAAGAAATGTTGCTTTGCTGCTGCCATTGCATTGACTTACTGTTAGTCAGTGGAGCTGTTTTGAATGGATTTGTTAACATCTAAATTCAAAAGATGGAGAGAAGGCACTTTCTTTGTCCCCCTGTGGGATCAATTTGCTAAACACTTTGGGTGGAATTCAATGAAGTTTTTCTGCTGTTGGAACTGCTTCCATCAACGGAAGTGGAAAGGGGACAATTTCTCCTCCCCTCTGCAGCCGCCCACATACCTTCAGATCTGGTTCAGATGGTTGATGGACCCTCCACAGCAGATTTTCAAGGAGTGTGCTGGGCTACAGGGCAGAAGAGAAAGGGAGAAAGTCCCATTGTATGAGTAGACCTCTGTTCACATGATGGTGGATTCCACCCTTTGGCAATACAATTGTTCTCATCCACTTTGACTTGGACTCTATTCCATGAGGTTTGGTTGGTGACCTATCAGGAGGGCAGTGAAGACTTTTTTTTTATTCTGCTGTGCCTTTAATCTCTCTTAGTGCACAATCCTATGGTATGGAGAAAGTGGATAGGGAGAAATTTTTCTCCCTCTCTCATAATACTAGAACCCAGAGTCATCTCATGAAGCTGACTGGTGGGAGATTCCGGACAGATACAAGGAAGTACTTCTTCACACAACACATAGTCAAACTATGGAATTCACTTCCACAAGATGTAGTGATGGCCACCAATTTGGATAACTTTAAAAGGGGATTGGACAAATTCATGGAGGATAAGGCTATCAATGGCTACTAGCCCTGATGGCTATGCTACCTCCAATATCAGAGGCAGTGTGCTCTAGGCAGTACACTAGTTGCTGGGGAAGGGAACATGGGCGGGAGGGTGCTGTTGCACTCATGTCCTAGTTGTTGGTTTCCTGTGGGCAGCTGGTTGGTCACTGTGTGAACCGAATGCTGGATTAGATGGACCCTTGGTCTGATCCAGCATGGCTCTTCTCATATTCTTATATTGTTTGTCAATAGATTATGAGATTGGAGCCCTCTGTCTATCTAAAGCCCTGCTGGCAACAGCCAGGCAGGGTGGGAGGAAGATGGAATCTTTTGCAGCCACTCGTTCCTCCAATTTCATTGTTTTGAGCTAGTGCCTCTTGGCCCATCCAGCTTCCCTACCTTCCCATGGGCAGGGACAGATGATGGAGAGGCTTCTCGATCTTGCAGATCCACTCCTCCCTTCCCCTTCCCACCCACCAACATGCCTCCTTTCCACCCTCTCCAACCTCTTCCAAGGTCGCAAGAGGAGCCACCACAGAATTTTCTGTGGGGAAGATCCACAATCAAATTGCCGCCTCCATGCTCCTAGCTCTGTGTATGGTCGTGGAGGAAGCAATCCACAGCATCCTACGGTGCCCCAGATGCTGTCTAGGGACCATAGGATTGCTCTACCCACCTTCTTCTGTGGCAAGATATATTTAAACTGACCCAGTTTTTTTTAATGCTTGTTGCTGATGTTTTAATTATTTAATCAATGTATTTATCTTGCTATGTTTATTGTATTTTTGTGATTTTAATTGGGAAGCCACCTTAGGGGCCCTTTTCAAGGGCTGAAAGGCAGGGCAGACATATTTTTGAATAAATAAAATCTTGTGTGCCCAAAGTAGTTAAAAAAAAATAAAAAATAAGCTAGGCCCATATGTTAATTACACAGAGCATAATGTATCATGTTGATTTTTGTGAGTGCGCATATTTTGAGCATATAATATTTGAGGGCCTTTGGTGCAGATTTTGGCTTCTTAAGCTTAGTCTGAACAGCCTTGAAGAAATATTTTTTGCCTGTACATGCTGCAGAAGAAAAATATTATGATATATTTACTGTCTTGGTAGGTATCTATCTTAGCAATGTCTGAAATACAGAAGACTTTGTTACTGTAATAAAAAGTAATTGTTTTCCATGGTGGTGGAAAAGCTAATAACATAATCAAACAAGAGACTGTTGTCAGGGTGAAAAGTTAAAACTAAAAAGTAGAGGATATTTTTATTTTTCAAAGACTAAGTAGAATATCATTTCTACTCGGATAACAAATACAAGGGAATACAACGGAAATGGGAGAGCAGTGGAGATAACAATTTGCATACAAGATGTAATTTATTTGCTTTCTCTCATCTTAAACCTGGCTTTTTTCTCAAAGGTTCAAATATAAAATAAGGTAATATATGTGTGTGTGCGAGAGAGAAAATAAATCAGGAGTGTTCCTGTGAAAACTTCAAATGTTTTTTGAAAAGTCTTTAAGAATAGGCTCAAGTACTTGAATACCTTTCTTCTCCCTTTGTGATCCAATATGGTGTATCCAGGAGGATATCAGTGCAGATATGTGTTTTAAAATGTGTCGTTTGAGAGAAAATGCATTTAGGAATGTGTATTTTGAGATAACATATGTTTAGAAATGCATATTTTGAGAAAAAATATATATTCAAAATGAGTATTTAAATGCCTTAAAAATAATCTGCAAATTAATGCAGTAATGGGATGGAACAGGCTTATGAGTGAACACATGCGAAAGTGACATAGACTGGAAATAAACTGATCCATCTGTTTAAATGGACACGCCTTAATTATTTGAGAGAGCACACTTTAAAAATCACAAACCATCATTTCTACGGGATAATGCATACACTCTAACATAATTCTGCAAATAGGTCAATCTAGCGCAGGCTAAATGCGGACAATTTCTTAACAAAGCATCTTTTATACATCCCTTGATATCTCGTTTACATTTTTTTAAATCATAAAACTGACTTTCCAAAGAATCTTGTGTATAATTAATATCAACATTTTTCACATGCTGAAGAGTGCAAGGTGGCACACCCTAGTCATCAGAGGAAGCATAATTTTCTAATGAGCAATGGTTTACAATTGTTTTGTATTTTACAAAGAAAGAAGATGGGACAATTGATAGACATTTAGCAATTGGTAGCTGTTTACCTAAGATAAAAATGGAAACCAAGTTTCTCTAAAAGTTTTTACATTGTAGTAACATGCCCACACTGTTCTAATGCATTATCAAAAGCTTTTAAGGGGGGGGGGAGGGGAAATGCTTGTCTTCAGTTAATGGATATCAGGATGGGTGGGAAGAAGCAGATGTTTGGCTGAACATTGTGAGGAAAGTCCTAACAGCAGGAGCTGTTCGACAGTGGAACAGACTCCATTGGGAGGTAGAGAGCTCTGCTTTGCGGGAGATATTTAAGCAGAGGCTGGATGGTCGTCTGACAGGGGTGCTGTAGCTGTAGCTGCGCCCTGTAGTGCAGAGCCTGCACTGAGCAGGAGGTTGGGCTGGATGACCTTCAAGGTCCCTTCCAACTCTCTGATTCTGTAGGACAGTGTTCTCCAACCTTGGGTCGCCAGATGTTTTTGGCCTACAACTCCCAGCATGCCCCAGCCAGCGTAGCTCCATGCAGCGTAGCTGGCTGGGGCATGCTGGGAGTTGTAGGCCAAAAACATCTGGCGACCCAAGGTTGGAGAACACTGTTGTAGGAGATACAATAATCCCAAAATTGTTGTTATGCCTTCTATCCACCTCCTTACAGTCATTTGCTCATTGCATAGAGTGAATGCGTGGAAGGAACAATGGAGCTGAGCCAACTGTCCCTTTCCCTGATATTGCTGTGGCCCACTGGCCGTGTCCCACTGGCCCGGCCTCTGACCTAATACACTGGCCCGCGTATTAGTGGAAGGCCTGAAAGAGCTGCATGTATGCATGCAGGCACTCCATGCAACTGGGAAAACCCCAAGTGCACAGGGTTCCCAGTGCACACACAGCTGTATGCATGTAGGTGCCCCTTTTAGGCTATCTGGCTAATGAAAAGAGTTTGTGGGGCAGGGCAGACTACTAGGGTGAAGCAGCATCAGGGGCTAGGCCAGCCAGTGCAATTCCACTCCGTCTTCTGTGTGTTTACGTGTAAAGAAAGACAACACCTGAAAGGGCCTTTTGTTTCTATTCTCAACTGGCTTCATTTTTAGTGTCTCCACAATGGATGAAGGTACACACACACACACACACACACACACACACCAAAGAAGTGAAAATAGAGGTCCAATATACACTGATTCCAATCCCCCCCCTTTTTTAACATTATGTTTTTGATATGTTAACAGCAGCACATCAATGGAAATGGTAGAGAAGAATCTAGTTTCCTGCATTAAGCAGGGGGTTGGACTCGATAGCCTTGTAGGCTCCTTCCAACTCTATGAAATGTAATGTAATGAAGTTCTGTAAAATAAACGGAGTCAACTTTTTGGGAGGTGCTGGCTGAAGGATGGTGTTGGAAAGTTTGCTCCTCGCCTGCCACGTTCTTAAAATCCTTGCATTCCTCCCTTCTGTATTAGCTTGGCTTTTTGGGGGTGGGGGAGTGTAACCAATTTCCTTAAATCCCTTCTTTTTACAAATTTCCCAAAAGCCATATTTCCTCAAACCTCTCCCTTAGGCACCTACTGATGTTCACAGGAAAAGGGATGATCTCTCTCTCTCTCTCTCTCTCTCTCTCTCTCTCTGTCTAGGCAAGTGCAGCACAGGTATGAACATCTGAGCCTTGTTTACTTCTTTGACAGAAAATTAAACTGGCTCATCTCTGGCATGTATAATGATCTTCCTGATGGGTTGGTATTTGCATATAGAGTGAAGGTTTCTGCGACTCCAGCTCCCTGCCCTTTCTGCTATGGAATGTGCTGCCAATGGAAAAATAAAGAGATGTCTGTTAACACTGAGTGTTTTTGTCTTGCATATAGATCGGAGGTGGGTGGGGTGGTAAAGGGACCAAAGGTGTTGGCAATGCATAGCTGAAGCTGGGGACTGAGCCTGGAACCTGTTCCCGGACTGCCATTAATCTCACCTGCTCTGTTACTAACCATGGAGTATCAATATTCCATGTAAGTTTCCTCTGTTCTTAACATTGGTATAAATCGTATTTATAGTTTATCTGCCTATAAACTAGTGTGAATCCATTCGCAAGGGATCTGTATGTTTGTTTCAGGTAGGCCCAGTTCAGGATTTGTGGGCAATGGCCTTAGTGGACCTTCGAAGCAACATGCATCTGAGGCTCCCAAGCATCCAAAGCCTCAGTGTCATTCAAAAGTAGGCAACCTGTGGCCCTCCAGACATTGCTGGACTGCAACTCCCATCAGCGCTAGCCAATGCAGCAAATAGTGAGGGTTGATGGGAGTTGCAGTCCAACCACATCTGGAAGGCCACAAGTTGTGCACCCCTGGCAGCAAATGGATGCTTAAGCCTCTTATATGTCCCACCCACCCACCCCCCATGTTGATACTTGTGGCATGCTCTTTCCGGACTGAAATTGGAGGCACACTTCAGTCCTGCCCTTAAAAAGGGCTGTGTGTGGGAGGGCGGATGGCTTGGAGATCATATATATCCCGCCCTGGGTTCCTTGCAGGATGAAAAAAAGGAGGCATATAAATGTAATAAAAAATAAATATATGAAAATAAAATCTCCTCAAACTTGTGCCGCATGTCTTGGCCATTAGTAGCCTGTGCATTGACATATCCTGGCAGATTGCAAATGCTGTGTAGTGCAACTAGTTTCAGGATTTCTGACCTGAAACCCTAATGTTTTGTGTGAAAACCTAGTAATGCAAATATAAAACAAGGGAGCAAAATTATACTTTTCATGGCACACCTGCACTGCACACCAATTGGCATGCCCTTTCAAAATTGCTGGATTATTTATTTATCTACAGGTTTTTTTTAAAAATGCCGCTCCTCAGTCAAAAAGGCTCCCAAAGTGGCTTACATATAATCAGTAAATTAAGGCAGTCCCTGCCCCCAGGGTTACAATCTAAAAAGACACGACACATGAGGAAAAATGAATGGGGAGGAAAGGGGGGGATTAAGTGACTGAAGTCTGCAGCAGCCAACACCAACGCCTGGATGTGGTCACTCGGGAGAGGAAGGTGAGAAGACCTGGGCTGCCTTTTTCCCATCCTGCCAGCCCTTCCACCATCCTGCCAGCTGCCTGCTTTACCACCTCGTCAGCCCTCTGTCTTGGCTGACGCTGCTGCTGCTGCCTGGATTGGGCCCCTCTCCTGGGAGAAGCTCCACTGCCAGCAGGAGGAGGGCGACTCACTCCCCCAGGCCTGCCTGATTGAGACGCCTGCCACCTGGGCTTGCTGGACGCTCTGCAGGCCTTTATCTGCCGGCCCGGAGCGGGGCGGCGACGCCCCACTGGCGACGGCCCTGAAGGGGACGAACGCCAAAGGGGGTCGCCCCTTTGGGGGGAGCCACTTCGGGGGTGCCATAAGGGCAAGGGCCTCCCCCCTAACATTGCTATTGTTGCTCGGTGCCCTTGGTGGGGGGGATTGCATGCATTACCGAGACCTGGGTGGGAGAACAGGGAGGAGTTAGTCTCTCCCAGCTTTGCCCACCGGGGTACTTGGTGCAGCATCAGGGTAGACCTGAGGGCCGGGGAGGGGGGTTTGCCGTGGTCTATAGGAATTCTATCTCTCTCTCCAGGCTCCCTGTCCGTCTGACTACTGGTCTGGAGTGTTTGCACCTTGTGTTGGGCAGCGGGACAGATTAGGGATTCTGTTGGTGTACCGCCCACCCCGCTGCTCAACAGACTCCCTGGCTGAGCTGACAGAGGTGGTCTCGCTGGCGATGCTGAGGTCCCCCAGGCTGTTGGTCCTGGGGGATGTTAACATCCATGCTGAGGGCACCTTGTCTGGTGTGGCTCAGGAATTCATGGACTCCATGACAACCATGGGACTGTCCCAACATGTCATCGGCCCAACACATGTAGCAGGGCACACTCTAGACCTGGTTTTTTCAGCCGGACATGGAGATAGTGATCTGAAGGTGGGGGATTTTGAATCGGTCCCCTTGTCATGGTCAGATCACTACCTGCTGAGATTTAGGCTAACGGCAGCTTTCCCCCTCTGCAAGGGTGGGGGACCTATTAAGATGGTCCGCCCCCGGAGGCTGATGGATCCGGATGGTTTCCAGAGGGCCCTTGGGGTTTTTCCAGCTGATATGGCTGGCGGTCCTGTCGAATCCCTGGTTGATCTCTGGAATAGGGAGATGACCCGGGCGGTTGACACGATTGCTCCTGAGCTCCCTCTCTGTAGTAGAGCTCGTACGGCTCCGTGGTATACCCCGAAGCTCAGAGTGATGAAGCAAAACAGGAGACGGCTTGAGTGCAGGTGGAGGAAAACTCCTAGTGGATGCAATCGAGCCCTGGTATGTGCCTATAGCCAGGTATACCTAGAGGCAGCGAAGGTGGCAAAGAGACAACATCTCACTGCTTCTATCCAAACATCTCTCTGCCGCCCAGCGGAGCTCTTTAGGGACATCCGGGGCCTGTTATACGCTGGCCCCAGGGACATCATCGACCCATCTGATGCCCGCTGTGATATATTCGCTAGGCACTTCCAGGAAAAAATCTCTTGCATCCGCAGGGACTTAGACTCCAATGTTATAGCAATAGAATCAGGAGAGGTACCCGGAGCACAGCCTGGTCTAGTTATTTTGGATGAGTTTCAGTTGGTACAGCTCGAGGATGTTGACAAGGTGTTTGGACGGGTTCGTGCAACCACGTCTGTTCTGGATCCTTGCCCCTCTTGGCTTATAAAAACTAGCAGGGAGGGAATGGCCGGCTGGGCCAGAGAGGTGATCAATGCCTCCTTGCGAGAGGAGTGGTCCCATGCCACCTGAAACAGGCAGTGGTGAGACCACTCCTGAAGAAACCCTCTCTGGACACGGAAGATCTTAACAACTTTAGGCCGGTGGCGAATGTTCCTTTCCTGGGCAAGGTCCTTGAGCGGGTGGTGGCCAACCAGCTCCAGGTGCTCTTGGATGAGACTGATTATCTGGATCCATTTCAGTCGGGGTTCAGGCCTGGTTTTGGCACGGAAACAGCTTTGGTCGCCCTGTATGATGACCTATGTCGGGAGAGAGACAGGGGGAGTGTGACCCTGTTGATACTCCTGGATCTCTCAGCGGCTTTCGATACCATCGACCATGGTATCCTTCTGGAGCGGCTGTCTGAGTTGGGGTTGGGGGGCACTGCATTGCAGTGGTTCCGCTTCTACTTGGATGGCCGGCTCCAGAGGGTGGTGCTTGGGGAATGTTGCTCGGCCCCATGGACTCTCCAGTACGGGGTTCCTCAGGGGTCGGTTTTCCCCCCCATGCTATTTAATATCTACATGAAACCGCTGAGTGGGGTCATCCGGAGTTTTGGAGTGCGTTGCCATCAGTATGCTGATGACACGCAGCTCTATTTCTCCTTTTCATCTTCAGCAGCTGAGGCTGTGGATGTGCTGAACCGGTGCCTGGCTGCGACAATGGACTGGATGAGGGCTAACAAACTGAGGCTCAATCCAGACAAGACTGAGATGCTGTTAGTGGGTGGTTCCTTTGACCGGATGGAGGGTGTTCAACCTGTTCTGGATGGGGTTGCACTCCCCTTGAAGGAGAAGGTTCGTAGCTTGGTCGTGCTCCTGGAGCCATCTTTGTCACTTGAGGCTCAAGTGGCCTCAGAGGCAAGGAGTGCCTTTTACCAGCTTCGGCTGGTGGCCCAGCTACGCCCCTATCTGGACAGGGATAGCCTGGTCTCAGTAATCTACGCTCTGGTGATCTCTAAACTAGACTACTGCAATGAACTCTACGTGGGGCTGCCTTTGAAGACTGTTCGGAAGCTGCAGCTTGTGCAAAATGCGGCAGCCAGGCTTATTGCAGGGACCGGAAGGTCCGAGCATATTACACCAGTTCTGGCCCGCTTGCACTGGCTGCCAGTATGCTTCCGAGCCGAATTCAAGGTGCTGGTTTTAACCTATAAAGCCCTACACGGCTTAGGACCACAATACCTGATGGAACGTCTCTCCCAACCACTATCTACCCGGACACTACGCTCAACATCTGGGGCCCTCCTCCGACTGCCACGTCCAAGAGAGGCTCGGTTGGTGGCAACGAGGAGGGTAGCCCCCCAGTTATGGAATCAGCTCCCCACTGAGACCCGCCTGGCGCCAACCTTACTATCTTTTCGGCGCCAGGTTGAGACTTCCCTCTGTGCCAAGGCATTTAGTTAGAAGCTTGGAATAGCATGGAGGGGATTGTCACCTGTAGGCTCAGTTTTATTGGCTTTTGTATTGTTATTTTAAACTGTGTTTTTAAATTTGGTTTTTAATTTTTTAAACTATTTTGTATGTTTTTTATTGTTGTTTTTATGTATAGAGTGTTGTGAACCGCCCAGAGAGCTTCGGCTGTGGGGCGGTATATAAATGAAATAAATGAAATGAAATGAAATGAAGTCTTCCACTTCACCCTCTCATCTCCCTCAGCTCAGCCTGCTGCAATGCCTGGTGGTGGTGACTGTTGAGGGAGGAGGAGCCTTAATGGGGTTAGCCTCAACGTTATTTGCTATTTTCATTGCTATGATTTTACATCTTGTCGAGGGGAAACTCCCCTTTGGTGTAGGAATTATATATCGAACAAATATATAATCTCAGTAGACTGAAAGCAAAAAGTAAGGTAATTGCAACCTCCGTTGTGGAACTTCAGTATGCTGATGATAATGTGGTCTTCGCACATTCAGAAGATGATCTCCAAACTATCCTAAATGCTTTTGCAGAAGCATACGAACAACTTGGTCTCTCACTTAACATCAAAAAAACCAAAGTGCTTCATCAGCAAGTGCAAGTTAACCCTCTGGTGATGCCATCTATCCAGCTTGGCGGGGCAATACTGGAAAATGTTGATCATTTTCTCTATCTTGGCAGCTATCTTTCTGTTACAGCTAACATTGACACTGAAATCCAGCATCGTTTGAGCTCCGCAAGTGCCACATTTTCTCGAATGAAGCGTAGCGTGTTCGAAGATCGGGATATCTGTAGGGAGACCAAAACGCTGGTTTATGAAGCCATTGTATTATCAACTTTATTGTATGCCTGCGAAACATGGACTATCTATAAACGTCATTTCCATCTCCTTGAAAGATTTAATCAACGTTGCCTCCGGAAAATCCTGCGAATTACTTGGGAAGATAGGCGAACAAATGTCAGTGTACTGGAAGAAGCAAAGACTACTAGCGTTGAAAAAATGATCCTTCGACGCCAACTTCAGTAGACCGGTCATGTTGTTCGAATGCCTGACTGCCGTCTCCCAAAGCAGTTACTTTATTCCCAACTCAAGGATGGAAAGCGGAATATCGGTGGTCAGTATAAGAGGTTTAAAGATGTTCTTAAGGCTAATCTAAAAAAAATGCAATGTAAACAGCGAAAACTGGGAAGCTCTGGCCCATGAACGATCTAACTGGAGGCTGGCCTTTCACAAAGGTTCTATGGACTTTGAAGAAGCCCGAGTGCAAGGTGAAAGGGAGAAACGTGCTAAGCGAAAAGCACGTCAAACGAATCCTTTACAGGACCATCTTCCATCTGGTAACCTGTGTCCTCACTGTGGGAAGCTGTGTGGATCTAGAATTCGCCTCCAATATTCACCTTAATATATTGAATATTGGTAAGGTGATAGAAATTCTTTCTGTGAAAATAGAAGAAACTTAGATTGGATAAGGATTGGTAATGTTTGTCAGACAATGAGGTGGAAGCCAAATGTTGTTTTGGAAAATTCAATAAAAAAATTCAATTACAATTCGCCTCCACAGTCACTTACGGACCCATCGCTAGAGTCTACACATTTTTTTTTAGAATTTCCTCTTTTTATAATTTTCTTTTTGTAATTTTATCCTGGAAGACAATCTTACTCAGTCACGAGTGATCGCTTACTACTACTACTTGAGGAGTCACTCAACTCCTTCTGTTACAGCCTGCTGGAATCAACATGGGAATGCAAATCCTCTTCCTGGACACCCACCACACCACTGAGATCAGTATGTGTCCATTCTGCTTCAGAGGTTATGGAAAGAGAGCTAGAAACGCTGCTGTCTTGGAATCTGCATACTGCATAGAGTGTTATGTAGGTGGAAGCCACTGATGTGCAAATTGAATGTTTGTTTAGGAAGATGCACGCTGCTGCTGTGATGTCTAATAATCAGAGAATCTGGACAGTTTTCATGGGGGTCATTGCTCAGGGTCAAGGCCTGTGTAGAAAAGCACTTAATTTAATAGTACCCTCTCTGGATTGGGTATTGAAGCAGTCATGCTTGAAGTAGATTGTGGTGATTTGTGACCTTTTTAAATATGAGAATGCACATTCTTATATTTAGAATGTGAAATTCTGGGACTATCACAGATAACCTCATTTTTGCCAGCAAGTAGTGGTAGTAGTTTTTTCCTGGTGACCGCTACATTTATCTGAGATGACAAGTGCAGTGATTTACTGATACTTATTTTAGTAAATAGACCATAATTACAGAAGAGAAAAACAAGAAGTCTTCTGTGAGCTTGTTTGGCAGGCTACTGCTTGCTGTTTATTCATTCCCACCTCCCTTTCAGACCCACATCCATTGCAACGCCTACATGAAATCAGTCAACAGTAGCATTTATATAATTATGTCGACTTGTTCTAACTAC
Organism: Shinisaurus crocodilurus; assembly: GCA_021292165.1. Lineage (NCBI taxonomy): Eukaryota > Metazoa > Chordata > Lepidosauria > Squamata > Shinisauridae > Shinisaurus > Shinisaurus crocodilurus. The sequence continues at coordinate 113,636,844 of CM037879.1, forward strand.
AATGGCTAACAACTTCTTCGTTTGAGCTCTTTCCTGTATGAGAACAGAATGTAAGAATCCAAGCATACAGGTTGTCATTTTAATAAGTACTACATAATACCATCTTATGCCTTATTGGCCTAATCTGAAGGTCTTTTGAAGGCTTTCCACAGGCCTAGATCAGAAATAGTATAATGGATTCTGTTAGAAAAGCTCAGTGTTATGGAAATATAATTTTATATTTTACACTTATATTTTCCCTTCCCTGCACCTGATTAAGTGGGCTCTAGTCCACAAATGCTTACGCTATAATAAATTTGTTAGTTTTTAAGATGCCATAATGTCGGGGCTAGCTCTCCTAGCCCCTCAAGTTCCGGCTCCCAAAATCCAAAACAGCACTGGTCAGATTCTGTGGGAATGGACTCTGAAATGGAAGGGGAGGGAGAAGAGGAGGCAGGAGCGGAGCCACTCTCTGTAGATAACATGGACCCAGCTGCGCCGTCAAAGTTGCAGCCAGAGGCAGGGGGAGTGGTCAAGACAAGACATACACAGCCAAGGCCTCAGCATCTCACCACCAATCTCAGGAAAGGTGGAAAAGGTGGAGGACACCGAGAACTGTCAGGTCCACACTTCAAAACTTGAGGATCTCACCGTGAAGACAGTGATATGCTCTTGCTCACCACCTGCTTTTGCAAGCCAAGATCTTTTTGTGGCTTTGCTTTTTGCTTGAGAGCTTCCCGTTTGACAGCTGTCAAGTGAGAAGCAAACTACAGTAATACCTTGGATTGCAAGTAACTTGGTTTGAGAGCATTTTGCAAGACAAGCAAATCTTTAAATATTTATTTAATTTTTTTTGACTTGATATACAAGCGACGTCTTGCAATACAAGTACTGTAGTACGGCTTAAAAATCTCTATACAATTTTTTTGGGGGGGATTTTGTTTTGATATAAGAGTGTTTTGGATTACAAGCACGTTTCCGGAACGACTTATGCTCTCAATCCAAGGCATGACTGTAACAAAATAACCAATTTGCAGCCTTGCTTGGTCAATGTCCATGCCTGGTACCCACTGTGCTTTGATCGTAGGCACTTACCACAGCACTGAGCAGGCAAGACTTTTCATTTCAGTCAAATGCAAGTGTGCACCTGCACACTGCCAAAAGACTGAAAAATAATAATTAAAAGTTATGAAAATATTTGTGCACGTTTCTGGTGCCTTAAATAAATAAATAAATAAGGTGGTGAACCAGTGACAGCTGCTCCAGTGTGCTGCTTGGGCACTTTGAAGGGGCTGTCACTGGCAGAGATCGCGAAAAGGAAAAAAAGCTGTAGCAATGACCGAGAAGGGGCCGTGAGTGGAGCACTGAGCCACTGATGGGCATTGCTGGAGTGGCTGTCACTGTCAAGCTTGGCAAGGGCGGCAAGAGGTTTTTGACGCTCTTGCTAGAAGCGGCTCACTCACCGCGTCCCACAATCCACGATGGGGTTGGTCACCTGGGTTTGGATGCCACACAGCAACCTATTGTGGGTTGAACAACCCCTAGAACAAGCCATGGGTTGTCAGTGTGGCTTGTTGCCCCCAAACAAGCCACCCTGTGGGAACCGGTCCAGGTTCACACAACACAACAACCCAGCATGGCTAGTTACCTGCGATGGGTCGCATGTTGTGCGAACCCAGTCACTGACTGGCAGCGGCTTTCCTTGGTTTCAGGCAGGAAATTTTCCTGCCCTACCTGGAGATGCCACTGATTGAACCTGGGACCTTCTGTGTGCAAAGCAGGTGCTCTGCCACTGAACTATGCAGCAAGGACACAGCGATGCCATCAGGGGGATGACACCTACACGTGAGCAGCTCCTCACACATAGGCTTTCTCAATACAGACAATACACCTTGATGTGTGGATCTTGCGAGGGGGGCAGCTAGCAGCGTTCTTGAGGCCAGGGGCTAGAGCAGCATGGCCTTCCCTCCAGTAATTGCTTGATGTCCCCTATTTGAGTAATGGAGGGCTGTTTCATGCATTCATGTTCATCACTTGATAACTGCACCCTGATATATTGAGGAAATGGACCATCACAGAGATCACACCTTAGGCAGCACTTCCTTTAATTGGGTTTCTCATTCCCTCCCATGTGATTCAGTGGAATCAGTTCCCAGTTTAGGGGCCAGTGGTAACAAATGTATGAAGAATCTCGTGCCGTTTTACTAGTGTGTATAAAATGCACATATGAGCTTGAGTCGTTGATAATGCCCCGGTGTTTAAACTACAGTCATACCTTGGATTGCAAGTAACTTGGTTTGAGAACGTTTTGCAAGACAAGCAAATTTTTAAATATTTATTTAATTTTTTTTTACTTGATATACAAGCGATGTCTTGCAAGACAAGTACTGTAGTACGGCTTAAATTAAAAATCTCTGTACAAATTTTTTTGGGGGGGGATTTCGTTTTGATATAAGAGTGTTTTGGATTACAAGCACATTTCCGGAACGAATTATGCTCTCAATCCAAGGCATGACTGTATCTCCAAATGGAATAGGCAGGTGTCTTTCCCCCTGTGTTTTAACAGTCTTGGTGACACATTTCTGTTCCTGTTGGATTAGTGGAGGAACAGCATTTTTACATTTAATTAAAGTCCCTGAATTTGCCACATCCTAAGAATTAGTTAAATCGCTAGCTTTAAAAGAAGGAGGCATTCAGTAAAATGAAGCACTACTGGAAAGCCTTCTCACAAGGAACGTGCAACCTATTTGAATGAAGGCGGCGGGGGGGAGGAGTGAATCTATTGCCAAGCCTCCTAGGAAAGCAAATGCAAATGCTAACTTTGGTAATCATAATTGTTGTTTGTAATTTGGTTGTCTTGATGATGCATATTCCCACTTATCTCTATTAGCCCTGTGATTAAATGTCAGAAGAGTATTCACGTCAGCTCCTGGCTACGAAGTCTACCTGTCAGTTTGCAGAACGCACAAGTAATTAACTTTCAGAGAAACCTCTACCCTCGTGGAGAAAAAAAAAAGGCTTTTAAAATTTATGCCATGTCACAGCACAGAACTAGAGCTCATCTCTTATATGGATTAACAATGAGGCTGGTAGAAACACGTTTCATTTTCCTGACAAGGGTTATGAGTTTGGATCTAAAATGTATACAATTTCAATTCTTTTTATAGGCATAGTTCATCTTACAGGTGGCATGCAGGAGCAAACTCAGCAAACTTGTATAACTTACAGGGTTCTCTTGATTGCAGGAGGATGATCTCAGTGAGTATTTGCAATGTGTGGATTAGTCACAGGTCTGGAGGTGTATTAGAGGAGATCCAGGGTGCTTTCTGACTAATTGGAATTAACTTACTCTTGAATGGGCAAGAACTTATTGCTGCAACTGTGTTTTCTGAGATATCAACACATTCTGACTTTTTGGTTTCATTGAACGTGTCTGTAAATGTTCTAACACATGTCACATGTCCGAATGGTCACTGGTCAAGTTGTGGTGAGACGATGTTCCAGGTTGTGCTGAGTTACCATCAGTTTCATGTCAGAAAACTCACAAATTTTGTCAGAAAACTCACAAATTTAATATTCCAAAAACAGGGCCGGCATCAAGGGTAGGTATGGTTGGGCAACTGCCAAGGGCTTTTACAACCCAGCAGGGCCTACTGACAAGAGCCCCCTGGAGTTGTTCCTCTTCATCATTGCAGCCTGCTTGTTCACCTGCCTCTCGCTCTGGCCCAGACAACAATGGGGGTGAGAAGGAGCAGGAGATGCCCCTGCCTACATGCTCACTGGCTCTCTGCCTATCAAGCAAGCAAGTGGCAATAATGCTGAGAAAGAGGATGAGGAGCAATGGCGACAATGGCAGTGAGATGGTAGATTCATTGGGGGAGGGGACCAATTGAGGGTGCCTTGCTCAAGAGGTCTTGAAAACCTGTAGCTGACACTGGCCAAAAAATCTGGAGAAAAATGTGTTGGCTGTAGCAAATTCAAAGCAGTTGTGTTAATTTACCTCTACAGCATCCTCGTTTCTTCATTAAAAGCTTAATAAAGCCAGTGTGACCCAGCAGATAGAGAGCTAGCCGTGCAATGAACATAGAACATAAAAAGAGCAAAGGCCTATTTAGTCCAGCATTTTGTTTCCATTTCCCACAGTGGCCAACCAGATACCAAATGGAAGCCCACAAAGTTCGACATGAGCACAATAGCACCTTCCTGCTCTTATTTGTTTGTTTATTTAATAAATTAATAGATGTATACATCACTGAACACATTAAAAATATCTCGAAGTGGTTATTGGTATTGAGAGACGTACTGCTTCTGATTCTGGGGGTAACATATGGCCATCATGACTAGTAGCTACTGATAGCCTTCTCCATGAATTTGTCTCATCTCCTTTAAAGCCATCCAAGCTAGTGACCATCACTACATCTTGTGGTAGTGCATTCCATGGTTTCACTATGTGCTGTGTGAAGAAGTACTTCCTTTTGTCTGTCCTGAATCTCCTACCATTCAGCTTCATTGGATAATCCCAGGTTCTAGTAGTATTATGAGAGAGGCAGAAAAAGCATCTCTCTATCAACTGCCTTCATACCATACATAATTTTATACATCTGTGACATGTCTCTCCTTAATTGCCTAAGAAGCCCCAAACATTGTAAATTTTCATCATAAGGGAGTTGCTCCAGTCCCTTGATAATTGTGTTTTCCCCCCTATATCTTTTCCACATCACCTTGGAGAGATGTGGGGTCAATTTCTTCCTTGGCCTGTAGCAAATTACTAGCTTCTTAGACCATTACCTGTAAAATGGGAGTAATAGAGACCCATCTTAGAGTAGATTTCTGTTGACAGTTAAAGGTCCTGAGATCTCTGAAGGAAATAAAAGTATAAATATAAATTATTTTGCAATCTAGTGTTGAAGGCTGAAGCTATATATATATATATATATATATATATATATGAGAAGAACCATCTCTAACTCCTGATTGTTCTTCTGATACATTTTCTCTTGTTCCCAATCCAAAAAGTTTTTCCAGTATGCTTCTAGAATAGAACTTTGCTGTGGTAATCGTATGGCTTGCACATGGAGACTATTTGACAACTGCTCCATCTGACACCTCTTAGTCCACGGGTAGGGAACCTCTTTCAGCCTGAGGGCCAAATTTCAGGGAATCTCTCAAGAGCCACATTCCAGTGGTGGGCAGGGCCAAAAATACAAAAAATATTAGCATATTTTAGCTTAAAGCTCTTAGCTTGTTTTCATCATTGTTAAATGTGTGGCATAGTGGTGAGAGTGTTGGACTGGGACTCGGGAGATCCGGGTTCTATTCCCCGCTCAGCCAGGAAACTCACTGGGTGACTTTGGGCCAGTCACTGACTCTCAGCCTAACCTAGCTCACAGGGTTGTTGTGAGAATAAAATAGAGAGGAGGAGGAGGAGGATTATGGAAGCTGCCTTGGGTTCCATGCAGGAAAAAAGGCGGGGTATAAATATAATAAATAAATAAATAAATAAATAAATGTTGAATGGACATTTCCTATGACAGGCAAGAACTTGACAGTTCTAGTGCAATATTTCCTAGTAGACTAGCATGCATGTTTACTCAGAAATGAGTCCGACTGAGTTCAATGGGAGGTACTCCCTTACATCTGACAATGGCCACAAAAGCTTGTGTCATAATAAATTTGTTACTCTTTAAGGTGCCGGAAGACTCTTTGTTGTTTTTGCTGCCACAGACTAACACGGCTACCCCTGTGGAAACTCCCAGGTAAGTATGCATAGTTTGCAGACCTATAGATTGCAGTAAATCTTGAATAATAGGTCAACATCACTTGAAATAACCTCAAATTTGAAGAACAATTGTCCACTTAAAGTCAGTTTACTGACTTTGCTTTTTAAAATAGGACCCCCCAGATGCATGTCCTTCTGGGTTTTTTGTTCTTGTTCTTATTTTTAAACTATCTGCTTCCTTCCTGTAACCTATTTGTTAATTATGTTTTGGTGACTGATTTTTGGGCATATTTCCCAAGAATTTTAAGGCAGGCTTAATAAACACTAATATGTCTGCATACAAAACCAGATGATTATTATTCATGGGTGGGATTACGCAGAATTAAACTTCCTCAAACTGCACCGAACACATTCAGCTAGACATGAAAGTAAGCTGAATTTCCATTTGGTTTGCTTCTAGCTGAGCCTTCAAATTATGAAGTGAAGCAAAGCCAAAAGATTAATACAATGAAAACAAAGATTGGGAAATTAAATGACACGATGCAATTTTCTGCCTCATTGGGCTGGCACCAATAATATGCAAAGGGAAGCCTGCTAAGTGTTGGTTAGCTGCTGAATAAATGCAGGACAATCAGTCTCCTCCTCAAGGGAAGCTATTTCTTTGACTGATATAGCCATTGACCCTTCCAATTACCAGCACCCCCCTCCCACAGAGGGAGGCTATGGTCTATTTCCCCCTCTGTTGTGGGCTACACTGCTGCCACTACAGCTTACACAGGTACATGCTTCGGCACTATCTCCGTTCATTTACAGTTAGCTTGGGGGCATGCCTAGAAAAACACTGCTTCGACCCCCGTAATTAAATATTAATACCGTAGGATGTGGTGTTTTATGGATACCTTGAGTCTATGGCAATCTACCTCCCTAGCACCATTTCTGTCTGTGTTGCCTAAATGCACCTCACATTCAGAGTATCGTATATCCCTGATCTATGTATTGCTTTCTCTTCATGTGTATTAGTGCTCCAGATATGATAAGCCAGTGTGGCGTAGTGGTGGGTGAGGGTGTTGGACTGGGACTCGGGAGATGCGGGTTCTAGTCCCCGCTTGGCCATGAAACTCACCAGGTGACTTTGGGCCAGTCACTGACTCTCAGCCTAACCTACCTCACAGGGTTGTTGTGAGGGTAAAATGGAGAGGAGGAGGATTATGTAAGCCGCCTTGGGTTCCTTGCAGGAAAAAAGGCAGGGTATAAATATACTAATCAACCAACCAACCAATCAATAACTGATTTTTAATAATGATGATGATCTCAATATGTATTGTTAAAAGATACTGCATATTTTTGTAATATACTTGAACTCAGGTTACATTATTTATTTAGTGGTTTAGTCTTTGCCTACTTGTGCCCCTGATTCAAATGATGACAAAAGGTGAGTGGAGATCCATTATACAATGTTGTACGGGGAAGCAGAAGCAAGCCTTTATGGCTTTCATACATATGTAGTTTGGATTTTGATTTTTGTTGGCATCACCCTAGCACTTTCTTCCCTAACCTGCTGGCTTCCAGTTGTTTTGGACTACAACTCCCATCAACCCCATCCAGCATTGCCAATGGTTGGTGATGATAAGAGTTGTAGTCTAAAACATTTCAAAATCCACCCAGGTTTCACCAGACTTGCTGCCCTTTCTTCTTCTTTTTGTTCATTTGTTTAGATTTAAACTTTTATTAATACATAAAAACATACCATAAAAACATATACAACATATCATTGTATAACACAATCAATATACACATCCAAATATATTAGCTACTGAACCAGAAGGACATGCTTATACCACATATATACATATATTATTAAGTATCAAATAGGTTAAATAGCATCAAATGTAAATAATATCAAATTTTACATATCTTCAAACCAATAATTTAAGAAGTAGCAAAGCAAGAATATATATTAATTTCTATATCATAATTATTTTTTCCAATATTCAATAAAAGATTTCCAGTCCTCCATGAATTTGGGATTCTTTTGTCTACCATCTCTCAATCTAACCATCTCGCTAATTTTCAATAATTGTGCAATTTGCTAAACTTTAATACAGCATTCTTTACATGTGTTTGGTTTTGTATTTCTCCAGTTCTTGACAATAATAATTTTTGCTGCTGTTAAGAAAATAGATATGAATTTATGAATTTTTGGGATCTTGGATTGGAAGAGCTCTAATAACATTGTTTTAGGGCTAAAGGACAAGTTGTATCCAGTTATCCTGGCTACATCCCTCTTAACATGTTTTCAAAAACCTTGAATTTTTGGACACATCCAGCACATGTGCATATAATCAGCTGATTGCGTCCCACATTTTCAACATACACAATTATCCTTTCTATATATTTTATTTAATCTATCAGGCATTAGATACCAGCAATACATCAATTTATAATAATTCTCTTTTAAATTGACACAGATCGAATTGGTAATTGCAGTAATTCAGATGAGAAGTTATCAAATCATGAATAACTGTAGCTAAGCTATCTCTGTCCAGATAAGGATGTAGTTGGTATATCAGCTTAAGCTGATAAACGGTGCTCTGTGCCATTGAGTCCACCTGTGCCTCCAATGACAATGCTGGATCCAAGAGCACCCCCAAACTATGAACCTGATCCTTTAGGGGGATTGCAACCCCCTTCAGAGCAGGTTGAACATCACTTAGCTGGGCAGATGAACCACCTGCTAAGAGAGCCTCAGTCTTTTCTGGATTGATTTTCAGTTTATTGGCCCTCATTCAGTCCATTACTGCACCCAGCACCAGTTCAGAATGCCCACTGCCTCACCTGGGTTTGATGAAAAGGAGAGACAGTGTCATCTGCATATTGGTGACACCTCAGTCCATATCTCTGGATTACCTCCCCCAGTGATTTCATGTAGATGTTGAACAGCATGGGGGATAAAATAGAGCCCTCTGTGGCACCCCATGGCATAACTGCCAAGGGACAGAACAATAATCCCGCAGCACCACCTTCTGGAATTGGCCATCCAAGCAGGAGCGGAACCACTGCAGTGCACCTTCCCACTCGCTGCTGTGCACCTCCGTCCCCCGACCCCTTACCTTTGTTGCAGAGCTGTGCAGCTGTAGGAAGTGGCCTCCTGGGTCCTGTGAAACCTGGCCAGTGGTGAAGCTCCCGCAGGATCTTGCAATCCAGCCAAATACCCATGGGAACTTAGAAGGCTGCATGGCTCTCGCTGAGAACAACAGGCAGCTGGTGGCTACTCCGGACAGCCCTGCCGGCTGATCTCTTCATGTGGCAAATGCTGCACTGGGAGAGTGACTGGTGGAGCTCTCTGGGGCACCTGCTGGAGGTGTTGGTGGCAGGCCTTCCTGGATGGGGCCGGGGGTTTGTGGGGAAGCACAATTTGCCGCTCCTCTGGCTCCACCACCTGATGCGGGCACATGAGCCTGCGTAATGATAGGACTGGCCCTGGGGCTGGTCCACGTAGAGTGTGTTATTCAGGCCTGGAGGTTGCTACAGCATGGACAACTGTGGCCAGTGGGGGATCTACACCTTAGGCTTATTCCAGTACCGGATCACCTCTGTGACTTGTGAGGCACACGGTGCTCTCGCTTTTCCGTTCTGGTTGCGCTTCTCTTGCGTTCTCGTTCTCCTTTTCTTCCGTAATTTCCTGGACTACTTTTATCATGACTTTTCTTGTTATTGCGATTCACTATCACAGTACGTGGCTATGTGTGTGCTCACTGGGTGCTGTCATTGTCTGTGTTAGCTAATTGTTTTTGAGGGGCGGGGAACATTCAGCGTTTGTCTCCCAAAGCAGGAAGTGTCCTATGGGGGGGGGGGCTTTGAAAAACAGCAGCAACTCCTGCTTTCCCTCCCTCCTTAGCTTCTCCAAGTAATTGCTTCTCTCCTCCCCTCCCCTTTGAAAAAAATAAAGTTTGGAATGCCCCTTTCCACCTCTTGGCTCAAATAACAACTAGCTGAAAACAAGACAAAATACATGTCTACTCAGGAGTAAATCACATTATCTTCAATGGCCGTACTCTGAAGTAAATTACGTTGATTTCAATCGCCTTGCCATTGCTCTTGGTTTTGGGTGCAGGGGAATGGGGGTCCTGATCCTGCTGGCTTCACCCCATGGGAGGTGGGAAGACGGCAGCAGCAACACAGCCTCCCCGTTGTCTCTTCCCATCCCCTTCTCCATGATTTTTTTGTGAGGAGGCAGGAGGAGCTGTCAATTTTTAATTATTATTCATTTTTAAAAACTCCTTCACTCGTTTGCACCTGCACATAGATGAACAAAAGAACAATAACAACAAAGCTTTTTCTTAAAGGGCCATTTCCCTTGCACACATCACCTTTCAAACTCCTCCTACTTCTCCCGCCATTGCATTTGTGTGTGACACAAGATCACATTTTCAACACGCAGTATTCATTCGCATGTGGCCCCATAGCGGCGAATGCGTTTTGCATAAATACCGCAGCAGAGCTCCCTGATGAGCGAAAGAGATTCTGGTGTAGATTTGCCCCAGGTCTAACCTCGTTGGAAAAGGATGCAGTGGGCGTACTAGCCAAAGCTGGTAAACCACACTCCCAAGCACATGGGTGACATAATCAGACAGGCTTTTAATAAATAAATACATAAATAAAAGCTAATTCTTTCTTTCCTTGTACTAAATTTGGCAATTTTTTTACTGCAGATTTCATAAGATATCATCTTACAATTTTTGAAAATAGCATTTGCTAGATTATATATCTTTTTCTAAAATGGAACTATTTCACATAGAGTACAAACATGCTATGTAAGAATAATAAGTGAGACAGTTTTGTCTTCTCCGATTGAATTTACTGTCCCGTATTCCGGCTTCCACTATGATCCAGCCTCTAAAGCTGCAGTCCTCTACCAACTCACCTAGGAGTAAGCTCCATTGAACTTCTTCAGGCTTAACTTCACTGTAATTAAGCCTGATTTTTTAGTTTTTTAAAGTTTCTTAGAACTTTAAAAAAGTAGCTGAGGTCAGATAGGAGTAGCTGATTCAAATACAAGAAATGAATTGGGGTCAGGACAAGTACTTTTCAAACGTCTTGGAGACTAGCCTTTTTCACCAGAGGGGTATGCTACATGCATTATTTAGACCCTGACATTTATTTAGAACAGGATAGATGTTCAGATCAGGCCCGTAGGCAGCCTAAAAATTGGCTGGGGTGGGGAGTGTGTGTGCCAAAAAAGTAGGTGGGCTAGTTCATCTGGTTTCTAGGCCTTTTAAAGACAAAACTGTCAATGGCTTTTTAATTATTTATCTGTAAATTTAAAAAAAAACAGCGGACGAGCAGAGAAAATTTAGGGGGGACAGGCTCCCCTGCCTACAGGCCTAGTTCTGATGTAGTTAATGAAACATGTTATGTTACTCAAGGTACTTTGATCTGCTTTTGAGTGTTATGCTTCACTTAGATGCAGATCAGCAATTCGTGTTAATTAAGGCAGATGATCTATATGGGGAAAGACCACAGCTCAGTAGCAGAGCACATGTTTTGCATGCAAAAGGTCCCTGTTTTAAAACTTGGTATCTCTAGGTAAGGCTGGGAGAGACTCCTGTCTGAAACCCCGGAGAGCTGCTGCCAGTCAGTGTGGACCAAGGGCATCCACATTCCTCCAAATTCAATTTTGGTGACGCTCCAGTGGTAGATGGGACCGAAGGTAAATGGGAGAGGGCCAAAATACCAGCATATTTTAGCCTATTTATTTATTTATTTATATTTATGTCCCACCTTTTTTCCTGCTAGGAACCCAAGGAGGCTTACATAATCCTCCTCTCCATTTTATCCTCCCAAGCAACAACCCTGTGAGGTAGGTTAGGTTGTGAGTCAGTGACTGGCCCAAAGTCACCCAGCGAGCTTCAGGGCTCAGTGAGGACTAGAACCCAGATCTCCCGAATCCCAGTAGAACACTCTAACCACTGCACCACACTGGCTCTTGCTTAAGCCTCTTCCTGGCAGTAACTAAGCCTTAGGAGAGGCATTTCAACCTTTTAGATGGGGAGAAAAACATGCAAAAGCTAGGAAGCCACCAAACACTCAGCAGTTTGGGGAGAGGGGGGGCAGGCCATCTGGGGAACCTTGAAACACCAGATTTGCTTGTGGGCCTGAGGCTGAGCACCCCTAGCATAGACAGTTCTTTCTGAGATAGATGGAGCCAGGACACATCCCTGTTTCCATTAACAAAGTCTTGCTTCTTGATGGTGTGAAAGCACCTTTAGTTCTCCTCTTCTTCACTGATCACAAGATATCTTCTTTGCCAGTTTATTTGGGAAGTTCACAACAGGCTCTTGCCAAGTCACAGATGAGCAAATATTTTGTTAATGGCCCCATGGAAATGGGTGCAGTGCATCAATATATCAACTCTAACATTCTCTAGCTGGCTGTTTAGCAGAACTCCAGTGACTGTAGAATTTTAAGCAAATCAGAAGCCACTGCACTCCACAAATGGCACATAATTAGGTGATAAATTGAGTTAGTTTTGGCAATTAAAAAGGCAAGCCTGAAGTTTTATAGGGTGTCAGTGGAGAGGTACTATGCTGTTTTATGTCATTAGATTTCTTACAGCTGCAATGAGCAACTTACTCTAGCATGTGTTTTTCATTAGCAGTGACAATGAAGATTTTGTATATGAACATCCTTGGCTGCCACAGACTACTCCATCTTTTCCCTCCCTCCCCTCTTTTTTCCTTGCTTCTTTGAAGATATTAAGTCAACAATATCTTCAACAACCAGTGCTTGTGGGTTAGGCAAAATGGGACATATCTAGTCTGCAGTTTGTCTAGTTAGTACCATGATTGTAACTCCCCCAAAAGGGAGAGTAAACAAAAGATTTGGTGCTATCAAGAAAATTGAGGTGGAGTATCTTGTAGGCTTCCTTATCGGCCGCCAGCCAACTCCCAGCTGGTCTCTTATTACGAGAGAGAATGACTCGAGTGAGAATTAAAACATGAAACAAAAATAAGAGCTGCAAGGCTATGCAAGAGGATTAAGAAAAATATAACCCAAACAAAACCTGTGTCAGCAAATTTAAAAATAGAATAAACAAGATTAAAACGCCGGAGCCAGCCACAAACACAGCCAAAGCATTGCCACCATCTTTGCTCCCAATCAGCCCATATCTAGTCTGGACAATCAGATCTCAGCTTATTAAACTAAATTATGCACTAGCCTTCCCTGCATGCAGGCCTGCTCTTTGCTCCTCCATTTGCGCAAACTGCGATTAAACCAGGAAGCCTATAATTAACTATAGTTTCTCTTTTTGTCTGAACTGGGAAACCTTGGTTACCACCAGGTTTGGAGCAAGCCAGGATTTTAAACCATGGTTTGAAGTTGATGTAAGATCTGGATTAGATGAAATGGGAAATGATGGTTAATTAGAAGCTTCCTGGTTTGATTGCTGTACACCATAAAAAGACAGCATGTACTGGCAAAAGGCTTGTGCATATCTTGGCTTAATAAGCTGAGATATGATTGTCTAAACATGGCCCTAATGAAAGTGCCTTTTTGGTAGTGGAACCCTGGTTATGGAGTGCCCTCTCCAGAGAAGTTCACCTAGTGTCCACTTAATTGTCTTTTTTACAGAACACCCCATAGGCAAGGCTTACACAAATATACAAGCCTGTGGCTTACACTGGCTCAGCTTGTCTGAGCATGGAAAGCTAAGCAGGGTCAAGCATGGCCATTACTTGGATGGGAGACCCCTCCTCTGGTTTCCTGCATTAAGCAGGGGGTTGGACTCGATAGCCTTGTAGGCTCCTTCGAACTCTATGATCTATGAAATCTATGAAATCAAATGCATGTTCCACATCCAGTTGTGGGATATAACATAGCACCAAAAAGAGAGTGACAGTCCATGGGTTAAACAACAAAGGCTTGTAACTGGTTTAACACTGGGTTGTTTAGCCCCTAAACAACCCAGTGGTCCAGGTTCAGATGACATGCTAAGCCAACTATGGTGGATCCAATTGTGGGTTGCTGAGTAAAAGTGAAAGTGGCAGGCATGCTTCAAGCATTGCATCGGCTGTCTCCTGCTCATCCCTGACAGTCCATTGGTTGGTTAACCCATGGGCTCTTGTGTCGTCTGAACTAGCCGAAATGATTAACTCTAAACTTACTCAACTTTCCCTGCTCACAGCAGGGACTATGGGCTTTCTACATGAGTCTGTTAATCCACAGTATCTACTTTTAGTTTTGTCACAAATGTCACAATTGAGATCTGAGCATTACACGAGGAGTTTCCTTTCCTACTTTTCTGCTGCATAACCTCTAGGTGATACCGTGGTATAGCAGAATAGTGCAAATACACAAGTGGAAACAGCATTTTCTTTCATTCAGAAATAATACCCAATTTTCCACGCTGTAAAACACCCTGGGAAAGTGCTCTTAAAAAACAGAAGTGAAACTGGAGAATCACAACATCGTCTAAAGAACCCATAAACAACCATGCATAGGGAATGATGAGCACACAATTAATGCCTCATGTAGAAAAGCTTTTCAACTCTTAATGACAGAATAATGGAAGAACAGAATAACAGTAAATAAAATACCCATGATGAAATCTGTGTGAGTGTGTTTCTGTAGCCCAAGGCACTAATCCCCAAGAGTTGGAAACCACCAGCTATTCCCTGCCCACCGCCCAGCGGTGAGAAATCTCCATCCAAGGTGGGTAGGATTACCACCCATCCACTGCAGCAAAGGAACTTATGATGCTAAGTCCAATGTTCTATTTCCCTTTTTATTTTTCCAGACGTAAAATTTGCTACAGCCTTTTAAAATCTGTTTTATGTTTTATCCTTTGCTCTTTGGCTTTGATTCTGAGCCAGATGTTTATGCAGCATCACATTTTATTGTATTGTTCATTTTACTACTGATTTTTAACCTGTTTTGGTTTTATCCTGTAAGTATCCCTGAGAACCTCTTGTTATAGGGTACCCTATGTATACAGGAAGCAAGCCAACAAACAAACCAGAATTCAAATAACTGTGCAACTATATCTGTGGGCCAAAAGGGCCACAGAACAAGTTTCTTTTGAAGATGAGCCCACAATCCTCTGGGTTCGGAGGGCTGCAGACAGCCTCATTGGATCGTGCTGCCTGCGGTTTACATGAAAATACATATAACACAACATAAAAACCAATGTAAAAACAATATAAAATAATAAATTCATTAAAGACGTTACAACAAGAACAGTAGCAGTGTCATGGTCCGTTACAAGTCAGGGAAAGCCCCGGTAAACAAATGCATCTTCAAGTGGCATGGAAAGCTCACTTACATGAAACAAAGAAGAGCGTTTCAGTCATCTTTAGAAAAGATGTGCCTGAGGTAGCGCAACCCTCTGATGTTTAGGAATTTCTGAATGGAGCAGATGAAGTTATTTTCATTTAAAATAATAATAATAATAATAATAGTAGTAGTAGTAGTAGTAGTAGTAGTAGTTGTTGTTTTAAATATCATATATCTGAAAGGAAATAATGTTCTTTCCATGTAGAAATATGACGAGACCCGCGAGCAGCACATGCTGTTAATTTGCAAAACTATTCTTCAGTTATTCAGGGTTGAAGCACGGCATTGTGTTTCTTGACAGACGGCAACACTGGGTCTGCATGTTCTGTACCTTTTTAACAGAAGAGCATAACAAGAATAGGAACAGGTCAGCCCTGTCCTGAATCCTCATGGCTTTCTGATGAAGTAAACAATGGCTTTTAATTAGAAGTTAAATTTTTTAAATTAAGATGATTCTGCAGTAATTATCTGAGTTGTCTGCTTCACCAGATTTTAATGAAAAGGATTGATTAGTGGCATAATTAAGCATTCAAAGGGCTACTTTGCTTATTGAGGTAAAAGGAACATGATTAACTGCAAAAGTGTATTTTTAAACAAACTGAGTTGGAGAACAAAGCCTATTTATGGTATCAGGGGACACAATCCAACCAAGGACAATCATGACTAATGCTCCATTTAATTGCTTTTAATGCAACTTTGTAGTCATGACTTACATTAAATGAATTGGCCCCAAGGTGTTTTGACTCTGCTGGTATCTATTTCCCTGCCTGCATGTGACATGTGGGCACAGCATTATGAAGTGGCAGTTGGGGACAGGAACTGGCTGAAGTTGTAAACTTTGACTGTAATCCAGCAGGGCAGCCCCACAGGTAAGCGGGTCTTTCCCATTCAAAGGGTTTTGCAAGCTTGCACAGCTCTGTTTGCAATATGAGGGCAATATGGAAGCCTCATGCACTTGTGGGCATAGGCAGCGAGTGCAAGTTAAAAGATTAAAGTATTTGTCACCATTTTGGTTCCACATAGCCAAATGGAGCAAGTTTTATGTTGTGTTTAAAAGGCAGGATGCAACAGCATTTTCAATTAGTTAGATTCAGACTTAGTCATACTTACAGGAGACCCAGAGAAATAAATATTACTAACTTTGTCCTACTGATTTTATTGGCTCTACTCTAAGTCTGGATCCAACCCAATACCAATTGGCTCATATAAAATATGTTGCCTAACTGAAGCCTCATTGATTTTGGCAGGATTTAGGCGCAACCAACTTTCTTTGGCTTAGGGCTGTTGTCTCACTTTCTGTTTTTCTTGTCCTAAATACACCATTATTGTTCTCATCAGGCACTCCATACTCTGGCTATTTTGCCCCATAGTCACCATGAGATGCTTAAGGTCCAGAAATGTTGCTGCGTACATAAAGCCAATTCCTTACAGGTTTACCCTTTTGTTGTATTTTTGGTATGACCTCATATTAATTGAAGATAGGGGTGGGAAATGCTTTCCCCTCTAAGGGCATAGTGCAAATACACTATTTCAGAGCTGCAGCTAATTTGTATATGCTGCTTGCATGTTGTGAAGACTGCCAAATGGATTCCTGAGCCTTTAAGCGAGCGTGAGGTGAGTCCCTCCTTCATTGCTCAGTTTTGTTTTGGGACCACTGTGCAGCAGCCATCCAAACCTCCCAAGCTGGAACGGAACCATGAGGGATGTTCTGGCACTATAGGAATGGTCAGTTGCCCTGCTAGTTGCCCCAAAAGTGTTCAGGACATCTTGAGTGCTTCAGCCAAACACTAAAAAATAAAATAATAATAATAATAATAAAATCCTAGAGAGGCCTTTTGAGTGTTCAGCTGGAGAAAATGAAAAACTTCACAGAGTGCCTGCTGCCACCTTCTCCACCTCCCCAAGGGGGTGAGATTCTTAACAAGAGAAAGGGTGGGAGATAGTGGCAGCGGTGGGTGTTCCCAGAATGAACAGATGCATGGAGGTTTGTTTTCTCCTCCTGTCACAGATCCTGGACAGACCTGCTACCCGCTAGCCCCTCAGTCTAGGGATGGACAGATCTGTCTTTTTTTTTGCTTTCTCCCACATCCATTTTTTTTTTTTTTTTAAATGCAAGCCTTTTCCATCTAGTTTATAATGAAATTTGCAGATTCGGTAAGATCTTGTCAAAAAATGAACGGAATGAAATTCACACCCATCTGCACCAGTCAAATTTAATAGGTACAGCAGCATGGAGAGGAACATGTTGTACCTGCCTGCCATGCAGCTGCTACAGATGCCACAAATTCAGTGCCACAAACATGATTGAGTACTCGGGGATTCAAACCCAGACTTATAAGAGCTAAGAACTCAAAGCCCTCCACTTGAAATGGATGCATCTGCCAGTTTCGCTTTGTCTCACATTCAAACTTTAAAATCTCAAGTGATTTCCATCCTGTTTATGAAGAAATGTGTGAATTTTAATAAGTTCATATTAAGCAATGGACAGGACAAAATTTCCATCCATCCCTACCTCTCCTATTTCCCCAAAGTACATTTTCTGACCCAGACCTTCATTCTTCCTTAGAGGCTGTCCTTTGGGTCCTCCCACATGAATACCAGTCACCTCTGATTGCTAGGTGGTGGTGGGGAAACAGTGAAAGAGAGCTATTGCCTTCACGTCTTGTTGCAGTTCATAAACATCTTGTTGGTCACTGTGGAAAACAGGATGTTGGACTGTTAGGTAGTGGTGAATTCTGAAGTGGAGATGCTCATCATGCTAGTCCCCATAGTCACACACCCAAGGAGAGTCGAAAAATTCAGGCAGCTGTGCTGATCCATGTCAACAAACCAGTTCTAGCGATTTTATCGCAGGACTTTTTAGAGCAGGACTTTTGTAAGCTAATGGGTCTTAATTGCCCATTCAGGGCCAAGCCACCCCCCAGAATACTCTGCATTATTATAACACAGAACAATATATTGTTCCTGGGAAAATTCACTCCCCCGTCCCCCTGTGTCAAGGTACCAGAGCAACTGCAGCTAAGTTCAGAGGGAACAGGGAATTCTGAGGGGCGGCGGCGGCGGCAGCTGACACCAGCGACCCTGCTAATAAAAAAGTGTCAGTGCTGTGAACCTCTGATCCCTGGCTCCACTACACTACTGTAGATAGGCTTTGATCCTACAGGACTGTCTTTGTGGCCAGGTGGCCGGGTGACCGGCCAGATGGGCGATTAACAAATGTAATAAAATAAATAAATAAATAAAATTATGTTCTTGGCTGGTAGTGACCAAGCCTTCTTGGTTGTGGCACCTTATTTATGAAATACCTTGCCTAGCACCAACATAGATGACTTTTTGGTGGCAGGTGAAGACTTTATTTGCCCAAGTATTCCAGCATATTCTGTAGCTTGGTCTGAGTTGTTTTATGGCTTTGTTGTATTTTATTGACTTTATGGCTACTGTTTCTGTGATTTTGTATTGCTTTTATTTTTTTACCGTATATTGAATTGTTTGTCACCTTGAGTGTTTTGTACTTAAGGGCAGCCTATAAACTTACTAAATATTAGCAAAAGGACAAAACTCTGTGAGTCATCAAGATATATTTTTTAAAAAAACAACCTCTTGGATTAAAAAAAAAAGTGTTTGAGAAATACCAGCGAGATGGAACACTGAATAAAATTGTCAAAGGTCGTGATCTATTTTTGGAATGTTTAACCATAATTTTCTCAAGAAATATGGAAAAAAATACTTCCCATAATACTTGCACTACCATGTTTGCTTTTCTGTGAAGCTAGAGTACAATTGCCTGTTGAAACTGACAGAGCTTTAGAAGTTTTGACAAGTTTCTTTTTCTTAAATATCGTTTTTATAAAATCTGCATTTAATCGACTCAATTAAAATTTGCCATGTTAAGAAGAGTGGCAAGGACTCTCAGAAGGACCCCAGGGCACATCAGAGTACCTCTAACAACTTCAGATTGAACTGCTCACAGCTATAAAACTAAGTTTACAAAAAAGAGAGAGAAAATATAATGCTACTCCTACAGAAGACAGAGGGTGATAAAAGTTTATAATTTATATTGATCAGAGCAGGAAAAGGGCAGATATTATTCTAAGTAGAATTTTTGTTATTGTTTCCCACTACAGCATCAATTACTTCTCATCTCTTTCATTCAAATTTATATCGACTTAGCTGTTTTGTAGACACAACGAATATGGCAAATTAGATCAACTTATTATTAAATTGTCTTCCATCTAAGATTATGTGGAACATCTAATGCCTCTGGAAAAACATTTGACAAAAGTGTGAGTCAATTTTATTACTGAACTTACTCAAGCCTAAGAAAAGATTTGATCCAATCAGTAAAATAATTGGTTCTATCTCTAAATAGGGCTAGTCACATTTCCAACTCATTAACACTTCAGTTTCAACTCCAGGCAGATCATTTTGTTTGTTTGACACACTTGTTAACCATTGTGGTTTACTTTACATTTTTATTTCCCCCCTAATAACTATAATGCCAATGACTGTAAAAAGATACAATATAGCAGTGGTTCTCAACCTTTTTTGCCCCATGCACCCCTTTCACCATATGTCAGAATGTCATCCCCCCACCTTTCCAAGATTGTCTGACTTAATCTGTGCCATACAATAAAGTGTGATGTCCTGTAGATTATGTACAATCTGTAGAATTGTAATTTGTAGAAAGATCAGTATTCCAGCAGTTTGAGTCTGTGGTCCCAATTCCCCCCCAAAAACCCCTAAAATTCCCCCCCTGGGGGGAATTCCCCCTTGGTTGAGAACCCCTGCAATATAGCAACACTATCTTTTTAAAAGCATCTGGTAAGACATCATCCTTAATTTTTTTTTGTTCTGAAACATTTCAAATAATGATCACAATTTCATAAAACCATTTTCAGTTATCCTACCATCATTATCCTACCAACTCCAAGCAGTTTTGGATGACACCGATTTTCTAGACCCATTTCAAACTGGCTTCAGAGCAGGATACGGAGTTGAGACTGCTATGGTCGCCTTAGCAGATGATCTACGCCTGAGTACCGACAGGGGGAGTGTGTCCCTGTTGGTGCTTTTGGACCTCTCAGCGGCTTTCGATACCATCGGCCATGGTATCTTTCTGGAACGCCTGAGGGGACTGGGAATTGGGGGCACTGTGCTTCAGTAGTTCCGGTCCCTACCTCTCGGGTAGGTTCCAGATGGTGATGCTTGGGGATAGCTGCTCCTCCAAAAAGGAGCTGCTATGTGGCGTGCCACAAGGAGCTATTCTTTCCCCAATGCTATTTAATATCTACATGAAACTGCTGGGAGAGATCATCCTGGGGCATGGGGCAGGGTGCTATCAGTATGCTGATGACACCCAAATATATTTCTCCATGCCTTCGGGAACAGCATCAGCTAAGGACAGTGTGTCTCCTCTGAATGAATGCCTGGAGGCAGTAATGGGCTGGATGAGGAGAAATAAACTGAAACTGAATCCAGACAAGACGGAGGTGCTTGCTGTCAAAGGCTACAACCTGGGTTTGGAGGTATGTCAACCAGTTCTGGATGGGGTTACACTCCCCCTGAAAGACTGTGTTCGCAGCTTGGGGGTGCTTCTGGATCCGTCGCTCCAAATGATATCCCAGATAGATGCGATGGCTAGGAGTGCCTATTATCAGCTTCGGCTGATACGCCAGCTGCGCCCCTTCCTAGAGTTGGAGGACCTAAAGACGGTAGTGCACGCGCTGGTAACTTTGAGGCTTGACTTCTGCAATGCGCTGTACATAGGGCTACCATTATATCTAGTCCGGAAACTTCAACTAGTGCAAAATATTGCAGCCAGATTCGTTACTGGTACACCTAGGGGTGCCCACATCACACCAGTTTTAAAAGCACTCCACTGGCTGCCAGTCAGTTTCCGGGTGAAGTATAAAGTGTTGGTTATTACCTTTAAAGCCCTACATGGTTTGGGTCCAGGCTACCTACGGGATTGCCTTCTCCCGTACAATCCGCCCCTCACACTCAGGTCCTCTGGGAAGAATTTACTTCAGCCAGCCAAAACTAGGCTGGCGGGTATTACCCAGAGGACCTTTTCTTCTGCTGCTCCCAAATTATGGAATGGCCTGCCAGAAGAGATTCGTCAACTTAGCAGTATCTTAGAATTTAAAAAAGCCATTAAGACTGATCTCTTCCGGCAGGCCTATCCGGCGGAAGCTTTTAGGTTGCTTTTAAGATGCTTTTAAGATGTTTTATAATGTTTTTAAGTAGTTTTAAGATGTTTTAATAGTACGTGTTGTGTTTTGATTAGTTTATGTATTTTATATTTTTGTTGTTCCCCGCCTTGATCTAGATGGAGAGGCGGGTAAGAAATAAATTTATTATTATTATTATTATTATGAATGCACACACAAGTAAGATTGGTAATTATAGCTCTTATCTCAAATTGCATGGAATCATTTCTCATATAGGACGGGGTGGGACAATTTTCTTTTTACAATAAAACTAATTAAATAACTTTGCTTTTATCAAAAGATTTATAAGCAATTCTAAATATGACTCTCTTACTTGGAAAATAAAATAGAATATATGAATGCTGGAAAACTTAGCATAACAGGAAGTCCAGTGGGTTAGCTGGGATTTTATATCCCAGACACCTTGAAAACCACATAGAAATGTATATTTGTTGAGTTTGTATCCTACCTTTCGACTAAAAATAGTGCTCATAGAATAGAAACAGGGGTAGAGATTAATACATAATAATGCCAATAACTAATACCCTGCCATGAAATTGATGTACCCAACCTATTGGATACTATAGAGATGTTTAGATTCACTTCTCTCATTCTCTTTCATGGTTCTTAGAATTTTTTTTTTTTTAACCAAAGTAAAGCAAAGCTTATTCATTACCGTATATTTGAATAGGGTTTTTTTTTAATGCTCTTTTTTCACTTGTTTCACACATGAAAGCAATGCAAAAAGAATGGGCTATACATTTAAATAAATAAATAAATAAATAAAATTTATTACAGAGTTGTGTAAAAGTTTTTTTAGGCTGAACTTGAAATTTGTCTCTGACTGAAATCCTCGCCAATAGACTCAACAGTAGTACCGTGAGTAACCAGTATGGGAGTGAACTGTGAACCTTTGTGAGAGCGAAATTTGACATGTGTTTAAAATTTAGAGGGTTGGAATAGTAACCCTATTTACTTTTATGAGGAATTCAGTATTCATATTTTTGAATGGTAGGACAGTTTCACATACCAAATTCAGGGCACAATCCTATGCATGTTTACACAGAAAAAGTGCTACCATGCCCAACATGCTACAGCCAGCATATGCCCTTCATTGTCTTTATTCTTGACATAGAATACTTTTTTTGTGTGTATATTCATTTTGGGTAAATGAATTTGTGGGCTGACCTGCATTTTGAATTCTTTGAAAATGAAGACTTCCAAATGTGGGCTAACCCATAATCATTCACAGGTTAGTTCTAACAAACAGTCTTGTGACACCTTTAAGACTAACAAATGTATGGCATGCGCTTCTGTGGATTACAGCTCACTTCATCAGATGCTCTTTCATAGATTTCATAGATCATAGAGTTGGAAGGAGCCTACAAGGCTATCGAGTCCAACCCCCTGCTCAATGCAGGAAACTAGAGGGGTCTCGGTCTCCCATCCAAATAATAACCAGGCCTGACCCTGCTTAGCTTTCCACGCGGGCTGTAGTCCACAAAAGCTTGCTTATTTATTATATTTATGAATCGCCCATCTGGCCAGACATCCAGCCACTCTGAGCAATATACAATCCAATAAAATACAAGAGGGGGGGGGAACACACACACACACACACACACACAGTATAAAACACAATTAAAAACAGTACAAAACTTAAAAATCCTAACCCACCCCATATTCCCACCTGAAAAATCACGTTTTTAATGCCCGGCGGAAGCTAATCAAAGAAGGGGCATGGCGGAGGTCACTGGGGAGAGACTTCCATAAATTGGTTCATCTTTAAGGTGCCACAACAGTCTTTGTTATTTTTTGCTGCAACACACCAACACAGCTACCCCATCTGAAATTATTACAGGAGCAGTTCTGGATCTTTTGAAAGAAGATTAGAAACTAACAATTCCAGAGTAGTAAAATATTGTGGGATAATGATATATTAATTATTAGAAATGTTTAATATATGTTTAGATGTATTAAAAGTTGCAGCTATCATATATGATTCTATGTTCCCATCCTAATATCATATATGATTATTTCTGTGTTCCCATTCTATATGATAGGTTTCAAGCACTAGATAAGGGAGGCAAGTCACAGAAGAATGTGACCTTTCAACCGACATGTGTATCTACTCAAATTCAAGATTTATAACTCTTACATATTTTTCAGTTGTGTATTTCTGAGGGAGTTTCTGAATAGTCATGAGGAAGATCCAGTGTATAATTACTGACATGTAGTCCATAGTTTATAAGACTTCTTCAAATGCCTGTTGTCAAATGAGCGACACGTTGAATCTTTCTGGAGCATCATTATCGTTAATTGTGCTATTGTGTGGGTCTTAGACACTGGTAACTGTGGAGAAATAATTCCTCTTTGGCATTTTTTAAAATAGCTGAGTGTAGCAAATAAGCTCTTTGAAACTTTAATTACAATGAAAAGAGGTAGCAGCTAGGCCAAGGTATCCATCTGTATAATTCTCTTGTAAATCTTAAGTGTTGCCAGACGAGTGTATATATTCAAATCCTTTCAGACATGGCAAATACACTGTTACCAGTGTAAATACTGAAGGAAAACTAAATAACGGTAGGTTGCTATATGTGTACATGTGTGCTCCTTTAAAATCAGACCTGATGTGTAGTCCCATAGAGAGTCCCATAGAGAGCATGAACTGCCATGGAGTGCACATGTTCCCAAGATTCACAAGAATTATATCCCAAGCAACATCTGAACCCATGGTGTTCTCATAGCTAAAACCAAAACACTATCTTTAAGGAAAATGCACAGACTGTGTGCAACAAACTGGATGCAAAAGTGCATTTATTGTATAAAAAGCTGATCAAGAACTGTGCTAATATAATGCAGTGGCTAAGAGCTTGAGTTGTGAACCAGGAAGACCCCAGTTCAAATCTTGTGTCTGTCATGAATGCACTTAATGAACAACATGATCATGTTATGCTAGCACTTTTCCATCTGCTGTCTGCCAGTCCATTTCTGGGCCCGATTCAAAGCCCTAAATGGCTTGGGGTGATCATCTCCTCCTATATATTCCTGCCCAGACCCTAAGATCATCTTCAGTGGTCATTCTCTGGGAGCACCCGCCAAATGAAGTGAGGTGGATGGCTACTAGGAAGAGGGCCTTTTCTGTTGTGGCACCCCAGTTGTGGAATGAGCTCCCCAGAGAAGCTTGCCTGGTGCCTACGTTGTGCTTTTTTTGGTGCCAGGTGAAGACCTTATTTCAGTTTCAGTTTTTCAGGTCCTTTTGTTTTAAGTCTGTTACTGTACCGTATTTTAAATCTCTGCACTGCTGCTAGGTTTTATTTTGGTTTTTATTTTTATTTTAAACTGTAGTTTTAAACTTTTATATTATATTTTATTGTATTGTATTTTATGGGTTTAATGGTTGTGAACCACCCAGAGAGCTTCAGCTATTGGGCAGTATAAAAATGTAATAAACAACAAATAAATAACAACTAAACATGTCCTTTGTCCCAGCTTCAGCCCACATCTGCAATGCTGGGATGTAACTCCCATAGTTACATCCCAGCTATACATCCATAGTTATAAGGATGACTAATGATCAAATTAGATGTGACATGCATGTTTTAAAATTTTAAATAGGTGTTGTGTGAGGAGGAGTGAGCAAGATGATGACCAGTGACCACAGTGCGCGGGAAGTATCAGAACGAGCACAACTAGTGCAAGCAACACCTAGTCCAGTGGTGGGGAACCTCTTTCAGTCTGAGGGCCAAATTAGATTTTGCAGAAGCTCTTGGGCTGCATTCCAATGGTGGGAGGGGCCAAAGGGGCAGAGCCAAAGGCACTAAACAATACTAGCACATCTTAGCTTAAAGCTCTGACTGCCATTAACTAAGCCTTAGGAGAGGCATTTAGCCTTTTTTAATGGAGAAAAAACTGCACAAAAGCCAGGAATCCACCAAATGATTGGTGGATGGGGGACACGGCCAACTGGGGAAGCCTGTAGGGCCAGATTTGGCCCCTGAGCCTGAGGTTCCCCACCCCTGACCGAGTCTAACGAAGTGGTAATGAGTTGTGCAATACCTTGTGCGAAAATCATCCTCCGGTTGCTATATGCCTCCAAGGGTGTTGTTTTCAGTAAATCTAGCGCATAGAAGCTGTGTGTGCGTATGTGTGGACTTTTATTTATTTGTTATATTTATATCCCACCTTTTTTCCTGCAAGGAACCCAAGGTGGCTTACAATCCTCCTCCTCCTCCTCCTCCTCCTCTCCATTTCATCCTCACAACAACCCTGTGAGGGACTTTGGCATGAAACTGGCACAGGGCCCTGATCCAGATCAGGATCATGTTCTGGATTGGGGCCCTGTGACTGCTTTTTCTTCAGATTAAAAGTACGGTAGTCAGTTTAAGTGCATTTAAACATACCGGTAATAAAAAAATAATGAATTTACCGTAACTTAGAATGTGGCTCTCCAACTGCAGCCCTTTGAGGATGCATTCTTCAATATATCATAGATGCAATTCCAACTATCTTGTAGATCGCTTTTATACATTTCAAGAACAAGAAACCAACATCAAAGGGCAGAACACAGTGAGGCTGCTTTGTGCATTTGTCAGAGGTTTCGTGGATCTTATCCTTGGCATGTGAATTTGTAAGTTGAATAATTAAAAAAGGAAATAATAAATACAATTGAGCTGCCAAGGTTCAAGGTCATTCAGCATGAAAACAGGAAATGGTGTTGTGACAAACTGTAACAGCATTTTAAAACGAATGAATGACTATTATAACCTCGTCTAGATGCCTTGAATCTCAAGTTCTGCATTATGGTTGCAGTAATGGCTTAGTGTTTTATGAGCATTTGTAGTCATTGTGGCACTATCTCTTTAATATAACTTTGCCTCAAGCCAAAATAAATCTTAATGTTGTAAAGAGTATGGTAACATAATTGCCTTCTGTAGAAGTCACCCCCCCCCCCCAAATGTCACTCATATCTGGCTGTGGCAAAATAAAAACCATAAAGGAAGTCTGTATATTTCCCACTGAAATAGCAAACCAGAGCAGGTTAAAAATGTTGAGAGAGTCATAACTTCTTTTTCTATTTTAAAACATTTTAACCCTAGCACTGTGCATTGTCATTTAAATATTTTCCACTGATGCAAAACAGGAGAAGATTAAAGTAATTACATGACTGTTTCTAGCTGTTGGGTCATGGAATAGCTGGCATTAAATGAGAGAGAAAATAATTTGGCAGTATTTTTTGTCGTTGACACAATGGTGCTGATACTGCAGTCTGGATTTCTTTCTTAACGATGGCGTACCTGTGTATTTGTTGGGGTGGGGTGCTTGCTCACCGGCTTATTTCCTTTCCCTCCATTGACCTTGAGATGACATTCATGGGGTGAACCCATTTTATCCCAGGAGTGTGGGAACATTTTTCCTAGGAACCCATGGGAAAAATAAATTGGGGGGTCACAGCCAACGTTGGGTTGAGCCAGAGCCAAATGTAAGAAGAGTCAGAGCCAAAACTGGGCAGTTTGTAGTATCGCTGGATTTCGCAGCACTTTCTCTCTGTGTGTTGCCCCATCCCTTCTCTACCTCTTGCACACACAAATGCACACACAAATGCAAATCTGTAGCCAAAGCAATTCCTAGAAGGGCAGTCCAGAGATACAGAGTGGGCATTCAGCATCCAGAAAGCTGGATGATGGGCTGCATGAAATTAGGCCAAGGTCTGCATGTGGCCTGCAGGCCGTAGGTTCCTCACCCCAGTTTTATTCTCAAAACAGCTCTATGAGAAAGGCGAGAATGACAGGGGGCAGCTTATTGAAAAAAGTATCAGTTCTTTAGGAAAGGAATCTTAAAGTTGGTCAGGACTGATGTTCAGTAAAACAATCTTAGAATATGTATCTGTATAAAATCCCACTGTTGGCTGTTGTTTTTATTTTTGGAAACCCTGCCTGATCAAAACTAGTTAAAAGGTAGGCATGGCCACCAAATATGAAATAGAATTCCATTGACCAGTTCCTACCCAACAGTCAGTGGCAGCTGTTTTGTAAATGAGTCAAATTTTTATAGGAATCATATGCCAACAGTTGTGAGTTAGGTCATACACATGCACTTACAGATTTCATGAGGTCTTTGAGACAACCCTTGTCCCATTCTTATGCTCTTTTACAAATTTAGAATGCCAGCAGTCTGTCCAAAAGTGTGTTGCAGATATTTCCCCCTTCTAAAACTTATGATAGAGTTTTTAGAAATCATCCTGAAATTATACTTATGATTAAAATATGCATCTGCTGTATAAATATCTGTGTAATGCATGATTCCTTTATTTAATCTATATAAATAAAAATGTAAATGTTTGTTTGTTCAAAATCTTACATCTCTGACAGTTCTTCACCGATTGCTTTGAAATTTTGACACAGCGTTGCATTCGCTTCCGCGCGTGTTTTCCTATGCCTATTATATAGATGTCACACCTGTGACAGGTGAAAACATGCTTTTTGGGAAAAACAGCGCCATCTGCTGGATGTGACGGTGGCACACGCTATACTAGATATTTTCAGGCGGAAGTGACGCGACGGGACCCTGCTCCGTCACGCTACTCTGTTTTTAGTGGGGAAAACCAGGGCAACAGGGCTGCTTAAGCCCTGTTGCCCTGGTTCCCCCTGTCAAAACAGAGCACAGGCGGCGGTCCAGCGCGACGGAGCAGGCGGTCCAGCGCCGGCGAAGGCGGTGCCCAGGACCAGGGAGGCAGCGCACAGGACCAGGTAGGCGGCGGGGGTGGCGGGGTGGTGGTGGTGGTGGGGTCCGATGGGGGGCGGGGGTCTTTGGCGGCACTGGCGGCAGGGGGGCTTTGGCAGCGTGGCGGGGCTTTGGCAGCAGCAAGGCTTTGGCGGCAGCGGCGGCAGCTGCAGGTCCGGCAGCAGCGGGGTGGTGGGGTGGTGGGGTGGTGGGGTGGTGGGGTGGGCCCACCGGCAGCAGGGGTGGTGGTGGTGGTGGGGCAGTGGCGACGGGGGGTCCTGCGGGGCGGCGGGGGTGGTGGTGGCCTGGGTCCAGCGGTGGCGGGGGAGCTGGGGGGGTGGGGGGGTCCGCTGTGGCGGGCCTTCAGCGGCAGCGAGGCTTTGGCGCCAGCAGTGGCGGGTGCAGGTACGGCGGCGGTGGCGGGTCCAGCGCTGGTGGGGCCACCGGCGGAGGGCGGGGGGTCGGGCCCCCAACAGTCTGGCCCCCCAACAGTCTGGCCCCCCAACAGTCTGGCCCCCCAACAGTCTGGCCCCCCAACAATCTGAGTGACGATGACCTGGCCCCCTGCTTAAACAGTTTGAGAACCCCTGCTTTCCCTAGACTGAGCCACAGCAATGCGTGGCCGGGTACAGCTAGTGTTGTTAATAAATGCTGTGAACATATTTAAGAACATAAGAAGTGCCATGCTGGATCAGACCAAGGGTCCATCTAGTCCAGCATTCTGTTCACACAGTGGCCAAACACCTGCCCACAGGAAACCCACAAGCAGGGCATGAGTACAACAGCACCTTCCCGCTCATGTTCCCCAGCAACTGGAGTACATAAGCATACTGCCTCTGATACTGGAA
Organism: Shinisaurus crocodilurus; assembly: GCA_021292165.1. Taxonomy (NCBI): domain Eukaryota; kingdom Metazoa; phylum Chordata; class Lepidosauria; order Squamata; family Shinisauridae; genus Shinisaurus; species Shinisaurus crocodilurus. The sequence goes on from CM037879.1 coordinate 113,665,655, forward strand.
GCAGTATTTCTAAAATATACTACTCTCATATACTTTTGGGCCATTTATCCCTCTAGCAAATGGGTTCATAAGAACATAGGATTCTATGGATTCATAGGGTACCAGGAGAAGCCGGGGATTGAACCTGGGACCTTCTGCATGCAAAGTGTGTTCTCTACCACTGAGCTACAGCCCCTCCCTATAAATGTTTCATAAAATGTTTCTCACAACTCAGTATGTCAGAAGTTCCAGGCCATGTGGGAAGGGTCAATGGCTGGGTCCTTCCCATACTAGTGTTGTCCCAGTGGCAATGCAGTCATGAAAAGGAACCACATTGCTGGCACCTCCCAGGCAGCCTCAAACTTCTGTAACTGGGGCAGTACTGTCCCCTCTAGAGGGACAGTAGACATGATTTTTACTGCATGTCAGCTCCAAGAAAAATGCCGGGAGCAAAATCAACCCCTTTATATGGCATTTATTGATTTGGCTAAGGCCTTTGATACTGTAGACCGTACAGCTCTCTGGACTATCCTTATGAAAATTGGATGCCCCAATAAATTTGTGAATATCTTGCGACTTCTCCATGACAACATGACGGCAACAGTTTTGGACAACAACGGCTCTCATGGTGCTCCATTTAAAGTGGGATCAGGTGTTAAACAGGGATGTGTTATCGCCCCAACATTATTTGCCATTTTCATCGCCATGGTTTTACATCTTGTCAAGGGGAAACTTCCCACCGGTGTGGAATTATATATCGAACAGATGGAAAGCTTTTTAATCTCAGCAGGCTGAAAGCAAAAAGTAAGGTAATTACAACCTCTGTTGTGGAACTTCAGTATGCTGATGATAATGTGGTCTCTGCACATTCAGAGGATGATCTCCAAACTATCCTAAATGCTTTTGCAGAAGCATACGAAAAACTTGGTCTCTCACTTAACATCAAAAAAACCAAAGTGCTTCATCAGCAAGTGCAAGCCAATCCTTTGGTGATGCCATCTATCCAGCTTGGCGGGACAATACTGGAAAATGTCGATCATTTTCTCTATCTTGGCAGCTATCTTTCTGTTACAGCTAACATCGACAGTGAAATCCAGCATCGACTGAGCTCCGCAAGTGCCGCATTTTCTCGAATGAAACATAGAGTGTTCGAGGATCGGGATATTTGTAAGAAGACCAAAACACTGGTTTATGAAGCCATTGTATTACCAACTTTATTGTATGCCTGCGAAACATGGACTATCTATAAACGTCACTTCCACCTCCTTGAAAGGTTTCATCAACGTTGCCTCCGGAAAATCCTGCAAATTACTTGGGAAGATAGGCGAACAAATGTCAGTGTACTGGAAGAAGCAAAGACTACTAGCATTGAAAAAATGATCCTTCAACGCCAACTTCAGTGGACCGGTCATGTTGTTCGAATGCCTGACTGCCGTCTCCCAAAGCAGTTACTTTACTCCCAACTCAAGGATGGAAAGCGGAATATCGGTGGTCAATATAAGAGGTTTAAAGATGTTCATAAGGCTAATCTAAAAAATGCAATATAAACATCGAAAACTGGGAAGCTCTGGCCCATGAACGATCTAAATGGAGGTTGGCCTTTCACAAAGGTTCCATGGACTTTGAAGAAGCCCGAGTGCAAGGTGAAAGGGAGAAACGTGCTAAGCGAAAAGCACGTCAAATGAATCCTTTACAGGACCATCTTCTATCTGGTAACCTGTGTCCTCACTGTGGGAAGCTGTGTGGATCTAGAATTGGCCTCCACAGTCACTTACGGACCCATCGCTAGAGTCTACACAGTCTTCTTTAGAATTTCCTCCTTTTATCCCGGAAGACAATCTTACTCGGTCACGAGTGATCGCCTGATGATGGGATGGAACACACCACCACCTCAGCTTCCATGATGTGGAAGTATCGTGAGGAGTCATGCCTTCAATTCTGAAAGCACACATTCAAGGGTATGGTGCTGGTATTATATTTAAAAACCAAAAGCTCCTCAGGTTTCATCAATGATGCCAAAGCAACAAATCCACTGCCCCACATCAGATTCCCAGAGAGGCACTCCAGGATTACTTCCAGCCTTCAGCTCATTCTCTGCGTTTCTCCGTTCCAAACACACTACCATTGTTTCCTCACATGCGCACCTCGAGACCCATCCAATTCCTGGGAAACGCCAGCGGGAGGATGCTATTGCACTGATGTCCTGCTTGCATAGCTTTCTGGTTGGGCACTGTAGGAACAGGATACTAGACTAGATAGGCCAGGGGTCCTCAAACTTTTTAAACAGGGGGCCAGTTCATCGTTGCTCAGACTGTTGGGGGGGGGGCGGACTATAGTTTGAAAAAAATATGAACGAATGGATCAAGCAAAAAAAAAGGACCCGGGTCCTTTTTTTTTACTTGATTAAATGGAAAGTTATTATAAATTAATAATAAATTAATAATAAATTAATTTGCTGTCTAAAATTGAAATACATTAAATTTTAAAAAGGCATAGAAAGGCTTGATTTGCATACTGCACATATCTTATTTATTTGTAGTGCCAAAAAAACAGGAAAAAACAATACAATATTTAAAATGAACAATTTTAATCAACATCAGCTTATGATTATTTCAATGGGAAGTATGGGCCTGCTTTTGGCTAATGAGATGGTCGATGTCCGGTTCCATATTTGTCACTGCTAGTCGTAACAAGTGATGCAGGGCGGGCAGCAGCGCCGTGGCCAGCGTCTCCTCCGGTGGAGGAGGCGTGGCTGAACCGGCGGCGCAGAGAGAGACCGGCCAAGCCGAGGGAGCAGCAGGAGAAAGAGGTGACGACGAGTGGCCACGGCACAGCCTCTTCGCGGCGGTAGAGGCGGGCGAAGGCTGGCTGGCAGGGCCCTGGTAGCCATGGTCGCCGCCACCACCATGAATCCTGCAAGCTCCTCAGGACCCGCCCCGGTAAGAAAGCCGGCCGGCCGGAGGGAGCTGAAAAGGGAATAGGAAGCTGGCGCCGAGCGCTCCCCACCCGTTACTTTGGGGCCAGGCCAGCCACCTGGGTCCATGAGACCGCCGTTTTCCCATCAGAGGAGCCGCTGCCGCCGCCACCTCCTTCGCCAGCAGCCACCAACCAGAGTGCTCGCCGCTGCTACTACCGCCTCCAGGCCCAGTTCCCTCGACTCTGCCGCTGCCTTTCCTCTGCGCAGCAGAAGGAAAAGACAACAGATCCCCGTGTGAAAAGAATGGCTGTGACTTTAGAACAGGCTCAAAGGGCGGGCTATGTATCTCTGAAAGCACTCTTAAGATTTGGCTTCATGGTTCCTAATAACCTTGTTGCTATTCTGTCCTACATTCTATATTTAATAGTACTGTCTGCAAGCTCTCCGATTGTTGTTGGGGTTGGCGGCGGCAGGGTGCGAGCTGCCCAGAGCCTGGCAGAGTCCGGTGGAGGAGGCGTGGCAGAGCCGGCGGCGGGTGGGCGCGAGCTGCCCTGCAGGGCATGTGTCAGCGCCGCGGCCAGCGTCTCCTCCTCTAGAGGTAAGAGTGCCTCTAGACTAGATCGGCTGCCGGGCCGGATGAAATGACAAGTTGGCCGGATGTGTCCCGCGGGCCGTAGTTTGAGGACCCCTGAGATAGGCCTTTGGCCTGACCCAGCACAGCTCTTCTTACATTTTCATGCTCATCCTGCTCTGCAATCCTCTGATGGGTTTCTCCATTCAGGAGAAATCTCCAATTTTCTAGATCTGAGTTCTATCAAGGGACAATCAACCAGCCACTGGCATTCTTTTGCCTGACAATGGATATGACCAGTCCCGTCCCATCATTCCCTAGCACCCCTCCCCCTTCAGGAAGCAACTTATTCCTTGCCTTCCTTACCCACTTTCTTTACAAGTTGGTAAATGTATCCCACTATTATTATTATTTCTTTAACTCTGACTTTCCTTGCAACTGATACTGCTCATAACAAAGTGTTCTGGTCGCAACAGCAGTTTATCTGTACCACTTTTCACTGAACTTTTAATTTACATTTTATATTAATGGGCTTAGTCATCACATCTGAAAGACACCGTAACAATGACAAAGAAAGGTAAGGGGTCTAATCAACAAAAGAAGGTTGAGAAATTATGTTATTATGTTAGTCTGGTAACAACAGCAATTGTAATTCATTACATGACACTTTCCCTTCCACAGTTAGTACTGTTGCCAAGTTTGTTCTGTACTTATTTACCCATTCACTTAAGAAGGGTTTTGTTTTGGTTCATTGTCTCCTAGGCTTCCCCCCCCCCCACTTTTGTCTTTTGAGCAGGAGGTGACATCCATTTTAATGTACTGTATTGCTTTTTAAAAACATGATATGTATTGCCTCCTACTAATCTCACAACAAATTTATTTATTTATATTAATATTTTAAAGTTGCTTCTACCAAAAAGGCTTTCAAAGCTGCCTACCAGATAAAAAAACATCAAAATAAAATCATAAATTAAAATATAAAGCAATGTATCTTTTAGCAAATGTCACAGGCAGGTCTGATCTAAACAGAATATTTTATGAAAGCTCACTAACAAGTTGATGCATGTATGCATTTACATTGCTTGATATCTTTTCACACAATCACTTGATGACTCAAGCCGAATGTGTGAACTGTAAAAAAAAAAGGGGGGGGAAGGTCTGAGGATTGACCATAAGAAGCTCACTGCCTAATATGGAAGATGCAATCTTTCCTGCCTCCTGAGGTAGGGGAGCATGTGCGCACCTTCGCCACATCTGCCCAACCCCATTGCTGCCCCTGCCGCATGCCCCACCCACCTCTCAGTCCCGTGCCACAGCTCCCTGCATCGTGTCTCCCACCGGCCCTCCCATTGCCACCACTGCTCTCTGAAGAGCCACATCAGCTGTGAAAAGTGGCTGATGTGGCTGTGTAGAGATGGGTCTGTCCTCAGAGCCAGGCATTGTGGGAGGGGGGTGTCCTTGGAGATTGCCTGTACTATGGACAATCTCCAGGGATACCCCCTCCCACAATGCCTGGCTCTGAGGAAGAACCCCCCTCAGAGCCAGGCATTTAGGCTTGACCGGCTCTCTGCAGACCTGCATCAGCCGCTTTTTACGTGGGAAGCTGTGTGGATCTAGAATTGGCATCCACAGTCACTTACGGACCCATCGCTAGAGTCTACACAATTTTCTATAGAATTTCCTCCTTTTAAAATCTCCTTTTTGTAATTTTTATCCTGGAAGACAATCTTACTCGGTCACGAGTGATCGCCTGATGATGACGACAGAGCAGTGTAAAAGAGCTTGACCATCCACCTGAGCTCTGAGAGATCACCTACTGAGACCGAAACAACACATTGGCTGAGTAAATGTGCCTGATCATGAATATTTATCATGGAGTGTACTGGCACATAAGGATTAGCCCATGGGCAAATTTTATTATATTGACATGTTCATGGGAGTAAATATCACTGGATTATGAAGAGGATGTTGTTGTTGTTGTTTAGTGCAAATGACACAATTATGCTTCATTTGCTGTTGTTTCAAGAATGTGCTTGTTGATCGGCCCAAAGCAGTTTGCATCTGAATTATACCCAGTTCCATTCCAAAGCTCTGCATGATGATGAAACCGGACAGAATTTGATTTGCAACTTCCAGTGATTTACTCTGTCCATTTTGCATTTCAGTGACCATCCCTGATATTTATGCTTCCCTAATATTTCCTGTCTGAAATTAATAGTGTGCAAAAATATCCTATTCTTTCTATCACGTTTGTGCAGAAGAAGATGGAAGGAAATATCAGGACACCAAGAACTGGGTTTAAACAGGCCGTAAGTTTATTTCAAAGGAGCTGTAACAAAGAACGGGGGTCAGGTGGGTCTCTGCAGTGGTTCTCACGCCAGAAAACTCCATCATTATGCCTTGTTAAGTGGAAACATTGCCAGGCAGGTGCCTGCACCCCAAGGCCAAGCATGACAGATGAGGAGTTTAAACTGTTCCCTGCATCCCAATAAGCGGCTCGCTTAAGCAAGATGTCATGGAATTTGTAATTGCCATTTGCATGCCAAATATCCAACTTGAGTCAGTATAATAAGTAAACTTGCATTTGAGCAAGGATTGATTAAAAACAAAACACAAAACAGCAACAACCCTTTGAGCTGTTTTAAGGCCATCAAGGAATCAGATTAAACCAGTTGTTAAACTCAATCAAACCAGACTTCCCTTTTTCCTCTCGGTCTCTTTCTCTCTCTGCCCTCACCACACAAACACCCACAGTTGTAACAATTGGATCACAAAGAAGCTAGAAACAAAGGACCCACCCTAGAAACCAAACCACCTTATGCAATCGGACAGTGATCTTCACTGTTTTTCAAGCAGGAGCCACTTTGGCTCCAGCCACTAACACGGAGTCCGCTTGGGGGCCTTTCCTGGGCTGTGGGGAGCCCGCGCCTCTCCCTCCTGCCAGGCCTGTGCACTGAACTCAGCTGGAGGCCTTTTCAGGCCTTTCCTCCCTGTACCCATCCACCACGTTATCCAAGCAAAGCCTGTCAGTCAGTCACCAAGTTACCAGGCCAGCAAATTCCAACAGGCTCTTGGTCCTGGGAATGGGATGGATCTTTTTCTTGTCAACGAGAGAGTGCTCTGCTCAGGGGTGGTGCTAGGTACTGAAAAGATCTGGGCCCCAGGCCCACGGGGGGGGGGGAGCACAAATTTGCATATGCTAATTTACATATGCCCTAAAGTCTCTCTCTCTCTCTCTCTCTCTCTGTGTGTGTGGCTTTAAAGGATCCTGTCTCCTGACATGGTCTCAAGGTGTCTGTGACTCACAGTCTTGTGATATTTCAAAGACAACACGTTATGTAATTGTTGCATAACTGTTGCGTAACTCTTCTATTGTTTACAGTTAATTACTATAAAGTAGGAGTGAGCACAGTATTGTGTTCGTCTTATCATCTTCACCTCTTCCCGTCTCTGACTGATGTAAGAGACGGAACAACTTCTTCTGTGTGCGGCACGCCGTAATCTCTGTAAGGAGTCCTACAACTGAATAAACACTATACTCTCAACACACTGCTCGGCTCTCTTCCTTCCGTTCGTAGTACTAAGGGTTACAGCTGGAAAAGCTTTCACTTTGAGTTACTCTCACAAGGACACCCCTATTTGTAAAAAGGGGTGTAAGGACAGGGGAGAGGAGGGAATTTGATTTCAGGGAAGAACCTCAGGCAGAAAGATTCAAGTGTGTGTGTGCAGGAAGTGAAGCACATGTGGGCAAAGAGCCAGCTAATCCAGTGGGATGAGATGCAACAGAGATCACCAGGGTGCCTGTACCTTTATTTCAGCAAGTGCCCATGGACAGCAGGGTGGAGCAGATGGCCCAGAGATCTGGGGCTCCAAATGAAAGATTTGGGGCTCCAGCCGCAGTGGGCCACCCCCTAACACTGCCACCAGCTCTGCTCTGCTCAGTGCTGCAAAATCTCCCCACACAGGTCCACGTTCCTTTCTCTCTCTCTTGGCCATGCCTCCCGCTCCGGCCAAGTGCATCGCTGTAGTAGCCATTCATGTTACTCTTTGCCTCTTGTGCTGCCCACACACATCTACAGACAATTGGCTGATTACTCGTGCATTCTCCTCCCTCCCAGCCACCTTAGAGCTGACAAAGAGCAGATCCGCTGACACCCCGGTAACCAGTTCACAGCCACAGCCCCCTTGAGGTTTTGGGGAGTTGCCTGTGGCCCTTGGGTCTTGCAGTGAACAAGACTACAATAGGACAGTGCTCGGAAGAGTAAAGGAAGAGCAGAATGAGGGAGGTGAAAAGTCTCGTGCATAAAAACAGCGACTGAGCAAAATTGTCCAGCTCTTTGGTAAAGCAGCAGCTTGCAAATGCCCATCTAGGCAGTTTTAACAATAGGAAGGTGACTCCTATTTCGGTGGGGCTTCTAATCCATTGCAGCTTTTATTTGGAGCTTTGATGCTCCATGGTGGTGAACCTATTTTGAGGATGGAGTTCAGCACCATGGAAAGCTCCTATAAAGCTCCAACTAAAACCTGCAATGGATTAAGAGCCCCACCAAAATAGGCATCACCAGCCTCCCCTGGGAAGGAGGGAATTCCAGAAACAGCAGGAGAAAAAGGTGAGGCAAACAGGTGCAATGGGGATGAAATAAGGACAACAGTGGTGCAATGGTAAACTTCGAAGTGCAGGAGCTCCTCATGCTTGCTCCCACAGCCACGCCCCACAGAAGAAGCTATAGGTTTTCTTGCTCCTAACATAGCCATTTCATTCATCATAGCTCCCTAGCCCAAAGGTAGGCAAACTTGTGCCCTCCAAATGTTGTGGAGCTCCCATAACCCCGTATCATTGTCTGTGCAGTCTGGGGCTGATTGGAGCTGTAATTCAAAACATTTGAAGGGTGATGGGTTGCCTACCCCTGTCTTGGTCAATGTACTTGTCCTTCTGAAACTTGGCAGGTTTCTTCCCTAAGGGCACATCACTGATGTAAGTTATTTTCATATAACCCCCCCCCCAAACATATGGGGGGCAAGCAAATCCCCCTTTTGAAACTGTAAGGGCTGCTCTTGCACAACACCCTTGCAATGGTCATTTTTGAAATTTTACAGGTTATTTCGGGGCACCTCTATAATGTATACAAACAATTTGCCCATGAAAACATAGGGACATAAACCCCTTTGATTTTGTGTCCCCCCCTGAAATCAACTTTAAAAGTTGATTGCACAACCCCTCCCCACCTGAACCTATCATTCTAACATTTTGCAAGACTCTTCCCTAAGGGCACCCCTATGATTATGTATCTTTCATACAGTTTGTCCCCCACCCCCAAACCCAGTAGGGTAAGTGAATCCCTTTTTGGGAAGGCCCACCCCTCCCAAAGGCTGCTCTTGCACAATCCTGCTAAAGCTATCATTCTGAAATTTGGCAGGCTTCATTTCCTCTGCTGGGGCAACTATGCCTGCAAATTTCATCCAGTTTTGCCACAAAATAATAAATTAAGCAGTTCCCCAAAACAACCCAAATCGAAAGGTGCTTAGCATAATCATCCCAATGCTTGCTTCTCTGAAATTTGTCAGGATCCATCCCATCAGAATGGGAAACCATAGCTGCAAAGTTCATCCAATTCTGAAAAACAAACAAACCAAAAACCAAAAACAAATGAAAAGGTTATAAGTGTTTGTTAATTTCCAATGAGAAGTCAGTGGGAAGAACAAAGCTTGGGACTTTTGAGATAAGTTTCAGATTCAGAGCCAAGTTGAATCGGGCAGCTTCTAAAGTCATCTGAGTGAAATTAGGCTATTTTCCGTATCAAGGACTAAACCGAATCTACTTCCTTGCGTTATTACAGTGTTGGAACAAAAGTTCTCACAAAGCCTAACTTTGAGTAAAGATTGTAATCCAGATGAAAGAAAACTGTGCATATAATTTAAAACATCTCATCAAGCAATATTTCCAGATTCCACATTGGCTGAAGAAGACATAAAGATTACATTGGCATTGCTGTTTAATCTCTTATAGTTTATTTTCACATCTGTTTTAGTAATATCTTCTCAACATTTTTGTTTATTGAGATAGTAGCTATTCGAAAAACAGATAAGATTTCCTCTGTCTCTGTCCAAGAGAGAAATGTCTTATTCCAGCCACAAATCACGGCCTAGTTTATTAAATGAAACAGAATAATCTTGATTTAGCTATGTTTCAAGCTTACTACTTCATGCCTTGATTATCGTTCTTCCAAATCTGATAAATAGAGTGAATGATAACCTGGGAAATCATATTCCACTCTACCTTGAGCTGATTATGCTTTTGCAGCATTTTAAAAAGGACATTTACCTCTGAATAAAGGGAAGAGCAGAGAGGCCTAGTGAATGGTTGGGGACGGGGAGCATCTGACACTGCAAAGTTGCTGCTACTAAGTGAGTGGGCCTAAACACTGGAAGCCTGGTGTTAAAGCAGATCTGAGTACAATATACCGGTATCTGTTTTTAAAGGAAAGACTGCAAATCAGCCTCAGGACCCTCTGATATTACAAGTGTAGGGTCTCTCCTTACCATTGGAGCACAAATTTGTAGTAACTTTTACCCCTTCACTTTCAATGACCTTGTTTGGACAACACAACAACCCACCATGGCTGATCACACATGGTGGGTTGTTGCATTGTGTGAACCCAGAGCAGTTTCAGCAGGGTGGCCTATTTTTCATGAACATGTCACCCTGAAAACCCATGGCTTGTTTTAGGGTTGTTGATACCCATGGTAGTTTGTTGTGTCACCCAGCAGGGTGACTTTGTTGTGGGTTGTTGGGAATGGCTACATTTTAATCATTTTAATCATCTTAATCTTATAGTTGCTTTTAACTCCGTTATTGTAACTGCTGCTGCTAGCTCTGCTGTTTGTTTTTAATCTGTGGTTTTAAATTTTATATTTATTTTATATTGTATTTTGTAAACTTCTGTTGTAAACTGTTGTAAACCGCCCAGAGAGCTTCAGCTATTGGGCGGTATAAAAATGTATTAAATAAATAAATAAAATAAATACAGAGCTGGCCGGCCAGAGCAGCAAAAACTGAGGTAAGGGCTGAGAAAATGAGAAAAGTTCTGCCTCAAAGGCACCTGGGATACATGCTGGAGCCATTGGCAAGACTGAGGGGGAATGAGAGGGGAAAGAAGCCCAATTGTCTGTTGGGTTAGCAAGCGAACCACCAACCCATGGTGGCACATTCACAGGGTAGCTTAGCACAATGTGCAAACCCTCCCAGTGTATTGTTCCCAACACATTATACATCAGCCTTCTTCAACCAGGTGTCCCCCAGATGTTTTAGAGTACAACTTCCATCAGCCCTAGCCAGCATGGCTAATGGTCAGGTATGATGGGAGTTGTAGTGCCAAACATCTGGAGGGCACTAGGTTGAGTGTATAATCCGCCCTTCATACAGGGATTACCAGTTCTCCAGAATTGGTTCTACTCAATCAAGATTCATCTACTGCTCTCTTATAAAAAGGGGGGTGGGAAATCTTGTGTCAGGACAGCTTATGCCCAGAGAATATTTTTTAAGGTACCATCTTTTAAAGTGGCAATGAGGCACCTGAGATGGAGGAGATTGTGACACCATTTTCAGAAGCATCATTTTAAAGTGTGGGATCAAACATCCATAGCTTTTTTGTAAGCTTTATGGCCCTAACTAGGTGTTCCTAAACCCCATGGAGATTGGCTTTATTTTCCATCAAGTTTCTAAGGCCAAACTGCATGTCTCAAGCAATCAAGACAAGAGTAACTTGCCTGCAACATGGGAGGCTGTGCTAAAGAGTGGATTAGGTGCGTCACCCTTTCCCTACAGCCTCCCCCCCCCCACTCAGAATTGCTCCCAGGTCCCCATATATTTCCCCCCCCCTATCGGGGAGAAAAGTAACTTGGGAGGTCATTTTGAGTGGAAAGGTGGCATAAGGAGCCGCTCTCTCCACCATAAACTCCCTCTTGTGACCTCTCCCTTTCAGCCACCATGTTCTTTAAAGCCTTAGAAACAACCAGCTGTCTTTGTTCATCTGTTTTTGCCTATCCCGTGTACATTGATGAATGCGCTCACACGCATATACACACTCCCCTTCTCAGAGTGACAATTCAATGCAAACATTTAGAAAGACCAGATGCAATTTCAAGGGCCACCAATACGTTAATGTGTATGAGGGATTGCTTAGATTCATAGATCATAGAGTTGGAAGGGGCCTACAAGGCCATCGAGTCCAACCCCCTGCTCAATGCAGGAAACTAGAGGAGGGGTCTCCCATCCAAGTAATAACCAGGCCTGACTCTGCTTAGCTTCCCACACTCAGACAAGCTGAGCCAGCGTGAGCCACAGGCCTGAAAGCACATCTTTATCAAACTCTCCCTGCATATGGAAAGCTTCGATGTCAGGGATAAGACCTCTTTGTAGAAGGGGACTTCAACTTAGGTGGTGCTTTCAAGCAAAGTATCTTTATGTGGTCCTGCCTGGCAAGGACTGTACTACATTATCTTTCCAAATGTTTGAATCTGCTAAGAAGTGTGTCCTCAACAGCAACGGAAATCCAAAGAGCTGGATGGGGGAGGTTATTTGTACTTCTTCTGTAGGCGTAATAGACAAGAGCAAGGATGGATAGTGTGTGGCTCTCCAGCCCTAGCCAGCATAGCCTCTGGTGAGGGATGATGGGAAATGCAGTTCAACAACATCTAGAAGGCTACACATTCCCCATCCCTGGACTAGAAGTTTTATATGTGGGCAAAGAGAGCAGCTGGGAAGCCATTACAATTTGAGCCAAAATTAGGAGATTGGGTTCAGCTCGTAATGCCTTGGGGGTTTCTAAACCACAGGAGTTATTTCTCAACCCCTCCTCCCAGAAGTTTACAAAATTTCCCGTCATCATTAATAATACTATTAAAAGCCCAGGCAGTACCTGGGTGCGTAACAGGTGCGTAACAGCTGATGTCCGGACTAAAAAAAGCTGCAGGTACGCATCCCACCCCACTCACGATTTTTAGCCTAAATCTAAGAAAAATATGGAAGCTGAGAATCTGAGCATTAGAGCTGGATGCTTTTTCTGAGGTGAAAAATTAAAATTCCAGAACAAGAGAAGGAGAGTGAACAAAATGTTAAAGGTTCAAAAAAAAAAGGGATGTGGATGTTAATGTATAAGCAAATCAATTACCATGAAAACAGCTGAGAAAGTCAGCTCAGCAAGATATAGGTGTGCCACCTGCTTAGATCAGGAGACCTATCTAATTTCTTGACTCAGCAAACTCTTTACATGAGTTTGAAAAGCTGCTCTCTTTAAACATGGTTCCTAGAAATCAGGTGCGCATTCCTTCCAGAAGAGGACTTCCAGAAGAGGACATCTCATAGTGCTGATGTCATGGGCACTGCATATAAAGAATGGCACAGGCTTTCTTAGTCTGCGTTATAAAGCCACCAGCCTGTCATTCTTGCCTCCCTGTTGCTGTGTTTTTTTTGGAGTTTCTGTCTTGGCAATAATTATGAATGTTGAAGGTTAAACTGATATAAAATATTGCATTATTTTTAAATTGCCTTTGAGAAAATCAAGCAAAAACAAAAACAAATCTCCCCAAAACTTGCACCAGGCCTTAAGTCTATTTCCAGCAGAGGCTGGTGGCTCCAATGTCAGTGGGGTGGTGTATCCACTCTGGGTTTCACTCTGAACTTTAAAGGAGCTATCCATTTTTTGGGGGGTGGGAATAGGGTTCCACACCATGGACAGCTCCTTAAAAGTTCAGACTAAAACCTGGAGTGGAGCTCCAGCCTCCACTGTCAATAGACAACTTCAGATTCACTGCATGTCTCCTTTGACAGTTCTATGGAGCCTTTCCCTCTGTTCTCCCAAATGGTTATTTCTCCATATGCCTTCTTATACTGCTCCTGAGCATTGCCTAGTTCTGGTTGCTATGTTTTCATGCATGTGAAGAAACATGGCACCGCTATGGTTGGTGGCCATTTTTCTTTTGCACTATGCACGCTTAGATTCATAAGGTTGAATGGTGGCTGGAGTTGGAGCACCATGGGCTAGTGGAAGGGGAAAATCTGTGGGATCAGACCAGAACAACTACCTTCAGATGAAGGTTCATTTACTCCAGTATTCTGTTTCCATGAGCAGCCCAGCCAGGTGCCTCTAGAAGCTAACAAGCAAAGTGTGGATATGATGCCTTCCCTTGTTGTTTGATGACAGCATTGGGTAATTAGAGTTATACTGACTCTGAACACAGAGGTTCCATTTAGCTATCATGCAAATAATAATGGAACAGTGCAATCCTATACACATCTACTCAGAGGTAAACTCCAATGGGACTTACTCCCAAGTAAGCATGTATAGCATTTTAGCCTAATAGCCCTATCCTTCATTCACTGATCTCATTGTTTTAAAAACCGTAGGAACTAGTGGTAACCATTGCATCTTCCTGGGACAAGTTTGACTTAAAGTTAGGTCAAAGGTGGGCTGGCATGCGATTGACACGGGCCTGTAAGCTATTCCTGAATTGCATTATTGCTTCTGCACAAAGATGAACCTGGGATCATTTCTGGTCCACTCCACCACTATGCATGTGACAAGGTGCAACACTGAAAGATGGCAAAACTTTATCCACTTTCTGGTCACATCCATGATCTCTACTCAAAGAATGTTTTAAATTTTATCATGCACCATTTGCTTGATATTGTACCTATGCTGTGGGGGAACACTAAGTGTCTAATGCAAACACTGTTTCTGCTTGGATTGTGAGGCCGTAAGGAAGCAGGCAGACAGATAGCGAGGTCTGCAGAAGAATAACAGAGATAAGAAAATCATGTAACAGTATAAGATCATAATACCTTCAGTGATACATCAATTATCTGAGACCATTCTGCTCAGTGACACTGGGGATGTGAGAAATGGTGAGAAAAAGGACACAAAGATCATTCCTGACTCAACCTCATTAACCATCGGTAACCATAGCAGTCAGGCTAGCTACCTCAGCCTTCCGGTAGCCCTCTGACACACACAGCTGCCCGCTAGCAAAGAACTGGGATATATAGAGAAAAAAAAAATAATGCACCACTCTATAGAATTAATAACCCATTTTCAAGTCTATGCATGGCCTTTCACAGGACCTAGCAGGGTGGTTTATTCACCCTTTTTGTCTGGCACAGTTCAGAGAGTGGCAGGAAGCTGATAAAACACTCGGTGGAATTTGCCATTCATTTATCTGTCCTTCTCTGGCCTTCAGAGTTTACTAAAAACAAATTGGCTTTCAAGAGTATAATTATATATGAAAAAGGCTTCTAGTGCTGCATACACTCACATTATAGTATATTAGGGAAAGAAAAAGATTTCATTATATGGTTTTGATTGTTATTCACTGAAGCATTCATTCCACAATAACGACTCTGTCGTCTTAAGCTCCAGCTTTTATCTCCTGGAGCTTCATCCCCTAGCCAATGTTAATTAGGAAGAAAAGAACCGTTTTTATTCCTGTTGCTCTAAATGAAGATGGGTGGGCTCCAAAAGGTTCTGATTCTTATCGGCTCACTAACAGAATCTTTAGCTTTGCTTCTTAAAAACTCTGCACATTCAATGCAAGGTTTGGCATAGACAAGCCATTGACATATTGGTCCCAGAAAATGAGAAACACAAAGCAGCAAGGTGAATCCTTTTATTGCACCAATTTCTGTTTGCAAAGGATAATTCAAACAAACTGTCAAATTTTAAAGAATGCTGGCTCAGGCAAAATAGACAGTTAACTAGTTTTGTGATTGGCAACTACCTGTGCCAAGTAGCAAAGAGATTTCCTTTAGGGAATAACCTTGCCTATGAAAACAAGCTACTAGTCCATTCAATTTGACACAAAAGTGTTGTGTAAGAAATTTTTTAAAATTTTGCTCTTAGGAGTGATGGTAGAAACAAGACAGCCCCCCCCCAACCGAAGTACCTATTAAAGAGGAACTTACTATTATGAGGGTTTTGAGCTGCACAATGTTGTGGTGCAAAGATAGTCCTTTCTGATCTTCTTCCCATGCCAAATCTCCTAGTCCTCATGGGTAGCAGTGATAGAACAGGGATCGTTCATGTCCTCTACTTGAATTTATAATGTGCTTCGTAGGTTTTAACATGTCATGTGTGCTTAATGGTGGCGTAGTGGCATAGTGGCGAGAGTGATGGACTGGGACTTGGGAGATCTGGGTTCCAGTCCCCGCTCGGCCATGAAACTCACTGGGTGACTTTGGACCAGTCACTGACTCTCAGCCTAACCTACCTCACAGGGTTGTTGTGAGGATAAAATGGAGAGGAGGAGGAGGATTCTGTAAGCCGCCTTGGGTTCCTTGCAGGAAAAAAGGCGGGGTATAAATATAATCAATCAATCAAGCAAGCAATCTGGTGCTGGTCACAATACTCTGGCTTGTTTGTATGTCTGAACCTGCCTAGACTCATTGACCTACTTCACACGTAACTGAAATCATGGGTTAATTAATCTAGTAGGAGTGAGTGAGCATGCTGCCCCAGTGTGCTTGTCACTTCTGTTTTCAATTAACCTACAATTGCCCTGTTCGAAGGTTGTTAGGTTGTTTGAACCTGGACACTCTAGGTAGTTTAGGGGTTAAATAGCCCAGAGTTAACCTACTATTTCTCATCATCTTCAATTTGTATCCCTCCTGTCTTTTCCAAGTACTTCTTCCATCTTTTTCTTATCAGAAAAAAAAATCCATTAAGGAAGACTATATAAGACTGTACATTAGGTGGCAGTGGGCACAAGAAATCAGTATTAGGTGAAAGAAATCACAGTTTATTTGAATGCTTGTGATCAAGATCTGGCTTGTTCAAAAATGTTAAAGCAAACTATGTTTCAGCATTACAGCTGATCGTAGCCAATGTCTGGGAGCCGCCTAACTGACAAGTTTTTTCATGAAGAGAAAGTAGTCAAAAGAAAAGCAGAACCAATTTTATAACTTTTTTTCTGGGATCCGATGCATTAAGAAGGTGCCTTTTGTCAATACCACAGACAAGTACTTTCCATATGGCATTGAATGTGTGTGTGTGTGTAGCGGGGTGGGGGAAGGAAGCTGGATTGCATGTGTCATCCCCACTCCCATTCTCATGAATGCAGCTTAATGTGTGCATAGCTTAATCTGTGCAACCTGAGTTCATGTGTGTTTGGTGCTCAGAAACAGAACTAATGCAGGAAGGATGTGTTGTGTGGCGAGTTCATTATTCCTGCATAGTCTAGAAACCCCAGCAGTAAGGCACCCAATATCCAGCCAAGCAGACAGGTAGTTGTAGGCAGCATACTGCATAACCATCGGCGAGTTTCCAACCAGTTAGGCTCAGTATGTATTCACTTAATTTTAACATAAACATATTTTAAAGTGCGTATATTAGTTTTATGGAATCTACCTTTTTTAATGAAACAAATCAAGGCATATTTTTGGATACTTAAAGTAGGCCGCTCAACAAGATCTGCCACGGACGGCCTTCTCCCTGTCCCATCAGCCAGAGAAAACAGGCTGGTGGGGACTAGGAGGAGGGCCTTTTCTGTGGCAGCCCCCAATTTATGGAACTCCCTCCCCAGTGACCTCCGCCATGCCCCTTCCTTGATTAGCTACCACTGGGCATTAAAAATGTGGCTTTTCAGGCGGGAATATGGGGTGGGTTAGGATTTTTAAGTTTTGTACTGTTTTTAATTGTGTTTTATACTGTGTGTGTGTGTGTGTGTTCCCCCCCTCTTGTATTTTATTGGACTGTATATTGCTCAGAGTGGCCGGATGTCTGGCCAGATGGGCGATTCATAAATATAATAATAAATAAATAAATACTTAATCATTATATGTTCTTTGATATCTCAGTAGAATTGTGGGTTATCCAACTACCAGTTGCAATACCTCCACATTACAGAAGCAAAAACAGTCTTCAACAGTAAGTTCTGGAAGAATTTCGATTGTTTTTCTTTTCTACTAAATAAAATTGTTTAAAATATTCATCTTGAAAGAATACATGATTCCGTGATTTGAATGTAAGGTCTCAAATAAATGTTGTGCTGCAGCTGATAAATTTGTGTTTGTGCTTGTTTACCATTCACTATGCAAAATTTCAAACCCATATATAGCACAAATCAATAGATTGAATAAAAATGATTAAATGTGAGCCTGGACCATGTTCCCCCCCTTCATTTATTGACTATAGAAAGCTTTTTGTACCTGCCTTGCTCCTACTGGATTATGTGCCAGCATTGTATTTGCCATTGCAGAGAAACACTTTAATTACTGTCTGAGGATATTTATGTCAGCACAGGCTTTGTTCAGGCACAAACAATTCTCTTTAAACTGTGCTTGGCATGCCTATATATCAAAGGATCCAAAAGATTTAAATAGTGACTGCTTTTATAGCATATATACAGTGATTTGTTAATCCATCGTTTATTTGTAATTTAGGTAACCATCATTTACATTTATTCATGTTAATCGGTTCCAGCTCCGAACTTCAGAATCTATTAAACAGTCAGGGAGTAGCCTACAAATTATACCAAGTGTGTCATACCATTGCCACATAAAGACAAGTAGTGCTCCTGCTGGTGATCGACAGATGAGGCAGCCTAGACTGTACTCTGTAACTATTCATGTTGTTACTACCTGAATGTAGCAACAATAGACTTGGCCACCTTATTTATAGCCTAATCTAGGGGTGGTCTAACTTTGGGCTTTATTATGTGGTGTATTCTGATTGGTTTTGTGTGTGTGTGTGGGTTTATAAGACGCCCCGTGGCCCACCGGTGTGCTTTGAAAGTATGTCGCAACATATTCAGGTTCTCTTGACAGTGAAAGCATAACTAATCTGTGTTGAGTGATCCTGAATGTGCATTCTTTTTTCCACAGAAAAAGTGCCCTTGCAGGATCAGACAAATCCCCACCAAGGCTAGCAGTCTTTGAAAGAATTCCAGCAATCAGTAGCCATCAGAAATTGGGCAGTAGCCCACAGGTGGATGTTAGTTTATGATCTGCCCACCACTGATCTTCAGTCCAGTTAATCGTTAATGGTCTAAATCACATTTTTTTTTTATTTATTTATTTATTATATTTATACCCCGCCTTTTTTCCTGCAAGGAACCCAAGGCGGCTTACATTCTCCTCCTCCTCCTCTCCATTTCATCCTCACAACAACCCTGTGAGGTAGGTTAGGCTGAGAGTCAGTGACTGGCCCAAAGTCACCCAGTGAGTTTCATGGCCGAGTGGGGAATAGAACCCGGATCTCCCGAGTCCCAGTCCAACACTCTCACCACTACGCCACACTGGCATGGGCCGCTTGTGCCCTTTGACCATTCTTTGTGCAGCATGTGGAACTGCGGGATACCCCGCCCACTTTCCTCTGTTGCCCAGTTGATCAGCCATCAGCTGACTGCCAGGGAACAGATAGCTGCTTACCTGCCAGCGATCCCTGTTCAGAGATTGCTTCACTGCTATTAGCAGTGAGTATCAGAATCTGTGTGTGTGTGTGTGTGTGTGTGTGTAGAGGTTTTAACGTCTTCCTCCTACCAGTGATCTTGGAGCAGATTTTTTTATCCTCATTGCTAACAGCAACGAGGAAACAGTGATCTGAACCCCTCCCCATCCCATTCCCTGATCTCAGCAGGCAGGGAGGGGAGGTTTAAACCTCCCTGTTCTTACATGTGGAGGTGTGCATGCATGTGTGTGCACATGTGCTGCCCACCACCCAGCATTGCATGTGACCTTCAGAGAGAAAAACACTGCCCACACCTGGTCTAGGTAGACCTATGGCCGGATGGACCGCCTCTCCCAATCACAATCTACGCTACGCTCAAGATCTGGGGCCTTCCTCCAACTGCCACCTCTGAGGGAGGCTTGGAAGGCAGCAACGAGGGGGCGGCCCCCTAACTGTGGAACAAGCTCCCCACTGAGGCCCACCTGGCACCAACTTTACTATCATTTTGGCACCAGCTTAAGACTGCCCTCTATGCTGAGGCATTCAACAGCTCCAAATAGTACATGGGGTGGTGGTTATGTCATCTTTTAAACCGATCTAGTTTTTATAACCTTGTTTTTAGCTATTTAAGTAATCTTTAAATTGTTTTAAATGTCTACTAGTGAAATTTTTACGATGTTTTTATTGTTTGTATTTTGGACTCGATAGCCTTGTAGGCTCCTTCCAACTCTATGATGTATGAAATCTATATTGTATTTTATTGTGTTATTATTGTTGTAACCCCCCAGAGACCTTGACTATTGGGCGGTATAGAAATGATCCTCCTCCTCCTCCTCCTCCTCTCATGTTCTTTTGTAAACACTTGCTTGTAGTGATGTTAAAGTGAAGAGGACCAAACTGGTTTAAATCCAGGTACTGTTCTTTGTGTCTCCTTGTAAATTAGTCCGGTATAACAGGATTTTTAAAACTGCCAATCAGAATTCAGAGATTGCTATTTCAGGGTACCGGTAGTTTTCCTGAGATCCTGAGGCACATCATGCTTACAGTCAGGGTTGTCAACCAGCTAGTATTTTACAGGTCTGACCCATAAAGCCATGTTCCATCAGTTAACCAGTACTGGAGTCAGACAAGCCAGTAAACTCCAGCTTCTGACAGGCTCCTTATCTGATCATAGTAAGCTGCTTATGCAAGATCACACATTGTGTCCATTTAGCCCCATATTGTTCTCGAGGGTGTCAGGTATAGACCGTTCCGTTCCCATCACCTGCTTCCTATATTTTAAAAACGACAAGGATAACAACAACAGGGCAGCCCAGGGATTGAATCCGAAACCTTCTGCACACAAAGCATGTGCTCTGTCACTGAGCTGCAGTCTTTCCCATGCCCCAGTAAACTTCCAAATTCTGTCAGGCTCCACTCATAATCTATCTGTTACACCATGGCTTTGCCTCCAAACTGCCAAATTCTGACCTAGATCTAACCATGATCCACTACAATCTTACAGGATAAGCCCCGACTCCACTCCCTCATTTCAACCATACAGTCATGCCTTGGATTGAGAACATAATTCGTTCCGGAAACGCGCTTGTAATCCAAAACACTAATATCAAAACGAAATCCCCCCAAAAAAGTTTGTACAGAGATTTTTAATTTAAGCCGTACTACAGTACTTGTATTGCAAGACGTCGCTTGTATATCAAGTAAAATAAATAAATAAATAAATAAATATTTAAAAATTTGCTTGTCTTGCAAAACGCTCTCAAACCAAGTTACTTGCAATCCAAGGTATTACTGTATTTTATTTCAGGAAGTTGGACCAGGGACAGCCCTCCCTTTAGGTGGAGTTAATCCACAGCTCAGGAGGAAGAGCAGGAGGGGCAGAGAATTGCACCCCCCACTCACCAAGCTGGCCCACTGCCTGCCCACCAGCCCTGCTCTCCCACTGCAGAAAATGCCACAGTTAGAGAGTGGCCAGTGGGGCTCCGCAGAGCAACCACCCAGTCTCTCACTCTAATGTGGTCCTCAGAGTGCGCGCTCAGGTGAGCGGCTCTCCAGAGCAGCTACCCACCTGATCTCTCACTATGAGGAGAGATTGAGTGGATGGGCTCTCTGGAGAACTGCACCAGCCACACAAAGCAGCCAATGAATGAAGCTCTCCAGAGAGCTGTCCAGGCCCCAAATACCTTGCTTTGAGGAGGGCTCTTTCCACAGAGTGAGGCATTGTGGATGAGGTGGCCTGGCCACTTGTACAGGCAGTCTCCAGGGTCAACTCAACACAATGCTTCTCTCTGAGGAAGGACCCTACTCATTTGGGGCCTGGACAGTTCTCCAGAGAGCTTGTCCGCTTGATCTCTCGCTCTGAGGGAGTTCTGATGGTGGGGCACAGTGGCGGCGGCAATGGGGGGTGGGAGTGGCAGTGTACATCCTCCTGCCTCAGGAAGCGGGACATCTTGCATGGCTGCTGGGTTGAATCTAGACTTACCCTTCCATGAAAGGGAAAGCTCCTTCTGTTTATGGAAGGGACTGTGATCCAGCGGAAGCTTCCACTGGAGGAAAGGGGTGAAGTGATTTTTTTCATTGATTCCTCTTCCCTCCTGCATTCCTTGCAACACATTCCATGCTGTTCTGGAGGGTTCCCCAGCCTTCTAGAGCAGATTTTTGGAGGCACAGAGGCTGCAGGATGAAGGAGAAATCAATAAAAATGGCCTCCCTCCTTCCTTCAGCAGGAACGTCCCGTGAGCGGAGTTCCTCTCACATAGGGTGGCCACTTATGAATGGCCAAAAATGCATCACCAAAAAAGATGGCAAAAGTGATTGGCATAAAAATTTGCATGTGCTAATTTATATGTATAGATGCAAATTTATAGATGATTCTTATAATTTAAATGGAAATACAGTAGATCTCGCCATAATGTGGATTATGACCTTTGTGCCTGCCTGTTCAGTCTGATGTCCAGGTCCTATCTGTTGATGGGCAACTTCAAGGCCCTCGTTCTTCTTTCTTATGGTTCTTTATCTTTAAACTGGAATTGAACAGGACAGCCCGTCAAATAGAGCACTGTCCTCTGTCAAAGAGGACACATGGCCACCCTAGGAATCTCACACATAGTCCGGATCTCAGCCATAGTTGATAACCAGTTTTTCAAAACTTAGAGGTAATAGTGCTGAGAACTCCCAAAGGATCAAATCTATCTAACAATAAGACTAAATTAGAAAGAAAACTAAAAATGAAGCAAATGTAGAATTATAGATAACCCATTAGAGATATGGGAGTGGGGTATAAATGCAATAAATAAATAGATAAATGAATGAATGAATGAATAAATAAATAAATAAAACAGAATTAAAGGTTTTGCCTAAGTGTATGCCTCACAAGGTATCTGAGAACTGTCTTTATTTAGAAGGTACTTTAATATCAACATGTGAATTCGAAGTGATACTAAACTGAGCATGGTTCACATGACATTCCACTGGTACTCTTAACATCATTATATGGTATCTAAATAATTTGTTTTTAATTAGAAGATGATGCACGAATGAACAAATCTGTTTAGGAAATCAGCAATTTCCTCAAAGCTACCAATTTCTCGCCAGCAAAGATAGTATAGCAGAGTGCACGTCAAGCACTGAATTTTTAAGAGTGAAGTTACAAACTTAGCATGACTTTGATTTAAAAAAATACACACGTTGGGACTGAAATTCTACCTTTCCTCACTTTTTAAGTGAAAATCCTGTAGAAATTACACTAAGAGTGCAATCCTATGGCCTCTAGACAGCATCCCAGGGGCCATAGAATGCTGTGGATCTCCCCATCTGAGGCTGCAGAAGGAGCTCTGACCTCAGAGGAGGAGGTCTGACCGTGAATCTCCACCCCACCGAGTGCCTCCCAGGCACCATGGAAACCTCTGTGGTGGCTCGGAAGGAACTCCAACCTTGGGAAGAAGGCAAACAGCTGTGGTGGGGTCATGCTGGTGGGCAGGGAGGGAGAGGCTGTGGATCCACTGGATCCAACATCCTCTTAGCCCCCAGTCTCACCCCTGCCCCTGGGAAACACACTCAAGAGCACGTCTAAACATTTATCTCCCATTGCTGGCTATCGGAGGGACTGATTTTTTTCTATGCACATGGATGTATTCTTTCTTTCTTTCTTTCTTTTATTTATATCCTGCCTTTTTTCCTGCAAGGAACCCAAAGTGGCTTACATAATCCTCCTCCTCTCCATTTTATCATCACCACAACCCTGTGAGGTAGGTTAGGCTGAGAGTCAGTGACTGGCCCGAAGTCACCCAGAGAGCTTCATGGTCAAGTGGGGACTAGAACCCAGATCTCCCAAGTCCTAGTCCAATACTCTAACCCAGTGTCCTCCAGCCTTGGGTCCCCAGATGTTTTTGACCTACAACTCCCAGCATGCCCCAGCCAGCTATGTTGGCTGGGGCAGTGGGGCATGCTTGGAGTTGTAGGCCAAAAACATCTGGGGACCCAAGGTTGGAGAACACTGCTATAACCACTACACCGCGCTGGCTATCTTATATTAAAAACAAAGAATTATCTAACCTTTTCCATAACTAAAATTCAAGTGGTAAAGGATGAGTACAACAGAAACACCTTTGGATGTAGAAAAAATACAGGAAAACCTGCCTCTCACCACATAGGATTGCTCTCTAAAGGGTTCATTTGATCCGTTTCTGAAGTTTTCTTTAGTACATGTGTTTATCCAAAGGTGCTAATGTTGTACTCATCCTTTACCATTGAATTTTAGTTATTGACAAGGATAGATAATTCTTTGCTTTTAATTCAAGTGCAGAAATTATGGCCTATACAGAAGAGCGGAATGTAGGGTCCACAGATTTCTGGGTGATCACAGAATTTATTTTGAAAGCGGAGACAGAAAATTGTGATGATTTTCTTCTCACTACTTGTGTTAAGCAGCAATTTTGGTCATCGGCTGTCTAGGATAATGTATGGATTGACTCTTGTTCAATAACATTTTATTGCTCATCTTTTAAAGTTGGTGCTAGTGGTCTATCACTGAGTAACTACATGTTTGCCACATACGAACTATGGGGTGGAACCATGATCTGCCTTCCATGGACAGAAGGGCTCAGCTCACAGAAGGTGTCCCTGCCCAATTTCCGGGGATCCCGTGTTCCTGCCCCCCCCGGCTCATCCTATTCAGCAGAGTCCCCCGACCCTCTGTAGTATTTTCAGGGGGCTGTAGGAGCTGCTGTGAGGAGCAGGGAGCAGGGAAGTCCACTTCTGCCGGAGCCATTGATACAGCTTAAATCTGGATTCAGCCCTGGATAACTGCAGCCTAGCTGTATAACTATAGATTTGGCAGATACCATGTCTGCAAAATATCTGTAATATATAAATGCAAAATATTTTTTTGTTAATTAGAGCCTTGGTGGTTGCTAAGAGACAAGCATAGCTGAAGTGGAATTCCAAAGTACAGCTGACAGCCAAGTACTGGTGAACAGAGATTGCAGTTTTGTTGCAACCAAAAAAGGAGGCATTCTCATAGAGCTATCTTGATCAATGCAATGCACTGAACAGATCACTTCTCCACTTGACCTTCATGACCTCCCTTATGGTTCACTATCAACTACTATTTCACCATTATTCATAGGACAGGTATATTATAGTGTAAAGACTTTTACACTATAATCTCAGCTCTTCTCTGTCTTGAGTTTTCATAATGAAATTCAATAAAATAGAAAACTAAATGGCAAAAGTACATATTATGGAGCAGCCCCCAAGGGAAGTCCACCAAGCCACTGCATTTCTGCCTTCCACCAGTAGATTATTTTTTTAAAAAAATAAATAAATTACAAGGCTATAGTCCTTTCTAACAGTGATGCAGGATGCTTCCAGCTGGAGGATTCCTGGTGCTACCAATTAGAAGGCACTGTACAGTTGTTTTGTCTCATTCTTCTTCATGGATTTTCTGCAGTAAGAAAAAAGATGGAAGAAGAAGTGGGAAAACGTGGGAAGGTTATGAGTGGAAGGCCTTGTCATCTGAATCCCTTCATAAAATTCAGTGAATGAGCAGGGCAATGGCATGATAAAAATCCTCATCTGGAAGCACCACAGAGTTGGCACGTGGAAGTATTCCTATAGGGTCTGCGTCTGACAGAACCCAGTTTCTCTCTGCCTCTCGCACCAGGTCAAGGGATCTGTGCATGCCTCCTATATGTATCTAGAAATATTGTTAGAAAAAGTCCCATCTTCCCACATAGCACTTCCAGTCAGGAAATGCAGAATAAGCAGAGGGTGTTCCCCAACAGCCTAACCTTACACCTAGTTTTTCCCTAAAGGTCCAAAGATTAATACAACAAATGGGTAGGTGTCACAGCCACTACACTGGCTGCTGATTGGCCATTAGAGACATTTCAGTTCTCTTATTGAAAAGGATTGGGCATGATAAGCAACAGTTTTTTAATCCTACCCCCACCACAAACACAATTCCCCAAAAAACATATAGGGCTGTCAATTGATTTCACAGAGTTTTTAGGTGCTTAATAAATGTAAATACATATTGCATGTTCTCAGAACTTCAATATAGGTGTCTCTTTGAGGCATGAAAGGATGTGCAGAAACAAAAGTGAATGTTCCTTGTTAGAAGAGAAAGGTTATCATGCTGTGATGGTGACAGAATATGAATTTACAAAATTTTAGGATCACCAAAATAACTAGGCTGCAGTCCTATTCACACTTACCCCAGATTAATCTTATTTAAATCAGTGGGACTTAATTCCAAGTAAATATTCTTAAGACTGAGTAGTTAATAAGCTATAAGGAAATGGATGCGAACTCCTTAGTTGATGGGTTGGTGATAGTCAGGTGTCTGCATAAATAAGCCCATCACTATAAATTGATAAACTTGTCCTGAGACTGATGGAGAGCACACCAACTGTCTGTTCTCTCTCTGTCTATTAGAGTTTGATGTCTTCAGATGAAAGTTAAGGAAATATATGTACAATGTTGAAAAAAGAATAGATTGATAAAAGCAAGATGATAAAAACACTGAGAGCCAGTGTGGCGTAGTGGTGAGAGTGTTGGACTGGGACTCGGGAGATCCAGATTTTAGTCCCCGCTCGGCCATGAAACTCACTGGGTGACTTTGGGCCAGTCAATGACTCTCAGCCTAACCTACCTCACAGGGTTGTTCTTGTGAGGATAAAATGGAGAGGAGGAGGACTATGTAAGCCGCCTTGGGTTCCTTGCAGGAAAAAAGGCGGGCTATAAATATAATAAATAAATAAATAAATAAATAAATAAATAAATAAATAAATATGACTTTCTTTGCAAGCCTTTCCTGTGTTTTCCACATCTTAGCATTTTCCACCACTTCAAGCTCCTCACTTTTCTGAGCCATGGGTAGTTCTATGGCAGCGTTATGGCATCAGTTTCCTTCAGAAGAGAGAGTACTGCTGATAACTGGTGTTTGTATACAGACATACAGGTTGAGCAGGTAAGAAGTAAGTAGACACATAGACAGGGAGTTTATGCCTGTCACTGTCTCATTGAAATCAGTGGGTCCCAGTGTTCAAATTGTGGAACAAAGAGGTAGGGGCTTCTGAATGAAATCCACAAGCCCCACCTCCTGACTTCTCCAATGTTTGTCAAATCATGTCCCCATAGCCTTCTAAACAACTAACCCCCCCTCTCATTTCTTTGTCTATAGCTAGATTCAAGCTTTAAAAAGGAGTACTCCTTGCATATACGATTCCCTCTGACTAGCTTGCATGTGGGTGTGACATTTCAAGCTAGGTTTTAGACCAGTGGTCCCCAACCTTTTTCGAGTCACGACCCCCTTTTGTAATGGCAAAGTAACCGGGGACCCCCCACCACATTTGCATGAATTTGCATAAATTTGCATTTTGATGGGGTAAAGAAAAAACATGAAAAAAATACAATTCTTTTTGTATTTCTATTGTTGTACTTGCT
Source organism: Shinisaurus crocodilurus (assembly GCA_021292165.1). Taxonomy (NCBI): domain Eukaryota; kingdom Metazoa; phylum Chordata; class Lepidosauria; order Squamata; family Shinisauridae; genus Shinisaurus; species Shinisaurus crocodilurus. The sequence goes on from CM037879.1 coordinate 113,692,506, forward strand.
CACCTGCCCTTCCTCTCTCTGGATGTTGGTGGAAATAGGGCCCAACAGGGAGCAGGTGAGTGAGCGGATTTATCATTTGACTAGCCAGCTTTGTATCAGAAAGGAGAAGACACTTTATTTATTTATTTTACTTTATTTATACCCCGCCTTTCTTCCTGCAAGGAACCCAAGGCGGCTTACATAATCCTCCTCTCCATGTTATCCTCACAACAATCCTGTGAGGTAGGTTAGGCTGAGAGTCAGTGACTGGCCCAAAGTCACCCAGTGAGTTTTATGGCCAAACGGAGACTAGAACCCGGATCTCCTGAGTCCCAGTCCAACACTCTCACAATTATGCCACACTGGCTCTCTGTTCTGCTGGAGACAGCTAAAAATAGTTCTGCAACAGCCACAGAAGCAAGTGAAATGAAATTCATTCACAGTCTCTCTCTCTCTCTCCCTTTTGCTCCCCTCCCCCTTTACCTTCTTTTTTGTGTGTATGTGCAAAATTTATCTCTCCTCCTCCCCCCCCACACCCCATCTCCTCTCCTGCAAGCTCCTCTTCCCCCCACCCTCTCCAATTTCTACTTTCGCGTGCATGCAAAATTCTGGTTTATTTTTTGCTTCTGATATTTATTATTAAATAAAAAATTATTAATTTTTTGCTCCCCCAGCCCCCCTTCCTCCTCCTCCCCCACCCCCACTCCGTTTATCATTCTCCCTGGCTAGTGGGGGGGGCTCCTTAGCTTGGGGAGAGTTCATTCTGGTACCCCCCCTCTCTTTCTCCCTCCCTCCTCCCACCCACCTCCTCCAGCGCTGCCGCGGCCGCCACCTCCCTCCCTAACCACCCCCCCTCTTCTCCCCTTATCGCCCCATGTGCTGTACGAGAAAGCAGCTTAGAAACAGGAGCAGCATAAGGCATGGGCAAGCGGCGGCGGCAGCAGCAGCAGCAGCAGCAGGAGAATGGCGAAAAGAAGGAGAGACGAAGCCGCAGCGGGGAAAGAAAAGGAGGAGGGGGAGAGAGGGAGAGAGAGAGAGAGAGAGAGAGAGAGAAGGGGGAAAGAAAGACAGAAAGAGAAAGCAAGCCTGGGGACAACAGAAACAGAAGAAGAGACCGGCACACGGAGAGAGAAAGAAGCAAAGCAGAGGGGGAAAAACCAGGGAGGCTTCTGATTTGGTGTGGTTTCTGCGCCCCATTTAGCCTCCCCTCACCCCTGGACGCTGCCACAACCACCTCCCCTTCCCAGCCCAACAACAGCTCTATCCGCCCAGCCTCCTCCAACTCGTTCTTGCAGAGATCTGCAGCAGCAGCAGCAGCAGCAGCGTGTTGGAGGCAACTGTCTGCAGGCAGCAGCTCCTTCTCAAGGCTCGCATGCCTGTTACCCACAAAGCACCACGTGTGGGTGTGCGCGCTCTCTCTCTCCTTCTGTAGCAAAATACCCACCCCTCCCTCCCCCTCCCTCCTTCCAGTATAGTCGTTCCAGCCAACAGCGAAGGGGCACAGGAATGCTACTCGCTTCCATCCTGGCTGGCGACCCCCCAGGAAACACGTCGCGACCCCCTTGGGGGTCGCGGCCCCCAGGTTGGAGAACGTTGTTTTAGACAAAAGATAGCTTTGATGGCTCACTTTAGCTTTGAAGGAAGGGAGACTCTTTGCAGAAGGGACGGGTTGGGCCAGCAACATGATGTTTGTGAAATTATATATGCTTTAGGTGTCAGCTCTGGTCTAGAGTTCCTGTGCTCATCATATATCATGAACAAACATTTCAGTCTCTTTCCCTAAAGCAAACGCTCACACTTATTAAGGAACTCATTAATAGAAACGTTTGTGCCCATTTCTGATTTCTTTCTCCTTCAAAGCAGGAAGAAATGGAGATTGACTGAAGAGACCATAAACCTAATGAGGCATTTAATGAAAACATACATTTTATGTACAAATTGTGTCTTAAAAATCACTTGAAGCTATTGTACCCAAGCTAATGAAATTAAATGACCCTAAAATGTTGCTAATATGACCTCAAGTTGTCTCTAGGAACTCTTTTTTATTTATTTATTTATTTATTTATTAATTATTATTATTATTATTATTATTATTATTATTATGAGTTCTTCAGTTATTTAATTTTTACACACAGTAGGTTCCCTCCACCCCTCTCCTTCAGTGCTTCTATGTATCTTACATTGGTTGCCTTTGTTAGGGAGACATAAATGATAAGTAATCATAGTTGTGGTGGGAGGAGCCAGATGTCAAAAAAGAGATTTCATTGCTATTCCAGCTCTAAGGGCCATTTTTGTTTTTCTAAATTCTCTGGATCTTGTCTATTCCTAACAGTCTGTAGCTAGTTTATCTATTTATCTATATCTATCTTGACACAATCTACCACAAAGTTACAAGGGGTTCTTTGAAAAAAAATTTTTTTTACTACAGCGGAAATGAATTTGGTGCTGACAGACACAAATTCTCAAATCAGGTTGCTGATATGTGCACGTAGATGATCAAATTTCAGATATGGATATTGGTACCGTATATGAAAATACAAACATTTCAAATTTTTAATTTTTAGATTTGATATTTATTCACGTTTCGAGGTTGGATTTAAACTGCTGATGAGCCTGTGTGTGTGTTTATTTTTGGTGACAAAACTAAGAATCTGTTCACACGTCACAGCAGCAAATCATTGGTTAATTAATCCACAATTTTCAGGGATGTGCAGAGCATGCAACCTATTTCCAGTCTGAATAAACAACGAAGGTTCATAGCTTGTTAGTGTGATGTCCGAACCCAGATACTCTGGGTTGTTTATGGGTTAAACAAGCTAGAATTAACCCAACAACAAATCATGGGTTAACTCTGGGTTGATTAACCCATAAACAACCCAGAGTGTCTGGGTATGGACATCACGCTAACAGCTTACCAATGGGGTGTTCATAGGTTGTTTATAAAAACTGGAAATAGCTCGGACTCGACTTGTATGCTCTGCGCATCCCTGCAAATCTTAGGTTAATTAACTCATGATTTTTCGCAATGATGTGCAAACCAAGTCTTAGTGTCTGCCTTCACCTCCCCCATGTCTCTCAAAAAGGTAGTTTTAACTCAAATACATTTAAAACCTTTAAAAGCATTTAAAACAATGAAGTGTTGTGTGGCATCTTAGGGCACAATCCTATGCATGTTTAGACAGTCCAAACCCCAATACCTTCATAATGTAGGCTTTACTGTAACTTTCTATCAATTTGTGCCTGAGAGGTTGGGATTGCCTGCTATCCTCAGCATTGGAATGAGACTGAAGGCCAAAAGTCAAGTCCACCAGAGAAACATGAACTTTGCAGGTAATTTTTAATCATATTACTGAAATTTCTAGATTAATGAAGTGGGAGGTGGGGCAGGGGCATGTAGAGTAAGAAAGAGAATCACCACGGTTTTTCCCAGTGTTAGTCTAACTTAAGTCCCATTCATTTCAATAGGTCTACTCTAACATTGGATACAACCCTCTGGGACCAGGGGTTGTAACTTGTGGTCCTCCAGGTGTTTTAGCCTACAGCTCCCATCACCCCTAGCAAGCATAGCTAATGGTGAGGGGTCATGGGAGTTGTAGGCCAAAACATCTGCAGGGCCAGCAGTTGCCCACCTCTGCTCTGGGTGGTAGACAGGGATGGGGACTTGGACTCCAGGACTCCAGGACTCGACTCGTGAGTCGGACTGAGTCCCCCCTTTGACTTGAGTCCCACTTGAGTCCCAATATTTTTAATGGGACTCGAGACTCGACTCGGGACTTGAGACCAAGGACTCTTCAACATCCCTGGGCTGTACCAGAAGGAGTGGAGAGAAGTGCGATCGCCGGCGAAGATTTTATTTTTTAAAATCATTTCCCTAAAATGCAACCTTTCAAACATTTTGGGTTTGGCTGCCTCTGCCTGCCTGTTTGGGGTTCCCTGCCTCTTCTGCCTGCCTGGTTATTTTGGGTTTGTCTGCCTGGTCTGTTCTTGTCAAAATCAGTTGCAGAGTTTTGAAATAAAAAGGTACACTTGTGCCTAGAATTTATTTAAGCTACACATCTGAAGTAGCCTTATTTTGTTGGGGAAAAAACCCATTGATTTTAATAGGGACTCGTGGAGTCAGCTTTGGGAGTGACTCGGGACTTGGGACTCATGAGTCACCATTTTGGACCAAGGACTCGGACTCTGACTCGAGTCCAAAGACTCGTGACTTGACTCATGGCTTGAGACCAAGGACTCTTCAACATCCCTGACAAAGGAGATCAGCAGATGAGGCTGTTCTTCCTGAATATGTCACATTCCAAACTGAATACCCCTGCTCCCTTCCAAACTTAAATTACTAACTCTTCACCTCTAAGGCGGATCCTCCTCTAGCTTCAGGGCCAATCGCTTGGAATGTCTGACACTTCTTAGCTGGTCTGCTCTCTTTAGCTGAAGCCAGCAGTGATACCTGATCTGCCCTCCTCCTTGTTAGCATGCTCAGTTTGCCTTTCTCTGGTAGACTTGACTTTTGGCCTTGGAAAGCTCTCTCTATAGTTGTATTTTCCCCCCTATATGTAATCATCATACACACAGGAAAAATGTATGATGATTACATATTTGAAAGCTATTGACTACTCTTACTAGTAAATGTTGGTAGTTTGCAGATTTATTTTATTTTTATTTTTAAAATAAATTTTATAAGGTTGCAGGTTTAACCGCAAATAGAAAGCCGTGGAAGGATCCTGCTTTCTTATTTGTGGGTATACAGGTATATGCAAGAAATATTTCAAAATTATCCTGCATTCTACAGCAACAAGAATGGACCACTGATGGACAGAACACTGAGTCAGACAGGCTGTTGTTATGACACAGAAATGTGCCTAAATTCTTCTGGTTCAGTGGAGGTCAGTGGAGGTTATGCTATTGATTTCAGCTGAAGCAGGATCAAGTTCAATCTCTCTCAATTTTGCAGTTCCACACTAAATGTTTTTCATTCCCTCTCTCTCTCCCATCCCTCCGAGGTGTCCTATGTCTCCAATTCCCCCTTGACAATATTTCTGTCAGTTTTGTCTGTGTGAGTTCTGCTGCCTCATTGCAAGGATTCCCAAAATGCCTTAAGGTGAGTGGAGAGCTTCAGCTATTCATGATCAGTAAATCTCTCTGTACAAACAAAACCATAAATCCACAGTGTCTTGAAAGGGCTGGCACATTTCAGAATGGAACTGCTTTTGTTCCTCAGGTACCTGTCAAAGCAACTTGGACTTTGCGTTCTCTTGACTCTTTCATCTTCTAATAGTGAACTATGGACTTGGAATATATTTTATTGCAACGTCCTCAGAATTTACAACAGCAGTTTTGAACTTCTGTTTTTCAAATTTCAGTGTTCCTACACACACACACACACACACACACACACACACTAAGGGAATAAAAGTAGACGGACTACCCAGTCCATGAATTTTTCTTGACGTGCCATAATATAGATATATTTTATGATTCTCTATATACCATTGTTATCCTTTTAGGAAATTAACTAATAGTAGAAGAACAAACTCCTTTAAAACCTTCAGGTAGTACAGTGAACATTTTGATAGTGTTGCACTGAATTTTCTGCTGTGAACATTTTGGGGATGAAAATATTTTTTTTAAAGGAGGAGACCAAATGACCCTGAAAAAACAACTGTACCTTTTTTTAGTTTTCTTTTCCCTACTGTTCACAGCCACTTTGTTCTTCCTCTGTGCTTTTCTTCTCTTTTACTACATGATCCTAGCCAAACAGGGATAACATAGGATTGTAACCAACATTGGTCATTCACCAGTATTTTAATGTAGAAGCAAATGATTAATGATACACACACACACACACACACACACACATACACACAAATATATACCGTAGATGATACATTCTTAGCATGTGATCCATCATCCTTTGGTAGTAGGCAGCTACATCTGCAAGAAAGGAATCAGAACAGGGTTGAATGGAGACCTCTTATATTTAATTTAAATGTTTGATTGATTGCTTTATATTGTTGTTTTTACAAAACTGTAATTTTAAAATGTTGTAAGCTGCCCTGAGTGGTGCTTTTGCACTAGATGGGTGGGATATAAAGAAAGCAGGGAGTGGGGGGAGGAGAGAAATAGGACTAGATTTATGTGTGGGCTCCAGTTCTGGTACTGAGGGGGGGGAAATTCCTAAGCGAAGCATGTGCTCAGAGCACCTTGTTCTTCAATTCTATATTCACCTTCCTGAGCCACTCTTTTGCACCTGGCTCCAGTTGATGGACCTCAAGGTTATAGCGAAAAACTTAAATAAATCCCATGAGCCTGAAGTATGCCCGTTGCTGAGTTAGAATATCTGAATGGACCACGGTGTTTCTCAATATATGCTCATTTTAAAACATTTAATCTTCAATCCGCTTTATTAGATTTTAGCAACGATCACCTTTCACTAACAGAACACAAGCCAACAGAACAGATAATGACCTGGTTTGCATGACATGACAACCCACAGTGGGCTGGGCTGTGACCCTTGTTTGCTTCAGGGTGGCTTGTCGTGATGTCCAAACCGGGCACAGTTTCCTCAGCATGGTTTGTTAGCCACACACAAGCCACCCTGAGAACCCGTGGCTCGTTGTGAGGTTGTTCAGGGTAGATTGTTTTTTGAGTGGCTTTTTGTGGCATTCAAACCTGGCAGAGTGGCATATGCATGGCTTGTTGGAAAGGGCTGTAAAGCCGCCTGGCAAGAGCAGCAAAAACACTGGTCGCTCCTTGTAATTTTGCTAGTGCTGCCTCCTGCCTCCAGCCTCCCTTGCCATCTGCCCCTTGAGAATTTCCTTTACATGTCTGTAACCTTTTAAAAAATATTTTTTATTTTTTGGTCCTTCGCAAGTGCACAGATTCATCTGCCTGCTGTTTACATTCTTGAGTAGTACAGTTGTTAGTGCAGTAGCCCAGCGTAATGATATCCCCTCCCTATTGCATCTTGAAATGACACTTGTCAATTTACTCCTCCACTTTTTTGCCTCACTAGATAGCAACACCTTCCCCTCCACCACTTTTGCACAAATTTAACTTTTCTCCCTTTTTCTTTTTTCTTTTTTTTAACTTTCAGGGAGATTTGTCAGATCTGCAGTAACTGCTGTGCTTATTCATAATAACTACTGCACTTTAATGAATTTGCGCAAATCTCCCTGAAAGTTAAAACAAAAAAGTAAAATGTGCTAAAATCTCCCGAAGGTGGGGAAAAAAAAATCTACAACCCCCACTCTACTCCACTTATGAGTGCATTTAAGCTCATGAGCAGAGTAACAGAGTAGGCTGCTGAGGTTGTGCCACAAAGGTCCATGGGATACATGCTGAGAGGACCAAGGGGGTAACAAGCCATGGCAAGCCACAGAGTGCCCGATCATCTGTTGGGAGTAACGTTGGTTAGCGATCAGCCAACCCACCACGGCTTATTTTCTGTGTGGCTTATTGTGACGTATGAACTGGCCCAATCATCACTATAGTGTAGGGGCGGGAATGACAGCAAAGCCCCGTGTGTGAGAGATGGGAGATTAAAAAACCTGTTCCCGTGTGTAGACGCCCATAAATCCACACACAGAAGTTCAGATCTTTCTCTCCCTCTCTGCGCAGTGTGCAGCGTTTCGGCTGCAAACAGCCAGCCAGCTCCTGTAATCTGATTCCAGCTGCCAGCCCCCCCCCCCCCCGGTTTGTAGATTCCATGTAGTAAGGAAATAACTCTGTAACTCCACAGGTCTATTCTACCTGTTTATTTACTTTAGCAAGTAATATCCTACAGAGTATACATTCCTAGTTACAGTCCATGTGCAGAGTACAATGCATAGCAAGCATTTATTCCAGTACAGCAAGGTTGGCTTTACTCCACCTCAGCAAAGACGTTACATGGTTGCATAAGTCCAGCAAGCAAAAGTCAGAAGAAAAGAGTGAAGAGAGTGAACAGTCCTGTTCCTCTCTCAACAATGGCTACAGACAGAAAAACAAGTCAGTACGTCACCAGAAAGCATAAACTATGTGACAGGCTCATACTGTTTCCCATACACGCTAGTAACCCCTGCGAGAGCACAAGATTCTAGAAAGACATAACAAACCTGTTTACCGCCAGTCTGTTCCTTCCATGTTGTCAACAATGTGCTCCAGCTTGTGAATGTGATACATATCACAACATCCCCCCACATGCTGTAGTACATCTTGTTTACATTTACTCAATGAGGCCTAGTGCCGTCATTAGTTTCCTGTGTCTTACTACAGGCAATGGTTTTGTGAAAAGATCTGCCACCATTTCCCCTGTTGCACAGTACTTGAGTGTGACCCACCCTTTTTGCACACAGTCCTTTACATGAGAGTAACGAACATCAATCAATGTGTTTGGTTCTTGGCCTACATTTTTCATTGAGAGCCATGCTTATGCAAGCCTGGTTGTCCTCGAAAATTGTAACAGCCTTGTCTACTGGTATGTGCATATCAGCAAACAGTTGTTTGAACCATTCAATCTCATTACATGCTTGAGATAAACCGATGAATTCAGATTCTGCGCTAGATACAGCCACACAAGATTGTTTGCGAGTGTACCAGTCAATCAAACTTTTATCATACATTATCACAGTCCCACTTGTAGACTTCCTATCTGTTGCAGACCCCCAATCAGCATCAATGTACACACAAAAACCTCCCTCTGTGTGTGATGACAATTTCAGTTTGCAATTCATGGAACCTTTTAAATACCTTAACACACGTTTCACAGCTAGCCAATCATAATTAGAAGGATTTTGCGTTTTCCTGCTAAGTATGTTTACAGCATTGCTGATGTCTGGCCTACTCACATTTGCCAAATATAGCAGGCTTCCAATAACACTTTGCTATTTTCCAATATCTTCAAATTCAGTGTTATCTGTGTGTTTCTGATATTCAAGAGTAATTGGAGTGGTAACTGGGTTACAATTCTCCAATCCATGAATTTCCAGCAATTTCTGAATTTTTCCACTTTGTTCAACCAAGAAAGAACCTTCCTCATCTTGAGATAATTGCATTCCAAGATAAGGTTGTACCAAACCTAGATCTTTTAGTTCAAAGTGTGCTTGCAATTCTTGTGCAATTTTGTCTTTTTGAATTACTGATTCTGTTATCAGCAATATATCATCAACAAAGACCAACAAATACACCCAGTTTCCCTCTTCTGTGTGATTTGTGTACAGACAGTGATCAGCATTGCTTTGTTTGAATTCCAAACTAATCAAAACTCTGTCTAGTGTTTGGTTCCAGCATCGAGCTGCCTGTTTCAACCCATATATGGACTTGTGCAGACGACATACAAGACTGGGATTTTCTACAAAACCTTTTGGCTGCTGCATGTAGATTTCCTCCTGAATTCACCATATAGGAAAGCAGTTTTTACATCAAATGAAATGCCATCATTTTTTCTTTGTGCTGCCAATTTCAACAACAATCTGACAGTTGATACCTTGTTGTTGGTGCAAACACGGAATCAAAATCTACCCCATGTTTTTTGTGCAAACCCTCTTGCAACGAGTCTCGCTCTGTACCTTTCTACCTGCCCTGGTGATTTGGTTTTCACCTTGTACACCATTTACAGGTGATGGCCTTGCGCCCTACAGGCAAAGATACTAGACTCCAAGTTTTGTTATCATGCATTGCATTGATTTCATCCTGCATGGACTCAAACCAATCATTTTTCACCTGATTAAGGGCAGCCGCCGGCGTGATCACATCACGCCAGTGCTTAATGAGTTGCACTGGCTACCAGTTGCTTGCCGAGCCGAATTCAAGGTGTTGGTTTTGGCCTTTAAAACCCTACACGGCTCCGGCCCAGCTTATCTCAAGGAGCGCCTCCAGCAACATCAAGTAGGCCGCTCAACAAGGTCTGCCACGGACGGCCTTCTCCTTATCCCATCAGCCAGAGCAGCCAGGCTGGTGAGGACTAGGAAGAGGGCCTTCTCTGTGGCGGCCCCCACATTATGGAACTCCCTCCCTAGTGACCTTCGCCGTGCCCCCTCCGTGATGAGCTTCCGCCGTGCATTAAAAACATGGCTGTTCAGGCGGGAATATGGGGTGGGTTAGGTTTTTAATAAGAATTTTTTATATTGTTTTAATCATTATATTTTATTGTATTTTACTGTATTTTAATTGTACATCGCCCAGGGTGGTCGGGTGACCGGCCAGATGGGCGATTAAAAAATATAATAAATAAATAAATAAATAAATAAATAAATAAATTTGGTTCCATGCTCTGGATTTCTTCAAAACTTTGTGGTTCTAAAGCTATTTTGAGAGATTTATGTACAACAGTTTTCCCACTTTGGAATTCATCCTGATATCTAACAGGTGTTTTGCGTTCTCGGGTTGAACGCCTTAGAGATTGTTCACCTCCCTCCTGCTCCCCAGATATCTGCTCAGTGGCTTGTTCTGTCCCAGAAGCTTCCTGCTGTGTTTCAGACATTGGATGCATTGGCAATTCCACCAGCTGTTTCTGTTCATTTGTTTGCTCGTGAAAAATCATATCCCTGCTCAGAATTACCTTGTTGTGGTGTGGTGACCACAACCTGTACCCTTTTATTTGTGCATCATACCCCAGCAGAAAACATTCAAAGCTTCTTGGAGATAGCTTTGTTCTGTTTTGAGCCTGTATATGAACAAAACATTTACACCCAAAAATGCGCACGTGTGCTATCTTTGGTTTCCTCCCATGAAACATTTCATATGGAGTTTTCACAGTTGTGTTGGGTAACCTGTTCAGCAGGTAATTGGCATTTGACAGTGCATCCCCCCAGAAACGGTTTCCCACCTGTGAGTCAGCTAATTGAGCCCTCATCATTTCCTGGAGTGTTCTGTTGCATCTTTCAGCAATGCCATTTTGAAATGGGGAGTATGGGGCTGTGACTTTGTGCCCAATACCCTCACTTTCCAAGAATTTCTTGAATTTTGTACTCATGTACTCTCCCCCACCATCTGTGAGCAATTCACCTATTGGATATTGTTTATATCTGTTCCCAGCCCATTTAACAAATGATTCAAATCTCTCTTGAATCTGAGACTTATGCTGCAGAAGATAAACAAAACCAAATCTTGAAAAGTCGTCAACGAGTGTCATGCAGTACCTATTTCCCCCATAGCTGTTTTCAAATGGTCCAGCAACGTCAGAGTGTACTAGCTCAAATATTCTTGTGTTAACTCTATCACTGTGTTTCTGAATGTTAGATCTGTGTGACTTTGCTGTACTGCATACTTCACATTCCACATAATTAGAACAAGGTTTCATTTTCATACCCTCACACAGACCCTGCATCTTTTAGATGCTCCTGTAATTGGCATGCGCGGACCTCTTATGGAAAATATGCACACAATTGTCATGTGGTTTACAATTTGCATACTTTGCAAATTGTAACAAATCATGTGTTACAAATGGATTTATAACATACAGAGAATTCTGCAAATCACCTTTTGCACAGACTATCCCTTTTCGTGAAATTACACAGTTGCTGTTTGAAAAGCAAATTTCAAAACCATCATTAGCTAATTGTGAGATACTTATTAAATTTGTATCCAGTTCCTGAACAAACAGTGCCCTCTGCTGACCCAAAGTAGCAAAGTCGATTGTTCCTGCAGCTGTCACTTGGATCCTCTTTCCATCAGCTAACTGAACATGTTGACTAATTCCACATTCTTCCAGAGATTGAAATATGTCTCTAGAATTAGCCATGTGATGACTGGCCCCAGAGTCCAAAATCCAAATGTTGCTCTCAGAAATTCCCACCCTAGCAATCAAACTTTTGCCCGTTTTAAATGCCTCCTCAGGTGCACTGGTAGCTTCCTGTTTGGTTTTTTTCTTTCTCTGTTTGACCTTACAGTCTTTTTTAAGATGCGATGTAGATCCGCAAGAAAGGCATTTTTTCACTTTCAAAGCTGTAGCCTGGGTAACTCCCAGCTTATTGTAATTCCCAGCTTGGCTGTGCCCCGCGTCAGCCGAGCTGTCTGCTGATTTATGTCCAGCATTGTTTTTCTTCCCTTGCCGTTTCTCCCACTCAGAGAGAAGCTTGCCTGACACATATTCCATTGTCAGGTTCTGATCTGGTTGCCCTTCCATCAATGTTATAATTGTATCATATGAAGAGTCCAAACTGGATAACAGAATAGAGACCTGATGTAGGAGATCTATTTGCATCCCCTGTGCTCTAAGCCTATTAAACATGTCCTGAATTGTACTCAGATGCTCTGGCATAGATCCACCTGGTTGTAAGCTCAACTTGTACAGCTTACGTGCAAGCAAAATTCTACTCCCTGCCGTCTGTAACTGGTATGTGTTTCTCAGGGTATCCCAGATCTGTTTTGCAGTGTCAAGATACTGAATAAATGGGATTTGTGAGCTTTCCACAGATAAACAAATTATTGCTTTCGCTCTGTCATCCCTCTCCTTCCATTCATCGTAAGCTTGGTCTCCCACTGCCACTGCATCCTGTGTTACAACATTCCAAAGCCCCGCATGAGTTAAATAATGCTGCATCTGGAAGTTCCATAACACGTAATTCGAGCCAGATAGTTTTCCCACTATCTGAGGATTTAGGGATGGTACCGCTGTCGCCATGGTTCCCGGGTGATTTATTCCTTCCTCCCCGTCAGAAACTTCGGCGTCGCTTGCCTCTGTGTATTTGGCTTTAAACAGAGCCTGCAAGCGTTCCGCGAACACATCTCCCTCTTCCCCCTCCTTACCGGACGAAGGCCCTGGAGATTCTTCTTCTGCTTTAACGTCCTTCTTCTCCTCTGCCATAAATCACTGCAATCCCGGAGTCGAGGTTGTTGACACAGCTGTTGGAAAACAGGTCCTGCTGCTGCTGCTGCCGTTTACCCTCAGCCTGGTCCCGAACTGGTTCCGCTCGGTTCTGCTGGTTCTGGTCCAACTGGGCCTGGCACTGGTCCAATTCTGGGCCCATAACCTTGTAGGGGCGGGAATGACAGCAAAGCACCGTGTGTGAGAGATGGGAGATTAAAAAACCTGTTCCCGTGTGTAGACGCCCATAAATCCACACACAGAAGTTCAGATCTTTCTCTCCCTCTCTGCGCAGCGTGCAGCGTTTCGGTTGCAAACAGCCAGCCAGCTCCTGTAATCTGATTCCAGCTGCCAGCCCCCCCCGGTTTGTAGATTCCATGTAGTAAGGAAATAACTCTGTAACTCCACAGGTCTATTCTACCTGTTTATTTACTTTAGCAAGTAATATTCTATAGCAAGCATTTATTCCAGTGCAGCAAGGTTGGCTTTATTCCACCTCAGCAAAGACGTTACATGGTTGCATAAGTCCAGCAAGCAAAAGTCATAAGAAAAGAGTGAAGAGAGTGAACAGTCCTGTTCCTCTCTCAACAATGGCTACAGACAGAAAAACAAGTCAGTACGTCACCAGAAAGCATAAACCATGTGACAGGCTCATACTGTTTCCCATACACGCTAGTAACCCCTGCGAGAGCACGAGATTCTAGAAAGACATAACAAACTTGTTTACCGCCAGTCTGTTCCTTCCATGTTGTCAACAATGTGCTCCAGCTTGTGAATGTGATACATATCACAACATATAGAACTGTAGATAAGTTGCCACAAGGATTTGTATCCAATGTTTGGGAACCCTTAATAAATAAGGACTTTTCATTGTTGAAGGAACTACCATAGTGTAGCTTGCATCATACTCGACTATCTTTTATGGAACCTTTCAAAATAAGCAATATTTTCAGGTTGCTGCTTTTTTGCTTTATGCTTCAGGAAACGGACAAATGCAGCTTGTTTGCAAGCTAAATGTGTCCCTTTTAGTGCCCTGTAGCCTCTTGGCTTTTTTTTTTTTTTAAACCATTTTGGGGGACAGCAAGTGTTGGCAGAGACAACATCTGGCCCATGGACTATGTGTTGCCCATCCCTGCTATATACACTTGCCTAAGAATTAGTCTCATTGAATTCAGTGGGACTTACTTCTGAGAAGACATAAATAAAATTGTGCTGTAACAATGCTACACACATTTATTCAGGAATAAGGCCCAATAAGCTGGGATTTTCTTCTGATAAAACATGTTTCATACTGCAAATGCATGTTTTTACAACCAGTTTAGGGCAATAGTATTACCTAGTGAGGCACAGAAACATCTAAAAGTGGAAAGGAGGGATGGACCGAACAACACATTTCAACCGTGGCAGCAACACCGTCTGTTTTATTAAGTTTCTGTATGATACCACAATCATGTACAAACTGGAGAGTATGACAGCCAGTAAATTCATTACCGTCACTTTTAACACCTGCCTTTCCCTCTATGGCCTTTAACATAAGATGTTTTTAGAAAGGGAAAAGAGATTTGTTCCCATGGCAACAGTTCTCTCTCTTCTTCTCTCTCTCACCCTAAGACAAGTTGTGTTTATTGTGTATGACTAGGGCAAAAATTGAAATGTGATTGACTCATAATGAGGATAAGAACATATTTCCTCCCCATTTGTGAATATACTATTTAGCTCTCAACATTTCAAGGCCAGCAAATGTGTGAAGGTGCCATGTTGAAAAGTTGACTCTCTGGAAAGGAAGTCTTAGAATCCAAACTGTCTAGACTATCTGCCACTTTAGAAAAATTCAGAGAGTGAAAAGCTCTGAAGTACTACTTCCTGATATGTTTCAAAAGGTGTTCTTTTTTTCACATGTCAGTTATTTCCAATTATTTACATGGAACTCTTGTGTTTCAATCTGGATCTAGAGAAGTAGGAAGATAGAGGTGGATGGCTACTCACCTCTAGTCCCCCTCAGCAGCAGAATTCCCAGACATAAGACATCCTACTTGCCTATTCTGCACTAAAAACATACAAAGTTGGATCCAGACTCAGCAAAGTTCTGATTGTGCTGGTGGGAGGGGGCAGGTTGGCAACTTTCAATGACTTCTTCTCCCCCCTGCAGCCTTCTGTGCACACTGAAAGCTGGTCCAGTGGGTTGGGGGACCTTCCGGAAGGGTGTAGGAAGTGGCGCTGGGGGCTGCATGGGAAACAGATTAAAATGATCACCCCATTCCCTTCCTCCATCAGCATGCCTCCACCGGATCCCAGGTCCCTCCATGAATGGAAGGTGCACTTTCATTCATGGAGGGGCAGGTCTGGATCCAACTCATAGAATGAAGAATTCTAATTTTGCCTGGATAACTTTTGCCACTAAACAACTCAGATATTCCTTCCACTCTCTATCCTAAAGAGCCATTGCATTAATTTGAACGTAAGTCTTCATATCCTTCTTCAGTAGCTCTGTTCAACAGTTACTTTCCTATCTGGATGTGTGAACCCAAGCATGCCCTTGGCTTTCATTTGGGTAATGAAGGCTGCTGCACCTGCATCCTATATATTGTAATACATTTTCTTATTTTGTGTAGTTAAATTCAAAAGAATGCTAAGACTACTGAAAACATTGATGACGATGATGCATTATCAGTGTTCTAGACTTTTTAGAGCAGAAACATTCCCTCTTCAGTATGTTTAGAGTTTCTCTTCAGTGGAAGCTTAATCTATGAACACAAATGTCATAACTGTTGGGCATCTCAGGCTGCAATCCTATGAAAATTTATGTCTCATTGAACACAGCGGGACCCACTGCTGAGTAAACATGCATAGAATTTCACTGTCATTCTCTGAGATCAATGGTCTATTTCAAAGATAAATTTGCCTACAGGTTTGATGAGAATTCAACAATATATGAATGGATGTTGTGTTGCAGTCTTCCCTAAATCTTCAAAACCAGATTCATGTGTAGCTGCTTACATCTATTACTCATGTTGGGAGAGCAGGGCTTCAACAGATTTTCATTTGTGTTACTACTTTTCAGAAGTGCCTGGATAACTCTATTTTCTGACACATAATTGGGCAGAAAAACATTTAACTTTTAATGCAAAGAAAAGGCTTGGTCTTTTTCAGTGCAGTGCCTACTCAAAGAGGGACGTCTACAGGCTTTCAGATTGCTGTGTTGGGTTGGATTGAACTGTGTTTTAAACAGTTTAATTAACTAGTAGGTGATTGTTTTAGAAATTTTTGATATTTGGAATTTGTGGTTTATTGTTTATTTATTTATTTATATGAGTCACTGTATAGCCGAAGGTTAAACCTCTCTGCCTTTAACTGTATTGCCTCATTGAAATTGTGATCGTATCATGCATATTAAGCTGCCTTTGGAGGACTCTGTCCTGAAAAGCAGCTTTTAAATATTTTAAAGGAACAGGGCTGAGCAAAGATCCTGCTTTTCTCTTCCTGCCTCCTCCAATGTGAGCACAAACAGTACACCTCCTGTACAAAGGCATGCACCTTCCTTATTGCCATAACTTTCTGGGCCCTACAGGTTGGGTGATCTCTGCACTTTCGGTAACATCTGCAGTGCGCTGCAGAGAGAGGCATGTACAGACCTCCCGTTCCACAGACTGTCCCAGTTATGCTGCCTGCATTCTTGCCCCTGCAGGCATCCATGAGGGAAGGGGAGAAACAGGACCCTCTTGAGGCAAGGTGTAGAAATGGCTGAGCCCAAAGGGGGGGGGGATGAGAAAAATAGCTATCTTTTAAACAATTTTAGAAACAATTTTAATCCATGTCAGACAATGAAAAAACTATTACTGAAGGAAGGCACTGACTAGGGAAATTGTAGTAAGACCTTATGGGAAGTCATACCCACCAAAAACTGAGATTTTATAACAGAAAGGCCAGAGCTGACATAACCTCAACATTGCTAACTGCAACACTATAACTTTATAGCAATTTTACAGCCTGCTTTTCTTTTTCTTTTTCTTTTTTGCCTTGCCTGTGGGAACACAGTCTGTTAAAGTGATTGGATTTTCACATTATAAAATGGCTCAACCTTGAATTCTGCTGATGTAAAAGCACTCATTCTTCATTAGACAAATTTAAAATAATGGTCTGCAAATAGAAGCATGTGCCTCGCATGTTCCATTTAATATTCTCTTGGACGGATATGGCATCCACCTCACCTTCTAGTCTTAATGGACGTAATGAACATTTAAAAAGGTTGTAGGCAGCCCATAATAGGGACCAATGATTTCAACCAACACTCAAAAATTGACATTTATTTTTTCTCCTTTTTTAAAAAAGTTGTGAGCCCAAGTGCACAAGAGCAGCGGGCATTATTTCTAATACACTTAGAGTGGCTTTGGATCCATGTGGGAGAAAACAGATGCACAACTGGTTCATACATCCCTGTTTCACACACCAAGGGAGAACGTCCTATGCATCTATGCTACAGTGAGAGGTTCAAGCTCCAGATATGCCAGCAGCTTGTCCCAAAGAGAAGAAGCAAGTTTTCCTATTACACCAGCCACAAAATATTGCTGCCACAGTTATGAATGGCATAACTATCAAACTTTTGGGAGCAAAGCCATGGCCTGGTGGGCTGGAAGGCATTCCAGCTGTGGGCACTTATACTGGGTCTGGCACATGGAGGATTCCATACACCAGGTGCCTCTTTGGTTAATGTGTGAAGTTGTTCTTAAAGATGCTCAGCGTGGTTACTTATCACCAGTTTTACCATGTCATGGGCATGTGGCTCTCCCCACACATAACCTTCTAGAGTGGAATCTGCGGAATTTGACAATCTTAAAATTAGAAGGTGACTAATGTGCTTTGTGTGACATCACTGTGCAGGCAGCATGGAAAGAAAAACAAAACAGCTAAAGTGGCCTTCAAGCATCTCTGCAGTCTTGAAACAGCTGTTTGACAGGCATTTTCAGCCTGGATCATCAGTGCACAACTAGTCACAGAAGCCATTTTCGTTTTCTTCTTGACATGCAGTCTGAATTAAACTAATGCTTAAATGTGGAGGGATATTTAAACATGGAAAGCAAACTGATGAAAAGTGACTACTGGGAGGATCTTTTTCTCCCAAGAAGATGCAAGGTGATATATGCTGTTGTGAGAGCTGATTTTAGCAAAAGCTTCCCCCCCCCCCAGCCTTAATTATGAAAATTCTCTTGAGTTTTTTGCCCATCTGTTGTGAGAACTGCTGCAGGTTGTTTTTTGTTTTTAAACTTGAATTATCTCCAGCATTTGGGGACTGCCTTGATTTTGATGCCCAGAAGACTTTGCTGGTACTGTGCTCAGGGTCAATTGTTCCTTTAAACTACTTTTTAAGAGTCTACTCAACATGACAAGCAAATCAATTGTTTCGGTTCAGGAACTGATGAAATCCCATATTTTAAGCATTGCCCTGAGAGTATGAATCAAATAGATGGCTTTCAGATCTCTCAGGTGGCACTTTAGTAGAGCTTTTCTAAATGTAAAATGCTAAACCTATATGGTGTCTCTAAGTATGCACACATACGGTAAGTAGGTCATACTGGATAATGCCAACAGGTGCCTTATCCAGTCAAGCATAACAGGAGGAAATAATAGGACACAACAGCAGTGACCTGAGAGCTTGCAAGTCACTCCTGTTGTGTCCTATTATTATTGCTTACAAGTGTAATGTGAGGAGTGGCCATTACATACCCAACACTATACCCAATATTGTTTGAGGATGATTAATTCTCACTTGAAAGTACAAGAAGAGAACAGAACTCATCAGCTGATAAACTGAAGGGCAATGGAGTAGGCAGCAGATTTGGGGGCTGTTATAATTTTCCAAAGCATGTTTCAGACACCTTACACTTGGTTGTCAGGGCAGGAACAGTGATAAGGGCAAACCAGTAATAATAATAGAACAAAACAAATCCAACCTATTGACAACCATTATAACAAGAGCAAGGAACAGTACAAATGTCGGCCTTATTTTATTTCTTTTTAAAGATTACCATCTAGTAGACTTACTCAGACACAAAGTGATTACAATACAATTTCCCCCTTAGGGTAAGTTATAGAAAGAGGTGAAATGATTGTAATATAACACCTGACAAGAAGACTTTCAAATGCTCTTCCGTAATTCCACTGCAGTTATAGATTCTCAGTGTGTCCACCCATATATACTCAAGGCCTTCTGAAAAATATGTCAAGACCAATGATTCAAGGCCTAAAGATTCTTAGCCTCACTATGCATTTAGATACAGCCTAATATGGCACCAACAGCCTATAGCTGATTTCACTGATAATTCCTTGAAGGGAAAATAATGCCTACGAAATCCAGTCAAAATCAACACATGCACAAATGTTGCTCAACTGTATAATATCCAGGCATAAAATCATTAAGGAGAAGCTAGGCCAACAACTTTCTAATGGTTTATAGCTTAAACTACAGTATAGCAAAACAATAAAGCACCTATAGGGCTTAAAATGTTGAGGTGGTTTCTGTATGCCGTGGGAAGTGCTCAGTGTGAGGTATTCTCAATTTCTGTCATGCACTCATCCGTTAGTGCTTCTACCTCATAAATCCCCATCCATATTTGTGACTTCAGGTTGAGAACATTGCAAAGGTGACAGCCCCTACTGAAATTGAGGTTGTGCAGTCAGCTGATATCAAAACAAACACAGTTTACAATGATCACCACCATGTAGTTTGATTAGCATGGTTAGTTAATTGTATGAGAGCAGAACCGTGAGTCCCGTTTCAGTTGCTCAAGTTATTATTATGTAACAGATGCAATTATGACATGAAAAAGGGAGATCTCCCCCTCTTAGAGAGAAGTATGGATGGAAATACTGATTCTGAAAGCTAACACTGTGGGCTAATCAAGGCCCAGGATACTTTAACCAAGTGTGTAGATATTGTTAGAGTTATATTTGCTTGGTAGGTTATAGCCGTGTAGTTTCAGTGTGTAACTGGTGCAAGGCAAATACTATAGAAAGAAGCGCACACACACACACACTGCCACTTCAAAAGCACACTGCATTGTATTGGGAATTCATAGTTCCTGGGAAAACAAATATCGTTTTTGATAGAAAAGGTTGAGTGCCGCCAAAGGATAGAAAAGGTTGAGTGGAGCTCTTCAGACAAAGGAACACTTACTACTAATGAAGGAGGAGGGAGTAAGTAAGAATGGCCTGAGAGTTGCAATCTACATCAAAGAGTAGTTACAAGAAGAAACTAGTAGAGGAAGAAAACAAGTTCCCTTTTGTCTGTCGCCCCCGACTGGTCCAGATGACTTAGCACAAGCATTGTTGCTGTACTCCAACAGATGTAACAGTACTGTTCCTTACAGTTCAAACAGATCATGGAATGAAGTCCATATAATGTTATTTCACAGAGCTGTCTCTCCTACTGAAAGCTATTTTCTCCTTTATTACAAGGTCCAGGAGTTTTTCTACCCAGAATTGGATGTGAGGTGGGTTTTGGCTTTCCAGATCTATCTGCTTAACCACTATAGAACCCACTCATTTTGTCTGTTATCAAGATCCATCCCAGACTGTAGGTATGCAACTGAGCTCCCCACTTTCCTTTCTCCCTGGCTTTTGTCTTTTTGTTAGTGTTCATGTCTGCCTGTCCAAGAGTGTGTAGATTTAGCATTTGATGTTACTTATTTTACAATCCAAGCAAAGTGAACTCTATGGGTTAGTCATTGCATCAAGCTGAATGGTGAGATAGATGATTGGGGCTATTGTTATTGGAATCATTAAACTGAAAATGCAATACCCTTTAAATGAAAAGAGGCACAGGATCTTTCTGGAGAGTTTTTTCTATCACTGAATTCCTCTGGAAAGATAATGTATGTAATGCATTATACCCTTCTTACATCAATCTGGACTTTTACACTAGCTTCCTCCTAACTGCGGTTAACAAATGGGAGCCAGACTTGGGATGTGTTCTCCCTTCACAGAGCCTATTGTCTCCCAGCAGCAAATTTCCCCCTCCCACCTTAACTGCAGTTAAAGCAATTCGTTGACATCAAAGTTAATCATGGTTAAAGCTAGCCATGGTTTGCCAGTTAAAGCCACAGTAGTCTGGTGTATGGGAGAGGTCTGTTAAAATAAAAGGGTTGTTATATCTTTAAGGACATAAGAAGAGCCATGCTGGATCAGACCATCTAGTCCAGCATTCTGTACACAGTGTCCAACCAGCTGCCCATGGAAAACCAACAAGGACATGAGTGCAACAACAACCTTCTGCCCATGTTCCCCAGCAACTGGGGTACATAGGCATACTGCCTCTGATACTGGAGGTAGCATATAACCATCAGGGCTAGTAGCCATTGATAGCCTTATCCTCCATGAAAGAGTCAACTTCCTGGTTGTTAAGCCTGAGATATAAACTCTGTATTTGTGTCGCAGCTAAGATTGACCTGTAGGCCTGTTTTGTCATGTTTGCTCACTCTGTTGTTTTCTTATTTCAACTATTTTTAGTTGTCACTCAGATAAAGTTAACTTGAAACCTCATGATGGTTACTGTATGAAGAGTGGTGCTCGAAGTGGGGTGGGATGTCATTCCACTACTTTTCAGACAGACTGATAACCATCCAACTTCTTTTCAAGTGGACATAATTCAGTCTGGCCTAAACATCCCAATTCCTTTTTTTCTTCCACTTTGAACCCATTCCACTAACCTAAAAACATATCCCACTTTAGTACTGGTCAGGACTCTACATAACTGGTTTGAAATGGGTTTAAGGCCTTGGGTTAAGACAGGATGGAGAATGAACATTGGCTAGAATATACATTGGATCTGAAAATAGTTATCTTCCATTTGTCATTAATAGCATTCACAACTGCTGCATTCTAGACCTGCCTTCCCCCTTCTGGTGCCATCCAGATGTGTTGTTTACAACTCCCATCATCCCCAGCCAGCATGGGGTGGCTAGGGTGATGCTAGCTGGGGTGATGCGAATTATAGTCCAAACATATCTGGAGGTCACTGGAATAGGGAAGGCTGTTCTAGAATTTTAAAAAATCTTAGTATATTTGTGAAAATATGCTCAGTATACCATTCTACTTCATGATGTGATGGACTCACTTTTTTAATTACATAAGAAAAGTGGTATGTAATTAAAGTAGTAGTAGTAGTAGTAGTAGTTTTAATAATAGTAATATTAAAATAGCCACAAGCAGCTTTAGCTATTAGAATCAGCTAAAAATAGGAGCATTTTCATCTTTAGAATGATCCACTGTGTGGATCTCTAAGTACTAGAGCCAGTTATATATGCTTGCATAGTTCAGGAGTGTTGTCTGAAGCTGAAATACAATGTACCACTAGATGTTGCTCTAAGACAGCTATAAGAAAAATAGAGCCCACCCTGAGCACTGCATATGTTCACTAAGATTCTGTTTGAAGCAACATTTCAAAGGTTAACTTGAGTGTGGAAGAAGCTACACAAATATTTTGTCCAGCTATTTGATAATATTGTATGCATACATTGGAGCTACCTTATTTCCAAGAATCTGAGACAAATGTTTACAAAACCACATTATGTAGACTATGGTCTCTTTTTTAAAGTCTGGGCCATGCTTCTGGTTCTGCAAAATGTTGACCATATGTGGCAACAGACACAGTGCTAACAGTATTAGTTACTCTGTATTTAAGCTTTTCTTAGCTATGGATGTCCATAAGAAAGGATTAAGCAAAGTCACAGAAGATATGTCTAGCAATGGCTTTTAGTCATGATAATGGAAGCTCCATGTTCTGATTCAGTATACCTCTGATTACTAGTTGCCTGGCAGACAACAGAGAAGGCCTGTTGCCTTCATTTCCTTCTTCTGAGCTTGTCAGGGACATCTGGTTGCTGCTATTGGAAACAGTCTGCTCTACTAGATGGACCCTCAGTTTGATACAGCAGGGCTCTTTTAAAGGCCACAGTTCTAAAAAGCGGGAAGTAGTGACTACTGGACTTAACAGGATTTAAGTTCTGAGTAAATATTCATTGCATTGGGTTGCATACCTTGCTACTTCTCTTATGTGCTTCTGTCTTGATTTGCATCTTCTTGTTCCCACAAGTCATATAGCTCTAGAATCTACATATCCCTTAAACCAGCCTTTCCCAACTTTGGGCCTTCAGATGTTGTTAGACTACAACCCCACCTAGAATGGCCAATGGTCAGGGATGATGGGTATTTTAGTCCAACAACATCTGAGGATCCAAGATTGGGAAAGGGTATGCAAGACTGAATGAAATGACCCCTGTCTGGTATAGAATAGAACCAGTACCCAAGTTATTCAGGCAGTCACCAGTTGTCCCACAGTTTGTAAAAGGTTGGAGATGTAGGCCTAACCTGGTTCTGACCACATATTCCACTCCCCGCTGCAGTCCCAAATTCCTTTGCAACCATTCAGCATTTCTCCCAATGCCAAATGCCAGGTGTGCTCACCTCCATGCTGATCTTCATGTAGTCAGTATAGAAGCCAGAGTCCAAACAGTGAAATGATGATGCATGAAACCCAATGCAACATAGGATCTCCCACTCCCCCCACTCATGCCACTGCTTTCCACTCTTCTAGTTGCGCACCATTGCGCACACTTTATTTGGACTTATTTCTAGGTTGGGTATGGCAGCACGTGGTAAAGGTGCTATTTATGGAGGAGGACAGTCCCTTCCCCCCACTGTGTTTCAGACCAGATGTGTTCATTTCTTGGGAGCATCCATATCTCAAGTTATTATCAAGTCTAAAACTTAACTATGCCAAATCCTCCAAAATGCACTGCTTTTTTGAAACTTAACCTTGACTATACAAAAGAGTAGGTTTGAAGCCTGCCCTGAGTCTTGTTCCCTGCCAAGGCACTGCTGCCGAGTTCTTCCCATACTTCCACAGCTGCCAGATACTTCCCACAGCATGTACTTCCTCTTTGGCCAGAGATACAACTGTGTACAAAAAAAAGAGGCTCATGGGAGTGGGCTCACAACAGACATATGATATCCATATGTCTATATTACCCTGCGCTGATTCAAACCACATTAGCAGAGAGCAAGCAGTGTGGAATAATAGTGAAGGTCATGTAAATCAGCCTTTAGGTCCCAACTACGGAGCACAGGCAGCAGACATGGTGACAGACATGGCCTTAGCATATGCGAAATGAATGAATGAATGAATAAACAAACGGACGAACAATGGTTGCACTTTTCTCCTCTGGGAGAGGTGGCAATCATAATTGCATGTGAAAGTGTGCCTTGCAGTCTCAGTCTTTGAATCGCAGCGCTAGCAGAAGCTGCATTGCAGGTGCAACGTTTTGAAGCCTGGGCTGTCATTTTTGCCTTTGCAAACAGGACCCAGCGTGCACTGGCTCTCTGTGCATCAGCAGCATCTTTAATTCATCTGAGTAAACAGATCAAAGGATCCCTCCCTCCCTCCCTCCCTCCCTCCTTCCTTCCTTCCTTCCTTCTTTCCTTCCTTTTCTTTCTTTCTTTCTTTCTTTCTTTCTTTTATTTATTTATTTAGAAAGAGGGAATGGGAATAGTATTTACTTTTAGGTGTAAAATAATGTATTATTGGTACTGATGAACTCAAAGGTCAGAAATAAAAGCGAGAGGATTCAGGACATTTTAACAAAAACAAACATTCCACACAGGACTGTGTTTTTACCCTCTGGGATTTTGCAGCCAGATGAATAAGGCCTTAATTAGCAGTCTTATTCTAAAACGTTTTGACATGAAAATTCATTAGTTCATTCACACTCTGCTCCTGCAGAGGTTGTAGCTGGACATTGGTGTGCCTCGAAAAACTGACACCAACTTTGTCTAATGTTTTAGATATTTTAGTTTGTTATTTTATAAGTATATTAAAACACATTGATATTGTGATAATGAAAAGTACTTTTAGAAAGTATTTCATAGCTTTACCTTACAGTCATTCAGGGCTTCTCTACATTAGACTCTTATCCTGTTTTAACCCGCCACTTTACTGAGGCTTCTTCTTCCAGATTCTTTGCAGGATTAAGATTGGCTCCTTTACACATATTTCCCGCTCGGGGTTTTTCTTTTTCTTTCTCTGCCTTTCTGTATGTTCCATTTACACAGCCACAAGGTGGCGCTGCAGTATAGTGGAATTGCAAAAATACACGGCCAACTTTTAGCGTTTTATAGCATACCATTCCTTTAATAGCTCATTATCATTGTTCTAAAAAAAAGCCGCATAAATGCTCAGAAAGCACAGGAGAGTCCCTGGAGGATGATGACATCACCCGCAAACTACCGTAGGTGAGGAATCACAAGAGCACAATACATGCCTCATGTAGAGAGGCCCTCACTCACCCTTCTCCACAGCCTTTTATGGCCACAGGGTTTCTGATATAAATACCCCCCCCCCCCAACAGATACTGCCCTGTGCATGCCAAAAGCCGTGCATATGTGCTTGTATTCTCCATTGACCTGACTGGGAAAACACTCATGTGCAGAAGCTCATGTGCATGTTCCAGCACATATGAGTCTCTGGATTGAGGTACACATTTCGTATCTTCTGATCCTAAACATATTTACTTCATAGACATCATACTGATCATAGCCCTATGCCTTTTTTCTCAGTGTGAAGTACCACTATGTTTAGTGGGCTTACTCCCAGGTATGTTCGTGTGGCGGACCGAACCTGGTCCGCTGCGCGGGTTCGGTACCTTAAGGGTTAACCTGCACCGAAGTTGTGCCCTGTACGCGGCTTCCCAAGACTTTATTTCTAGCCCTGAGTGATATTGACATGAAATCCCATAGAGATACGAGGAGCCTGCAATCTGGTCAGTTTCAAAAGGGTTTAATGGAGCGGAACTAATAGACTACAGGAATTTCACAGTATAAACATAGCAGTCAATACAGATAGAGGAACGGAAGTATTCAATTTGCTTTCTAGGTAGGCTTAGCTCGAATGCAGAGAATTACCTGACATCAGAGACTCTGACTCTAAGATCTAGCGTAGCGATTTGCTTTGCCGGTCGCCGGGTGCCCCGCCCAGGGTTGGAAGTTCCTTGGCCCTAGCCGGAGCTAGCGATCTGATCTGTGCAAGCCTGCACCATGTTCCCAACAACCCTTTGTCCTTCAGCACATATCTTTTCTACCCTCCCTCGCCCCCTCCCTGCCCTTGATGATCAGGTGGGCTGGTCCTGCCCTGCGGGGTGGTGGCGCCTTTCGGGTGCTGGCATTTCTTGGGTACTTTGGGGTACTTTGCAACTCTTTGAGACTGTGCCCCCCACCTCTGGAATGTTATACGCTCCCTTGAGGGAAGTGTAAATGTGCCCCATTGAAGGTATGCAGATGTGGCTTATGTGTAACTGGTCTGCCCAGAACTGTGTCTCCTGTGCACCGGGTGGGGATTATGCAGTGAGGGGTGACAGCGGGAAAGGGGAAAACATGTCAGGGTTCAATGTGTCAGGGTTCAGCAGTGTGCTCAGGCTTTCTCTCCACAGTTCGCATAGGCTGCAATCCTATACACACCTACCTGGAAGGAAGACTCACTGAACATAGTGGGACTTACTTCTGTGTAGGCAAGCAAAGGATTGTGCTGTAAAACCACAACCCTGTGCCTGCTTAACTTGGGGGTAAACCCCATTGAACACAATGGGAGATACCTCTGACTAAAAATGCAGAGCGTTTTGCTCTAAATGCAGAGCATTATCAATTTAAACGGAATATACTCTCAAGGAAATATAGACACAGACTGCAATCCTGTGCACTGTTACCTGGAAGCAATCCCCATTGAACACAATGAGTTATATACTCATGAAGCATTGGGTTGTACCTTACGTTCTGTTATCAAAAGACGTTACCACTTAAACATGCTATAAAATTAACCCACTTTCTTTCTGCAGTCCTATCTGCACATAGGTGTTAACCCACTTTCTTTCTGCAGTCCTATCTGCACATAAGTGTGCTGATGCTTGTGCTTGCACTGTGTGCTGTGCTGTACAGCAGTAAAAGCTAATAATGATGTCAACTGCAGTACTAGTTTATGAACTATGGTACACAATGGAAAACTCCAGGCCTGCTCCCGATATTGTCATTTACTGGAAGTGCTAACTTCTGTCCTCTGTGCATTTGATGCATTAACAAAAGCACCAAGAAATCAATTAATTAGGCTACCCTTTTAGTCAACAATGGAAACAGGCGCTCAGTGGCACTCTGTTCCTCCCCTTGTCTTGAGCAACTCAGCGTGTGGCTTGTGCTTCTCTTTCACTAAAAGCATAATCACTCCCATCAGTATTGTGGTATCATTGAGGGAGGGAGGGATTCTATTGTGGAACTCCTCCTAGGATTACCAGGGCCAAGTATTGCCTGGTTAATTTAACTGCGGCAACAATATAAAGCCTGTAGGAGAGTGATGCCATTTGGGCTGTGACTGTATATCAAAGGCCAGGGCATTGTCTTCAGCACAAATACGAGGCTCTGTTTGAAGAGCCAGGTTTCACCCGCCTGTTGAATGAGTCCATTTGCCTTCTTCAAAACAGAGAATTGATGGCTTTGCGACTGCTTCTGGGATCTGACAGCGAGCCTCATTATTTAAACTGAGTGTGCTCACTTTGTAGCCAGTGGTTCAAAATATGTAATGCCACATCTGAGAATTGTGTGAAGCGGTAGCCCCCTCCACCCCACTCCAACTAATTGTGTTTTTGAGAGGTCTTGGTTGCACACAGAGAGTTCTGAAGGGGTGTGTATGTGTGTGTTAAATACAAGTCCTTGAGTGCATATTTCCGTAAAGCAGTTCTGAACGGCCACTTTCACAGTTTCCTAGTGGTCACCCTTCAGAGGCTTTTAGTGAGTGTACATTTATATATAGAAGTGTATACGTTAAAAGATTCATAAATATGTCTACTAATGGACACAGTGGAGATTGCATCTCATTTATTATTTTGCTTGTTTCAGCAACAGCGCCAGCATGTGTGTAGATTAGATATATTATGTTTGACCAAATGTCCGCTCAGTGTTGATCAATTCCCCCCCTCCTCCTGTAAAATTTAAGCACATTTACTCTTGTTTTGATATCCTCATGTTGTACAATTCTTGACCCCTATTCCTTTTCATAGGCTGCTGCTAATGAGGGTGGGAAAATGCACGATGTGCTAATATCACAACACAAGTAATTTTGCCTAAACGTTACCAGTGTTGTGTTTACACACGCAGTATAGTAATGTCTACACACTCAGTACATTATACATTGAGTGTAATGTTCATCTGAGAAAAATCAGGCCTCAGTTCTACTACATCTTGGGCTATAAAAGAGAGCAGGAATGTGTACATAATTTCTTGATGCCTGGTTGGCATCTAGTTTTGCCTGAGTGCTGATTTCAGAAATGAAGAGACAGTGATAGGGCTAGCTGAATGTAACTTGCCAGTAAGTCCTATTACCATAGTCACTCCTGCCACTACACATCTGTCCTTGACAATTGGAGGGATGACCCTGAGGGGCACCAGATTTGAGCCCGGGGCCTTCATAGCTCCCTGCCCAGCTGCTGACATCTACCTTAAGACATCTGTTGTCTTAAAACTCTTTAGCCTTCCCACAAACTGAAGTTCTACTCCAGAATTACATCACATGGAGCTTACATGAAGTGGTAGCAGGTACTACTTCCTGCAACCAATCAGCATTACTTACTTATTTACTTATCATTATTTTTAGGTCACCTTTAAGGGTAAAACCCTCTCAAGGTGGTGATGGATTTAGCAACCAGACCATAACCATCCATCCCTTTAGGCTTGAGGGATTATTTCCTGAGATGGGACATATGTGATCCAAATCTCCCATCCATGACTGCTACTCCTACAAAGGTTATACATTTTTGTTCCAAGTAAGGCCCCCTCATTTTCTTATCTTTTTAAACCAGGGGAAAAAAATTATAAGGGGCTGCTAATTTTCCCCTTGCAAAGATGTCTTAACAGCAAAGTCACACACAAAAACCGACTGAGGATTAGCATGGTTATGTTCTAGCAACTGCTTTGCATTTTATGTGGCAGACCAGTTTCCAGCGTGTCTACTGTGCATCCTGTGGCGAACACTATAATCTTTTTCTTGGGCATCTTTCAACACTTGGGTCACACACAGGGAACTGTGATTTGCCATGACTCCCTTCCGCAGGTCCACCATGTGTTTGCAGATGTGCATCTCACTTTCAATTGGTATGGTGTTCATGACACAAGCATATGGCAGACATATAGTAAACCCATCCAGCATTGAAAGTGACCTTAAGCTCAGATGCTGAGACAAACTGCAAATGCTGCTATGGCGTCCTAAAGTCCCCATCTAAGAATACAATCCTATACATGCCTATCAGATGTAAGTTCCATTGAGTTCAATGGGACTAGCATCAGAACCACAGCAGAAAACTTTCAGTTGTACACCCCCATCCTTAGGAATCAGCACAACGTACACACGCAAGGAAGAAGTAATCACAGCTAGAGTGTAGTGGCACTTCTTGGTTTTTAACAAGAAGTGGAAAGAGATGTAGACCACATATATAAAGCACCTTTGCATGTATATTAATACCTTGATATGCGTACCTAGGAAAGGAAAGCAGAGAGGAACCATCTGATGCTTTAACTGCCCTCACTTTTGTTCTCATCATGGCAGCCTTTCCACACATTTCTCCAGTGCCTCTACCTTTATGCTATTTGTAGATGTGTCCACTCTCTACACTAATGGAAAATTGATTCCTGGGCTTTGCTGCTGGCGCAATATTGCTGTCTTTTTGGTGCTAGGTCAAGACTTTCCTCTATTCCTAGGCATCTGATGGCTTATGATAGTCTGTTTTAATGCATCAGTTGAGTTGTGCTGTGTCTATGATTGTCACTGATATTCTAGTTGTTTTATGGGGTAGTTGTATTTTAGTATGATATGGATAATTGTTTTAGTTGTTCCAAATTTTGCATGTTTTAATTTTGTTGTAAGTCACCTTGACTCTTTCTTGAGAAAGGTATCTAAGAGATGATGATGATGATGATGATGATGATGATGATGATGATGATAATAATAAATAAATGACAGCTGGAAATTCAGCAGGTGAATGATACATCTTCAATAAACTCTGATATCAACAAACACAGCAAAGAATCCAGGGAGTTTCCAGACCAGGCTTCTATGGTACCACACCTTGCCTCATTTACAGATGTTTACAGTGGGTCCAGATGACATCACCTTCTACTTGCGACCCTCCCATGTTTTCTCATTGCTTCCTCCATCTTTTTTTCTTAATGCAGAAAGTCTGTTACAGAGAAAAATATGGAACAGTTGCACAAAGCCTTCTGCTTGCTAGCACTAGGAGGCCTCAGTCTGGAAGCCACAGTTCCCTACGAATCCATACTTCTTGGTTTACCTGTTAGTGCTATAGAGTTCTTATTCTTAGCTGTTGCAGGTACAGTTAATCGGAAGTCAGTAAAATGAATCTGCTCCTTGACAGCACTTTATGGGTATCAGTAAAGAAAGCCTGGCCCATTTTGTGTCCGGGTATATGCTTCTCATTGTGCACGGTGACCAGGTAGTCAAGCCGTTATCATCCCATCGCATTCAACAGCTCTTTTATGGCCTTGCCTGCCTCTACCCTCGAGAGCCGAGTAAATCCGTCTTGTTACAAGAAACCACAGCTAAGAAGTGCACACAGAAAAGAACCTCCATGGACTGCAGAAATGCCATTTCAAGGTGAACAACTTTGTTATAAACTCAGGCTTTTAAAATGAGAGTAAAACAGTAAATAATTAAAAAAAAAAGCCTTGTCACTCCACTGAATAAAGCATTGGTATGGAAAACAACATCTCAGCAAGCTCATATCCAGAACATTTTCATTAGTGTGGCAGTAAGGTACAAACATAAACAGTAGCTTTGGGCAATTTCGGAGTACACTAACTTCAGGCATGATTTAAGAGATGTGAAATATTCCTGCCGTGACCTCCACTTCTCCAGTTCTGTGACCTTCAGCCACACAAGCATTTTCTGTTTTTGTAAGGAACTACACCCATCTTCTGTGCTGATTCCTATGTCTAGAACTCCTTCCCAAAGCATCTCCCTGAAAACTCCCTTCAAGCTACAGCTAAAAATCGTCCTCTTCCATGATGCTCCTTCCCCACCACATACGGTACGTATAAATTTAAGGCCAAAATAGATCTCTAAATTTTGGCAATTACCATCTGTGAGAGGCCCCAATCTAGATCAGGACATGATGCTGGTAGAGCGGGGAAGGTTATCTCTTTCCTCCATGCTGCTTCCCACTGAAAATCACCTACTCCTGAGCCTACTCTTTGCCCCATTATATGAGTAAATAGCAGCTGGGAGGATTTTCATTGGGCAAATGGCAGGGGAGGAAGTCTCCCACATGGCCCCAATCTGAATTGGCCCCTTCTACAGCTGTTACCTGCCTAAATTTAAAGAGTTTTAATCCAATCATGGATCTCCATTATTTCATCTAGTTCGGTCGTACTGGTACTATATAATAACAAGATGGTGCAAGCCCTATGTGGATCATAATGTGTCATTAACTTTAACCTTAAATATATATAATATATATTGATCTTAGTGTATTAGTAGTATATCATAGAATATATCAGTGATCTTAATCTCAATAATAATCTTTCCCTTCTTAGTAGCTATTAATAGCTGCCAAAATAAATCAGTAGGTAATTACAGGGACAGAGCCACACTTCTGGGTACCCTCAGGCATGGTGCTGCCAAAGGCCCTTTCCCCCTACTCCCTGCTTCCACTGCCTCTGCTCACCCCCTCCACTCTCCTCCCTTGCCTCCCCCCTCCATTCACCCTAGACTCCCTCCTCCACTTGCCCACTCCACTCACCTTTGCCGCCACTGCTGCATCCCACCCCCTCCTCTCACTGCCGTCCACCACCCAATGCCTGGTCCTGATGGGTTCCTTCCTCAGATCCAGGCATTGTTGAGTCTGGGGAGGTGTTCCAGGAGATTGCCTGTGCTGTGGGCAATTTCCCAGCACACCTCCCCACAGCAGTCACCAGAGCAGCTCAACAGAAGACGAGCAGTTGCTCCTGAGGAGAGGTGTCCTGGGAGATTGCCTGTGGCCCAGGCAATTTTCTGAGACACCTCTCCAGTCTCCACAATGCCTGGCTCTGAAGAAGGACCCCTCAAAGCCAGGCATTTAGGTCTGGCCAGCTCTCTGAAGAGCTGCACTGGCCACTTTCTCCTGCTGATGCAGCTCTCCAGAGGAAGGGTGGTGGTAGTGGTGGTGAGCAGAAAGTCCTAGGAGTTAATCAGGGATGGGCCCTTCTGAGCTCGTGACCCCTCGGCAGGTGCCTGGCCTTGCTGACCCCTGATGCCGAGCCTGGATACTTATTAAAGAGAACAGAAGCTTGTATTCATGGCTAAGTGATGGAGTTTTACAGTGCAATCCCATGCATGTTCAGAAGTAGGTCCCACTGTGTCCTATGGTGCTTCCTCCTAAGTAGGTGTGCATAGGATTGTGCTGTTAAAGCTTATAGCACCTTTCAAAACAGAAAGCATTATGATAATACTGAATGGAAGTCTAGGGTCATGGAGAACCTGAGGATATTTGATAAAACAACTTTTTTGTTTTGTTTTAAAGGTTTTGTAAATATGCACTTAGGTATTCCAAACCAGATTATAGATTGGCACCCAAAGTAATGGTGTAAGTTGAAAATTTATAAAAGGTAAATTGGCTTCTATTGAAAAGGCAAGCTGGAATGTTGTCTTGTGCTGCTGTCATGACACTGAACTCATTAGCATGCGAGAGTGCTCCCTGCACTTCATGCAGTAACTGTCTTCTTTCACTGTGTTTACAGATAATCCAGCAAGTTTGCATTGCAGGCCAAAAGCCTTTCTGAGTAAGAGCCCACAAAACAATGAATCCGATAGCAGATCTGATCAGGGAGACCCCAGCACAGTGCAGCCACACAGTGCATATTAATTAGTGCTGAGCTAATTTAAAAAAAAAGGGGGGGGAGAATATCATGAACAATTCATGCCCCTCAAAAAGTGCCCCCCCATGGTGATCCCCCCCCCACGAAAGCACTCAAAAAGGGCATGCAAATGTTTCGGAAATAGGTATTTGGCCTCTGTTGCCTTGGCGCTCCCTGTTTTGCCATGATGTGCAGTAGCAATGAAACTACAGCAACACAGAAAAAACAAGTAACATAGGTTCAGATGTGCACTTGGATGTGTATCAGGATGTGCATATGCATCTGGATGTGTGCTTGAATGCACATTCTGATGCACATTTAAATGCCTGTGGCTCACGCTGGCTCAGCTTGTCTGAGTGTGGAAAGCTAAGCAGGGTCAGGCCTGGTTATTACTTGGATGGGAGACCCCTCCTCTAGTTTCCTGCATTGAGCAGGGGGCTGGACTCAATGGCCTTGTAGGTCCCTTCCAACTCTATGATCTATGCATATTCCAGTGCACATTTGGAGTTGGAGCAGGAATGCAGAGTAAGGGCAGTGTGATTTATTTTGCCCTCACTGGTGTCACTACATAGCCAAATCTGATTGGCTCTACGGCTCTGTGACACTCGTAATGACAAACTGGACCTAGCAGCACATTTCCATAGTGGCACTATGGTGACACTCACCGACTGGTTGGGATCAAGTATGGAAGATGTCCTTTCAAGTACAAAAATGGCACAGTAGCAGCAGATGAGGGGGAAAGTAAGTGTGAAGAGGCATGAAAAGAAAATGTGTGAAAGAACTGAAGTTTTGTGTTGAAATGAGTCATGGGGAAAAAAACTGGTGCAGCACTAATATTAACGGTAACTCTAAAAAGAGAAAGTGACTTGAAATTCATGCTAATATTCCATTAAAAGTAATTAATTGCAGCTAATGCTCCAATCACTAATTAATTTCCCCTCCCTTTAAAATTAACTCTGTTGTTGTTGCTGTCAACAACTAATCCATGCTCGAAAGTAATTAAGCAGAATGGTACATTCGAGCTCACCTGCATTACTAAACATAGATTGTTATCCTTAAGTTCTCATACACAGAATAGACAGGGGAGCAAAAGACTTAATTAGGCTGAAGTGTTAGGCCAGAACCAATTGTATTACTATCAGGATTATAAACCCATCAAATGTGCATCAGAACATGTATTGAAACATGAGCTAGGAATATAATATACAACCTATAATATGCATAGGTTGTAGTAAAGCCTGAAGAATATGACCCAAGCTCCACAGAGTATGCCATGTCACCATGTGCAGGCAATAGCTGTGTAGAGTAGGCAAAAGTGTGAAATGCGCACACCCTCCAACATTTCACAGAGGAAAATGTTCCTCTGTGTGAATTTGTAAGAGGAATGGTTAAGCAACATGAAGGTGTGATCAAGAGGGTGTGGCCAGGCAACACGAGGGCGTGGCCAAGGGTATGGCCAGGCAACCAAAGGGCATGGTCAAGTACAGAAGTTATTAGAGGAAACACACAGAATCTTATATATTATAATAATTACAGTATTATATTATACATTATTTTATAATATTTTATAAGTGGCTTTTGTATAAGGTGACCATATGTACTGGTTTTACCAGTACAGTACTGGTTTTTTGGACATTGTCCTGGTTAGTCGTGAGATGTAACCAGTACAGTTTAGGACTACAAAATCAAAAATTATTAATTTATCACAAGATTGAGTACATCAAATCAATCCTTGATAAACCAGCCTAAATCAATTTTATTAATTTATCCTAGTTTTAGTTTTATTTTACACGACGGTTCTCGTTGTTGGATCTCGGCAATACTCAGCATTCAGCACATGCACTCTCACCATATTGTGGCTGCGGGGACTCTTCGATAATACCCCTGCGCAGTACATAAGCCTGACTGTGGGAACTCGATGACGTCATCACACAGAGCCCGCCAAAATCGACCAATTCGGTGTTAGCTTCGGACAATAAAAGGCCCTCCGCAACACACGACAGGCATCAGTGATCTCTGGCATCTTCGGACCGTGACACTGGCCCTCAGAGCTCCACGCTCTCTCAGTTACTCAAGCTTTTCACTCCGCCGTTTTCATGGCACACCTCGCTGCTTCGCCAGGACTAGGCTGACCATACATACCGTTTTAAAAGGGACAGTCCCAGGTTTTTTTCATATTTCCCGACCATCCCTTCTTTTTAATATAAATGTCAATTTTGTCCCATTTTTAGTAAACTATATATAGTGTTTAATTTTTTGTGAAAAACTGAACGCGGCTTGTTTATTTCTCATAAGACTCTCCACGTTAAGAAACCTCGGGGGGGGGGTTGAGCCAAGCCCCATGCGGAGCTGCTCCCGCGCTCTCCTTAGCGCTTAGACAGGGCAACTACTGACGTAGTCTAGAGCGCCGTGTGAGCCACGCCAAAGAAAGGGAACACTGCTATTTGTTGCTCAGTGCCCTTGGTGGGGGGGATTGTTTTTCCCTGTCTAGGGCCTGAACATGTGCCTTGGAGGGGAGTCATGGGGCCAAGTGGGGGGGTTCTGCGGGGGCCCCAATTAGTGTAGTGATGGGTAGAGGGAGATATGGCATTGGGAGGAGGGCTAGCCAGGTAAGGGGAACACGGCCCAGACACTTAATGGGTCCTCCTTGCACCCGCAGGTTTGGTGGTTGCCCTATCAGCCTGCCCTCGGGTCTCCAGATGCTGCTTCTAAATGCCAGATTGGTGCAAAATAAAACCTCCCTCATCCACGATTTAATAGTGGATGAGGCAGCCGATCTGGCATGCATTGCCGAGACCTGGGTGGGAGAACAGGGAGGAGTTAGTCTCTCCCAGCTTTGCCCACCGGGGTACTTGGTGCAGCATCAGGGTAGACCATGAGGGCCGGGGAGGGGGCGTTGCTGTGGTCTATAGGAATTCTATCTCTCTCTCCAGGCTCCCTGTCCATCTGACTACTGGTCTGGAGTGTTTGCACCTTTTGTTGGGCCAGTGGGACAGATTATGGATTCTGTTGGTGTACCGCCCACCCCGCTGCTCAACAGACTCCCTGGCTGAGCTGACGGAGGTGGTCTCGCTGGCGATGCTGAGGTCCCCCAGGCTGTTGGTCCTGGGGGATGTTAACATCCATGCTGAGGGCACCTTGTCTGGTGTGGCTCAGGAATTCATGGACTCCATGACAACCATGGGACTGTCCCAACATGTCATCGGCCCAACACAGGGCACACTCTAGACCTGGTTTTTTCAGCCGAGCATGGAGATGGTGGTGATCTGAAGGTGGGGGACTTTGAATCAGTCCCCTTGTCATGGTCAGATCACTACCTGCTGAGATTTAGGCTAACGGCAGCTTTCCCCCTCTGCAAGGGTGGGAGACCTATTAAGATGGTCCGCCCCCAGAGGCTGATGGATCCGGATGGTTTCCAGAGGGCCCTTGGGGGGTTTCCGGCTGATATGGCTGGCGGTCCTGTCGAATTCCTGGATGATCTCTGGAATAGAGAGATGACCCGGGCGGTTGACATGATAGCTCCTGAGCTCCCTCTCTGTAGTAGAGCTTGTACGGCTCCGTGGTATACCCCAGAGCTGAGAGTGATGAAGCACTCTCAAACTAGGAGACGGCTTGAGTGCAGGTGGAAGAAAACTCCAAGTGGATGCAATCGAGCCCTGGTACGTGCCTATAGCCAGGTATACCTAGAGGCAGTGAGGGTGGCAAAGAGACAACATATCACTGCCTCTATCCAATAATCTCTTTGCCGCCCAGCGGAACTCTCTAGGGTCGTCCGGGGCCTGTTATACGCTGGCCCCAGGGACATCATCGACCCATCTGATGCCCGCTGTGATATATTCGCTAGGCACTTCCAGGAAAAAATCTCTTGCATCCGTAGGGACTTAGACTCCAATGTTATAGCAGTAGAATCAGGAGAGGTACCCGGAGCACAGCCTGGTCTGGTTATTTTGGATGAGTTTCAGTTGGTACAGCTCAAGGATGTTGACAAGGTGCTTGGACGGGTTCGTGCAACCACATCTGTTCTGGATCATTGCCCCTCTTGGCTTATAAAAACTAGCAGGGAGGGAACGGCCGGCTGGGCCAGAGAGGTGATCAATGCCTCCTTGCGAGAGGGAGTGGTCCCATGCCACCTGAAACAGGCGGTGGTGAGACCACTCCTGAAGAAACCCTCTCTGGACCCGGAAGATCTTAACAACTTTAGGCCGGTGGCGAATGTTCCTTTCCTGGGCAAGGTCCTTGAGCGGGTGGTGGCCAACCAGCTCCAGGCATTCTTGGATGAGACTGATTATCTGGATCCATTTCAGTTGGGGTTCAGGCCTGCTTTTGGCACAGAAACAGCTTTGGTCACCCTGTATGATGACCTATGTTGGGAGAGAGACAAGGGGAGTGCGACCCTGTTGATACTCCTGGATCTCTCGGCGGCTTTTGATACCATCTACCATGGTATCTTTCTGGAGCGGCTGTCTGAGTTGGGGGTGGGGGGCACTGCATTGCAGTGGTTCTGCTCCTACTTGGATGGCCGACTCCAGAGGGTGGTGCTTGGGGAATGTTGCTCGGCCCCATGGACTCTCCAATACGGGGTTCCTCAGGGGTCGGTCTTATCCCCCATGCTATTTAACATCTACATGAAACCACTGAGTGGGGTCATCCAGAGTTTTGGAGTGCATTGCCATCAGTACGCTGATGACACGCAGCTCTATTTCTCCTTTTCATCTTCAGCAGCTGAGGATGTGGATGTGCTGAACCGGTGCCTGGCTGCGACAATGGACTGGATGAGGGCTAACAAACTGAGGCTCAATCCAGACAAGACTGAGATGCTGTTAGTGGGTGGTTCCTTTGACTGGATGGAGGGTGATCAACCTGTTCTGGATGGGGTGGCACTCCCCTTGAAGGAGAAGGTTCGTAGCTTGGTCGTGCTCCTGGAGCCATCTTTGTCACTTGAGGCTCAACTCAAGTGGCCTCAGTGGCAATGCCTTCTACCAGCTTCAGCTGGTGGCCCAGCTATGCCCCTATCTGGACAGGGATAGCCTGGTCTCAGTAATCTATGCTCTGGTGATCTCTAAACTAGACTACTGCAATGCACTCTACGTGGGGCTGCCTTTGAAGACTGTTCGGAAGCTGCAGCTTGTGCAAAATGTAGCAGCCAGGCTTATTGCGGGGACCGGAAGGTCCGAGCATATTACACCAGTTCTGGCCTGCTTGCACTGGCTGCCAATATGCTTCCGAGCCAAATTCAAGGTGCTGGTTCTAACATATAAAGCCCTAGCCAGTGTGGCGTAGTGGTTAGAGTGTTGGAATGTGACTCAGGAGATCCAGCTTCTAGTCCCCGCTTGGTCATGAAATTCACTGGGTGACTTTGGGCCAGTCACTGACTCTCAGCCTAATCTACCTCACAGGGTTGTTGTGAGGATAGAATGGAGAGGAGGAGGAGGATTATGTAAGCCGCTTTGGGTTCCTTGCAGCAAAAAAGTTGGGGTATAAATATAATAAATATAATAAATAAATAAATACACGGCTTAGGACCACAATACCTGATGGAACGTCTCATCTCTCCCAACCGCAATCTACCCGGACACTACGCTCAACATCTGGGGCCCTCCTCCAAGTGCCACCTCCAAGAGCAACAAGGTTGGTAGCAACAAGGAGGAGGGCCTTCTCAGTGGTAGCCCCCCAATTATGGAATAAGCTCCCCACTGAGACCCGCCTGGCGCCAACCTTACTATCTTTTTGGCGCCAGGTTAAGACTTCCCTCTATGCCAAGGCATTCAATAGTTAAGAGCTCAAAATAGCAGTGGGGGGGGGATTGTCACCTGTAGACTTAATTTTATTAACTTTTGGATTGTATTTTAAACTGTGCTTTTTAATTTGGTTTTTAATCTTTTTTTGTATGTTTTTATTGTTGTTTTTATGTACAAACTGTTGTGAACCACCCAGAGAGCTTCAGCTGTGGGGCAGTATAGAAAATAAATAAATAAATAAATGTCCTGGTTTTAAATTTGAAAAAAATGGTCACCTTACTTTTGTAATATTTTTTTAACCTTACTTAAACCCTTAATTGTTGATATCTGGTGCGGGGGTCAGTGCTTGCCGGGCAATCTCTTTCTTTTTGTTTTAAAATGTTCAGGATTGGCACAAATTCAACAGGTGAAGCTTAACCACCCACCGCACCCCCCCCCCCAAACATGGAGCTTCAGAGAGAAGGGGAAGTTTCTTGCATTTCCTTCTGACAGTGTAAACTCACCTGTTAGAGGCAGAGTCAGCTCTGTTAGGAAATAAAATCTTTGGCAATATAAAGATAGGAATCATGTGATAAATTCCCTGATTCACCTCTCCGTGGGCCCAGTCTTTCACCCAGCTAATCCCTTTCCCACAGCAATGTGTAGCAGAGGCAGCAGGTAGAGCATGCGCGCGCACGCACGCGCGCACACACACACACACACACACACACACACACACCCTCGCCTGCCCTCCCAGCTTAGCAGTGTCTGCCATGGGCAAAATTGCAGCTAAGCTAAAACAGTTTAGCTGCAATTTTGCCCATGACCCCTTTAAGTAGCTTGCAGTTGTGGGAGGCAGGGTTATTCGGAACTCTGTGTGACAAAATGAGAAGCCGTGATGGCTTAAGGGTTTTCGTGATGGTCCCGGCATTTTCATTTTCGGAACAATTGGAGACTATGGAAATGTGCTGCTAGGTCCAGTTTGTCATTACGAGTGTGCCATGTTGAAACATGCAAACAAGGGAGAGCAAAGGGAAAGTATCTGTTTATTGCCTGGTGATGTCACAATGGCCTGACAGACTTTCTGTTCCTACAACTACTTTAATTTTTTACTACAACACTGAGATCCACCAATCAGAGCCTGGGGCAAAAGATATACCTTAGAGTTAAAGAATTCTGAGCCCAGACATCTTGTGTATGAAAGGAAATGAAAGGAGCTCACAGTCTTTCTACACAAAACTCTGCTCCTGGTTACCCACTCACCCATGTTTCTTACTTTCAGCAGTATAATTTAGAATGGTATCTTTCTGTTACAGCTAACATCGACAGTGAAATCCAGCATCGTTTGAGCTCCGCAAGTGCCGCGTTTTCTCAAATGAAACATAGAGTGTTCGAGGATCAGGATATTTGTAAGAAGACCAAAACACTGGTTTATGAAGCCATTGTATTACCAACTTTATTGTATGCCTGCGAAACATGGACTATCTATAAACGTCACTTCCACCTCCTTGAAAGATTTCATCAACGTTGCCTCCGGAAAATCCTGCGAATTACTTGGGAAGATAGGCGAACAAATGTCAGTGTACTGGAAGAAGCAAAGACTACTAGCGTTGAAAAAATGATCCTTCAACGCCAACTTCAGTGGACTGGTCATGTTGTTTGAATGCCTGACTGCCATCTCCCAAAGCAGTTATTTTATTCCCAACTCAAGGATGGAAAGTGGAATATCGGTGGTCAATATAAGAGGTTTAAAGATGTTCATAAGGCAAATCTAAAAAAATGCAATATAAACATCGAAAACTGGGAAGCTCTGGCCCATGAACGATCTAAATGGAGGTTGGCCTTTCACAAAGGTTCCATGGACTTTGAAGAAGCCCGAGTGCAAGGTGAAAGGGAGAAACATGCTAAGCAAAAAGCACGTCAAGCGAATCCTTCACAGGACCATCTTCCATCTGGTAACCTGTGTCCTCATTGTGAGAAGCTGTGTGGATCTAGAATTGGCCTCCACAGACCCATCGTTAGAGTCTACACAATCTTCCTTTAGAATTTCCTCCTTTTATCCTGGAAGACAATCTTACTCGGTCACGAGTGATTCGCCTGATGATGATAGAATGGGAGCTGTATTTTGTTGCTACTATTGTTAAACAATTGGGAATCAGAAATCCGTGCTAATCTACTACAAACTACCCAGAGATCTGCTGGTAGATCCCAATCTACCTTTTGTGCACTCCTGTCCTAGGGAATTGGGACATTTGGGGAGGTCTCTAACAGGTGAAAAGATCATTGGTTCCCCAAATACAGTTCATTACCTTCCTCTCCCTTTCAGGTTTTTCACAGTACCTTTTCTGTCCATGCCAGTGAACCGAAGAAGAAGAGGTGAATCGACAGATGCATTCTCAAACATCTGAAACAGTATTATAGAAGATTGTTTCCTTATAGGGTTCTCCAATAAAGGGTTTCCTTATAGGGCTCTCCAATAAAGTCTTACTGGAATATCAAGGTATCAAGGAGGGACACCTTGACTTTCCCCACTTATTTGGGAATTCCCCAACTTTTTGCAGGTAGAAAATGCTCACAACCAGATATGCCATGGACTACTAGGAAAAAGCTAACATAAATTTCCTCATGGCTGCATATAGGATCAGGATAATACAAGTAATACATATAGTTCTTTTCCAAATGCAGCTTCACAGAGATTAGCTAGTCACCCCTGAAATTGGTAAGAGACAGGGTTTCCTCTCAGGTCAGATGGAAAGCAGAAGAGGGAATTCTGGCATATGCAGTTTGTAATGCTCAGGTGAGAGATGCTGCACCCTCTGAATTTTCCTCTCCTGCCCAGCTGTTAGGAGTCTCCTTCTCTTTTGTACCTGGCTATCCTACTGATGGATAGACTTTGTTCACACTCAGAGTCTTACTGATTGCCATATTTGGAACCGGAAAGGAATTCACACTCAATTCAGAATGTGGTGCGGCATACTCATGGGCATGTGTGTCCTAATGAGCCTATTTGTTCTGCAGGCACCATTATGTAATGCGCTTTCCCTCCCTCTCATTCTGTCAAACCGTTCTGTATTATGAGCATCCTTCTATGGATGGTTTTGTCTCTCAGCAGAGATTAGATGACCTGTTGTTCCCTTCTGACACGTCCATTTTTGGGAGGCAGCTCCTCAAGCAAGCAGGATCCCATTCTGCACTGAGCAACTGGAGCATAACGTATCTAAGAGCCTCTTCCAATGCTGCCTCTACTAGCACAGTTTCCCATGCAGCAGAGTTCCTTACCACATCACTCAGTAATGTCAGATGTCTGAGGCTCGGTGGGAAGAACTCACGAGTGCAGTTCCTTCTCATGCTAGCATTGGCCCTCCTGGGATGGGGGGTAATGCAGTGTGGGGATGAGCAGGGGCTTGGGCAATGGAGGCAGGCACCGTGTTGTGGTGGTCTAATGGTACGAAAGGTAATCTTGAAAAGGGCTTTAAATATTCTTGGTATATAACAGCTTGTTCTCAGAAGTGAAGAAACCAGTGTCTTAATTTTGCTTCGATGTTGACAGCATGTCCCCTAACATTATTTTCATAATGCTATTTGTTTGAGAGAGACTGTGCCTCCCATGGAACCTGGTTGTTTCCCCTTTTCTGTAATCTTGAGTTCACTATGTGTCTTTTTACATTATTGTCTGATTGTTTTTTTCCTTTCCTTTAAAAGAAGAAAAAAAAAAAGCTTCCCTACATCATGTCGATAAAATGACATCTCACTGAACTATAGTCTGAATAGTACTTGAATGTTTATTTGCCCTGTAGGCATCCCCTCTACTTGTGGCACACAGTGGTGTATATTGTATAAATAGGCCTGTGGAGGGAGATTAAATGAGTGGATGGTCATTCCTCATGCCCACAGATGTACTTCAGCCTTGTCCAACTCTATGATCCCATGATAATAAATCTTAGAGCACTGGACCCCAGGTGGGCTGACTCCTCTTAGGAGCAATAGAGTCTCTTGGAAGAAATATTGGCATTCTGCTGGCTCCCCCCACGCTATAGCTCTGCCAATAGTAAACAGGCCTTGTGGTTCCACACACCCACACAAAGACATGCATAACAGGAACAAATCTTTCTTTCTTTCTTCCTATTTTCTTCTCTTGAAGACCTGTTAAGCCAAGAGGCTTACCTAAGATTTTTGCTGGGTTGATGCTTTGCCCCTAGGTAGGTGCTTGGAGATAAATAAGCTGCAGCACTATATTTACACCAGTGTCACTTATGACAGGAGGAGGATGACGAGTAAAAGTGGTTTTAACAGCTTTCATTGGCTTCATGGGCAATTTGGTAGGTAAAGGTTATCAAAACCTTTGACAGTTATATTGAATGCTTGCTGACATCCATTCAAAGGTGACCAGGAACATTTCTTCTCCTTGAAATATTTCTTAACTGTAGTATCTGGCTCTACTTGGAATGGATCTGTGGAGTTCTTCAGCAGTGCCATACTGTGTTTGGAAAAGAATAGCCGATATTACCTCAACAATGCACTACTTGGAGAACCTCATACAACATAGAAAACCAAGCCACCTGGCAAAAAAAGAGCCCAACGCTGCAATAAATTACAGAGTGGAGGAGGTGTGTGAAGTATATTAAAATTTGCTTCCATGATCAAGATTCAGAAGCTTTAACTTCATGGTTATGTTAGAGTTGTTATCTTGAGAAAGCTCCCATCCATCATTCACAAGTCATTGTGTGTTTCCATGAAATTATGAACTCTGTCCTCTAATGACAACACACCTGCCATTATATTTACAACATCAAAGGCAGGTGAGTCGAGAATCCTTGGTCGTCACAAGGTTTTTTGTTACTATCTCCATTGTTTTGGATTAGCGTTGTGTGCTTTCATAAAGTGGAAGTAATGGTGACAGCCTAGAATTTCTTTTTTTTTTTTCTTTTCTTTTTTTAAAATTTTTATTTATATTTTTAAAGAACACACATACACAAAAAAACCCCATAAACCTACAAATCATACACTACAAGTGCACCCGTCACCCCGGGGCCAAAACCAATTCTATCCACATA
Source organism: Shinisaurus crocodilurus (assembly GCA_021292165.1). NCBI lineage: Eukaryota > Metazoa > Chordata > Lepidosauria > Squamata > Shinisauridae > Shinisaurus > Shinisaurus crocodilurus. The sequence continues at coordinate 113,735,972 of CM037879.1, forward strand.
ATCCATTATTAATCTATATTCCAAAAATACATCATATCATGACATGGCTTACTCCCTTTCCCCTTTACTAAAACATAATCTAAAAATGACCCCCATATTTCCTTAAAATTATTTTTCTTTAATTGTCCCCTTTTACATTTAATACTACATGTTAGTTTACCATTTAAAGCAATATCCCAAACCTCTTTATACCAGTCTATTATTAAATACTGATGTTGAACTTTCCAATTCCTTGCAATCAATAATCTCCCTGCCGCTAATAAACTTACAATTAGTTCCTTTTTCTCTTGTGAGCACAAAAGTTTCTCCATTATTGATAACAAGAATTTCTATTGTCATCCACTACTCAGCTGAATTGCAGTACTCCTGCCTAGGACAGTATAATAAATTGATGTGGATCTTTCACTGCTAAGTATTGTACAAACACAAGAGAACATATACAGTAATACCTTGGATTGCAAGTAACTTGGTTTGAGAGCGTTTTGCAAGACAAGCAAATGTTTAAATATTTATTTATTTATTTTTGACTTGATATACAAGCGACGTCTTGCAATACAAGTACTGTAGTACGGCTTAAATTAAAAATCTCTGTACAAATTTTTTTGGGGGGATTTCGTTTTGATATAAGAGTGTTTTGGATTACAAGCACGTTTCCGGAACGAATTATGCTCTCAATCCAAGGCATGACTGTATTCCTCAGAAGGTCTACAGGAATAATACACAGAACACTCCAATGGGCTAATTCTGATGTAATATTTGCTTTGATGGCAGGCTTCCTATGTAAAAGAGCCATTAAAATACATTAAATACATTATGTCGTAATGCAAAATCCATGGTAGTGTTGCAAGAAAGAGAATAAATCCTATTGTGCACATTTTCTGCAAAGTCTCTTCTCCTTCTTATTCTTCTTTGCATTTGGAGATGGGATTTTTAACAGGTATCCTTCCAGTTATTCTTATGGAAGCTGACTTAGAACTTTTACATTCCACAGTGCCTAAACTACCAACAGCAAAATCTACTCAAAAATAAATCTTAACAGTTCAATGGGACTTACTCCCAGGAAATAGGATTGCAGCCTAACAGTGCCATCCTATACATGTCTACCACAAGTAAGTCCCACTGAGTTCATTCAGCCTTACTCCCAGGTAAGTGTGTATAGAACTGCAGCATAAATCAAGGTTGATAGCCAGCGGTATCCAGCATTTGGAATGCTTACTACTACTCCAACTTAATATCATTACATAATGAAGTAATTTCAGCAAGCTGTACTCAAAAAATGTTTGGCCTGCCTTTCTCCAATCAGTGTGCCCTGTCCTGATTGTCCAGCTCCTCCCGCCCACTTTGGGCACAAAGAGGCAGCAGATAGTGCACTTATGTGTCAAACATGTTCTTTTGGCTCCATATTTTTAAAAATCAACAAAGTCACTTGGCTTTTTATGTTTCTACTTTAAAATGGCTGCTAATCTTTCTTTCCCTCATACTACATGAAACAGTCTAATCACTGACAGGATGAACAGACAAAGCATGCAGTAGCCAATAATGACCCCTGCCCTTCACCCCACAAAAAACAGTGACCCGGTTTGCACGATCACGGCAAGGGAAATAAGCCACCATGGCTTCTTTCCCCCTACTGCATGTGCCAGGAGGATTACTCTAGTTGGTGCAGCTTGCCATGTCATGTGAACCCTGCGAGGGTGACGTGTTGCCGTGGTTAACAAGCCACCCAGAAGTCATGGGCTGTTTTAGGGGTCTCCTCTTGGTCTCCTCTCGCCTAGACTACTGTAATGCGCTCTACGTGGGGTTACCCTTGAAGATGGTTCGGAAGCTACAGCTGGTACAGAACGCGGCGGCTTGCCTGGTTAAAGGCAGCCGCCGGCGGGATCACATCATGCCAGTGCTGAAGGATTTGCACTGGCTACCAGTTGCTTGCCGAGCCGAATTCAAGGTGTTGGTTTTGACTTTTAAAACCCTATACGGCTCCGGTCCAGTCTATCTCAAGGAGCGTCTCCAGCAACACCAATTGGGCCGCTCAACAAGATCTGCCACGGATGGCCTTCTCCTTGTCCCTTCAGCCAGAGCAGCTAGACTGGTGGGGACGAGGAAGAGGGCCTTTTCTGTGGCGGCCCCCGTACTGTGGAACTCTCTCCCGAGTAACCTCCGCCATGCCCCCTCTCTGCTGAGCTTCCGTTGCTCATTAAAAACCTGGTTGTTCAGGTGGGAATATGGGGTGGGTTAAGATTTTAAATTTTTATATTGTTTTAAATGTATTTTATTGTTTTTATTCTATGTACATCGCCCAGGGTGGCCGGTTGCCGGCCAGATGGGCGATAAATAAATATAAATAATAATAAATAATAATAATAGGGGTCTGGGCTGGCTTGTTAACCACAGCAACAAGCCACCCTTGCTGGGATTGCACAACACGGCAAGCTGCACTGGCAAGAGTAATTATGCAAATCCCCCTGGCATGCAACCTGCATATGCAGTGGGGGAAATAAGTCACCATGGCTTATTTCCCCCTCTGTGATTGCGTTAACAGGGCCAGTGTCTGGTTTCATTTTTGGAGAATATATTTCTAGCATAAACAAGGTTTTTAAAGATAAACTCATTCCAAGTCTCTTCTTTCAACCCACAGAAATCTCATCCTTCCATATTCCTATGTCCATCTCCTAACCAAGAGGGGATAAACGGAAAAGTGTAGTTGAAATACTAATATGATTACCGTATTTGGAGGTAAAAGGGATTGTGATGTTAATTCTTAGCAGCAGAAATAGCAACTTAAAAGCAACGTGTGTATATGAGTCAGTCAGTCAGGCGATCACTCGTGACCGAGTAAGATTGTCTTCCAGGATAAAAAAAAAAGAAAATTTTCAAAAAGGAGATTTTAAAAGGAGGAAAATTCTAAAGAAAATTGTGTAGACTCTAGCGATGGGTCCGTAAGTGACTGTGGAGGCCAATTCTAGATCCACACAGCTTCCCACAGTGAGGACACAGGTTACCAGATGGAAGATGGTCCTGTAAAGGATTCATTTGACGTGCTTTTCGCTTAGCACGTTTCTCCCTTTCACCTTGCACTCGAGCTTCTTCAAAGTCCATAGAGCCTTTGTGAAAGGCCAACCTCCAGTTAGATCGTTCACGGGCCACAGCTTCCCAGTTTTTGATGTTTATATTGCATTTTTTTAGATTAGCCTTAAGAACATCTTTAAACCTCTTATATTGACCACCGATATTCCGCTTTCCATCCTTGAGTTGGGAATAAAGTAACTGCTTTGGGAGATGTCGATCATTTTCTCTATCTTGGCAGCTATCTTTCTGTTACAGCTAACATCGACAGTGAAATCCAGCATCGTCTGAGATCCGCAAGTGCCGCATTGTCTCGAATGAAACATAGAGTGTTCGAGGATCGGGATATTTGTAAGAAGACCAAAACACTGGTTTATGAAGCCATTGTATTACCAACTTTATTGTATGCCTGCGAAACATGGACTATCTATAAACGTCACCTCCAACTCCTTGAAAGATTTCATCAACGTTGCCTCTGGAAAATCCTGCGAATTACTTGGGAAGATAGGCGAACAAATGTCAGTGTACTGGAAGAAGCAAAGACTACTAGCATTGAAAAAATGATCCTTCAATGCCAACTTCAGTGGACCGGTATATGAGTAATTAAGTGTTGTTAAAGGAACACCTCCTACAACAACCTATGGGTTGTTGGGGTGGCTTGTTGCCCACGCACAAGCCACCCTGGGGAAATCGGTCTGGGTTTGCATGACACAAAAACCCATCGAGGGAAGCAACACCCAACGGGTTGTCGTGTCATGCGAAGTCAATATCTTAAAAGCCAAACTTTTAGATCCATTGATATGGTTACTGCCTTGTCCATTGACAGAAAGTGATTATCTTGGCAAGTACCACATTACACTATGAAATCAAGGCAAACTGTACTCTGATATACAAAGCACCCTTGATGTATAATCAAAAAGCATTTTTAAGAATGTATCTGACTCTTTGTGTGTAATGATCTGAAGACATCCACTTTTGCTATGATCGCATTGAATCTATTCAGAAAGACAATTTGGGCTTCTTTTTCAAAAATTAAGTATATACATATCTAGAATATACCCACTGTCAATTGGCCAGGAAGTGAGCATCACAGCATTTGTTTATACCGTGTCTGACCATGGGAATCTCTCTTCAAAAAGAACTTATTCAAGAAACATGCTGACAAAGTAAAAGTCGCCTGCACAAACTCTACCTTTTCAAGACATGTCCAGACAGTCTTGAAATAAAACTTGTAGGCCAGATGTAGATCACTCGGGGTGCGGAAGGCAAAGAATGGTGTCAGTATTTTTGATCACGATTTTTTCCTTCGAGTGTCTGCTAGCCCAAATTACATATGCATTTTTTCGGTGATGGATAAGATGCAGGCTAGCTATTTCTCTCATGTGCCCTATCCCATATGGGGGTTATACCGTAGTTACAGTACATCCTTACTTTATCTTTGTTGTTATCCTATGAATTGTTGGACAATGGTCTGAATACAGATGACTACTTACCAAGGATGAATTAACTGAGCAGTAGAGCTGTAGCATCCTCCCACATGGTAAGGAGAATTTTACAATGCCCTCACTACCTATTCAAAATTCAGGGGAACTGGGTGTGTGGTAAAATTCTCCTTTACCATGTGGATAGACACTATAGATGGGCTGTCTGTGCACCAAGGTAGATGGAAACAAAAGGCAGAGAAAAATTCTCAGGTGCCTGGAAAGAATATTTTGCCCAATGTGTTTCAGAAGAAATATTTTTCCTTCTTCAGGGACTGCTTTTCTTTCCCCGATATAGTGAGAAAAGAGTCCTTCCAGTATCTCTTCTGCATTAAAATGCTTTGGGCAAAATAAATATTCTTTCCAGGCACCTGAGAATTTCTCTCTCTCTCTTTTCTTTTCATGATACACAAGTGGCTTCCCCTCTCATTGTTTCATCAAGGTAGATGGCTGCTTCATAAACAATAATCTGTATTTATCCACAGTGATTAGCACAAAGCTGACAGTGAAACATCAAAGAAAACTGCACCCCAACACAAGATAAGCTTTCACTGATGAACATAAGATAATGACTGAATATTTAGTTGATTAGTGGACAGTTCTGATAAGCTTAAATTTTGGGGAGCCAATCTTATTTATTTATTTATTTGTTTATTTATTTGATCTGTACCCTGCCTTTCTACCAAAGAATGCTACTCAAGGTACCTTACAGGCACAATTAAAATTGATGAAAACGATAAATCAGATTAAAGTACAATAAAAGCACTGGTTAGGCCTCATCTTGAGTACTGCGTCCAGTTCTGGGTGCCACACTTTAAGAAGGATGCAGACAAACTGGAAAGGTTTCAGAGGAAGGCAACAAAGATGATCAGGGGACTGGAAACAAAGCCCTATGAGGAGAGACTGGAAGAATTGGGCATGTTTAGCCTTCTGAAGAGAAGACTGAGGGGAGATATGATAGCACTCTTCAAGTACTTGAAAGGTTGTCACACAGAGGAGGGACAGGATCTCTTCTCCATCATCCCAGAGTGCAGGACACGGAATAATGGGCTCAAGTTACAGGAAACCAGATTCCTCCCGGACCCAGACATCAGGAAAAACCTCCTGACTTAGAGCAATAAGAAAATGGAACCCACTACCTAAGGACGTAGTGGGCTCTCCAACACTGGAGGCATTCAAGGCACAGCTGGACGGACATCTGTCAGGGATGCTTTGACTTGGGTTCCTGCATTGAGCAGGGGGTTGGACTCGATGGCCTTATAGGCCCCTTCCAACTCTGCTATTCTATGATTCTATGAAAAACACAATTACAGAATTTTAAAAAACCTAATTTTTTTTTTTTAAATTAAAAGGACAGCAGAGAGGGAGCAAACATAGCTTCCTTTGGGTGGGAGTGGCCACTGAAAAGGCCCTCTCTTGATGTTGCCACCAAACGTGGCTCTGAAGACTGTGGTCTCTCCAGAAGGTCTTAAGAACTGGGCAGGCTCAGATATGGGAGAAGACGGTCTTTCAGGTAGCTTGGTCCCAAGCCATATAGGGCTTTATAGGTCATAACCAGAACTTTGAATTCTGCCCAGACACAGACCAGTAGTCTTGCTGTAACAAGGGAGTCATCATTTCTCCCTGTAAGCAGCCTCGGTCAACAGTCTGGATGCAGCATTCTGGACCAGATGAAGTTTCTGAGAAGTTTTCAAAGGCAGCCCCATGTACAGCATGTTACAATAGTCCAAAAAGGGATGTAACTAAAGCATGCATGTCATGGCCAGATCAGACATCTCTAGGAACGGACACAGTTAGCACACTATCCTCAGCTGTGCAAATGCACTTGTGGCCTCCGTTGAGACCTGGGCATCCAGTTTCAGGGCCAAGTCGAAGAGCACACTCAGGCTGCAAGCCTGAGGCTTCAGGGGCAGTGCAACCCCATCAAGCACAGGTTGAGTCCTTATTCCCTGATCTGCCAGTCTTCCAGAAACACAGCTTCTAGAACTCCCACTTCTGGATTTTTGATTGGCTCAGGATCCCCCATCACTTGGAAAAAGTCAGTCAGTCGGCGCTCAGATAGGGCCCCTTCTCACAGTTGCCCAATTTATGGCTAGTGGGTGCATCAGCAGTGGGAGGGAGGGCTGGCCTGCCTGCGCAACCCTGTGTCCCCCTCATAGGTGCCTTCAAGAGGGATTTGTCTGAACCCCCCTTGGATGTCATTTGCTAAGCTGGCATATTAATGAAATTTGGACAAATACATTTTGGGATAGATCTTGAGGCTACCATTCATCCTTAGTATGATATCCAGCAGATTTACAGTGCCTCCCTCTGTAGGGATGGATGCCGAGCCTGGCGCTCGGCTTACAGAGCGCTCGGCTCACGGGCCACTTGGTGAGCGCCCCCGCCATGAAAGCCAAGCCAAGCCTCCGGCGAGCATCAGCTGAGGCGGTCACCAGGCTTCTGGATCCCCGGTGCTATGTTTTTTATGTACGATCTGAAGAGAAACCAGAGTATGTAAAAAACAGCATAAACTACATTAAAATGGCTGTGATTGGTGTAACCAGCACAACGTCTTTTATGTTAAAGATAGCATAAAATATGTTAGAACAACCGTGATTTGCATGGCGTATGCAGACTATACAAATCGCGGTTGTTCTAACATATTTTACGCTGATTTTAACGTAAAAAACGTAGTGCTGGTTACGCAAATCGCGGCCGTTTTAACGTAGTTTATGAGTTTTTAACATAAAGAACGTAGCGCTGGAAATGGAAAGTTCCTTTTCCCAGGCTTGGCTCGCGAGCACGCGAGCCGAGCCAGGGAAAGGTAAGTTGAGCGGAGCTCTGGAGGGTCGAGCCTGGCGAGTTCGCCAAGCTTCCACCCCCCTATCAAGCTCCGCACACAACCCTACGCTCCCCGCCTTTTGAGGTTCCAGATGGTTGTCATTTCCAAAAGTTGTGTTCCATACATTCAGAAGCAGGAATGGTGGGGAGACTGCATGGAGGCTTAGCCATTATTAGGGCCCACAGAACCACCACAATTTGGTTGAAAAAATACAGTTCAAAACCTGAAGAAAGGGGGCCTCTCCTTAGAATTCCCAATGAGGCTTTAAAAGGTGGTTAAAAATAGTTGTGCTTGGCTCAAGTACTTTGGTAGCAGCTTCTCAGTGCTCAAGGGTCCCTGCTTGACCACTACCATTGGACTCAAAACTGACGACTTAGGTCACAGTTCCCCTCAAGGCACCAAAAATGGAAGTAGGGAGCTCACAGGTTCTGCTGCATTATGTGTGGAACCCGACCTTGGACTCAATGGGTGTTCAACCGGGCGGGGGGGGGGTAAAGCTTTATCTTTGGGTATACAAGGCAATCTCTCTAGGTAAAAGAGGCCCTTGTCATGGGCCTGCTGGAGAAAGGAGTTAACTAAGGGGAAAGAGATAGCTCATCAGAAATCCCAGAATGCTTGGTTTGGGAATTGAGGTTAGTCTCCAAAGCAATGCCCGGATGTTTGGATCGGGCCTATCACACACTTCTGCGAAGCCAATCCGTCCTCGATTTGGATGACCAGATCCTTGATCTTGCTTGGATTAGTAGGACTCGGATGTCAGCTAGGCTGTCAAAGGAAAAAATGTTGGTGCTATTCACTTTGAATTCGGCTGCAAATGACAGAAGAACTTGGTTATGAAACCCACACATCAGCTCCAGCTGGGGTGACCAGACCATGGATGGGGAAATGGGGCCAGCTGGCTTCAGAGAGGCTAAGATCTTTGTTTTTCAAGTATAAACCTTTATTATTAACTGTGTTTTTGGGGGGTGGGGGGGAGTTGATTATATAGCGATATTGCTTAGTGGCTATAATGTTGGCTTCCGCTATAAAATCAGCATGCCTTTATTTAGTTATTGCTTAGGAACAACTTCTGGGCCTGACTCTGATTTCTCTCATATATAGGTATATAACTATATCTATACCTGTACCTGCTTATATCTATAAAACATCTCTTGCATTATGGGAAGCACATTCTTAGGAGCACAGCTGTGTGCCTGGAAGTAAGGCCAGTGGAGTTAAGTGTGCAAAGTCAGTCTGAGTGTATGCTGTAATGGATTTGACCTCGAAGAGCACTACAAAGAGATATTGCAGATAACCATCTGAACTGACTTCAGAGGCTTGTAGCCTTGACTCCCTCGATACAGAGAGAGAAGAGACTGACTAAATACATGGGAGTGCACAAATCAGAACCACAAGAAAGAACATATTCTTAATGCTGCTTAACCTGACTGTAATAGAAAAACCAAGCAAGACCAGTGCCATTTAACACGTCTGATTTCAGCTGCAACTTGCTGTTGTTTTAATCTGTTACTGACAGTGTTGAAGTTGAATCGTGATGCAGAACAAAGCAATACTGGTTTGCTTGAAATAGTCGTTCAGAGAGATTTAAAGACAGCAAGAAGAACTAACCAATACAAATTGTATATCGGCATCACCACCTCTATCTACCTATAATGTAGATAGATCAGGGGTGGGCAACCTGTGGCTCTCCTGTGGTTTTGGCCTGCAGCTCCTCCCATAATCCCTCATCATGGCCTATGCTAGCTAGAGTGATGGGAGTTACAGGTCAGAACCTCTGGAGGGCCACAACCTGCCCACCCTTGAGATAAATAAAGGATTAGTTTTTGTGAAGATGTGGTACTAAGACATTTATAGGGTTCTGAAATACACTGTTGCTGAGTTAATTGAAATAAGTGTCCTGTTGTTTTGCAAAAAAAGAAAAGAAAACAGGCAGAGCCTCTGAAAGAGGCACTGTGCTGTGCTTCTAGTCAAGACCAACTTCTAACATGCTGCATCCAAAAAAAAAAGAAAAAGAAAAAAGAATCCATCAGACTCATTCACACGTGATGTGTGACATTATTCACATGGTTGGCTCTTGAGTGCTTGTTTTTATTTACTGAGCAGCACCCATGGGTTGAGTGTGCTGGATCTGGATCAGGGCTACAGCACGAGGGGAGGCAGCTTTAAACCTTTGCCCTGTCATGGTCCCAATCCAGTGTTGCCCTTCCTCCCATGACTGCTATTCATCCCGAGTGGGAAGCTGTCCTTTCCTTCCAGGGTGGGTAGCAGCTGAGCCCCTCCCCATTCCAGAGAAGGACTGCAGTAGGGGCAAATGGTTAACCCCTACCCCACGCCGGCTATAGTCCCAATGTGGATCCTCCCTCAGCTGCTTTTAGTAAAGAAAAGGTTAGCATACCAGGGCCAGTCATGAGATTAGCATAATATCTTGTTTGGCTGTTTAGTAGGTTTTGTATCAGTGCAGAATTCACAGATCAAATTAAAATGGTTGAAACGAACAAAGAGTAACAAAGGGGAAATAAGTACATCGAGGTTGCCATGGTATACACTGTTACTTAGGAGTAAGTTCCTCTGGATACAGTGGAACTTACTTGTGAATAAACATGCATAGGACATCACTGCCCCTCAAGGTGAGAGGAGGCAAACTAATAGCAAAGCATAACCTTGCATGTTTTGAAATGAAGACACTTGATCCAAGAAAATATGGCAGATTTATTGCATGTGAACCCTTGCTTATTTGAAAGGAAAATGATGATGTGTCCTCTTACACGTCACTCCTGCTGGTTTGGTTAGTGATACAGGTGTATCAGAATGTGTGCCACTCCCAATGATCATGTATTTGCTTCTTCCTTACGGTGTTTGAAATATACACAGTGAAATGAGATGACAAACATTCATGCGGCTGTGTGTGTTGTGGTGGGGCAGAGGGAGCAGTGCCGGTGTGTGTGTTTGTGCATGTAGGGACTGGGCCCACTCTTCCTACAGTGGAGGATCTGGGAACAGATTCTGAGGAAGAGGGGGAAGAGGTGGAGTTGGAAGGGGGGGAGGCACCTGAAGCTCCAAGGCCAGGAGCCTTGGAGATAAACTCTACAGGCAGGGAGGAACAACCTGTGTCAAATTCCGTGGGAAAGCAGCCTGAGCAATCTGATCGGAGGAGGGTGAACCGAGCATCACTAACTCCCTGGGTCAAATGTCAGCTAAGGAGGAGGGAACAGCTGACCAATGTCAGATGCTCTAAGAGATTGGCTCTTAAGAATAAGGACCCGCCTTAGGGGGCGTGGGTAGTTTGAGTCTGGAAGGGAGGAGAGGGTCCCAGTTTGGAATCACCTGCTCAACAACAGGGCAATCTTCATTCAAATGAAGTCAGTTTGCTAGGCTGGCCTCGTGCTAATAAAGCTTTTCAGTTAGAAGCTGGCGTGTGGATCTTCTTGGAAGGAGCAGGGGAAGCACGGCCTCGACAGTGCACTCCCCTTTGCATGCTGAAATATTATTCACATGGTGCACAAAGCCAGAGTGAAAATAAAACCTTAAACGTGCCTTCCAGTAGCTGCATAGTTAGCTTTGATTTATTAAAATAGTTGTCAGACAGTATTCTTATTTGTCCTTAGAGAGCTGCATTCATTGGTAATGGAAGCATTGAATTTTCATGTGATAATACCTGAGCAAACAGTGTTTCCCCCCCTTACCTACAATAAATGTGACAAGATTTTTTCCCCTGTGTATGATGATGTTGAATATATTACAAAGACAATGCTGAACATATGTTTATGAAGGCAGTTGGCAAAAGCCAGAGGAGTAAGAAGGTGTTACCAGGGAAGGCATCAGGTTTAGCCATATGAAGTGGAAATCTAACCATCTCTCATGAAGAACTCACCATGATGCCAGTAGATATTATCCTTGGCTTTGATCCTAAGGCAAGTTAACTTAAGGAAGTTTGTAGAGGAGAAGCGTTATAGCCTCTTCTGCCTGCAGCACCCCCCCCCCCCATGCCTCATCGTCATTGTGCACGAGGGCTCAAGAGGCCTTTCAGGAAGTGCAGGTAGCTGCAGTGGGGAGCAGAGGATGAAGTACTTGAAGTTAATTTCTCTTAGGATGCAAGCCTGATCTGGGGGCAATTCCTTCCTCCCCCAACAGGACCCATATGCCCGATCCTACTTTATTCAGCCTTCTGGAGAAGCTTTGGGATTACAGCTCTTACTGCCTGCAAGCCATATATCCCAAAAGCCCATGTCAAAATACTTAGGTCATAAGGTACAAAAGGTTTGACTATCTGGTCATCTTACAAAAGTTGTGGCATCTCCAAAACTTCACGGGAGCCTAACTCCACATCACCATAGCTGTAGAGCACAGGAGATTCCTTTGCTTTGCTTACAGGGCAATGCCCTTTGGCCTGGCATCAGCACCAAGAGTCTTCTCTGAATTCATGCTGGTGGTGGTAGCTCACCTCCAACTCAAGGCCATTCACATCTACCCTTATCTGACAACCTTCTTCTGAGGACCCCTTCACTGACAGAGGCCAATTCAGATCTACAGACCACACTATCTTGTCTCCAGGACCATATGTTCTTACATTTCAAAAAGAGCCACTTCGAACACTCCCAATCCTTAATTCACTTGGGAGCAGTTCTAGACACCTCCAAGGGCATACTATCTTTAGCTCCAGACAGAATCTCTTGGTCAGTTAGCAAAGTACCTCCTCTTCAAACATGCTCAGCAGGCCTTATATTTCTAGCACAAGCCTTGGGGCTCCCACACCACCCTCACTAGGTAGCTCAAGGCATGTATATTTGTGACCTATGAGGTTAAAAACTCCCCTAAACTCACACACATCACATCACAATCCACCAAGGCTGCTTCAGTGGCTTTCTCTACTAATGCTCCTTCAGTGGAGATCTTCAGGACAGCTACTTGGTCCTTACATCACAAGTCTGTTAGGCATTATGGACGGGTTCGTGTTCGTGCAACCACGTCTGTTCTGGATCCTTGCCCCTCTTGGCTTATAAAAACTAGCAGGGAGGGAACGGCCGGCTGGGTCAGAGAGGTGATCAATGCCTCCTTGCGAGAGGGAGTGGTCCCATGCCACCTGAAACAGGCAGGTGGTGAGACCACTCCTGAAGAAACCCTCTCTGGACCCGGAAGATCTTAACAACTTTAGGCCGGTGGCGAATGTTCCTTTCCTGGGCAAGGTCCTTGAGCGGGTGGTGGCCAACCAGCTCCAGGTGCTCTTGGATGAGACTGATTATCTGGATCCATTTCAGTTGGGGTTCAGGCCTGGTTTTGGCACAGAAACGGCTTTGGTCGCCCTGTATGATGACCCATGTCGGGAGAGAGACAGGGGGAGTGTGACCCTGTTGATACTCCTGGATCTCTCAGCGGCTTTCGATACCATCGACCATGGTATCCTTCTGGAGTGGCTGTCTGAGTTGGGGGTGGGGGGCACTGCATTGCAGTGGTTCCGCTCCTACTTGGATGGCCGGCTCCAGAGGGTGGTGCTTGGGGAATGTTGCTCGGCCCCATGGACTCTCCAATACGGGGTTCCTCAGGGGTCGGTCTTATCCCCCATGCTATTTAATATCTACATGAAACCACTGAGTGGGGTCATCCAGAGTTTTGGAGTGCGTTGCCATCAGTACTGCTGATGACACGCAGCTCTATTTCTCCTTTTCATCTTCAGCAGCTGAGGCTGTGGATGTGCTGAACCGGTGCCTGGCTGCGACAATGGACTGGATGAGGGCTAACAAACTGAGGCTCAATCCAGACAAGACTGTTAGTGGGTGGTTCCTTTGACCGAATGGAGGGTGTTCAACCTGTTCTGGATGGGGTTGCACTCCCCTTGAAGGAGAAGGTTCATAGCTTGGTCGTGCTCCTGGAGCCATCTTTGTCACTTGAGGCTCAAGTGGCCTCAGTGGCAAGGAGTGCCTTTTACCAGCTTCGGCTGGTGGCCCTAGCTATGCCCCTATCTGGACAGGGATAGCCTGGTCTCAGTAATCTACGCTCTGGTGATCTCTAAGCTAGACTACTGCAATGCACTCTATGTGGGGCTGCCTTTGAAGACTGTTCGGAAGCTGCAGCTTGTGCAAAATGCGGCAGCCAGGCTTATTGCAGGGACCGGAAGGTCCGAGCATATTACACCAGTTCTGGCGCGCTTGCACTGGCTGCCAATATGCTTCCGAGCCGAATTCAAGGTGCTGATTTTAACCTATAAAGCCCTACACGGCTTAGGACCACAATACCTGACGGAACGTCTCTCCCAACCGCTATCTACCCGGACACTGCGCTCAACATCTGGGGCCCTCCTCCGACTGCCACCTCCAAGAGAGGCTCAGTTGGTGGCAACGAGGAGGAGGACCTTCTCGGTGGTAGCCCCCCAGTTATGGAATTAGCTCCCCACTGAGACCCACCTGGTGCCAACCTTACTATCTTTTCAGCGCCAGGTTAAGACTTCCCTCTATGTCAAGGCATTTAGTTAGGAGCTTGGAATAGCACGGAGGGGATTGTCACCTGTAGGCTCAGTTTTATTGGCTTTTGTATTGTTATTTTAAACTGTGTTTTTAAATTTGGTTTTTAATTTTTTAAACTATTTTGTATGTTTTTTATTGTTGTTTTTATGTATAGAGTGTTGTGAACCGCCCAGAGAGCTTCGGCTGTGGGGCGGTATATAAATGAAATAAATGAAATGAAATTATAAACTGAACAAATATGCTCCAGCAGAAGCAGCTTTCAGACATAAGAGTATTACAACAGGTTCTCCTTCAGACTTATTCAGACTGCTTTTGGGGTCCACCCTATGGAAATGGTTGATTTTGTACATTCCATGATAGGTGTCTCCTCGCACAGAATGGAATGGATAGGAATGGAAAGTTGGGTACTTACCATGAAGTTCCATTCTGATTCAGTGTGCAGGAGACATCCACACCACACCCTGTGGCAGGCTGAGCACTCTCATTAGTTATGTTTCCCAAAGGGAGTGTGCCAATCCCTAAAGATGGATTTTTTGTACTAACTCTTCAAATGTCCCTACATTTCTTCCTTTTTTGTTTTTCTGGCTCCTCAATCACTACTCTGTCTAAAAGCTCTGTTAGAAAGGAGAAGCCACAGAGGCCAAGACCTAAGCAAAAAGACTGGTCATGTGTTCCTTGCCCGTCTGGGGTAGTGGGAGCAGTTGATCATAACGGATGTCTCCTGCACACTGAATCAGAACGGAACTTTATGTTAATTACCCACCTTTTCATTCTAAGTGTATGTTTTTTGCACTTGGTTCTAGTTCAGGGGTGCAGAATCTCAGGCCTAGGGGCAAAATCTGGCCCACCCGGGGTCCCAATCTACCCCTCTGGGGTTCCCTAGATGGTCATGACCCCAAACTGTTGATCATTTGGTGGTTTCCTAGCTTTTGTGTGCACCCCCCATACTTAAGGGATGAAATACCTTTTCCAAGGCTTAGTTACTGGCAGTAAAAGCTTTAACTAAAATATGCTGGTATTTTTGGTCTTTTGACTTCAGCCCCACCCTCCTCTGGAATGCAGCCTCTGAGAACTTCTCTGAACTGGAATATGACCCTCAGGTTGAAAGAGGTTCAGCATCCCTGCTCTAGTTGGTGGATCTTAGGGTTCTAGTAAAAACCCCCGCAAAGTGGTTAAAGTGTTGGCCTGGGACTCAGGAGATTCAGGTTCGAGTCCCCACTCGGCCATGAAGCTCCCTGGGTGACTTTGGGTCAGTCACTGACTCTTAGCCTATCCTACCTCACAGGGTTGTTGTGAGGATAAAATAGAGAGGAGAGGACTATGTAAACCACCTTGGGTTCCTTCCAAGAGGAAAAAAAAGAGGTGGGATATAAATGTAATACTAAAATAAAATAAACAAAAAGCCTGAAGTCTCACCAACCTTGTCTACAACTAATGCAATACTTCCACCACAACACTTATTATGAACCTGCACACAAACCTGCCAAGCTGTTGGAACACAACTAGTATCTTCTGAATTCTACAGCAAGAAGGGCTTCCGGGTGAACATGGAGCCTTGAAGTCACACAGAATTTCTGTGAGACAACTGATACAGCGTTCCTGGCCAGAGAAATTCTGACTGGGGAGTCTACTTCTGATAAGAATATAAGATTTGATGTTACCCCCAAAATATCTCGCAGGGTTATAAATTGCTTTCTGTTTGCCTTTCGGCGGACAGACTGTGGCTGTAACCTGAGGTGGGGGAAAACGGCGCTGTATTCAGGAGATCGGCTTTTACTGATCATTAGAGGTGTACGTGTTCGCTTCCAAAATGATGGATTATATCTAGACTGGCCGATTTGGAATCTTTCTACAGCACAGTAGGAATTATAATTAACTGTAAGTTGAATGTGGGTATATCTGGGAGGCAAAGAAGATAAGAAGTGCTAATTGGAAGGAGGGCTATAATTCTTTTATGTGCAGTGGAATTTTGGAAGTACAAGGGCAATATGACTTCAGCATTTATGTTGCTTTGGAAAAAGTTGGAAAACAATATTCTAAATAAACTGGAAAGAAGAATCCAAGGTTGGGATGTAAACTTTGAAGTAGACTTAACAAAAAAAAGACGGGGATTGGACACTACACAGGAGGAGAAAGAAGTAATTAAGGATGTTGGAGACTTTCCAGAAATTCACAGAGGCGTTGAAGTTTTAACTGGATTGAATTTGTTTATGGAGAATGCTCGAAGAAAAGTTATGACGCAGTTTTTAAAACCCAAGATGGCGAATGTTGAGATTCACAGAGGCTTTGAAGTCTGGATTGGACTGAATGTGCCTGAGAAGAAGATTCATGAAGCCAGTGAGCAAGATCCCCAGAGTAGGCTTGCTTTGTTTTTTATTCAGAATCTGGAATTTAATGATTATCCATTTGACAGAGGGAAATATGAGCTTTTTTTTATTTTTATTTTTTTAAATCTGATTTTGTTTTGACTGGGAAAAGATAAAAGGCTGTTGTTTACTGAATTATTCAGATAAAGGGATTGCCTATATGATTTGTATGGACTTTAATCATTTGAGAAAAGGGATTGCTTATATGATTGTTCTGGATTTTAAATATAAATGGTGATGTAAGAGAAAATATTACTATTATTAAGATATAAGCATATTAGGTCTGTTTGGAAATATTTAGTTAAAAATGTCTTTTTAATCTTGTGTGGAGGATTTGACATATTGAAGGGGAAGGTTGTTTTTTTGTTTTTGTTTTTTGGAGTTTGTTTTTTTTGTCTTTTACAAGTAGAATGATGACTTATGTGCTTCTGTTGTTTTGTTAGCTGTTACTTATTTTTTAACTTTCAAACTTTTCTTTATAAAAAAAAAGATATCTTTAAAATTAAAAGTGAAGTGGTTTATGGATAGATAGAAAGAAACAAGGAGTAAATGTACTATACTAGAGAGGGATTCTTAATATTCTTAATAATGGGATTTTAAATTGGATTAAAATGTTGTTTTGTTTTTGGTTTGCCGTAACTGAATGTGAGGTTTTGTTAACAGAAAATGTTGTAAGAATAACTGTGGTTGCTTAAGCTGTGGAGAAGATTGGAAGTCCTTTTTAATTGTGTATATTGTTTGTTATATATGTGTTTTTGTGTTTGTATGAAATGAAATTTAAAAATTCACAAACAAAAATTCTACAGCAAGAAGAATTTTGACTGGCAAAATGTATTTTGTTCATTGCAGAGCTACTTGTGGCATATTTTATACAGAAATGTCTTAGTGTGACAGTCTCCCATGCACCTGGCCAGGCTTCCACTCTCTGTATTATCCCTTTGCTCTTCCCAACTCTTCTGGAGAAGAGACAGACAATTGCACTGTTAAAACACCCACAAGCCAGAAGGGAAAACAAAATCTGTCATCCCACTGGCATAGTCTACAGAGCATGAAAGCATACAGGAAAGCACCAGGCAATTATCCTTGGCGGGAATAATTACTTTGTAGTAAAGAAAATGTCAGGTCTTATCATCCAAACACTTACTCAGGTGAGTAAAATTTATGAAAATAAAGTCACAAAAATGAAAATGAGAGCTTATTAGCATGCGAGAAGAGATCTTATAGCCCTAGAAAAATATAGCACTTTCTCTGTTTTGCTTGTTTTTTTTAATTACAGCCCCCCCCATTAAATATCACATATATGTGGACCCATGAAAAAGTTCCACAGAAAGGGAAAAAAAGAGCCAGTCAGGGCAAAGGGGAAAACGTTTTTCTTCCTTTTATATACTCCTGCTTCTCCCTTTATTCTTTGCCCAGATCCTACTTAGGGTCTGCAGATGCAAAAGCAGGAATTGCAGGAACTGCAGGTGAAAATCAAATGTATAAAATGCAGTATATCCACATTTCATTGTTTTCAACTGGATGCTCATTCAGATGCACATCCAGAATATGCATGAGGAGGTATCTCTAAACATCCAACTGAAAGCAATACAGTGCAAATCATGTTCCTTTCTCTTCTTTGTCTTGCAGAGGCTTGTCCTCCTTACTTCCGAGTAGACATGCTGAGGCTTGCCCTCCTTACATGTGAATAAACATGCTGCTCAGGCGTATGTCTGAGTAAGCAGAAGCTAGGTATTTGAAAGTGCTGTGGAGTGATTCATTCCTGCTTTCTTCTGAGCAGACATGCGAGGATTGGTACTTGGGATGCTATTTGGAAGTGTTGCTGAGTGATTCATACCTGCTTAATCCTGAGTAGACATGCAGAAGCCCTGTCCTGCTTACTTCTGAGTAGGCTTAAAATAGGTAATAATCACATAATTGTCCCACCAACTTTGCCTTTAACCACACCCATATGGAATGCACCTCCTGAGACTTTCACTAGGGTGGAATTTGGTTGAAAAAGGCTCCCCATCCCTGCTTTATATCATTTCACAAAGTTGTTGTTCATATTTAAACCAAGCTTTAGTTTCCTGTCTCTTCGTAATAGGGGTATGGGATGCAGTAGACCACATCTACATTCAGAGTTTCATTGTTACTCCTGTTTCTACTGTGAGTATATGAAGAACAGACTTCACCAGAATGTGCTTATACAAGCATGCTGCTAGATGCACCAAGTTGACATATAGAAGAGCTACAACTTAGAAGTTAATGGCCTGGTTGCTTTTCAGGAGCTTCTTCACATAGCTTGCAGTGGTGTGGCAGGGAATGGTTATGCTTGACCCCTTCCCACCCTGCTCTGTGTGAACAGATGGGGTAGGACTGCAGCCATGATACCTTGTTCTGAGAAATTCCAGCATCTTGACCCAAACAACATTTGGAGTTGTTTACTTGATTTTTAAGAAATTAATCAGAGGCTGAAGTGAGTAATGACTGAGAAAGCACTTCGAATAAAGAGGGATTTCCCCTATACTTACATGCCTGCCTCAAAAAATGTATTAGATAAGCTATACTGTGGTGATGACATTGCTTGTAGAACATTTTTTTTGAAGGGAATTCCTAATTCAAGGTATGATCTCAGTGAGTACAGACAGAATGCCCTTCCTGTGATAGCACAAACTAGGTCGAGGTGGGCAAAATACTTTGGGATTCTGGTCTCATGTAAAGTAGCCCATGGTGAGTTTGTTGATGCGAGAAAAAATCCTAAAGTAGCGGTCTGTTATGGAGTATGGATAGAGCCCTCTATTTGCGGATATTAGATATTCTGGCACACGGGCAGGATTTACTACATAAATACAGTGAGTCTGATCACCCCCAAAATATGCAACCAGAAGTAGTTTTGTACAACAGTGTTCCACCCATATACATTAAAATGGTGTAGGGTTTTTTTCTTCTTCTGAGGTTGTTGTTCTTGCTAAGAAGAGGTACACAAATGGTTCCACATGTTTAGTATTATGCATACCTTCAAGTATTTTAAATACATTTTCTTGACATATTTCTTTCCAGATTATATTTTTTCCATTTTATGAATCCTATATTACAGTATATATGATAAAATGCAGGAAAGTGCTCTTCTGTGCAGGCATTTCACTGGTAACCATGATGACCATTAGTGCTGTGGGTATGAACCATGAAGAAATGACAGTCTAAAACATTTCCGGGACAAATAACCTTCAGTTCATTCTATTTGCTGTAACACAGAGAAATGTGATTAGGCATGATGTTCAACTGACTGTGAAGAAGGTGTCATGTATCACTTTTCACAGTTGTTGTGATAATGACCCATTATCAATTATGCCTTGCGTTATTGCATTAGATCAATTGTATAATTAATCTGTATTTGCTTTTCCCCTGCTGTGATAAACATATTGGCATTACCATATACAGTCGGTGCTTTATTTAATTTTAGCAATTTACTTCTTATAGATTCTTTAGCAAAGAATACATTTGGAAAACATATTTGGTTTGATGCAAATGAACATAAGATCATTTCACCCAAATAGGAGCTAAGTGCTCACTTGTGCTTTTTCCATGACAGCATTCGCAATCTGTTGTGTTTGAAGTGACTGCTTCAATATGAACATATTCTTCATTTTCACTGTTGTACTGTGGTCCAGAACAGAGTTAACTCTGCCAGTATCTTAACCATGTTCAAGAGACTTGGAGGGTTCAGCAGACTCACGTGCAATTCGATTTTTTTGTCTCTAGGGTTTATTTATTTAATATTTTTAATCTGCCCCAAAACAAGCATTATCTGGCAGATTACAAACAGTTAAAAGAATACAATACAATACAAATATTTTATTTTTATTATTTATTTATTTATTTATTATATTTATTATATTTATACCCCGCCTTTTTTCCTGCAAGGAACCCAAAGCGGCTTACATCCATTTTATCCGCACAACAACCCTGTGAGGTAGGTTAGGCTGAGAGGCAGTGACTGGCCCAAAGTCATCCAGTGAGTTTCATGGCCGAGCGGGGACTAGAACCTGGATCTCCCAAGTCCCAGTCCAGCACTCTCACCACTACGCCACACTGGCTCTCTAGGTAAAATACAATACACAATACAAAATATTAAAAGAATAAGTACAGTACACAATGACAAACAGCACAGGGATAAATACATGTAAAAACATGTATGAGCAGGCATAAAAATTTAAAAATTAACTACCACATGAAGCACATGATATCTCTAATAATTGCACAGAAGAATGGATTGAGCTGAGAAAGGCTGTACCTGTGGATAGTTCCCCTTCTATACAGATATGAAAAGTACAGGAGGCCTCTTCTCCTTGGCATCTGGTCACCCTCATCTCTGCCTTTCTCTTTAAAATATTGCTGTGATTAGGGTCCCAAGACACCAATTGAAGAGAAATTCCTAAATAGAGGGGTGGACAGATGGTAGATCTGGAGATGTTTTGAACTTCAACTACCAACATTTCTGACCATTGGCCATGTTGGCAGAGGCCTCTGGGAGTTGAACTCCAAAACATCTGGAGATCTACCATCAGCCCACCTCTGCCTTAATACACAGAAGTCCCATTTAAGTGTTGATGACAATAGTCACTCAGTGTGTAGAACTTGTAAACTGAGTAGAGAGATATTTGCAATCATATAGGGTCTGAAATGTGCAGGGGGCATATTTTCCACTTCCCTTTCTATATATGCCCTGCTGTTAGCCACACATAATATTTATGATATTTTATTTATTTAATACATTTAAATATACCACCCTTCAATTCTAAACTCCTGGGACAGTTTACAATAACCAATAAAATACAATGAAACAATAAAAGACAGTCTTAAAAATGGCTTGCGGCTAGGATATCTGAAAGACTGCCTCCTCTCGCATGAACGTGTCCATAAACTGCAATCTTTGTCAGAGGCCCTGTTGTATGTCCCATCACTAAGAGAGAGTAGGTTGGTGGGTCTGTACCAGCACCTCGACTTGGACCTCCCTCCTGAGTGAGGTCAGGTTGGCTCCAACCCTACTCAGTTTTAGACAGGCAGGAAAAAATGGCCCTGTTTCACTGGGCCTTTCATGTGATCTTAATATTTTTTTTTGGCTTCTTTTAAAGAATGTTTTGTTTCTGCTTTTATCTGTTGTGATTTCATTGCGTTATTATATTGTTTTAAATTACACATTACTTTGGGGGGTCCCAGGGGGCAGAGAAGTTATCTATAAACACTTTTAATAAGTAAATAAATAAATAGTAAAAACAATAGGCAACATCCAAGTGTGTCATTCTGCTAGTGCAAATGATGTTGCATTAGTAGAAACTAGGTTCCGAACTATGTATGTGCAAGAGAAGAATCCAACTAAAGTTGCATTTGCAGAAGCTCAGTTGCACAAGCATTTGTGCATTATGCTTGCACAACCCATTGTACAACCGGTTGTGCATAACTCTTGTGCAACTCCTTGTGTGACCTGTTGTGCGACTGGTTGTGCATTCTGGTTGCGCAACTGCTTGCACAACCAGTTGTGCAAGCGTAATGGGCAGCTGCTTGCACAATGGAAAGATTCAGTGGAGCTCTGCTAGCACTATTTGAGTTTGAGGAATGACACCATTTGATACTGCCCAATAACAGTATGAAAAAGAAAATACACCAGAGCTTATGCCCAAAAGACATAAGAAGAGTCATGCTGGATCAGACCAAATACTTTTGTTGTTTTTAATTTTATTGCAACAGAATAACATGATGGCTACCCCTCTGGGAACTGTCCAAAGAGTTTCAGGGTCCAATGTATCTAAGGCATTGTAGTGAAAATAATTTGCAAGCAAAAGATTTACTTAATTGCTCCAAATCGAGTAGGTCATTTTGATACTACTATTCACATGGGGAAAGTTCAGCAGTGTTTCCAATCCCCCCCCCCCCATGAAAAAGTCTTTTTAATTTAAAGAAATAGGAGAAATGGTTGACCCATTTTTCTCCCAGTGATATCAAAGGAAATCACTTCTCTGTAATAAACAACTCTATTTTGAAGACTGGACTTGAATTCAGAAATGGAGTATTAAACTCCATGGAATAGCACAGAGATGGGAGGAAAACTGCAAAACATTCAAAGAGAATGCTTAATTAACTTCCACCATACTTTCTGATATTAAGGGAATGTATTTAATAGTTACCCCCCTCCCCCCAATTTTAAAAGAACAGGTCATAGAAGCCTTTTATCCTAAAGTTGACTGTTTTGTCATGACCCAGGACTCCAGCAATAACCTGGACATGGATACAGAGGCCAAGAAACCAGTGGTGTCAATGGGAGAGGCACTGGGCTCAAGCACCACTGCAGAACTGGAGATCCCCGAGCTGCTGGAGACACCCAAGCCAGAGACATGAGAACTTAAGAGCCCTGCTGGATCAGACCAAAGACTTATCTAGTCCAGCATTCTGTTTGCACAGTAGCCAACCAGATGCCTGTGGGAAGTGCACAGAAGCAGGACACGAAGGCAAAAGCACCCTCCTGTTTATGTTCCTCAGCAACTTGCTAGTAGCCATTCTCCTCCATGAATTAGTCTCATCCCCTTTAAAGCCGTCTACGTTGGTAGCAATCACTTCATCTTCTGCTAGCAAATCCCATAATTTAACTGTGTGCTGTGTGAAGAAGTACTTCCTTTTACCTGTTCTGAATCTTCCACCAATCAGCTTCATTGCATGACCTGTTTCCAGTATTATGGGAGTGGGAGAAAAACTTCTCCCTGTCTACTGTCTCTGCACTATGCATAATGTTATATGTCTTGATCATGTCCTCTCCTTATCATTTCTCCCTAAGCTAACAAGCCCCAAATGTGTAACCATTCCTCATAAGGAAGTTGTTCAAGCCCCTTAATAGTTTTTGGTTGCCCTTTTTCTGCACCTTTTCCAGCTCCACAATATATTTTTTGAGGTTGGTGACTCTACACAGTATTCCAAGTGTGGTTGTACCGTAGTGTCACGCCCCGGCCCCCTGCTTCTGAGAGGTGAGGAGTGTCAGGGGCTCCAGCACTTACTCAGACTTCAGTTTTCTGAGAAGGAGGACACTGGAGGCTTGTGGCGTTTCTTTCATTAAAGGTTTATTTACACTGAGCTCAAGATGAGGGTCCACAATGTTCCCAGTCCAACAGACCTCTTCCTCCCTCTCAGCTGCCAAAGGATTTTCTCCAGAGATCCCAAATCAGCTCTCTTCCCCCTCTTTATTCAAAACTCTCCAGCCTGACTTCCTGCTACTCCCCAGGCCCCACCTGGACCCTCCCCTTGGCCTAGTAGGACAAAAGCTACCAGTTGAAGAGCTACAGAGTGTGGCGGGGGGGGGGGAGCTCAGGGGCAATCCTCAATCACTTTGTAATCACAGGCACTTGTCAGGTTCTCACGTCACTGTAAACCCACAGAGGTTCTGAAACTGCTGTGGGTTTAAACTTGCCCCGGGCCCCGGCTGTGCTCAACTAAAGGTTGGACACAGCGGGGGTCTGGAGGCGCTGCCTCTCCCCTCAGTCCTCTGGTCAGTATCCCAGGGGACACCGCAGGAGCACTGACGGGAGAGCAGTGGGGATGACTTTTCACCAGCTGTCAGAGGCCCCTTGCCCTTGCTCAGTGGGGTTGCGTCCCTGCTGAGCAAGGGCAACGAGCCCCCCTGACTGGCCCACCCCCCCGAGCCCCACTCACCTCTGCTGCCCACAGATGTCGCTGTGCCATCATTGGCCTGCATGGCGGGGGTGTGGCATGTGTACGCCAACCCCCGTCACGCTTGCCCACACTGCAGCAATGCCTCCCCCCAGCTCACCCCCCATTCCTGTTGGGCTGTGGCACCCATGGGCACCACAACCCAGCGGGACCAGGGGGGGCGAGCTGGGGGAGTGCCTCCTTTCTCTCCCGCGCCGATAGCCCAGTGGGTCCATCGGTGCGGCAGGTGGGACGGAAAGGAGGCTCCGGAAGGACCTGCTGGGCTGGCGTTCCTTGAGAGGAATGCCAGCACAGCGGGTCCTTCGACAGATGGGTACGCAGTGCAGAGCTAGAGGAGCCGGCTTTCCTCTACCCCTTCGCTGCATCCCGACCTGTCCTTTCGCCCAGCAATGGAGAGGATGGATCTTCTTAAGCTGTGCCGGGTGAAAGGACAGGTGGCTACGCAGCCATGGGGTAGAGGAGCCAGCCGGCCGCCATTGAGCCTCACCGCTGCTGCCGCCAGCAGAGAGTAAGGTAAGCCGGGGCGACGGTGAGGCAGGGGAGCGAGGTGAGGCGAGGCAGGGGGGCTGCTCCATGCCCTCTTCCCACTTGGGATAGGGGTGCGTGGCAGACACCGGGGGCTTCAAATTTCTCCATGACCAGATTTCACCACAGAATGACCTTTTCCAACCTCCTTGAGTTTTTTTTTTTTTTTTGGTCATCGAGTTTTAAAGAAACAAATGCTTAGTTTTTCAGTTCAGGTGTCGCTTGAGCACTTGGCCGGCTGACATCAGCCAGAGTCCCATGGCCAGAGCAGCAGCCAATGTTTGGTGCTCTGGCCAACGGGCTCTGTGCCCCTTGTGGCTTGCAGAAGGGTTACCATGTTGTCTGGGTTCGGATGACACATTAAACCTCAGTAGGTTTAGTAAACCCTACTGCAAGCCATGGCTTAGTAGAGTGGTTAAGCAGACACCTGAACCACCCTAACTAACCTGTCCTAGGTTTGCACGACACTTTAAACTTCAATAGGTTTACTTGGGTGGCAAACCTACTGAGGTTTAACATGTCATACAAACCCAGTCACTGAGTTATAAGGCATCCCTGAAAGGTAATTTAGACTGATCCCAAGCACATACCAATAGATTTGTGTAATGGCAGTGTGATAGATTGGCAGTTTTGTTGGTTGCTTCATGACTTCCCCACCAATGGGGATGATTTTGTTTTCTCTCTTGCTGTTGCAAGTGCATTGGATTGTGATTATAGCTGCTGGCATAGTGGGGCCATAGGATTGGCCTTCCCTCCAGATATCATAGCTGTTCGGCTACACTGCAGATTATCCTGGGTATGGCTTTTCTCTCCCTATTCCCCTGGGTTTACATTTGTATTCCAAGTCTGTTTAAGACGAGAACTCCATGAAGCTGTTCCATCAGACAAAGGGTAAATGAGCCTTATAAGAAATCTCTCTCTCTCTTTCTCTTTTTCATCACAGTCAGAAGAAGCTTTATTATCAAGATGGGTTTCATGCAAATGAGGATGCGGTTTTGCTAAAGGTGCATTTAATATTATTGCTGTGGCAATAATAACATTCCACTAGTAGAACCGAATGCTTTATGTAGTTTGAAGAAATGTTACTGTTATTTGAAATATGCACTGCTGAATAAATGGAGGTGAACGGGGTTTTGTTTTGCCTCTGTGTCTTAAAATATGAACATGATGGAATGCTGAAAGCCTTAACTCGAAGAAGGAGCAAGCTTTCCATTGTAGATCCCTTCCATCATGTTGCTGCCTTTGGGTAGTATCTGATCATAAATCATCATCATCATCATCATCATCATCATCATCATCATCATCATCATCATCATCTCTTTTGATTACACTACAGCCACAGTGGTTTTCTGTCAAGGCAGGACCACAAACAGTTCCTCTCTCCTAAAGCATGTAATCTGAATTATTAAAAATTGATCAATTTCTGTTGTCAAGCAGACAGTTCAGGTACAGAAAGGCTATCTACTCCCAAGGCTCTGAGCAGTGCCACCTTCTGGTGGCCTCACTACACATTACAGTGTAATGATTACATACAAATGCCTGTAGCTGGAAGTGGAACCTTTTGTTTTGTTTTGTTCCAGGAAAAGCTGTTTTATGAAGGAGAGTTTGGACTGGTGAAGTAGCAGATGGGAAAAGAGTGCAGCAGATCCTCCCGGCTACTTCTCTGCTCCAAATTGTGTTCTCCTGAAAAAAAAAGGGTTTTGGGGGCTCAGTGACCTGTGTTGGTAGGCCTGTGTAGTGAGGTCCTGAGACTGGATCAGCCAGAACCCATTTTCCAACAGTCTCCAACCAGATGATGCTCTATAACTCAGAAATAGCGCAAGATGGAAAAAGGCATCTCCACTGCTTACCATCACCATATGGCAGCCTTGCCTAACCTGGTACCTTTCAGACATTTTGGACTTCAGCTCCCAGAGGCCCCTGCCAGCATGGCCAATGGTCAGGAATGCTGGGAGTTGTTAACCAAAACATCGAGAGCGCATCAGGTTGGGAAAGGATGTCATATGGTAAAAGATGTTTACCATTAGTAGAGATGTGGACAAATTTCTCCATGACCATATTTCACCACAGAACAACCTTTTCCAACCTCCTTGATTTTTTTTTTTTGGCCATCGAGTTTTAAAGAAACACATGCTTAGTTTTTCAGTCCTTGTAATACTGTAATACGGAATAAAGAAAATAATAATAATAAAGATGGCATTTATTTCTAATGATGCAGGGTAGTTTTTGTTGATTAATTTGTAAGTTGTCCATGGAAGGCACCTGTATTGAGATTTTAGTACTGTGTACAATGTATTTAAATATAATCTATTAATTAATGGATAGATTAGTTAGGTCAGATGATTAATAGATAAAAAAATCTTTAATGACCTTTGAAGAAGTCTTTCATAGTCTTAGTACATTTCCTTGGTCTGCTATTAGGCTAACGACCAAGTAGCAAGGCAGATTGCCATGGAATATTAATCAGAACATTTTGAAATTGTAAATAAACATGTCTGTAGCAATCTTGATAAAGAGCAGAATGATAAAAATGGTTATAAAAACTGAATTAACATTTTAACTGTAAAAAGCTTGTGCTTTGATATCACAGGAGAATAGTGTCAGACAGTAGATAAAATTAAATATTCCCAAGTGGTTTTACAAGAATCAGTGCTATCAATATTTAATGGATTGTGGCAGAATTTAGTGCCATTCAGAAGAATGCAAATAAAGGTTATAATAGAAATCACCTTGACTGAATCTTCCACAAAATGCAAAGACTCTGTGGATGTTGGCCCACATATTCAGATCATGCAGTGGGTGAGGAAATCCCACATTAAGCATTGTGTGCACACGCACAATTTACCACTGAACAGTTGACTGGCAATGTAAGAGGTGAAAACGGAGCCTGATTCCAGTTATCCTTTCCTCTCCACTTCAGTGCACGTATAAAGATTTCTGGATCAGGGCTATGCTCTCTTAAATATTCTCAGTAGCAACATGATTGCTTTCTGCTCTCCTTTTCTGCATAGTTGATAAATTAGTGAAAAGACAGAAAAGGTATGTGCTTTTTGAGTGTAGGATGCATATGTTGGGCAGTATCCAAGAGGGCCGCTGTGCTTATGCAATTGACATAGTGACTGGGTTCAGACAACCCAATAACCCCCACTCAAGGGTTGAGTGTAGGGTGTTGTTGAACTGTGGGGTTGTTGTTGAAACATGGGTTATCGTGTTGTCTGAACCCAGCTGAGATAACAAACCATGGTGAACAACTCACAGTTCATAACCCAACAACAAACCATGGGTTCTCTTCATGGGTTGTTTACGGTTTGGACAACACACACAACTACATTTCAACAACAATCCTCAGTTCAGAGACAACCCACACTCAACTCATACTTAACCCTTGAGTGTGGGTTATCATGTTATCTGAAACCAGCAGCGTTAGCATAAGTGACCTCTAGTGCAATGCTAATAGTGTAAGCTGCCATGATGGGTTTTCCACAGAAACTCATTGTGCCAGCTTATGCTATTGGCATTGCGCTAGAGGTCACTTACACTAGTGCTATGTTAATTCTGCAAGCGCATCAACCCCATTGGATACTGCCTGTTATGCTTCAATATAATGGGGCTAACTAGAAGTGTGTGTGTGTGTGTGTGTGTGTGAGAGAGAGAGAGAGAAAATCCAGGACTTTGTATCACATTACTTTTACAATATATTTTTTCCTAGAAGTGGGTAGAACTTCATGTCTCCATTCTAAGAACAGTGTAGTGGATCCAGATTTTTAATTCAGATATCTGTCAAACTTCCTCTTAGAATGCATGAATGAAACTGAATGAGTTTAGCAGGTTCTGATGAATTTTGGTGGCTTCCAAATGCTTCTTTTGTGTTGTGACCCATTGTGTTCCTCGGCTTACATTGCAGTTGAAGTGCAATGGGCTCATCATACCACGTGAACACATATATAGTTAGGGGAAAGAAAGGAGGAAGGGCAGTGTCAAGGTTCCACCTGTACCAGGTCCAGGACACCTTGATCAGCTCCTTAAAGATATTTTGCTTCTTTAAGAGCCCCTCCTGTCTCAGGATGCCAATTCTCTGCCCTTTACCTTCTCTTCCCAGTAATGTGGGATTAGGCTTTAGGCGTGGTGCAGAGACACTCCAAACAACTTGATGTTAATAATAACTGTTTACTTTAGTAAATTTTGGTATAGTAGATTCACAGTAACTTAAGGTAATTACACAAATAGAGCTGTATTCTTTCAAAAAGCAGGTATAATAGAAATAAAAGAAATAACGCAGTTCTCTCTAACCTAGCTACTCTTTCACCTGTAACCTTAATAGAGATTCCTTCCCAGCCTAGCCCTGGCTGTTCTGCATTCTTCAGTGATATTCAGTCTCTGCTTCTCTGTCAGTCTCTGCTTCTTGGTGTGTGCAGTTTCTCTGCGCTCTCTCTCCAATTTCACTCTCTCACTCCTGCAGCTTTTCCACACCTCTTTATTTACCCTCCCACAGAACTAGAAGGTTTACAATCATGTGACCTAAAACTGGGGAAATGAAACTTAACTCCATTAGGGGGGAAAGGAGACTTCTTTCAATGAAAAGGAAACTATAACTCCTTTAACTATAACTATAAATGAAACTCAGGAATGCCCCCCTCCCATCAGGAGATGTTTGGGCCTACAGGCTTCAACCTAACTCAAGCCTGTGTAGGCCTCAATCCTTCACAGGCAGCAATACAGAAATGAATAGAGAGTAGACCTCAGAGATGCAATGAAAATGGTTTATTTCATTTCAGGTTTTGCTACTCTTCTTCAGGGGCAACTTGTTAAATCTATCTACAGTATAATCCTATGGACTATACTCAGAAAAATAATAAAATAGAACACACTGAATTACTCCATACAACATCAAAAGAATAAAATAAAATAAATTTAAAACTCCACATAAAGGTATACATAAGACAAAATTTAGTATTTGGACTTTACTAAAATAAAACTAAGAATTAGATTTAAATGATTTTAAAAACAAAAGACTAAAAAGGGAGGAGACATAGCAAAATGATTGTATATTCTACTCAGAAGTAAGCCCTATTGAGTTCAATGGGGCTTACTCCCCAGTAAGTGTGTAGGACTGCAGCCTTAAAGAATAAATAAAAAAAGTCTTCTATGCTACCTCAGAGTGGCTATAGTTCCCTTCATGTGCTAATCACAGGAAGAGGATCTATGTGATTAAAGGGGCAGTGGGTGTGCTCCTGGACCCACCCCCATGAACACATGGCTTCCTTGTCCCATCCACTGAAGTCTATGTGCTGAGCATGGACTTCTGTAGTGGAAAGGCCCATGCACACAGACTTGTATGAGTACAGACTCCCCCAGGAGCTGGAACCATGTACAGTTGGTAGGTACCCCAGCACCCATGGAAGTCCATACCTAGCGGCTTTCCCTCTGTATACACCCACGTACGAAGCAATGGCATCCATGGTGCTTCATTTTCTGTGGTACATTTCATATTGTATGGCATCTAATTTTCTTGAAAGCTAAGATTTAAAAGGTTTAAAATCAATATATTATGCTGTTTTGAAGAGTTCTTTTCCAGGTGCATGCTGTTGGTTTACTGCAAGCTATTATATTTGAATCTCATAAATGCTGAAAACAGTCTGTTTCCCCCTTTTTTGTTTTCTGTTGACATTTGTGGATTTAACACACTACTGGATAGAACCCTTTTATTTATTTATGAAATTATTAGTCATGTCCGCCACAAAATGTGCTCGAAGCAACATAGAATTTTAAAAACGTGCAAACACGTTAAAACACAGTAATCGTGTCTATAAAAATCATGATCAGATTGGTAAGTGCTGCTTTTGACAATCTAAAAACAAATAGCCTAAAAACAGCAGCAGTCAGTCAGTGAAAGAAATATTAAACCAGGACATATTTAACCAAGCCATAATCATTGCAGGATGAGTTCTGCTGCCGTCGCCACTGATGGTGTTGACAATGCAACACTGGGGGAAAAGAGTCACTTCTGCCGCTACCCAATAAGCCTCTACCTCTGAAAAAATTGAAATGAGGTTTCAGCCCCACTTTCTCCCCCAAAATACAAACTTTACTAAGATGATGGTTCAAAGGAACGCACAAGTAGGACATTAAGGCAATAGCCCTCTTGTGTTGGTATTCTGAATACCAGATGCTGAATACCATCAACATCTGGTGTCTAGAAAGGTTCTGCACCTTAACACAGATATGTCATTTAACCATCCTTGCTAATAGCCATTGATGGGTCTATCCTCCCTTGACTACCCCTCTTTTCACATGATCTCCCATTTGACTTATTTGTAAGTTCTGTTCTACCCACCCTCTAGTGGCTCCATGACCTGGTTATAGTGCGTACCTGGTTACTTCCTTTTGTTCCTAAGCCTGCCCCACCCATTGTATTCCATTTTATTTTTAGAAACCTTGGCCTCTAGATCCTTATGGATATTTTGTACATAAACATTGGCAGACAAATATTTGTGAAAGCATAATGCATTGTTATAGGCTCCCCCACTTCCCTGAGCAGTGAGAAAGTTTCAGAGCTGTGGTTACCTTTGGAAGGAGAGATCACCAAGGCTTATGGCATTCTTGCAATATTCGGTTCTATTTACCAATATTCAAGTTGAACATAGGTGGAGGAAGACAGCACAGCACTCCTACAGACAGCAAATCGATCACCCAAGGGTGGCACCCTGGATATTGTCTTATTGCCTTCAGGTTCTCTCTCTCTCTCTTACACACTCACTCTCTCTCTCATTCAATTCCTAAAAAGGTTTCTATAGTTTCCTGACAGACATTGTTCCATTCAGCTTGGATGGGTGGGGAGGAGAAAGATGAGTCACTTTCTTCAAAATGGCTCTCCCATTCTAAAGGGGTCTCCAAAAAATTCCTAGCCATTTGGGACCATATACCTGTAGATTACCTAGCAAAATATATGGTACATAGGCAAGCTTGGCCACAAGCCATTCAGGAACAGTCATTCTATACCTTTTCTTGTCTAAACCCCAGACTCCTTCACAGCAAACAGACAGCAATTGTATAACAATAGTTTTGCTGGTGAAAGGGGGCATGCCAAGGGGATGGTAGGATGGTGTGAGGAGGAAGGGTGCATCAGCTTCACCATCACCATCTATTTATATGCTGCTTTCCCACAAGACTCTGTCCAAAGCAGCTCACAACATATCAAGTGAACAGCAATAACAATAACAATTCCAAACAATATAATAGGAGCAATTACAAATGACCATAATAGGTAAATAAGTACATGATAAAAACATTGATCCATACAACATAGAATAAAACAATACAAATAAACTGACCTAATCCAACAGCTTAGAACTAAACAGGAGAGAGGATAAAGCCTAACACAGAAATATAGATACAACATACAAGGCCAAAGAAATCCCCATTCCACAAAAGCAACACGAGGTTCTCTGCAATTAACCTACAAACACTGATTGGTAGCCACACCTCTCATTCAGCTATGCAATTGCCAGATTCATCAGCTGTTTCCTGACAATTAAGTTAGTCTAATGAAAAGCAGGCGGTAGGAAAGAAGGCTTTACTACAGCTCTGAATGGTAGTAACTCTCTGTTTCTCTGACTTCACATGGACATGGCAGCAGCAAACCCAGAAGACATGTCTCAAAGAAACTACAACCAGTAGGCAGAGTGAAGTGACTGCCTTAGGTGGTAGATGCTAGGGAGCACACAGCAGTGGTGAGGTATTGGAGAACACCACCTAAGATAGCTTGCTGCCCTCAGCTCTGGTGGAGGATGCTTTGTTATAGGCTCCCCCACTTCCCTTACCAGTGTCTAAATAAGATTCAACTGCCACACCAGTTGGGTTCTGTACATGGAATGGTGTGTGTGCGCACGTGTTCCATCCTGTCCTTTGCCTCAGGTAACAAAATGTTGTGGGCCGACCCTGGGAACTAGGCCAACTTGTTTGCATGAATAATATAAAATGAGAAGTTCTAATCATTGGTTATCATCTTACTCATGGTTTGCAATATTCGCCTCCTGTTCACATGCATACTGTTGAGACCTCCAAACAGAAGTTGTTGTTTTTTCTAGCCCAAAAGGGAGCACCAAGATCTCAAAGCTACTGGTGTAATCAATGCTAATGTTGCTGTTAGCCAGCTTGAGGTAACAACCAGGCTGTTCCTATAGAGTCAGAGATGCTGAAGTAATAACATCTACATCTCTCAGTACACCTCATATTGTTTTTAGCCATGCTTCAGGCTTGTTCATCTCAAAATGATTTCACTCTTCCAAATAAGTTTTCAGGTTTTTGTTTGTTTTTCCTCCCAGATGCTCTCTTTACAAGGTTTTTTCACCTTCTCTTTCAGAAACACCTCACAATACAGTATATTAACAGTACTCTGTTACAGAAAGAATATATATATATAGAAAGTTTTGCTGTAAAACATGACAGCAAGAGAACACAGAACTGTTATTTCTCCTCTGCCTTTTCACTTTACTTTTGAATGTAAATAAATATAAATTTCAGTAATAAACTAAGAACTGTATTTATTTAGGAGACCTTCAAAAGACTTCCCCCATATAACCCAAGGTGGCTAACTCTATCACTACTAAAAACAATCAAAACATTAAAAATGCAATCCAGTTACACAACCCAAATAGCAAGATAAAACATAAGATATACCTGTGGTCTGCACGTGCCATTAAGGAATATCTGGGCAGGTTCCACTGCGGCACTGCCCTAAAATAATAGCATCTTCACCTTTAAGAAGAAAAACAAAGGCTTTCTTGTTGGTTTTCTAAAATTTCCATGATAAATTTAATTATTTGCTTGTAAAATATTTAGGGGGGCAAAGAAAATTTAGGGGGCAGGCTCCCTACCCCCCTGGTACGGGCCCAGTTCTGCTGCCACTTTTATAAAACAAGGCTGGAGTGATATAGCCTTTATTTTACTTCTCAGATGTATTAGTCACTCTATAGGTAATAGCTCATAGGGCAACATACAATAAAAACACAAAATCCAAAATCTATCTGAATCAAATCAAAAGCAGCACAATAATATAATGAATTAAAAGCAGCAGTGGCTAAAACAGGCATCACATGAAGATCTAAAAATATCACAGAGAGATATTAGATGGAAGCCCCTGTTAAAAATGCAACATAGCAGCAGAAACCTCAGAGGATTAAAAGGCCTGAAAAGATAAACAGGTATTTGCCTCTTGCCAAAAAGAGGCAAGGTTGGAGCCAAGAGGACATTTCTGGGGATGGTATTCCACAACTACCACTAAAAAAGCACATGGATGATAGCGTCAACCTGACTTTAGGCTCAGGTACTCAAGGAGGCAAAGGTACTCAAGGAGGCAAAGATTGGTGGGTGCTACTACTGTGTTTGTGCCGACTGTAGTGAATCCATGACAGGTACTGCTGGAAAGAAGGCAAGCGGGCAGCCAGACTGAAGGACCCACATGGAAGAATATTTATTTATTTATTTATTTGATATCTTGCATTTCTGCTAAATTATGACACTTAAGGCAGCTAACAGTATAAACTGAATTAAAAGAAAAATGTTTTGTGGCAGAAGGACAACAGAGTGGGAACCAACCTAGCCTTTCTCAGCAGGAAGTTCCAGAGCCTGGGAGAGGCCACCAAGAAAGCCCTCTCTCTCATGTCCCCACAAAATGTCCCTCTGATGGCGGAAGTATTTATAACAATAACTGGGTTTGCATGACATGGCAACCCATCATGGGTAACTAGCCATGGCGGGTTGTCTTGTGCGAACCTGGACTGCTTCCTGCAGGATGACTTGTTTTGGGGCAACAAGCCACCCTGACAACCCATGGCTTATTGTGGGGGTTGCTGAACCAACGATGGGTTGTGGTGTCATCTGAACCTGGGAGACCGAACCATCATGGGTTGCAGGAAGTGGCAAGCGGATTTCATGGCTGCATATTTTCCTGTCCTAATAAATAAATAAATACACAATATTTTTTTAAAGTGCTCAAATTTGCCATATAGGTGGGGGTTTTTTGTTTTTGTTTTTAAGAATCCTTTCTTTTGACATCTGTCAAAAGTAAGTGCTCGCAAAAAGGAGATGGGATGTAGATCTCCCCTTTCTGGAGTACCTAGAGCAGGGCGCTCCAACCTTGGGTTCCCAGATGTTGCTGGCCTACAGCTCCCAGCATACCCAGCCAGCATGGCTAATGGCAAGGGATTCTGGGAGCTGTAGTCTAGCAACATCTGGGGACCCAAGGTAGGAGAGCCCTGACTTAGAGGCTCAGGGGAGTGTGGAAAAGGTGGAGGGCACAGAGAACGGTCAGGGCAATACTTAAAACTAGAGAAGCACACTGCTAAGAGGGAGATATACTCGCCACCCCCTTCAGGGCAAAACCCCCTTCACTGCTTTGCTTTTCAGTTGACAGCTTGCCAACTGACAGCTGTCAAATGTGGGCAAATTAATCTATATGCAGCCTCGCTTGGTCAATATTTGTGGATGTTACCTACTGCACTTTGACAGCAGCCACTTACCAGGGCATTGGCCAGGCAAGTCTCCACATTTCGGGCAGCCATAAGTGCACACCTGCGAAATACCAATTGACAAAAAGAAAAGAAAAGATTATGATCTCAGTGCACACATTTTTGCCACCCCCCCCCCAAAGGGTAACGGCATGGGCCAGTGACAATCACTCCAAAGTGCCACTTGGGCATTGGTGGAACAGCTGTCACTCGTGGTGGCACAGGACTCTGGGGGGGGGGGGAAACAACAACTAAAAATGGTGAATGAAAGTGGGGTTGCGATCAGAGCAGGGAGGGGGAAGAAAAGATGAGTTCTGCTGCACAGGACCCTGGGATACTGGCTGGAGGACCTGGGGGGAAGGGGGGGGGAGAACAACACATGGTAAGCCCAGTCATCTGTCAGGTGTCACTTATTCGCAGGGTCGGTTGTCATATTGTGCAAACTCACCCAATATGAAAGGACTGCTGGACTCAGCCTGAGTGGGTTGTGCTTCCTGGGAGGAATCAGGAAGTAGTTAAGGGGAACACCCACTGCTTCTGGCCTGAAGAGAAAGAGGCCAGAGCCTGAGAGAACTCAGTGGAAAGGCTTTGTTTGAATAAAACTTTTAAGTTTGTTTGGAAGGCAGAGTCTGTGTGAGTCTGTGGGGTGTATGTGGCATAACCCCACAATTCAGTTCCCTGGTGTATGTCTGCATTAGTATGTTTAGTGTGTCTAGAATGTTGAACCGAGTGGGCGTGGTTGGTGATGTCTTGAAAAGGGTGGGGGGAGGAGTATATAAGGAGTGTTTGAGTGATGTCAGAGTTAGTTAAGAAGTGGAGAAGTTGGTTGTAGTGTGTTGGGAGTGTTAGAGAGTTTGGGAGTTAGGGAGTTAGCTTAGGTGGGTTATTTGTTTCTTATCAGGAGTTTTAAGAGGAATCAGTGGTTGTATGAGGAGTGAGAGTATTTGGAGTTATAGGGACTTAGGTTAATTATAAAGTGTTTGGTGTAGGCAGGTTTATTTTCTGGAACTAAGATTTTGAGAATTAAAATAAACTTATTTTTATTTTGTTTGCTACCCAAATCCTATGTGTCAGCTTGGCGTTATTAACCTGCATTGCTGTTAAATCTACACACACACACACACACACACACATTTGTACCCACAGTATCATAGATTTAAAATAGATCCTAATAACCAGTATTAATCTTTTCCCTCATTAGTAGGGGAAACCTTTCATTTGACCCTCCCCTCAGGTTTTTAAGTGTTGATGCTTAGCCTGAGACGGGTTTATGCGCCTGGTCCTAAAGTGTAAGGGACTGTATCGTCGCAGTGTAGTCCACCAACTTTGAAACAGTATCGAGAGAAGGGCCTCCTCCAAAGATCTTAATACTCAGGTATGTTCATACAGCAGAAGGTGGTCTTTCAGCAGGTAGCCTTGTCCCAATCTAAATAGCATAAATAAAAGGCTGAAAAGGAGAGGTCACGGACAAAACTGCAAGCTGGTGGTCAATGTGCTAGTACAATAGATTTACTGATGATTCCACATTTTCTGCGACAGGAGTGGCCATATTGTGGCCCTGCAGATGTTTTGGCCTACAACTTTCCTCAGACCAAGCCAGTGTAGCTAATGGTGTGGGCTAATGGGAGTTGTAGGCCTAAACATCTGGGGGGCCACAAATTGTCCCACTCCTGCTCTGGGATATGTACAGTTTTGTTGTGATGCAGCTGCTAACATGTACAAGTTGGGAACCAGTTGCTGAAACAATCCAAGTCATAGTGCTGGAGTCACTTGGAGCATTTTGCGGGGCAAGGTGAGATGGACAGTTTGCGAGCGTAAAGGTGGAAATAAAGAGTTGAGACAACAAGATGAGGTTTAAATGGGCCACATTTATTGATACTCAAGGTCTACAAAGGGATGGACCTTGATCTTACCCTAATCTGCCCCCCCCCAGCCGGTCCTGCTGTGCATTGGGCGATGCATCCAAAATAGGAAGGGTGGTGCTGCATTTCGCCACCGCTCCATTTTACACCATCTCAGTGCTGGGAGGCCTTAAGGACGAAGAAGCTGTGGGTGGGGCCACTGGGCCTAATATCGGCCTGTGCCGCCCTGCCCCTTATACCTGTATTGGCCCCTATGTGATCAGGTGAGTCTCTCTTCCATTCCCCCCACTCCCAAAATTCTCCCCGCCCACAACTGCGTGTGTTTCGGGGGAAGAGGATTCTTTCTTGAGTTCCCAGGCTACTGCCATTTCATTTTCTCTCATACATGTATACTAGCGACGTGTGTTTGTTTCTAAAATGAAAACATGAAATGCATTTCTAATTCATTTCTAAACAAATGCAAATACAGTAATACCTTGGATTGCAAGTAACTTGGTCTGAGAGCGTTTTGCAACACAAGCAAATTTTTAAAAATTTTGTTGACTTGATAAACGACCAAGGTCTTGCAAGACACTGTAGGGATGTAACCACTCGCCTTGAGCGGGTGTAGTGGGCCGAAATCGGCTCCACTCACGCCCGCCAGAGACTCACTTTGATATAAGAGTGTTTTGGATTACAAGCACGGTTCCGGAATGAATTATGCTCTTAATCCAAGGTATTACTGTATAGAAATGAATGGGAGAAATAAACGGAAATCCTTTTGTTTCATTTTTCCCAGTCATTTCTCATAGGAGGGATTCCTCAAACTGACAAGAGATACTGCATTTTGCATTACTTAGCAAATTGATATGCCCAGGAAACATTCTGTAAGAAAGGAGGATCTTGGAGTGTTCCAAAATGGAAAAGACATGACAACTGTCTAATTTGAAGAATAAAGCAATGGGGAACTTCAGGGAAGAGGCACCCTTTAAATTTGCTTATTAAATGGGAATCCTTTGTCCAATCAGTCTGAAACTTGGCAGGTCTGAGAGAGCATTAGAATACCTGCAAATTTCATGCCATTTGGATGGGAACTGTCAAAGTTAGAAATAGGAGGTACAGCAAGGGTCTCCATTGAAAGCAATGGTAAACTTAGAGGTCACCCCCGTTTTTTAATTGCTTCAGAAATGGGGTCTCTTTGTCTAATTTGTCTTTGACTAAAACTTGGAAGGTTTGATGCCTTAGGGGAGTAATACAACACTGGAAAATGTCAATCTATTTGGATGGAAAACTCCGAAGTTATAGGCATCTGAAGACAGGCCGGGTCTCCATTGTAACCAATGTAGAAGTGAAACGAATGAGAAATGACCGAAACACGAATGAAAAAGAAGTAAAATAAATAAGACAAGAACAAATGGAAAACAAAATGAATGGGATTGCCTGAAATGAAATGAAAAGCAACGTGGAACATCTCCAAGTGCATCTCTTTAATATATACCATGGAAACATGTGGCAGAAAACATCAGGGCAGTGTAACATGTGAAACAGTGCCTAGTTGCTCCTCAGCCGCAATCTTTAGAACATTTGCTGTGACACGTTGCCATCAATTTCTCTGGATTATTGCCATCATAAACAGAAATATGTGAATGAACCCTTTTATTCTGTGTTTCCAACGCACACGCACACGCACACGCACACGCACACGCACACGCACACGCACACGCACACGCACACCTATCTTGGAGGCCGCACAAGCTTCTTCTACATATTTAAGAAAACTACTACACTCCTCTTGATCCATACAGACATTTATGTGTGTCCCATGTCTTACTACAGCAGCTTCCAGAGATGAGAGTTCTAATAATCCCTGCCCCCACCCCAATGTTAAACAGAATGCTGAGGAGCAAGTGAGATATTCTTTGCATCTGCAGAATCCTATAACAAGTCTACAATAATTCCGTTCTCTGGGTATGCTTGACAGGGGACTGTAACTGGAAGAAGAAGAGGTTGCTTCACTTGTGGCAGGTATATTTGGGTGGGATCGTTGTGACACGACAGGGCTCTGTTACATTAAGTAACACAATTCCAGAAGTAACCTATGCGGAACATATTGCCTCTGCTTGCTCATGTCAGGCAGTGGACTTTGATCGATGTTGTTGCAATACAAAACTACATAGTAAAACTTTTTAATTGTGATGACAGTGTAAAAGAAGAGAGGGTGCTCACTGGCAGTGTTCGTTGGGCCTTTATAATTAACAAATGGACAGAGCAGCTTAATTTTTCATGCTGTTCATGTTTTACAATTCTTTCTACTTGCTGCCATCAGCATCTCTGTAAGCAATAAGGCATGACAGGGGGCCTAGTTATCATCACCTCTAGGGTGTTAAGAAGCGTTCTCTAGGGGTGTGATTATTTCATTATAACCGCACCACCTGGAGATACCATATTGCTGCTATAAAAGCTCATTAATATGAGAAGAAGAAGAAAAAACTTGTATAGTTTTACTAAAGGATGAAGTTTAGGAGTTTGGAATGTTAAGTAGCAGCATAAGATGGCTTAATTCTCAGCTCTTCATCCCTATGCCATGTAATATTGGATGATTCTCACACAGGTCTTCAGGAATGCCTTTAAAACTAAGACCTAGTTCTCACTGAGTTGGTCAACCCGTCTCTGGGCTGAACCACTTCAGATTGCAGGTGACTGCTCAGTCGGCAGAATGCTCCTGTATGGAAAAATGCCCCCCCCCCCAGTAGATGGCTTTAAATGGGGATTAGACAAATTTGTGGAGGACAAGGCTATCAGTGGTTGCTAGTCATGAGGGCAATATACTGGGAGGCGCTGTAGTTCACTGGGAGAGCACCTGCTTTGCATGCAGAAGGTCCAGGCTCAATCCCTGGCTTCTCCAAGTAGGGCTCGGAAACAATCCGACTTGAAACCCTGGAGAGCTGCTGCCAGTCAGTGTCGACAATACTGGGCTAGATGGACCAATGGTTTGACTCCGTACAAGGCAGCCTCCTATGTACCTCCAGGATCAGAAGCAGCCTTTCTCTGAATGCCAGTTCCTGAAGAGCAGCAGCAGAAGGCTATTGCCCTCATGTTGTCCTGCTTGTGGGCATCTGATTGGCTTCTGTGGGAAAGAGGATGTTGGACCAGATAGGCCTTAGGTCTGATCCAACAGAATTCTTCTTACGTTATCATGTTGATTATAGCCTAGATTTCTGCCTGATATGCTAGTTCTGCCTGTGTAGGATGTCTTTCAGTGGGGGAGCATTCTATGAAATGAGCCCCCCTTGTAGTTTGAAGTGATATACTGCAAACACAGCACCACAGTGAGAACTAGATCGAGGACACTTCAACTAAAGATAGACAATTATCCCCACCCACCTCCCTGCATGTTGAAGATGAGATGATAGGGGCCTAATTGCCCATGGTGTGCATATATATCTCTGTTCACAAGTTTTTGCAGGTTTCCGTAGTGCTTCAAAAGCCTGCAAAACATGCTTGGCCAGAGATGGCAATGGGACAAAAGAAATAGGCGCAGGAGTTATATGGCAAACAATTGGGACTGACATTGCAGGTCTTTATGACCAGATCTACCTGCAAGAACAGGGCAGTGCATTTTCCATGAGGTCATTCACCTAATGCACCATGGGGTGATTTGGTTTTAAAAATGCATTAATTGATTTTAATTAATTTAAATGTGTCTGTGTGTTTGGCTCCTGCAATACTATCTTCAGTCACTAGGTGGCAGACTTCCCTAACGGGCACATAGTTTTGCAGTCCACACAGTTTGAAGCCATGGGGGAGTAGTCTGAGGGACAGAGTTATACAGCTGCCCCTTCCCCTTCCTGCCTCTCCTCCAACTCTGACATCTGAGTAACATTGCCTGAAGGCTTCGCTGTAGCAAACTAAGAGCTATTCCAGCCTGTGCAAAGCTGGGTCTGTTTGCTATTGTGCGTGTGTGTGTATTCTGCTTTTCTATTGTTTATACTCAAAGGTGCTAACACTCTGGTTAAAAGGTCAACCACAAAACACAGACATCCCAAACAAACCACTAATAAAATCTCACAAATAAGCTTAAGGGGCATAACTGAAATCTTATGCATAGAAACCTGGGAGCAAGCTCTATTGAACTTAGTGGTACTTATGTCGGTCCAACTACATAGGCTCAACTTGTAACACAGATTGAACTTTAACCGAAGATCAACAGCCAGCTGAAACACAATCGTTAGCTTTTAATTAGAAATACAAACAATCTAACAAAGCAGTTTTACCATTAAAACTGCTAGCATGAAGTACCATCAAATAAGAAGGGAGAAGTATCCAGCCTCTGTTTGTTTATTTTCCTCATTTTTTGTCTTCCTCTGTGTTAATCTGCCACAAACAATTGTAACACTTGAAAGCCTTGTTATCACCCCAGTCACTCACTGGGGCAAGGAGAGTCTGTCCGTTTCTCTGGCACAATGGGAGATGCTCTTATCGCTGCTTCTTTGAACAAAGTGCCAGAGCTGTGCTCCCCTGCATTCCCTCTCCATGGCATCTCTGCTCCTACCCCATCAAGAATT
Organism: Shinisaurus crocodilurus; assembly: GCA_021292165.1. NCBI lineage: Eukaryota > Metazoa > Chordata > Lepidosauria > Squamata > Shinisauridae > Shinisaurus > Shinisaurus crocodilurus. The sequence continues at coordinate 113,777,301 of CM037879.1, forward strand.
ATCTCCTAATGTTCAAGTGTAACTTAAGCCAATTAGATCTAGTTCTGTCCTCTGGGGCTGCAGAGAACAAGTCTGTGCCCATTTCTGTGTGACAGCTCTTCAGGTATTTGTAGAGTGCTATCATGTTCATCTTTCTCCAAGAGCAAAAATGGTACCACCAAAACGGAGGCCTCCTTTGAGACGTCCAGATTTTTTACTGCGTTTATGGAAGGATAATCTTAATTGGTTAATAGCTGCTTAATGCCCAGATCTTCCCCATCAATCAATCAATGCAAGTGCAAGGAAATTCAAGATCAGAAAGGAGAGCCGATCATTTAAAAAAATGTAAATGCTTCCACTCCTACCCAGAATGGCACGTAGGGAATATTTAATTGGAATGTATTATAAAAGTATGAAATTAAGCATAGGGAAACACAATAGTTCATTCTCTGCTGCTCTCCTATTCCGCTGGCTGATAGTTTGGACATATGTGCTAATGTAGCAAAGTGCTATTTTATATTATAATGACTCTTATGTTAATGGACTCTTTGCTCAATGACCTTTGCAGAACTGGATCTATAAGTGCTTTTCCTTCCTCTCAATCTCTTCTACATCTTCCTCCACCCTCTCAGCACTCTGGGTGCCTTGTATTAGTTTCTCCTCCTTTATACCTCTTTGTTTGCATTTAATTTCCCCCTCAGCAGGTGGGGAATAACACACTAGGAATATATTTGGTCTAAAAGCTTTAGATATATGCTATTAAGGTGGAGTGTTCGTTTTATCGGAAGAAACTAAATAACTGTAAAATGTGGCTATTTAGTGTGGTGGTTGTTTTAGTCCGTCATTCTGAATAAACTCATTCTTCTGTTGTGAAATAACATGACTGGAGTTCCTACAGCCCGTCAGATTGCTGTCCCTTAGAGTTAAATTGCCAGGTAGGCTAGCCCACCGCCCTGAAATGCATCCCCCATAGTCATCACCTGTCACAAGGGCCTAATGTTCTCGATGGCTGTTGGAATCCAGCTATGGTCACAGTGATGAGGTTGTGTATGTGCTGCACCAGTAAGGGATACATTCCAGCGTTGGCAATTGTGGAAATCTTCGACATGTTGTAGAAGGCACATCCACTATCAAGTGTAAAAAAGTATGTTTGAAACAGATAGAAGTCCATAACCCTTCTATCCCTTTTTGTTAAGTTGGAGGGTTCTGGGAAATGAGAGAGATAGAATACATGTATGTATGAACACATGCCTAATGGTGCATAGGAACACAGGAAGCTGCCTTATACTGAGTCAGACCATTGGTTCCTCTCGCCCCGTACTGTTAGCACTTACTGGCAGTGTCTCCCGGGTTTCAGGCAGGATTTGCTGGGAATTGAACCTGGGACCTTCTGCATGCAACACATGTGCTCTACCACTGAGCCACGGCTTCTAGAAAGACTGCTCCCAGTGCTACCAACTGAAAAGCACTGTGCAGCTCTTCTGTCTTTTCCTCCTTAATAGATTTTTTTGGTGGTAAGAAATAAGATGGAAGAAGTGATGGAAAACCACATATGGGTTACAAATGGGAAGTGCTAATGTCTGTACCCCCTGTAAATTTCCACGAATGGGGCAGGGTGACTGCACGATAAAAACCTCATCTGGAAGCACCTGAATTCGTGATATTTCTTGTGTGTGCGGACATACGAATGGGTTTGTGAGCACCATCTGTAAAGATCTGTCAGATACACCGAAGCATCAAAGGGTGAAGTGGATTAGTTTCTTTACATTTAGTGACCATTTTATTTATTTATTTATTTATTATATTTATCAATCGCCCATCTGGCCGGTCACCCGGCCACCCTGGGCGATGTACAATTAAAATACAATAAAACACAATAAAACATAATAATTAAAACAATATAAAAAATTCTCATTAAAAACCTAACCCACCCCATATTCCCGCCTGAACAGCCATGTTTTTAATGCACGGCGGAAGCTCATCACGGAGGGGGCATGGCGAAGGTCACTAAGGAGGGAGTTCCATAATGTGGGGGCCGCCACAGAGAAGGCCCTCTTCCTAGTCCCCACCAGCCTGGCTGCTCTGGCTGATGGGATAAGGAGAAGGCCGTCCGTGGCAGACCTTGTTGAGCGGCCTACTTGATGTTGCTGGAGGCGCTCCTTTTTTGTTCAAATGCATGTGGGAAGTATCATAGGAATGCATAACTGCCAGGACTGTGGCAACAAGAGGGACTAGGAATAGCTTTAAACTACAAAACTTCTGATCAAGTGTCAAAACGAAGTTTCACGGTCTCTATGCATGTACAGCACAAGGTCGAAAATTCTTGCATGAGCACATGGTTTATGTCTTCCAAAATCTGTTGCAGTGCAGAGACATTGAAGATAATATTGGGAGGAATGCTGGGAATATTTAACTCTCCCATACCTATATGCTTAACCTCTCCTTCTGCAAACAATGGAACTTTTAAAAGTGTGACACTTTGGGTGGGTACAGCCCTCTGCCCCGCTACTGTCCCATTTCATCTTTATGCTCTTCTCAATGTCATCTAGTTCACTTGCCTTAAACATGTCTTGAAAAATGTTACTTTATTCAGAAATTGATCGTTTTCAGCTTTTGTGTGGAGGATTACATGGTTCATGGGTTCTGCCTAGTGAGATTTTTCTTCTGCATGCTGTAGCTCATGGTGAGCTTCACAGGTTTTGAGCATCTATACCTTTTTGATGGATGTTACTACATTTCCTTAGTGGCTGATTTTCTTTTATTAGTTTCAAAAGATAACAGTACATGCATCCATGCACTTAGATGATTGTGTGAAGGGCATCATACCAAAAGATGAGAAAATACCCTCACTCTGTGGCCAAGCAATGTGCCTTGGCATGCTTCTTTCTTGTATTTTCAACGGAAGCCATAAGACATCTTGGATACTGTGTCTGTATTGTGGCAAAAAGTGAAATTTACTTTTATTTGACCCCTCCAAGCATTAGCTCAGATGGCCGCTATGTATCCCTCAAAAAGAGGAAATGTATCATTGATAAAGAGGACAAAAGGGGACACAGATTTGTATAAAATTTGTATATGCTAACTTATATGTACAGATGCACATATAGAAATAATTAGCATAATTTCATTGTCATCATCATCATCTTCTTCTTCATCATCATCTCTTTATTGATGATGCTATCAATAAAGAGCATCATCACACGGAATACAATTTGCCCAGGTTTGCTAAGACAATCAGTCAGTTGGACTCTGATACACATGGCAACTAGGAAAGAATAGTAAATGGAAACACAATGCATCTCACCACACAATGGGGAAGACTGTGACTAGCTGACCTGTGTGGCTGCTCAGTTTGCTGTCCAGGTACTAATTGTTGGTGGGCAACTTCATGGTCCCTGTTCTCCCTTCTTAGGCTTCTTTATCTTTAAACCAGATTTAGACCAGGCAGCCCTTCAAATAGAGCCAGTGTGGTATACGAGTAGAGAGCCAGTGTGGTGTAGTGGTTAGAGTGTTCAACGGGGACTCAGGAGATCAGGGTTCAAGTCCCCATTCGGCCATGAAGCTCACTGGGTGATTCACAGGGCCAGTCACTGATGCTCAGCTCAACCTACCTCACAGGGTTGTTGTGAGGATAACAATGGGGAGGAGGAGGGCCATGTAAGCCACCTTGAGTTCCTTGCAAGAGGAAAAAAGGCAGGATATAAATGTCCTCATAAATAAATAAATAAACTTGGCATTAGGATTCTGAATAGTTTTATTTGTGGTCTCTGTATGCATGCACTAATGGTTTTTTAAATTGAATTACATACAAATCCTACCCAAAGACTCTGGTTTTTAAGGCTGAAATCCTATCACGCTTACCTGGGAGTAAGCCCCATTGACCACAGTAGGATTTATTTGTGAATAAACATGCACAGGATTGTACGGTAAATCCATTTTGTGAGTAAATTTCTCCTCTGCACAGCTCAAACTGTTTATGATCCTTATCCTTCGTACAGAAGGGATGTTGAGCTTTGATACCTTTAGCTTTGAGATAAAACTTCCTTCAGAAGATACTTGATGACATATACTCATGGGAGATTTATACAGAGATGTTTATGTAAGACAAGAAAGAGGAAAGGAGATTAATGATCCTGCTCTTGCCCTGAGCACCTTCTCTTTCTTATCTACACGCTGTTCCCATTTCTGCTTTCCCTGATTAGAAGTGATTCCCCACAACTTTCTCTAGGACAGAAGGTTGCTGAATGGTGTCACTTCCTTGCAAGTTGCTTAGGGTGCAATCCAATGCAAGTTTAGACAGAAAAAAAGGGCCTACAACTCCCAGCATGCCCCAGCCACCTATGCTGGGTGGGGCATGCTGGGAGTTGTAGGTCTTTTTCTGTCTAAACTTGCATAGGATTTATTTATTTTATTTATTCATCTTCTATACCGCCCAATAGTGGAAGCTCTCTGGGCGGTGTACAACAGTCAATTAAAAATACAATAAAATACAGTTAAAAATATAAACAATAAAACATTATAAAAATTTAAAGCCAATTTTAGACAGAAAATTGAGCCTTAGTTGTTAAATCAGTCACAGAGGTCTTTCTCACTTGCCCATTTATGTGGGCAAGTACATGACAGAAGGTCTTTTCCACAGTGGCTCCACACCTTTGACCCCAACATTGCAACATTTTTTGAAGACCCTGAAGGCTTACCTGTAGCCTTTCCCTTAGCATGTTTTATTGGACTGTTCTTGGTTTTTAGCTGCAATTGTGTTTTAGATGTTAGTGCTGTCTGCGTGGATATTTTATTTCTGGTGTTTGTTGATGTTATTCATTTTTGCTGTTTTATCATTTTATTGTGTGGGATGTTATCATGTAAGGTTTTGCCTTTAAAGGCACCCTAGAAATTTTTTAAATAAAATCAAATCAATTTTCATTCATGAGAAAGCTAAAATCCACAGATTCAATTCATTTATTTATTTGGTTTTTTAAATTTTATTTTACAGATCATGAATGGATAATTAATGTTTCAAAAAAATTAAAACAAAAATACATAGGCCAATGCTAGGAAACTTTAGTTTGTCAAAAGACAAATATTCTAGGTAAATAGGTCAGCAATGATAGCACAATGCATCTGGATGAATGCATTGAATGTCTAAAAGTGCACTTGGCACAAAAGTGTAGAAAAATGAAATACGAGTCTTTGGGTTGAATCCTTAGTCATCATTATACCTGGTGACTGCCACAAATATTGCAAATGCTCCCAGGTATTCAACCTAACTGTCATCAGACAGCCATACAGGTAAGCCTGATGTCTTACTGCCTTATTGAAGACATAGAGGGCTCCCTCTATCCCTTCTGAGATTTCCTTCATCCAGCAAGCCTTGCCTCACACTTGCCTTGGCAGACCACTTAGACCTGGCTCATGCAGGTCTAAGATTTCTGTAGAAATTTCGGAAATAACTGGTTTAAATTTGGAGGTCTGTCCCAAATTAGCATTGTTATCAGTAATGGAGAAACTGGTTTGTACCCAAGATATAAAGGAACTTATTGTAAACTTGTTAACAGCTGGGAGGTTAATGATAGCAAGGAAATGGAAAGTCCAACATGTTTTTTCAATTGTTGATTGGTACAAGGAGGTATGGGACATTGCTGTAAATGATAAGTTAACTTGCTGTATTAAATGCAAAAAGGGACAATTAAAGAGAAATAATTTTAAGGAAATTTGGGGGCCATTTTTAGATTTTGTGCTAGTCAAGGGAAAAGGGAGCATGCCTTGTCAAGATATGATGGGGTTTTTTTTTGGAATATTGAGTAATAGGGGAATATAGGATGAATATTCTTTGGTCCTGAATGGTGAAGGGGACACTGTAGTTGTTATTTGTATGTTGGTATGGTTTTTGTTGTATATTATTTGAAACTCTCTCTCTCTCTCTCTCTCTCTCTCTCTATATATATATATATATATTAAGAAGACCTGGCTCATGCATGCGTGTATTTGAATTCTCGGCATTGGATGAGTGTAGAGAGATGCCTGGCAACTGGGTGTGTGAACTGACTCAATGGAATGGCATATTATTTTCAGGGATGGTGCAGACATATTAACATTCTGTATGGAGTTATAGCAGGGATCGCCCATTCACATGGACATTCATTTGTGCATGTTGTAGTGACAAACATGCATGTGAACCAGTCTTTATTTTATTTTATTTTATTTATTTTTACATTTTTATTCCACCTTTTTTCCTCCTGCACGGAATCCAAGGTGGCTTACACAGTCCTCCTCCTCCTCTCTATTTTATCCTCACAACAACCCTGTGAGGTAGGTTAGGCTGAGAGTCAGTGACTGGTCCAAAGTCACCCAGTGAGCTTCATGGCCAAGTGGGGACTAGAACCCAGATCTCCCGAGTCCCAGTGCAACATTCTAACCACTGCACCACACTGTTTCGTAATGGGACAACCTGTAGTATACCTCCCCTCACCCACACCTTTCAAGCCAATATTCTGTCTTTTTAGTCATGTAATAATACAGGATCTAGTGTTCTTTAGATGGGGCATTACAAAAAGCTTTGGGAAGGCCTATATTCAAGACAATTGTTACCACCTTCAAACCTGCTGCTGCCAACGAGTCAGCCGTCCACTGCCCGGTTTTCAATGTGTACACACATACTTACAGCCATTTCACATCTTCATTTATATGCTTCCAGATTTAACATTGAAAACATGCTGGGAACCAGTAGTGGTAGAAATAGAGTAAGGTGTGGGAGTTTGGGGCATCAAGTGGAAGCAGTCAGCTAGCTTGTTACTAGTGGGATGCCCAGCTACAGGTGGAAATGTGGCCATAGACTTGGCTTTGTCCTTGCGAAGCTGTGTACCTCTATCCATTGTTAAATCTGCAAGCTTACCTCAGGCCCCTGCCTCCTTCCCCCCTTTCCTTTGGTTATATTTAGCTGCTTCACAGCATGGATCTTTTCCCATCTTTGTTCTCAATGACAGGATCACCAGCCTCAGAAGGACTCACTCTATCTCCTCTTACTGGGTAACTCCTCCAACAGTTGTATAAGTTGTCTGAGCTGTTTCCTAGCCTTCATTCACTACTCTTTTGCATGGCTGGAAGAGCCATGCTTCCAGATTTGCATCTGGAGCTACTTGTCCTTCTGACCAGGCTTTGTTAGCAGCTCTGTGACATCATCTCCTTGCTGTGACATCATCTTTAGGTGTGACTGGTGGTCATAGCCAAGTTATGACAGGAGAGTTATGACAGCTGGTTAGTGTCTCCATGGTGACACCCTTGTGGGGAGAGAGGGAGTGAGTGAGCGAGCAAACAAACAAGCAAACCTATAACCTGCAATTATTAGTTAGCAGAGGTAATATTTCAAAAGAGGTCTATGGGCAACAGGCTGATGACTTATTCAGTGAGCTTTATTTTATTCACAGCAAGGTTCCCATCACCATGATAGGAAAATGTGCGTTCTAAATTACTGACAGGCATTTTGATTGCAAAATACTGCTACACAAGCTTCATTCTGAATAAACCAAATTTGTTGTTTTGAACTTGGAGATTCCCTCTGGTGTCTGCAATCCCTAGGAACTATTTCCTTGTGTATATGTGTACCTATTCTTTAGCAGTAAGAAGAGGCCCTAGCCATGATTATGAAGTTCTGTTGGGAATTGTATCATAATTGAAATGCTGAAGAAGACACGGTAGCAGGGGAAAGGGATTGAGAAAAAACATGTTTCGGAGGCTGAGTTCCCCAAGGAACCTCAGCCCTAACTCAGACTGTATTTGCTTGCTAGAATTCCATGTTTAGATAAATACTACTGACAGGATTCTGGAGAAGTTGAAAGAAGGAATCAGATGATGGAAATGGTTCTAATTGTTAAAGTGAGATTCCAAAGCAGTAGAATCAGAAAGTGGTCCTCTGTGTGTCACAGGCTGGAAAAGCTAATAAATCCATGCCTGACAGCTCGATACACTGGCATGTACAAATTATATGCTTTTATCCGTGGAGATTTTTCTGAGCGAGATTAAGGTTTTAATACAAACACCTTCTCATGACAATTATCAGTTGGAAGGCGCTGCAGTATACATTGGCGCAAAGGAGCTATGAGCTACGGCCACTCATTTCTGCCCCCCACCCCCCACTTCTGTACTTGAATCGCTTTCCAGAGAAAATGGCATGCTTTATTTTAAGCAAGGAAAACAAGAAGCAAACCGAAGAGGCTGAGTGCAAAATAAATAAATGCTGCATTCACAAACCTCTCATGGTTTTAGATCTGCATCAAATGGCACGTCGAGGGGAAAACAGCTCACGGAATGAAATAAAAATGACACATCCTATTAACATTTGTTTAGGTGTTTTTGAAAAACGATTACATTTCATTCTCAGGCTGATTGTTAAAAGCGCAAGGATCTCTACGTTTCAAATTTTTTTAAAAAAAGAAGATAATATGGAAAACACAATCTCTTTCCCCTTCCCCTTGTAGGTACTCTCTTCTTGGCTGCTATGATTAAAGTGCTTTCAGCACTTTGATGTTTTAAATTCTAATTCCTCTGTTGTGATTTTTATGGTAGCTTTTGAAGGTTACTTTGCAGTGCCGTTTTGTGTATTTTCCTTTTCTAATAGTTTTATCAGGACACGGTTCTATTATGGCTGGGGTGGCTTAAGTGAAATACATTCTTTAGCTATGAAACTGAAAGGAAGACAAAGTAAAGCTGGAGCGAGTTCTTCACTTTGTCATTTGGAGGCACAATAGGATGGCTTTAAAGAAATATAAATACGTGTCAAGTATTCACCAGCTTAGCTTACGTGTTAGCCATATTCTCGAGTCGCCTGTGCTGTGCTAACAATATGGATATTAGTTTTGTTGTTGTTTTCCCTCAAATGCAAGAGATTGAAAGTTTATAGCTTAATTTTCATATCTCAGGCTTAAAAAAAAAAAAAAGATCAGCTGAGGCAGACTGGGGAAAATTTGTTCTGTAGCAAATTTGAAATCCATGTCAAGAGAATCTCAGTCATGAATCAGGGTCCTCCTCAGCTGACCCCTGTAAGCACAGAATAAAGAATACTGCCCTCGCATTAAAGAGCTTATGATCTTACCGTACAGTGGGAGAAAATGGGACCAGAGAAGAACAGGCAATCGTGGGAGAGGAATGAAGGGCCAGGTATCAGGGAGACTAATCTGTGCTGTAAATAAACTGCTGTCTCAGCACACCAACTGCTGAGCTATTGTCAGAGGTTTTCGTGCAATCCAAGGGAGCAGCTTCCACTGTATTTTCTGTACCTGAATACCTGAACAAGCAAATACCTGAAGAAACAAATGTGCATAGAAAGCATTTCTTAGAAAAACCCAGAAAAATACCCTCTTCTTGGACAAAGGACAAATGGGACTGAAGATACAGTCATGCCTTGGATTGAGAGCATAATTCGTTCCGGAAACGTGCTTGTAATCCAAAACACTCTTATATCAAAACGAAATCCCCCCAAAAAAATTTGTACAGAGATTTTTAATTTAAGCCGTACTACAGTACTTGTATTGCAAGACAACGCTTGTATATCAAGTAAAAAAAAAAAAAATTAAAAATTTGCTTGTCTTGCAAAACGCTCTCAAACCAAGTTACTTGCAATCCAAGGTATTACTGTACATAGAAGGGAACAAGAGAGGAAGGTGGAAGGCGGGATGGGCACATCTCTATGTAGAGGCAGGGACCGTCCCCTCTCACAAGGAATGCTATGTGGTTGGGTGCCATGTTCAAACCACATAGATCAAGGCATGTGGAAAGAGCACATCTAGTCTCGAAAGAATGTGATGATGATATGACCTACCTGTTAGTAGGGGGGGCAGGTGTCCTACTTTACAGAGGACAATCAGCTATTTGAAGGGCTGTTGTGGGTCAGTCCTCTCTTTCGAGGCACACTCTATTTGAAGGGCTGTTCATTCCAAGTCTGGTTCAAAGAGAAAGAACCCAAAGGGGAGAGAGAGCAAGGAGGAGCCTTGAACTTGCCCACCAACAGCACCTGGACAGCAGACTGAGGGCCAAACCAAAATGTTCAGCTGATCACACATACTGTAGATATCCATGTTAGTTTTCTTTACTCTCGTGTAAGCATGGTGTGGCCCCAATTTGGATCAGGTCCACAGCACTCCAGGAGTGTGTGTGTGTGTGTGTGTGTGTGTGTGTATGAAACCTTCACCCTATTTCCCCCCCAAATTTCACCAGCGGCAGCAGTGGGGTGGGGGTTAGACAAAGAAAAAAAAGTCTCCCTTGACTTCCCCCCTTTTTTAACCTCCCCTTGAAGGATGGTGGTTGGGGTGGGGTGAAATTTAGGTGGAAAACAGGTGGGGGGAGGGTCAGTGCCCCCTCTCAGAGCACCATTGTCCCAGTTCAAAAAATCCGGATAGTTTTCCTTAGAGGAGTAAGGGAATGTATATCACACATAGCTGCACTATGCATGGTTTGCAAAACTTGTAGTTTGGCTTTGACCAGGCACACGTGCCATCTGGTCACAGTCTTCCCAACAATGGTGAGGTGTATTATATTTCTATTTAAATTACAGTTATTATTTCTAAATCAGCATCTAGGCATATAAATTAGCATATGCAAATGACATGCAAATTGTTCGCCTCTTTTGTCCTGTCTTTGGTGATGCATTTTGTCTTTTTCAGTGATGCATCAGTGGCCACCCTACTACCTGCATGAATGACTCCTGTTTAGAGATTTGTTTTTGTTTAGAACAGGTATTATGACCTTTGCATGGCACCGCCCCTTTAAGAAACATGTTGCAGAAGAAATATGGAACTCTGGAAAAGGGAGGGTGGGAAAAGCAGACTTCATTGTAGCTAGTATTTGGGACTGTGATTGGAAGCCGATTTTATGGTGCATTTGCTTAATAAGTCTTCCGTTTTGATAAATCACCCTGTTCTGGAGTCTGGAGTGTTTAGTTTTGATAAATCACCCTGATCTGGAATGTAAGACATGCAGCAAAAAGAAAGAAAGAAAGACCCACATTCACTTTATAAGTCTGGTTGCCCATTCAGTCAGTGGTGTGATAGCTGTTGGAAAACAGAACCATGTTTAAGCTGAGATTTATAGGAATGGTGACTCATATTGTTCATTTTTCTGAAATGTATCATTCAAACTAGAGGAGGGGTGGGGAACCTCTTTCAGCCCGAGGGCTGAATTTAATTTTGGAGAAGCTCTTGTGGGGCCACATTCCAGTGGTGGGCAAGAACAAAGGCAAAAAGGGGGGCGATGATGATGATGATGATGATGATGATGATGATGATGATGATGATGGCACATTGTAGCTAAAGCTCTTATTGCCAGTAACTAAGCCTTAGGAGAGGCATTTCAACCTTGTTTCAAAGTTGATGGTCTGCACCCCACAGAACCAAACAAACTGCTTTACAAACACCTAACTTTTATTTAAACAAAGGCTTCTGTACCAAGCTCTCTCAGGCTGTGTCCACTCTCTCCTCAGGCCAGAAGCAATGGGTGTTGCCCATACTACTTCCTGGTTCTTCTCAGGAAACACAACCCACTCAGGCTAAGGCAAATAGTTCTTTCATATTGTTACAAACCTTTTAGAATGCAGGGGGGAAAAGCTGCACAAAAGCCAGGAAACCACCAGATGATTGGTGTTTGCAGGAAAGGGGGTGGGGCCATCTGTGGAACCCTGGAGGGTTGCATTGGGACCCCAGGAGGGGCAGATTTGGCCTTCCTGGGTCCCACTCTGAAGACAAAGATATATTTATCAGGGATGGGGACTCGGACTCAAGGACTCGACTCGTGAGTCGGACTGAGTCCCCCCTCTGACTCGACTCGGACTCGAGTCCCAATATTTTTAATGGGACTCGAGACTCGACTCGGGACTCGAGACCAAGGACTCTTCAACATCCCTGGGCTGTGCCAGAAGGAGTGGAGAGGAGCGTGATTGCCGGCGAAGAGCGCATGGAAGCGAGGTGTGCCGCTGCTCAGCCACTATGGACGGCTACCAGGAGTGCAGCCCCAACAGTGTGTCAAGATTTATTTTGATTGATGTGTTGCGTACTTGGGAGAGGCAGAAGAAGGACCTGAGATTACTCTGTGTGGCTGCTCTGAGTGTGTTTCTGGTTCCAGCAAGTTCATCACCAGTGGAGCGGGTGTTCAGTGAGAGTGGAATTGTGAAGAGACCTCACCGTTCCAGAACGGGGGGGGGGGGGCAAACATTTAGAAAAAATCATGTTCCTCAAATGCAACATGGATAAGTTTTAGGAAGTACAGCAAGTTTATTGTTTTAAATCATTTTTCTAAAATGCAACCTTTCAGACATTTTGGGTTTGGCTGCCTCTGCCTGCCTGTTTGGGGTTCCCAGCCTCCTCTGCCTGCCTGGTCTCTTCTTGACCAGTTCAACAGTTGAATTGTCCAAGACAAAGGCCTCTGCCTGCCTGCTTTGGGGTTCCCTGCCTCCTCTGCCTGCCTGGTTATTTTGGGTTTTTCTGCCTGGTCTGTTCTTGCCTAAATCAGTTGCAGAGTTTTGAAATCTGAAGTAGCCTTATTTTGTTGGGCAAAAACCCCATTGATTTTAATAGGGACTCGTGGAGTCAGCTTTGGGAGTGACTCGTGACTCGTGACTCGTGAGTCACCATTTTGGACCAAGGACTCGGACTCGAGACTCGGGTCCAAAGACTCATGACTCGACTCGTGACTCGAGACCAAGGACTCTTCAACATCCCTGATATTTATGCGGGAAGGAAGAGATGAAAACCCACATGATTTCTTCATTGGCAAGCTGAATTCTTCAGCTCTGTTCAGATTTGTTCAGTGGATCTGATAAATTATCACATTTCTAAAGATGTAATAAGCACATATTCTTCTTTAGGAACATCAAGCTGTTAGTGATAAATTGTGCCTGTTTGTCAGTGATCAGCTATTATATGCTATAGAATGGTTTTAAAACAGATACATTCAGGGCCGGATTAAGAGCATTATGGGCCTGGTGCTGAGGATTTTGGTGGGCCTTTTTATGGAAATAAATAAAATGAAGACGCAATTTTATATTAAAACAAATTAAATATTTTAATTACCATTAAAGTGCCAAAACAGAAACATATTGAAAATATTTCTTTTTTTGTAAACAATAAGCTTGTTAACTCAATAAAACCATTCATCACATATCGTTCATGATAAGTACCTCCACGTTTTTTAACCTCTAGGGCAGTCTTCCCCAACCGGGGCCCTTCCAAATGTTTGGGGCCCCAGCTCCCATCTTCCCCAGCCACTGGCCATGCTGCCTGAGGCAAATGAGAACTGTAGTCCAAAATATCCAAGAGGGATATTTGGTGAACTCTGTTCTCTGGGGTTTTTCAAAATAAAACTTAAAATGCCACACAATTCCCCATGAAAGTGCACGTGCACACACACACACACACAGTATTAGCCAAGCACACACACACACACACACACACGCACACACACACACACACACACACACACACAGAGAACTCTGTTCTCTGGGGTTTTTCAAAATAAAACTTAAAATGCCACACAATTCCCCATGAAAGCGCACGTGCACACACACACACACACACACACACAGTATTAGCCAAGCAGGTGACATTTTGCAGGCGGCAGGAGGATCAACACCCCCAAAAGGCAGACACATTCACATAAATAGAACATTCACAACAACCATTTTTAAATAAACATAAACCATCTTCCCCAGCCACTGGCCATGCTGCCTGAGGCAAATGAGAACTGTAGTCCAAAATATCCAAGAGGGATATTTGGTGAACTCTGTTCTCTGGGGTTTTTCAAAATAAAACTTAAAAAAATGCCACACAATTCCCCATGAAAGCGCACGAGCACACACACACACACACACACACAGTATTAGCCAAGCAGGTGACATTTGCAGGCGGCAGGAGGATCAACACCCCCAAAAGGCAGACAACCCACACCCACAAACACACAGCCCTTACGTTCAGTTTGGCTCACAAAAGAGGGAAAGCCCTTTTACAGAAAAGAAGGAGAAGGAGAAGGAGAACTTGCAGATCAAAAGAGTCAAACTTTTGAACCTTACCTGTGCAGAGGAGGGCCATCAGGACCAGCCGGAGCAAAAACTCAAAACTCCTGCAGCTCATCAGTAAGGGTCTTCCCAATTTCCCCCAAATTATTTATTAAAAAAAAAAAAAAAAGCAGCCACAACAAAAAGGCAGGAAGCTTTGCTTGACCAAGAATAATTGTGTTGTTCTTGTTGCTTTTTTTTGTGTGTGTGTGTTAAACTAGCATTTGGACAATTGAGCTGCGAATCAGAAAGATCTTTTGCTCGAGGCTGGAGAGAGAGGTCCCTTCTAAATCTGAATATTACAGACCCTAGCAAGCCCCCCATGTGCTAGACGTTCTCACAAAGAAATGTAGTAACAGTGATTGAAATGCAAAGATACTGAAATGCTAATTTGAGAACAACAGTTCTTGCTAGGTCTTGCCTCAAGCCTGTAATGCAGATGTGCTTAGAACACCTTTCTAATCTTGAAAAAATCATTAATTATGCTGAATGATAACGATCAGAGCTAACTCCAAAGGGGGAAAAATCGCCACGTGTCCCTATAATTGCGGGCCGATTATCTGTTAAGGGCCTGGAGCAGCCGCTCCCACAGCCCCTATCTTAATCCGGCCATGGATACATTATGTTATTATTAGACCAGTGCTCTAGTTTATTGAATTGTTTCCTGCTATAGCAACTAAGTTCAGTCACTTCCTCTTTAATGAATTTGTCTAGCAAACATAAGCCTCAAGCTATAGTACGTACATGGCCATCAACTATGGCCTTGCTATCTGTACCAAATGATTCATTTCTGCAAGTTGATGGTACATGTTATTGGCTAACAGTGCAATCCTATACATGTCTACTCAGAAATCAGTCTCATTGTTTTCAATGGTGCTTACACCCAAGTAAGTGTTTATGAGCTTGCAGTGGAGATTTCTTTTCCTGCCACTGGTTTCTTGTCCATATGATTACACAGGGTCATGTAGTCACCACCTTTTGGAGTCATCATCATCAGGCGATCACTCGTGACCGAGTAAGATTGTCTTCCAGGATAAAAGGAGGAAATTCTAAAGAAGATTGTGTAGACTCTAGCGATGGGTCCGTAAGTGACTGTGGAGGCCACTTCTAGATCCACACAGCTTCCCACAGTGAGGACACAGGTTACCAGATGGAAGATGGTCCTGTAAAGGATTCATTTGACGTGCTTTTCGCTTAGCATGTTTCTCCCTTTCACCTTGCACTTGGGCTTCTTCAAAGTCCATGGAACCTTTGTGAAAGGCCAACCTCCATTTAGATCATTCATGGGCCAGAGCTTCCCAGTTTTCGATGTTTATATTGCATTTTTTTAGATTAGCCTTAAGAACATCTTTAAACCTCTTATATTGACCACCGATATTCCGCTTTCCATCCTTGAGTTGGGAATAAAGTAACTGCTTTGGGAGACGGCAGTCAGGCATTCGAACAACATGACCGGTCCACTGAAGTTGGTGTTGAAGGATCATTTTTCAACGCTAGTAGTCTTTGCTTCTTCCAGTACACTGACATTTGTTCACCTATCTTCCCAAGTAATTCGCAGGATTTTCCAGAGGCAACGTTGATGGAAATCTTTCAAGGAGGTGGAAGTGACGTTTATAGATAGTCCATGTTTCGCAGGCATACAATAAAGTTGGTAATACAATGGCTTCATAAACCAGTGTTTTGGTCTTCATACAAATATCCCGATCCTCAAACACTCTATGTTTCATTCGAGAAAACGCGGCACTTGCGGAGCTCAAACGATGCTGGATTTCACTGTCGATGTTAGCTGTAACAGAAAGATAGCTGCCAAGATAGAGAAAATGATCGACATTTTCCAGTATTGTCCCGCCAAGCTGGATAGATGGCATCACCAAAGGGTTAGCTTGCACTTGCTGATGAAGCACTTTGGGTTTTTTGATGTTAAGTGAGAGACCAAGTTTTTCGTATGCTTCTGCAAAAGCATTTAGGATAGTTTGGAGATCATCCTCTGAATGTGCGGAGACCACATTATCATCAGCATACTGAAGTTCCACAACGGAGGTTGTAATTACCTTACTTTTTGCTTTCAGCCTGCTGAGATTAAAAAGCTTTCCATCTGTTCGATATATAATTCCCACACCAGTGGGAAGTTTCCCCTCGACAAGATGTAAAACCATGGCAATGAAAATAGCAAATAATGTTGGGGCAATAACACATCCCTGTTTAACACCTGATCCCACTTTAAATGGAGCACCACGAGAGCCGTTGTTGTCCAAAACCGTTGCCGTCATGTTGTCATGGAGAAGTCGCAAGATATTCACAAATTTATTGGGACATCCAATTTTCATAAGGATAGTCCAGAGAGCTGTTTGGTCTACAGTATCAAAGGCCTTAGCTAAACCGATAAATGCCATATAAAGGGGTTGATTTTGCTCCCGGCATTTTTCTTGGAGCTGGCGTGCAGTAAATATCATGCACTACTCCAAATCCTTTTGGAGTAGACCAGTAGGTCATATGTTGAATTTCCCCACTCAGTAAAAAAAGGGCAAGTCTTGAAATATTCAAAGCTTGAAAATTTTTTGTTATAAATATTTTGCAGAAACCGATTGTTGATTGGAAGTATGGTGTGTACAAGTGCGCACATACACATACGCATGCACACTTATATGCTGAATTGGGCTTATATTTCCCAACACATGTGGCAGGACACACTTTGGACCTGATTTTCTGTGCTGGATTGGGAGAAAAAGTTCTGCAGGTGGGAGAGCCAGTAGTGACTCCATTGGCATTATCTGATCAGTTTTGACCTTCAGGCTAGCTGTAACCTCTGCAGGGGTGGGGGACCAAGTTTGTGTCAGAGCTGTTGGTGTTGGGAGATTTATAATCCAATCTTTGTGCTAACAGATGCCTGGAATTCCACACACAAACCTTAACAGATCTCACCCCCTTGCGCAGCGTGTAGCATCAGATCCAGCCTCAGCAGCCCAGCCTGCCCTTGTAATGACACTTGCTTCCAGCTTCCCTGTTGCAGATTAATCCATGGAGTCAGGAAACACTCTGGAACACCACAGGTTCTAATTCTACCTGTTTATTTACTTATCAAGTAAAGTTTTACAGAGTATACATTTCCTAGTTACAGTCCATGTGCAGAGTATAAATGCATAGCAAGCATTAAGTCCAATGGAGTAAGTTGAGCTTCACTCCACCTCAGCAAAGATGTTACATTGTTGCAGGAACAAAGGGAAAGAACAGAGAGAGACAAGGAAGAAGAAATCCTTCTCCTTAAAATGGCTTCTGACTGAACAAGTTAACACGTCATCAGAACATACAAACCATGTGACTAGCTCATAGTTCCTTTCCCAGAGGTCAAGTTCCCATGCGAGAATAGACATTCTGTGTAGACACTACAGACCTGTTTACAGAGCCACACTGTACCTTCCATGTGTAAACAATGTGCTGCAGCTGGTAAAGTGATACATATCACAACAGTTTGATGGTCTCAGGCTCTCAGCCCCCAGAGGCTGATGAATCTGGATGGATTTCTGAGGTTTCTTAGGGATTTTCCTGCAGGCTTAGCCAGTGGTCCTGCTGAGGTCCTGCTCACTGCTTGGAATGAGGAGATGACCAGGGCTATCAATATGATCACTCCCAAACATCCTCAACCTAGTTGTAGAACATGTCAGCTCCTTGGTATTCTGGGGAGCTGAGGGTGATGAAACGACTGTGTCGACAATTAGAGCGCAAATGCTGGAAGACTCGTAACGAATATGATCGAACACAGGTAAGAATCCATTTGTGATCTTATTCTGTGGTGGTGATGGTGGTAAATTGCAATGGGGGGGGGTGTCCACCAAACTCCATCATTGCAGACTTTTAAGAAGGTCCTGCAAGCATACTATTTTACTTTGGCCCTTCCCTGATATGTTTGCTGTTGTTGATGTTTTTATTGTGTTTTCATTGGTTTTTAAGATTGGTTTTTATTATGGTGTTGGTTTTTATTATGTCTTTTATTATTGTATGCCACCTTGGGAGGGCTCCTGTCCTGAAAGGCGGCCAAGAAATATCTTAAATAAAATAAAATAAATAAATGTCTAAGTCTGCAATTCTGTGCAATGGGGCTTCTTGTGATTAAGCAAACACCCCATCCACTGAATCACAGTCATTCTTCTCTGCAAAAGTAATTTTGTTGTCTGTTGTGTGCTGCAAGGTTAACGTCAAGAAATAATAACATTACAGCAGCTGGGCAACCATCATTTGTAAAGTGAATTGCTTCCTAATAGTCAGGGATGATGGGTGGATTGGCAGCTAATGGTTAGAAGATGTTTTTTCCTGAATGGGCAATTTACCTGCATGGTGGGGTCTAAGACTATTGCTCTGCACGGGCGTCTGTGTGAAAAACAAAAAACAAAAATCGTTGGCAGTTTTAATGTTGGCACAGATGTAGGCGGAGAGGGATGTGAACTGGAAGCAGCCAGGCAAGGGGGTTCCTTGCTGTAGATTTGGCAAATGTGAACTATGATTTAGTGGCTGTGCTGCCTGTTGTAGGCATAACTGTTTGTCTCCACAAATGCCCTATGGGTATATTTGCGCATAAAGTAAATATTATAAAGGCGCCTTAAGTCCCTAGCACTTTCTCATCCAAAGGAACTAAATCCTCTAGCACTATTCCTGAAATGTCTCACTGGAGCACACAACAACAACAACAATGGAAGGAAAAAGTCTTAGATTTAGTCTGCATCAATTAAAAACAAGGCAGAGATGCAAATGCCACATCAGCACCAATCTTCTCACTTAAGAAGTTTAAGTTCAGAAGAAATTACCTTCAATAGCACCTTGTTTTATGTGTCTACTCTTCATAGCCTTGGTGAGTAACATGGCTTACCCCATAATTTACACTGACATCTAATTTCAGCAGATCTACAAGCAATCTAACGGAAGATGGAGATACTGAGGAACGAAGAGTCCAGCTTTATCACGGCAGACACAGAGATTCATTATTTTTGCTGATTCACAATATAAACGCTGTGTGTGGGGGGGATGCACACAACAGGCACACTTCCTGGTTTGTGGTTTGTATATATGATTACTTGATTATTATTATTTTTTTTGCTTTTGTTTAGGCAAGTGATTTCTCTCTTTAACTAGGTGATTAAATGCTACTCTGTCTAAATAACCGCAGCAAGTAGGGCTGCCATATTGATGGGAAAACATGTCTTGGTATAAGTAGAGGTGTGGGGGGGGGAGGGGAGAAGAAGAATTCATTGGTAATCATTTTCTTTGAAATATGGATGAAACCTGGTGATTCTGTACAGTGTACGAAAGTCACAGCATTAAGACTGAGATTATTTTAGGCTACACTTTTATCATTTGCTAACAGACAGGAAGGGACAAATTCACCGGTGGAGCAGTTTGATGTTCCTTATAAAACAGTAAAAAAAAAAAAAAAAAAAAAAGCACCCTTCCTGGTGATGTGATTAATGGCTTGCACCGCCCCCACTCCCAAACTTGAATAGAGAAAACACATAAGATCATGACACTATTATCCACCACCCTATGCAGGCCAGATTAATACCAGTGCATTTTCTTTTTGTATAAGGATGTTCACCGAGCAGAGGCCTTTCACCGTTTGTAAAGCTACATAAAGGCAGGCTTGGCTCTAACAGTGCTTGCAAATCTCAAAGTAGCATTGCAACAAATAACACAGGAAAAGGAACTATTGTGAGAATGAATGAGATAAACTTTTGTGAAGCTTTTTGCACACAACACATGTATCTTACGGTGGCCAGATGTCCTACTTTACGGAAGGCAGCCCTCTGTTTGAAGGCTAAGTCCAGTTTAAAAATAAAGAAGTATAAGAAGGGAGAGCAGACAGCAGAGGCCTTGAAGTTGCACAATTAGTACCTGGACAGAGGACTGAGCAGGTACGCACGTCACCTGGTCACTGTCTCCACTATTTAAATTCTAGTAACGGTTTCTAAATATACATAAAAATTAGCATATGCAAAATTTATGCAAATCCATGACCCTTTTGCCCTCTTCTTTGGCAGTGAGTAAGTGGCCACCCTAAGCCCGATCCAAAGCTCACACTGAGCTCCAGTTTATATAGGACTACCTGTTCATTTCAATATAGGAAGCAACTCCACATGTGCAAAAGTATGCGAATGTAGAATGCCCCATTGTAAAGCATATGTAGAATCAGATGATAGATAGAGATAACTTTGGTTATTGAGCCTTTTAAAATGCAATAAATGAATAACAATATATAAAGAAAAATAGATAGATGCATTTTAAATAGGTGAATGAGCGCAACTACAAACACAAACATAGGAAATCCCATTTGCTACATTTGCTAGAGAGTGGAGAAAAGTGTTATGAGGCCTTTGGGGCACCAAAAGTGTCCTGGATAGCTTGAAGCATAGGCAGAGAGAGTTTTTTTTTTTTTTTTTTTTAAAGATTCCCCATGAGATCTAGCTCTGACTCAGAGACCATGTCTACTCACTCTGGGAGGCCAGGTTTACCTGCTGATCTCTGGGAGGCCACTACCTGGATAGCCTGAAGCATAAGCAAGGGCAGTTTTTCTAAGGTTCCCCATGAGATTTCACTCTGACTGAGCTAACGAATGTGAAAATAATAAAGTGCTCCCAGAGCAAATGCAGAAATGTCTTAAAATCAGCACACACAATCTGATTTTAGGCTGTATCTAGGTATTTCTAGAACTTATCTGGTACCTTTCAAATAGTTTCAGCAATATCAATACAAATACTTATCTGTATCAATGCCTGCCCAAAGATAGAAGATACTTCCAGTTCCAGATGTATCTACATTTGGAGGTTGGCGGCCTACGGAGCAGGTATATTGGCCAGATATTTAACTCTCAAAGCACTGCATGGAGAACACCACAACTTAAACCTTGTTCTTGGAGTTATAGAATAATAAACATGTCCACGGATGAATTCTCAAGTGCATCCACCTGGTATACATTACAGCAGCAGTTAGATTTTGAGATCAAATTAGAGTTTCTAATGCATTAAAAAAAATATCCCAGACTCGTGCCTACAATCTGCAAGCAAGCTCTTTGCGAAGAGAAAAAGAAATCATTTTACAAATGGAAATGCATACTTTTGAATCTAGGTTGATAAAAGCATTATAAAATGGTGGTTCCATTTTCAGCCACCTAAGAAAAATATTGTTTTTATTTTCCTATTTTTTAAAAATGTCCACATACAGGCCTGTGGCTCATGCTGGCTCAGTTTGTCTGAGTGTGGAAAGCTAAGCAGGGTCAGGCCTGGTTATTACTTGGATGGGAGACCCCCTCCTCTAGTTTCCTGCATTGAGCAGGGGGTTGGACTCGGTGGCCTTATAGGCCCCTTCCAACTCTATGATCCTATGAAATCTATGAACAGAACAGTAGAAAGTTCCCAACTGGCTTTCTATATAAGGAAAATCACTCAGTTAAGCATCATTCCAATTCATAAATATTCGTGGCACAGAGCCTGTTCTTACATTTAGGAGAGTAGGTGGGTCCATTCAATGCACAGCAGGAAAAATGGGATCATGCCTGTGCTCACCTCTGTGTTCTTGGGTGTACACACAGAGGAATCCATGGGAAGTTAGGTCAAGTGTATGGTATGTGGAGGTCAAAGACAGTGGCTACTGACTGAGGTGGGGTGTTGGGAAGGGATGCAGTAATGATAGGAGGGGCCCCAGGGCCGGATTAAGATAGGGGCTATTGGAGCTGCAGCTCCAGGCCCCTACCATAAAATAGGCCCACAGCCGGCCCGGCAGCGCGTGGCGCACCCACTCGCCCGAGCCGCGCCGCCGCCTGCTGGCAGCTGCTGCTGCCGCGCTGCCGTACTTGCCCTTGCGTCGAGACGCCAGGCAGCAGCTCCCTCGCGGCGACGGCTCTTCCCGCCGGGGACCTGCGACTCTGCGAGATGCCCCGTCTGTCCGGCTCGGGAGAGCCAAAGCCACTCCGGTAAGGTAAGGTGGTTGCCCGCGCGCGCGCCTGCCTCTGACCCAGTTCTCACGGCCTGGTGGCAGGACTGGCGCGCCGGCGGAGGCCCGGCGGGGAAGCAGCAGCGTGCGCGGCTCTGGCTGGGCGCCGACGGACTCCCCCGGGTCAGCCTTCCCAACTGGGTGCCCACCAGCGGTGTTGGACTACAACTCCCATCGTGCTGGCTTGGGGTGATGGGGGCTACAGTCCAGTTCACCTGGAGGGCGCCAGGTTGGGGGAGGCTGGCCGGGGGTGGGTGGGGACAAAATCCTCAGCACCAGGCCCATAATGGTCTTAATCCGGCCCTGAGGGGCCCTGCCAAGCCCATTCTCACCACATCACTGAAGGCGGGTTACTTATTCCTCAGCAACCTAATAAGCACTCACAGGCAAGGTGGCTCAAGAGTAGTGCAAAGAAGAACAAGAGAACTTAAGAACGCCTGGTGGAAAAAGAAAGCTGAAGAAATTCAACAACTTGCAGAATCTCATGATGCACTGGGCTTTTTTAAGGCCACAAGGGCCATTTATGGACCAAAAACCTATGGTACAAACCCTTTACAATCAAAAGATGGCACCAAACTCTTAAAAGACAAAGAGTCTATTGCACTGCGTTGGAAAGAGCATTATTATGACCTTTTTGTATCGTAAATCTAAGGTGGATAATGAGATTTTTTCGCAAATCCCGCAAAAACAAATTAGAGAGGAACTTGCAATACTCCCCACTTTGGATGAAGTAAAAAAAGCCATTAATCAAATGAAGAATAACAAGGCTAGTGGACCAGATGGGATTCCTGCTGAAATCTTTAAAGAAGGCCCCCCCGAACTTGTACAACATCTTCATAAACTCATCGAAAAAATCTGGAAAAGAGAAGAGATCCCAGAAGACTTCAGGGATGCCATAATTATCACCCTCTTTAAGAAAGGTGATAGAACAGACGGTGGAAATTATCGGGGCATTTCTCTCTTAGCTATCGCAGGTAAAATATTTGCTAGGATTCTCGCAAACCGTCTTCTATCTATTTCAGAAGAGATCCTCCCTGAAACTCAATATGGTTTCCGCCCCTCTAGAGGGACAGTAGACATGATTTTTACTGCACGCCAGCTCCAAGAAAAAATGCCGGGAGCAAAATCAACCCCTTTATATAGCATTTATCGATTTGGCTAAGGCCTTTGATACTGTAGACCAAACAGCTCTCTGGACTATCCTTATGAAAATTGGATGCTCCAATAAATTTGTGAATATCTTGCGACTTCTCCATGACAACATGACGGCAACGGTTTTGGACAACAACGGCTCTCATGGTGCTCCATTTAAAGTGGGATCAGGTGTTAAACAGGGATGTGTTATCACCCCAACATTATTTACTATTTTCATCGCCATGATCTTACATCTTGTCGAGGGGAAACTTCCCACTGGTGTGGGAATTATATATCGAACAAATGGAAAGCTTTTTAATCTCAGCAGGCTGAAAGCAAAAAGTAAGGTAATTACAACCTCCGTTGTGGAACTTCAGTATGCTGATGATAATGTGGTCTCCGCACGTTCAGAGGATGATCTCCAAACTATCCTAAATGCTTTTGCAGAAGCATACGAAAAACTTGGTCTCTCACTTAACATCAAAAAACCCAAAGTGCTTCATCAGCAAGTGCAAGCTAACCTTTGGTGATGCCATCTATCCAGCTTGGCGGGACAATACTGGAAAATGTCGATCATTTTCTCTATCTTGGCAGCTATCTTTCTGTTACAGCTAACATCGACAGTGAAATCCAGCATCGTCTGAGCTCCGCAAGTGCCACGTTTTCTCGAATGAAACATAGAGTGTTTGAGGATCGGGATATTTGTAAGAAGACCAAAACACTGGTTTATGAAGCCATTGTATTACCAACTTTATTGTATGCCTGCGAAACATGGACTATCTATAAATGTCACCTCCAACTCCTTGAAAGATTTCATCAACGTTGCCTCCGGAAAATCCTGCAAATTACTTGGGAAGATAGGCGAACAAATGTCAGTGTACTGGAAGAAGCAAAGACTACTAGCATTGAAAAAATGATCCTTCAACGCCAACTTCAGTGGACCGGTCATGTTGTTCGAATGCCTGACTGCTGTCTCCGAAAGCAGTTACTTTATTCCCAACTCAAGGATGGAAAGCGGAATATCGGTGGTCAATATAAGAGGTTTAAAGATGTTCTTAAGGCTAATCTAAAAAAATGCAATATAAACATCAAAAACTGGGAAGCTCTGGCCCATGAACGATCTAACTGGAGGTTGGCCTTTCACAAAGGTTCCATGGACTTTGAAGAAGCCCAAGTGCAAGGTGAAAGGGAGAAACGCGCTAAGCGAAAAGCACGTCAAATGAATCCTTTACAGGACCATCTTCCATCTGGTAACCTGTGTCCTCACTGTGGGAAGCTGTGTGGATCTAGAAGTGGCCTCCACAGTCACTTACGGACCCATCGCTAGAGTCTACACAATTTTCTTTAGAATTTTCCTCCTTTTAAAATCTTCTTTTTGTAAATTTTCTTTTTTTTATCCTGGAAGACAATCTTACTCGGTCACGAGTGATCGCCTGACTGACTGAAAGATGGGAGAATACCACTGTTACTGTATAGAGAAAAGCAGGCTTTGTGTAATGTTTATGTTCTGTTTTGATATGTTTTGATATGTTTTGCAGAGGCTTCTGTGCTGCTTATCTGGGAACTTCCCAGACAGTGTGAGAGACATGGCTGGCTATGTTTACGGGACTATTCTTGTCTGCGGCCTCGCCACGACAAGAAGCTAACCGTGGGACAAAGAGGTCATGTGGTGTACATAGGCCAATGACGTGTAGTGGCCAGGTTTTGGCCATATGTATCATACTTGTATGATTCTGAGCTGCGTATGCTTGCACTTGCTTTTGCTGAGCTGGATGTACCTTCAAGGCTTTGTACTTTGCATATGGACTGTATATGGAATGAAAAGTAACCTGTAGTGATACTTTGTAATAAGTTAATAAAACAGTTAGACTAGAACTGTTTTGGCTACAGAGTGATTCCTGGGTCCTGAATGGAAGCTGCTGGAAAGGCTGAAGCTGACTTCTGCGTGGGGAGAGAACTCTGCTGCGGTGTGTGGACAGCCAGGGCTTCATTTAGCTTGCTAGCATACAGACCACTTTTTCACTCCAACCTCAACAAGCACATCTTCAGAAAATGTTTATGAGTGAAGTTCTATGAGGCCTTTTGGCCATCAAAAATGTCCTGGATAGCTTGAAGCACAGGCAGGGAGGGACAGGTTTTTTGAAGGTTCCCCATCAGATCGGGCTGTGACTTGGAGGCCAGGTCTACTCACTCTGGGAGGCCAGGTCTACCTGCTGATCTCTGGGAGGCCAGTACCTGGATAGCTTGAAGCATAGACAGGGGCAGCCACCTACACTGGTGGATTAATTTCCTCTGGTTTAATTCACATGTGGTAAAGTCATTTTGCCCAGCAGCACTTTATCTATGGTAGTGGTTCAAATAAGTATTTTTTTTAAAAAAAATTCCAGAGTGGTGATGAGCATGTTTCCCATCTCAGGGGGAAAAAAAGTTGTTGAATTTTATGTATCCTAAATTTTCAATTTGAAAGGGCTAGGGCAGTTTAAATCAGCCTTCCACCACCTGGTGCCCTACAGATGTTTTGAACTACAACCCCCATCATCCCTGACCATTGGCTATGCTGGTGGAGACTGATAGGAATTGTAGTCCGAAACACCTGGATGGCACCAGGTTGGAGAAACCTGGTTTAAATGATATAGTGCTATACAGTGACTGCTTATAATCTTGTAGGTTGCTCCATCTACATGAGGAGCCAAGGACTGGACTGGCTTGGACTGACTGGCCATGTAGTGAAAGAGACATTAGCACAGTTTCACTACTGCGTGGAAATGTGAGGCAGTGTGTGTAGAGGGAGGCTATTAGTCCTGCCCACATAGTTCCCAATTATACATATATGACTCATCATAGAGTTTGCAATAGCCCCTTGGATGGTACCTGTGCAACATTCTGAACAGCCCCAGAGAGACCTCCAGGTGCCATAGAATCAGAGTTGGAAGGGACCATCAGGCCATCAGATCCAACCCCCTGCTCAGTGCAGGAATCCAGTTTAAAGTATCTCTGACAGATGGCTGTCCAATCTCTGCTTGAATATCTCCAGCAGCGGAGAGCCCATCACCTCCCTAGGAAGTTGGTTCCATTGTCTGACATCTCTGACCATTAAGAAGTTTTTCCTGATGTTCAACTGAAATCTGCCTTCCTGTAACTTAAGCCTGTTATTTTGTGTCCTACAGTCTTGGATGACAGAGAACAGGCTGCGGCCCTGTTCTGTGTGACAACCCTTTAGGTACTTGAAAAGTGCTGTCATATCCCCACTCAGTCTTCTATTCTCAAGGCTAAACATACCCAGTTCCTTCCATCTTTCCTCCTAGCACTTACGGTAGTTTCTAGGCCTCTGATCATCTTTGTTCTCATTCCAATTTATCTGAATCCTTCTTAAAATGTGGTGTCCAGAACTGGACACAGTGTTCAAGGTAAGATCTGACCAGCACAGAGTAGAGTGGAACTATTACTTCCTGTGATTTTGAAACTATACTTCTATTGATGAAGCCTAAAATTGCATTTCCATTTTTGCAGCCATATCACACTGCTGACTGATATTTCACTTGTGATCGACGACAACGCCAAGAACCTTTTCACATGTGCTGTTGCCAAGCCAGGTATCCCCCATCTTATAGCTTTATGTCACATAAAGGGCTTTTTAAATGGCAAATAGAATGCCAAAGCATAGCTGTGTCCTTTGAGAATACTACAGGATGCTACGTTAGGAATGTATAACAGGGCTTCAGAGATCCTGGCACTACTCTGCCATTGGTGTGGGTTGTTAGAACTTTGAGCCCTTTGCTTCAAGGACCAATTGCAATCATTTCACTGGAAAGCTTAAGTGACAATGACATAACTCTGTGATGGACATTTGAGGAAAATGCAGATGACTAACCATGAACAACTGTGAATGGATTGAGCTGTCCTGGCAGTTTTCAAATATCCCAAAATAAGTCAGAAAGAAAAGAGAAGGATGGGTATCAGATCTGCTTAATATTGGACATGAAGCCAACACTCTGATTTTTATTGATCATGAGAAAACAATTTGCTAAACTATGAAAGCAGTCCAGCTGTTGTGGGACAGATAGCCCAGGACATTTCTCCTCTGGATTTTTCATGAAATGGCCGCAGTTTGTATGCTTTATCAGGGGTGGGCAACCTCACCACCTTGGCCTAATTTCATGTGGCCTTTGGTCTAATTTGAAAAGCCCTGTGCATGTGATCAGTTCAGACCTCTGAACTGTGAGAGTGCTGAACTGCCCACTGCTTGGGAAAGGTGAGAGAGAAGAGAGTGGCAGAAAGAGACTCTCTTTCTGCCCCCTTTTCTCTGTCGGGCTGGCCGACAGAGAAAAGGGGTGACCCATCCACTTTTGGCTCTGGCCCTGTCCACCAGTGGCTTGGGCCCCATCCACCACCACCACCACCACCACCACCACCACCACCACCACCACCAACATGCAGTCTCTAACAACTTACCCATGAAGGAATGAGGCCCTTGACAGAAAAACAGTTGCCCACTCCTGCTTTAGGTACAGAGAATCCTACCTTAATGGTGTACTCAAATCAGTGCCATTTGTAAAGAGATGTAAAGATTTATCTGAGTAAATGAATCTCGCCTAAAAGACAAGGAGGAAGTTTGCTTGAGGTTGAGGTAAAAATAGACAGGTGTCATCACCCATCCAATTATTCAAACTCTCATTCTTTTACAGGTCTGCACCTTGTGCTAGATTCGAGATTTCATACTGCTTCCTTCTCATTTCTTACCTAGGGGGGAAAAAAAAGCAATTACTTTCCCCCCCTTTCTTTTAAGAAGAAGCCATTTAAAGGACAACCAATTTCACTGCAAGCTTCTAGGTGTCCAGCAGTTTAACATGACTCTGGCTGAAATGACTTTCTGTAAATTTGTGTGTGGGCTGCAATGTGCCTCCTAGTGTTTTCTCAAATTTTGTGGCAGAAACCGTATTGGCGTATTACTTAAAGCCTACGGAGTTCAAAACCCTATTATAGTTGCTACCATCACAATGCATGTTTTCCCATTTCCCAAGCCTTAAAGCAGATAGGGTCTTCCACTATTGGGATATACTGACTGATGTATATGGGTACATAAAAAGAACAAAATATCAGTTAAATGCTAGAGCTACCAATGCAGGGCAGTCTTCCAGATAGGCAATCTCCCTGGACACTTACGTGTAGGTAGGTGTTTTGGGGAGAAAGAAGATCACAGTTGTTGGGATGGAGTTCTAGAAGCTTGCTTCTCTAGCAGCATCAAGAACTTGGATGATAACATATGAAAACAGCAGGAACTTGCAGTCTAAAGAGTTTACTACTCCGAGATCCAGGCAGGTCTTGGATCTAAAGTCACAATTCATGAGAATCATTTCTCTCAGAAGGAAGAACTCTTAACACAAAGATGTTTTGTGAAATTGTATTTCTCTTTGCAGGATAAAAGAGGAATAGATAGGTAGGAACCAGCAGGCCATACAGGCAGAGCTAGAAAGGTAGAATATCGTTAGGTATTTAGGAATCCAGTCAATTGAGGCTGCTGTTCCTGCTTAGCGTCTGCCTTCAGGATCCAAGAGAGGGTGTCCACGATTACGGCAACTCATCGCTGAGGGTGCAAACTGATTCCACTGAGAAGCATGATATGCTATAAGCATTCTGACTTTCCGATTGCTCACTTTCCTGTCCAAGTCACCACCTGATGCTGCAGCCATCATGCATGTCTGAACCAGTTCCCAGTAAATCTGATGTGACTGACCAATCAGACCCTTTCAGTGGGATCCTCCCTTTCAGTGGATTGCCCCCTGATTAGATCTGAATAGTTCCCACACATCTTTTTTTGACCCTCCGGCAGTTACAGTGGGTAAGGCTCTTTTTGCAAGTTATACATCAGGGGAGTATACTCTTTTGGGATGGGGCATCTGAATGACCCCCACATGGCCCTTTGCAGACGGGATGATGTCAGGGGGCATGGCCAGTGTCCAGCTGAAGTGCTAGCGGTGGAAAGCTCATGGGCAGCAACCTGCCCTGTCTCAGGGGCCTGGAGAAGTGCTCCAGCCACCACCTCAGTTGGGGCCGCTTCACTCATGCTGCGGTTTCCCCAATGGGGGAGGCACAGCACAGACAAAGTTGCTCTGACTGAGCAACTCAACTGGGGGATGCTCCGCCCGCACGACCACATCCCCAATGTGGGAAGGTGCAGCGCAGGAAGCCTCTGGCTTTGGGTGTTGTGTGGGGGTGCCGTGGGGGTGCCATGAGAATGGACTTGGCCAGTGCTGGGAGGAGCAGCTGGGATTTCCCTGAGCTCTGCTCGCCCAAATGGCATGCAGAGGAATCCCCACTGTTATCTCTGATCACAGATCAGAGGTAACAGTAGGGGTTCCTCCAGGGGACGGTGTTTGGAAGAATCTAAGGAGGCTCCGTGGGCCAGATGGGGAGCCTCGGCAGATGAGATTAGGCCCGTGGGCCAGAGGTTCCCCACCCCAGTTATACATGGAACATTATTAAGACAACAGTTTTATGAATCAATGTGTATGGCTGTAGCACCTTGCGTGCATGTCTACCTTATTCCAGTCTGAAAAGAACGCACTATGTAATGTGACATTATTTTAATAATTACCAAAAACATGCCTTTGATGCTCTTTTTACACCCTTGTCCAGGTTGTTCCTGGGGATTGTACTACTATCTAGTTCAGCTATAGGCCAGCATGACCAGTGATCAGGGATTATGGGAGTTGTTGTCCAAAACAACTGGAGGGGACCAGTTGCTCAGTTCTAAAATTCTGTATCTATTCAACTGTAGCATCTGTCATTACTAGTTTAATGCACTGTTTTTGCTTCATCCTCTTTGAACTTTAAAGGTGTTTAAATGACAAAAAGTAGAACATTTTTTTTCTCCCAGCAATATGTTCCCTGCAGGTGTCTTTTCAGAAAGCAAATATTGCTTACTTCCAGTCATTAAGGGGTAATACCAAGCAAAAGGAAAACAAAATCTTACTCAAATACATGTATAAACCTCTGTGCCATGAAGCTTGGGACTTTTCCCCCCCTCCTTGTTCAGCTCATCAGCAATGCAAGGAGACAAATTGTAACTGACAGTCAGAACTTACAGACATGATGGAGACAAGTGAGAGATTGCTGATTGACTTAATGTCTTCCAGGAAGATAATATTAAAAGTCTGAGCTGTTGAAAACTGATTTATATTTTGAAATACTCACTGCTATATCCAACCTTCTTTATTTGCTGCACTTTTCAAGATACCTATTTTGCCGAAATAGCCATCCAAGCCTTTAGCAATATTAGAACAGCACTTTAGGAAAATGTGCATCCCCACTGGCTGACTTTCTGATTTAATTTTCCAAGAAAGCATAAGATAAAATCACAAATTTTGATCCATCATTACTTAATAGGACCTTGTTCTGTCCAACAGCAATAATATTAGAGGCAAGGCAACAGGTTTGCTGGAATATTTATCATAAAGAGCAATTATTTTTGCAGATGAGAACTTATTTTCAATGGAATTTACTTTTGTTTTTTCAAAGAACATTTCAATCAAATTATCCGATTGCAATGTAAATTATAGAAGGAAGAGCATGAATGCAATAGATAAAGTCTGGACAGGTATTCAACATTCTTATATTGAAACACTGAACCTGATTCCCAAATAGCTATGGGTGCAAGGTACACGGTACCAGCACTTCTATGGAACGTGATAATTCTCATTTACTCAGAATAATAGGTACTTGCTTAAAGTGCAGGAGGGTGCCAGGATTAGAGTGACTATAGCCACTCTATAGAGCCAGTGTGGTATAGTGGTTAGAGTGTTAGAGTGTTGGACTGGGACTCGGGAGATCCGGGTTCTAGTCCCCGCTTGGCCATGAAACTCACTGGGTGACTTTGAGCCAGTCACAGACTCTCAGCCTAACTTACCTCACAGGGTTGTTGTGAGGATAAAGTGGAGAGGAGGAGGAGGATTATGTAAGCCGCCTTGGGTTCCTTGCAGGAAAAAAGGCGGGGTATAAATATAATAAATAGATAAATAAATAAATAAACAAACATAGCACCCTCCTGTAGTAATACATTGTAATATATCTACTGTTCATACAGATGTGAACCAGTCTGGGTAGATGTGAGCTGCTAAGGCAACAAAGCTTCCATGGGGTTATGTTTTGGAATGGGAACTATGTGTGTGAATGGGAACTAGGTGGTGGCATCACAACCAAACTCCTAGACCAAAATCTCCTAGACCAAAACTGCAGAAGGTCACACATTGCCAGAGAAAGGTAAGATGGGAGCCGAATTCACACAGGCAGTAGATGATGTGGTAAACCTGTTCCTGGACTGTGCAGCTTCAGATTTCAGGTAAGGAATCATGACTGACTTTCATGAATCAGGTAAGGAACCATGATTGACCCCCCACCACTACCCAACTTCCTGCACATAGATATCAGGGAGACTTGATATACTAATTTTGTATCAAGGAGGTGATGCAGGCATGATCTCAGTATTTGCCTCTGAGACTGGTGAGTGGAGTGTATTTTACATCATCAGTACTCAAAATTACCTTTTTCCTATTTATTTATTCTTCAACATTATTAGCCACTGTTTTCTTTCAGGTGATCAAGAATTTTGCAGAAAGCAGTCAGAAAAGGTTCCACCCTTGAAAGTGGCCTAGAAATAATTTTGGATAGATGGATAGCTAGATAGCTAGAATTGGTGACCATATCAGAGCTAGAGACCATAGAACAAGGGACTTGGCCCTGTTTTCAGCAGTCTCCTTTCAGTTTCCCAGGAGTCAGCATAGCTTGGTCAAATGCACTAGCACAAGGCCCCTATTCTCAGGTGTTGGGATTTCATACAACACAGCCTTGCCCTCTGCTGCATGATTAGCCCTGATGGCTCGTGTTTTTTTATATGTGTGAAAAAAGCCCTTCCTGATAAGGCCCCTCAGAGCCAATTAAGCATCTCAGCAATCCTTGAGATAACTACGGTAGATTATATCTCCCAGTCTTCACCTTGGCCTAAGGAGGGCTAACACATCACAGAGGTCAAAACTTGGACTATACCTCCTCTCCAGCTCAATAAATCTGTCCCCTAGCACTGCTACTTCCACCAGTTCCGAGAAAACAAAGCTTGCAGTGATCTTTGCAGTCTCCACAAGCTTGGACTTCCAGCTCTCACTCTTCCCTGCCTTTCTCCTGTCTATCTTTCCCACGCCATTTATATAGTAGCTTCTGAGCTTGGACCCACTGCTCGTCCCTGGTGCCCTGCCCCCGCCCATTTTGGAATGCCCTGATCAGGTGGAGCAGCATCGGGAGCCAGTCTAGCCTGGTCTCCACCCCCACACAATCTCATAGACTACTTCTGGAGCAAGCCAAGCCTCTTGTCAGAACATCTCACCATATGTTCTTCCGTTGCATTGTTGTCCTTCCACTGGCAGGCAAATATGTTTTTATTCAGGCACATTTTTGGCATATAAACTGGTCTGTTGCTGAAAGGGGTTTTTAATTGGTTGGTGCTGTTTATTTCTTTTATTGTTGTGTTTTCAATTGTGTTTTTTAAAATTTGCTTTTATGCCGATGTTTTAATTAAGATTTTGTTTTTAATCTGGATTTTATTTATTATTAGCCACCTTGGGTGCCATATTTTGGCAGAAAGGCAGGATATAAATTAAATAAATAAATGTTCTCTTGTTCCAGAATGGTGTGATCCTGCTCTTTGGTTCCTTGTCTTCACTCCTGCCTCACAGGGTTTATTTGTCTCACAGACAACCCTAGCTTCAGTCTTGGTTCATGTCTGATCTGCCTGCCTGCTGATCCACCTTGATTCAATCCCATGCCTCCTTTACTGGCTGCATCATATTTTTACCTAATTTTGCTACTATTTATTTCTTCAGCAGGGGCAACACTGATAGGCCTCCTGGATCCCCCCCCCCAATTTCTTATTATTACTGTACTACCTGGCAGAGTTGATCAGTGGAACAGGGGACACTTGGCTCAACAGTACTGCAAGCGAGAAGGATCTTGGAATTGTTGTAGATCACAAACTGAATATGAGCCAGCAATGTGATGTGGCTGCAAAGAAGGCAAATGCTATTTTTGGCTGCATTCATAGAAGTATAGCTTCCAAATCGCATGAAGTGATAATTCCCCTTTACTCAGCACTGGTTAGGCCTCATCTTGAGTACTGCGTCCAGTGCTTGGCACCACACTTTAAGAAGGATGTCGACAAACTGGACAGGGTTCAGAGGAGGGCAACAAAGATGACTAAGGGGCTGGAAACAAGGCCCTATGAGAAGAGACTGAAAGAACTGGGCATGTTTAGCCTTCAGAAGAGGAGACTGAGGTGAGATATTATTGCAAAAATATGCTCTGAGTGCCCTTCCGGAGAACCCAATTTCTCAGAAAAAGAGAAGCAGCTGTACCAGAGTGAGTTTTTCAAAGTTTTATTCTGCGCAGAAGATCCAACTCGAGAGGCTCACGCCACAAACAAGAGTTGAACAAAGGAACAAATATGGGGTTCACCTTTTATAGCAGGGAATTATGGGAACACATCATACAAAGCACATTTGTCTGATCATTTTAGCCAAGTGCTTTATCACCCCTCCCTCTTGCTGGATTTGATATGGGGCATTCTAAGAGTTTGCTACCCTTGAAACTCCTTATCAATCCTTGCTAGGCTTCAAAGAAATTCTAATTCTGGCGGCCGAAGGACACATCTGGGTGGGGGAGACGGCATGCAATATTACAAAGAACAAAACAATCTTTCAGAGGCCTCTGGTTAGGGTAGGCAAAAAGCAGATGGGCAAGTTAGGCCGGGGGGGGGGGGAGATTTTTCTAACAATATGATAGCACTCTTCAGGAATTGAAGGGTTGTCTCAAAGAGGAGGGCCAGGATCTCTTCTCGATCATCCCACTTTGCAGGACACGGAATAATGGGCTCAAGTTACAGGAACCCAGATTCCACCTAAACATCAGGAAAAATTTCCTGACTGTCAGAGCAATAAGACAATGGAACCAACTACCTAGGGAGGTGGTGGGCTCTCCCAATCTGGAGGCATTCAAGGTGTGGCTGGACAGCCATCTGTCAGGGATGCTTTGACCTGGATTCCTGCATTGAGCAGGAGGTTGGACTCGATGGCCTGGGTAGGCCCCTTCCAACTCTACTTTTCTATGATTCTATGACATCCAGAGCCCACTGCTAATGCTTGTGTAACAGTAGCCAGAAATTCCTGGATGGGCACATGATGCCGATGTAGGAAGCTGTGCGCAAGGCTTTATTTTTTAAACGAAGTATTAAATGATGCTGGATTCATATTTGTATTGCTTGCCTACAGGTGAAGTATCATTAATTTAATTTATGCTTTCACAATGATTGCCTAATCAAGTTGGCTTAGTATTGCTATTTTCATATTAAGGGTGCAAATCCTACGCATGTTTAAACAGAAAAAAAGTCCTGCAGCTCGCAGCATGCCCTAGCGAATATGGCTGGGGAATGATGGGAGTTGTAGGACTTTTTTCTGTCTAATCATGCATAAGATAGTGGCCTAAAAATCTATTAATTACACTTCATTTTAGCACAGACACATCTGGAAGAAACAGGGATGTTGAAGAGTCCTTGGTCTCGAGTCACGAGTCGAGTCACGAGTCTTTGGACCCAAGTCTCGAGTCCGAGTCCAAGTCCTTGGTCCAAAATGGTGACTCACGAGTCCCGAGTCCCGAGTCACTCCCAAAGCTGACTCCACAAGTCCCTATTAAAATCAATGGGGTTTTTTTCCCAACAAAATAAGGCTACTTCAGATGTGTGGCTTAAATAAATTCTAGGCACAAGTGTGCCTTTTTATCTCAAAACTCTGCCACTGATTTTGACAAGAACAGACCAGGCAGACAAACCCAAAATAACCAGGCAGGGAACCCCAAAACAGGCAGGCAGAGGCCTTTGTCTTGGACAATTCAAACTGTGGAACTGGTTAAGAAGAGACCAGGCAGGCAGAGGAGGCAGGGAACCCCAAACAGGCAGGCAGAGGCAGCCAAACCCAAAATGTCTGAAAGGTTACATTAGTAAAATGATTTTAAAAAATAAACTTGGATTGTTACTGCAACTGGGTCCAGGCAGCACCTGCAGGTGGCATCAAGCAGGGATGTTGACGAGTCCTTGGTCTCGAGTCCCGAGTCGAGTCTCGAGTCCCATTAAAAATATTGGGACTCGAGTCCGACTCGAGTCAGAGGGGGGACTCAGTCCGACTCACGAGTCGAGTCCTCGAGTCCGAGTCCCCATCCCTGGGAAGAAAGTCCTATTGACCTCTATGAGCTTACTTCTCAACAGACATGTATAGGATTGCACTGTGTCTTATTTCTCCTGCTTAGATAAGGGCCTGATGGTCCCTAATTAGAGCTGTTTCAGAATGGCTTTGATACTACCGGTATTTTAAGAAATCTTAACATATTTCTGTATTCTTTCCAAAGAAGATTGTTCCCCATTCTTGCTATAGGTTATGTTCATTGGACACATTTGCACAGTGATGAGAAGCAGAATTGCGCAACATTCCTGCAATTCACAGACCTCACCACCAGTTCCAGATGTGCTTTCCATGGACAACTGCTACAGAAAGGTGGGAATTATTTTGGTTATGGCTGCTTGTACCACCTCCCATTTTAGGACCAATGAAAAGCACTTGCATACATGCGCAAGGAGGCAAGCTCAGCCATTACTGTTCTTTTGTGTAGCTCAGCCTTTCCCAGCCTGGGGCCCTCCAAATGTGTTGGACTGTAACTCTCATAATTCCCAAAGGCCTTGAATACCCCACTGGCTGGGTACAATGGGAGTTGTAGTCCAACACTTCCGGAAGGTGCTGGGTACAGGAAGACTGGTGTAGCCAATTATTTTTGTTCCCATACTGATCCTGCTAGTACATTTGGACTTGCAGTGAATGGCATATGCTGAGTAGCACAACTGACCTTTGGCTTGCAGATGTATAGCCTGCCAGCATGTGTCAGTGTGTACTACGATAACTGGCGAAAGCCAACCTTTGGATGTGGCCTATTTCCTGGTCAAACTGTTTGCTCTTCGTTATGGTGTGAGTAAAATAAAAATGCTACTGCTTAGCTTCCTTGTTTTGCTCTGTCTTTTATGGTTATGTATGCATTCATGAAGCTGCCTTGTATAAAGATAGACCATCCAGCCTAATTCTGCCTGCCCTGATTGGCAGATCACGGGTACAGGTTTTCCCCAGCCTTGATACCTGAGATGCTTTTACCTGGAGATGACAAGTATTGAACTGGATACCTTCTGCACACAAAGCAAGTGTTCATAGATTTCATAGATTATAGAGTTGGAAGGGGCCTACTAGGCCATTGAGTCCAACCCCCTGCTCAATGCAGGAAACTAGAGGAGGGGGTCTCCCATCCAAGTAATAACCAGGCCTGACCCTGCTTAGCTTTCCACGCTCAGACAAGCTGAGCCAGCGTGAGCCACAGGCCTGTTCTACCACTGAATCCTCCCCGAAGTAAAAGAATCTGACTTAGCTAAGTCAGGCCAGTGTTCCAGGTAAGCTGGTACAATCTTCCCTAGCTGACAGCAGCTCTCAAAGAGAGGTCATTCCCGGTCTTGCTTCCCAAGGTCCTTCACTGGAGATGTAAAGGACTGAACTTGTAACCTCATAGATATAAAATATGCGCTCCACCACCAACCTACAACCCCCTCCCCACTTCTTTGCTGTACTTGTAGCTCACTAGATCAAAGCAGTCTTGACACATCAAGCAATCACAGCACACAGACACATGTAAAGGGCAGCATTGCTCTACTCTTTGGGGCTTTTGTTTTGTTTTGAGGTTTTATCACAGTGGCACTCCATATACTTTTTGATGTGTTAATCTCTCCATTTCCCTCCTTGACGAAGGAATTATTTAGATATTTGATGATCTAGCGGTATGAAAAGTGGGCATGCCACTTCGAAACCTGACTGGCAGAGCAAACATTATGCAGAAGGGGATATCAAATGTCATTGCATTTATCTCCCTTGCCTGGAAAACATACAAAACATTTGTATTTCAAGGGGCTTGGATCAATGGAGTATACTTTATGAAGAATTATATTGACATGGTTTCTAGTCTGCCAAAGAGTACGGTACTTATTTCAGATTTTTAAAAAAGGGGAAAAAATCCAGTCAATTGAGGCTTAGGTAAAATAAGAACAATAAATCTTACCAGTTCATAAACTCCCTTTTCTTTTCTTTTCCTGTCCTGTCCATAATGACATATGTACATTGGGGAAAATTTAAAAACAAAACATCAGTCCTCAAAATGCTAATAGAGGTGGCAAAGGCAAGCCTATGCCAGGTCAAGAGCACCCATCCTACCACTCTTGTAGCGCAATCCTATCTGTGGTTACTTGTAAGGAAGTCCCACTGCATTCAATGGGGTTTATGCCATAGTAAGTGTGCATAGGATTGCATTCTGTTGACTGGGTTCAGACAACACAATAATCTACACTCAAGAGTTGAGTATGGGTTGAGTGTGGGTTGTTGTTGAACCATGGGTTGTTATTGAAACAAGGGTTATCGTGTTGTCTGAACCCAGCTGCACTAACAACGAACAATCACGAGCAACCCATGAAGAGAACCCATAGTTTGTTGCTGGGTTGTGAACTGTGGGTTGTTCACCATGGTTGTTATCTCGGCTGGGTTCAGGCAACACGATAACCCACGTTTCAACAACAACCTATGGTTCAATGACAACCCACACTCAACCTATACTCAGCCCTTGAGTGTGGGTTATTGTATTGTCTGAACCCAATCTTAAGTGAACCCAGTGAATAGTAGGTCAATAGATTACTACAGGTGTTTTTAGTTTAAGGGGTGGGGGGAGGTCATTCTGATCATATTAGGCAAGACCACTTCAGAATATCTCTTGGTTTTGGTATTTATTATCCAGCAAACCACAGCTGGAGCAATCAGGCGGCATGCACCGGCGTACTGCTGCTTTCACAATAACTTTATTTTTTTAAAAAATCTGTGTTATTGTGACATGCGAACTGGGCTACTGTATTGTTGTTGTTTTCTGGAGTGCTTGAGTAGTCCTAGTTTTACTCAGCATGCCTGTAATTAATTGAGGAGACAGGGCCTGGCTAACCAAAGAAAAGTCATTGTTTGTCTTCCACTGTGCATCCCCCAAGGATTTTTCAAGAGTGCTTTTAATTAGATCAAAAAGAAGGAACAAGGAAACAGCATGAGAAGTTTTCTTCTTGCATCTATTTAAGTATCAAGAAAACTTCTTCTTCTTCTTCTTTTTTTAAACCAGTGACTGGTTTATCTAGTTTGAATTTGGAAACAATAACATTTTTTTTTCTTGGGCAGCAAAGGAAAACCTTATCACCAAGGCTCAGTGTTAAAAAGATTCACAAGGGGACTTTCTTGTTTAATGAACTGAATTCAGCGAATGGCTATTTTTAGTCAGTGTGTTGGGTACAGTGTGTTGGCAAGTATAATGAGCATGCATATACTTCAGGATTATGCAGCCAAACCAGTAAAGAATTTAAGGGTGGGAAAAAATAATTGTTATGCATATAAGTCCAACTGTATCTATTTCAAATACCTATTCCCCCCCCCCCCACTATATCTATTTTTATCTGCTTTTACCAATTATTGTACCATATATTGAAACTTGTTTGCCACCTGTACTGATTTTGGAGGCACGGTACTGTATTCCTTATGTGGCAAATGAACGTGACAACTTTCCTAGTATATATTGAACTTGGAAACTCAGAAGCTTTTAGCACTTGGGAACAGAGAGATTATATGTGCTTAGGCTATCTGAAGATGTGCTTTAGATGTTGGGGAACATCTTTTATTAGGCCAATATATTTTGGATGGGCTGTGCTATTGGATTCCAGAAGTCTGGAGTGTTCACTATGGACAGGGCTGTGTATATTCTGCAGCTCCACACAAGCATGAGATTTCCTATTGGGCACAGAACTGCGTGCCTTAGAAATCCCAGTGCTTCACATTTAAAAAACAAAACAAAAATATGTTTACAGTCCTTAGAGTTATTGGCATAGGCTGAAAGTGTGTGCGCAATGGCTGATGGAATTTTGTGAGCAATGGCTGATGGGCATGTATGCAGAGAAAAACATTGGGATCATAGGAAGCTGCAAGTCACACCATTGGTCCATCTAGCCCAGTACTGAGAGCACTGACGGGCAGTGGTTCTCCAGGTTTTCAGGCAGGAGTTTCCTAGCCTTCCTTGGACATATTGGGGATTGACCCTGGGGGTCTTCTGCAGGCAAAACATGTACTCTACCACTGAGTTATACCCCCCACCCCATGAGGGAAATATTGGGGTCTGAATCCTGTGATTCCATCATAATATTGATGAGGGGTGGGAGGGACACTTGTAGGGGAAAATCATTGGGTGGGAATGGTGCTTAACTCTTATCCTGCCTGCTGATTCCTACAAGTGCCCCCACCATGTAATTTTTTTAAAAAAATAATTTATTTTTTTTAAAAAATGAACACACATACCAAAAAAAATATAAACCCACAAATCCATAGATTTCATAGATCATAGATTTCATAGATCATAGAGTTGGAAGGAGCCTACAAGGCTATCGAGTCCAACCCCCTGCTCAATGCAGGAAACTAGAGGAGGGGTCTCCCATCCAAGTAATAACCAGGCCTGACCCTGCTTAGCTTTCCATGCTCAGACAAGCTGAGCCAGCATAAGCCAGTTCACCCATCACCACGGGGCCAAAAAAATAATTCTATCCACATAATCCATTATTAATCTATATTCCAAAAATACATCATATCTTGACATGGCTTACTCCCTTTTCCCTTTACTAAAACATACGGTAATCTAAAAATGGTCCCCATATATGATATATCCTTAAAATTATTTTTCTTTAATTGTCCCTTTTTACATTTAATACTCACCATGTAATTTTAAATCATCATGCCACCCCACCTGGATTTGCAGGGGGACCATTTGCAGGGGCAAGAGCTGGTAAGGCCACCTATCCCCCAATCCTTCCTTGCATGTGCAACCCACATTAACAGTATAGGATCCCAGTGTTTCTCTTGCACCATGTACAAAGAAATGGAGACTGGAAAGGGGCTTTTATATCCTTGCTAAAGGGGAACAAGCCAAATGTTTTCTCATCTAAAATAGGCCAGATATGCCCGGGCCAACATGTTGTTCTACCTGTAGCCTCTTGTCAGACTACAAAAAACCCCACACTCATGACGTGAATTGTTTTACATAGAACTCATTTTTTTTTAAGCACAGTCTGTTTTTATATAATTAAACATAGTTCTCTTGTGTTAAACCATCAGGATTCATAAATCAGGGGCACTGTTTCACAGTTCGGGAAAGGGATAAAGAGATGGCACTTATGTGGAGGTAGGGAGAAGTTAAGATTTAGTGCAAAGATTAAAGGCTCAGTTTTAGATGTAATCAACAGTAAAAACAAAGAAAATAATGGGGCGGATTGAGACCCCGGGCACAATCCTATGCAAGCTAAGACAGAAATAAAGGCCTACAACTCCCAGCATAGCTGGCTGGGGCATGCTGGGAGTTGTAGGCCTTTTCCTATCTAAACTTGCATAGGATTGCAGCCTTAGTCATAGTTAGAGTAAAGTTAAACGCATTGAAATCAATGGGACTGAAGTTTATTTATTTATTTATTTCATTTCTATACCGCCCCACAGCTGAAGCTCTCTGGGTGGTTCACAATAGTCCATACAATAAAATCAAGATAAAACCAACAATAAAAACAGTATTGTAATTTAAAAAATTAAAGCCAAAATTAAAAAACACAGTTTAAAATATACAATAGTAAAGGTTAATACAAATAAGTCTACAGGTCACCCTCGCCCCTTCCCATGTACTATTTTGAACAGATTAAATATTGAATACCTTGGCATAGAGGGAAGTCTTAACCAGGTGCCAAAAAGATAGTAAGGTTGGTGCCAGGCGGGTCTCAGTGGGGAGCTTATTCCATAATTGGGGGGCTACCACTGAAAACCAGGCCTGAACCCCGACTGAAATGGATCCAGATAATCAGTCTCATCCAAGAGAGCCTGGAGCTGGTTGGCCACCACCTGCTCAAGGACCTTGCCCAGGAAAGGAACATTCTCCACCGGCCGAAAGTTGTTAAGATCTTTCATGTCCAGAGAGGGTTTCTTCAAGTTAGCCTTGACTAACAAGTCCCATTGATTTCAACGAGTCCACTCTAAGTAGGACTTTCTTCCCCACTCCCCAAGGCTGTAGACACAGCTATGCCCTCAGGGGCAGGATTCTGAATGCAGATTTTTCTGCCCCCTTGCCCTGCTCCTGGCTGCCGCAGAAAACACTGCAGTGGCTTCTCTTCTGAGGACACAATGGTATCCTCAAAAGACATCATGGAGCGTGGAAAAGTGGTGTTTTGGATGGGTGGAGAGGCCAAGAGCCACTTTGTTGCCAGCCCAACCCCACAGGGTGGGCAGGGGACAGAGGCTTTTTACCAGCTAGCTGAAATATTAAAATGGAAGAATGGGAGGCTGTAAAAAGCCTCTGTCCTCTTCCTACCCTGCCTGGCTCTTGCTGGCAGGGCTTTGGATAGAGAGAGGGATCTGAGATTGGAACCCTAGCCTATTGAGTGTCAATCTCAGAATCATAGAAAAGTAGAGTTGGAAGGGGCCTACAAGGCCATCGAGTCCAACCCTCTGCTCAATGCAGGAATCCCGGTCAAAGCATCCCTGACAGATGGCTGTCCAGCTGCACCTTGAATGCCTCCAGAGTGGGAGAGCCCACCACCTCCCTAGGTAGTTGGTTCCATTGTCTTATTGCTCTAACAGTCAGGAAATTTTTCCTGATGTTTAGGTGGAATCTGGGTTCCTGTAACTTGAGCCCATTATTCCGTGTCCTGCAAACTGGGATGATCGAGAAGAGATCCTGGCCCTCCTCTGTGTGACAACCCTTCAAGTACTGGAAGAGTGCGATCATATCTCCCCTCAGTCTCCTCTTCTGAAGGCTAAACATGCCCAGTTCTTTCAGTCTCTCCCCATAGGGCCTTGTTTCCAGTCCCTTTATCATCCTTGTTGACCTCCTCTGAACCCTCTCCAGTTTGTCTACGTCCTTCTTAAAGTGTGGTGCCCAGAACTGGACGCAGTACTCAAGATGAGGCCTAACCATCTCTTAGGATCACACTCTAAGCTGATGGTTCAATATGGCAATAAATATATGCATTGCTAATATTCTCTAAGACTTTATGCAAAATTTTCCACTGCGTAGATTTGAGAGAGATGGTTAAGTATATGTTTAACAGCCCCATGAAATCAATGGGACTTAAAAGTGCTTAAGTTTGAATGGTTTGAGCCGATTCTTTTCTCTGTTCAGTTTCATGTTAGTTATGAGCAGAAACTTTGCGTGAGTTTGGCTTTCTTAAATAAAGCAAGTGACTTCTCATAAATCACCGGCAGGAATTTGCAGCTGTAAGTCTGTTTTGATATAGTTTGGTCTGGAAATTAACAGCAATGAGAAAAGTTATCC
This sequence comes from Shinisaurus crocodilurus, assembly GCA_021292165.1. Taxonomy (NCBI): domain Eukaryota; kingdom Metazoa; phylum Chordata; class Lepidosauria; order Squamata; family Shinisauridae; genus Shinisaurus; species Shinisaurus crocodilurus. The sequence continues at coordinate 113,819,920 of CM037879.1, forward strand.
AGGGCCCACTCGTACCATTATTTATCAAAAAGGGAAGAGAGAACCCAGACTGCAAATTAGTTTTGAGCCTTTAAAGTTGACAGGCATTGTCTGTAATGAGGCTGACACCTTCCGAAGGTCAGAAAGTTTCTCTCTGGCAGCGCGCTAGCTCCAGTTCCCATAGTGCCTGTTTGATGACCCATTAAAAAGTACTTCTCTAAATGTCAGTTTGCAAACATATAAAACAGGGGCTTAGAGTCCACTGGAGGAAGATATTTTGATTACGGTACTTTTTCCCTCCACCCTCCCCAGTGCTTTTCGAGTTCTTTCCTCCTTGACATTCCTTGTCAAGGGACTAATGTTAATGCATTGGAACTTTGTGTAATGACAGCATTACCGCTGATCCTGAACTAACAGATGTGTGCATATGTTGTGGCTTTCCTGTTTCAAAATAATAATAATAATAATAATAATAATAATAATAATAATAATAATAGGAATAAAAAAATAGCATGCCCGTGAAATTATAAATAAGTGGGCAAAGTGATAATGTAATTCAGGCAGCCCCAAACAGTCCTGGCTCAATTTTAGCAAGGGAGACTTGCATGTGAAGGAAGATTCCCATGTGCGCAGTTGATGTGGGTGCAAACGCATGGGGTACACATCCACATTACAATGCACATCAGGGCTTCCATTGAGTTGGATGGATACACCTTCTGATATGCATAGAAATGTATATGAGTGTACAGTCTGGGCCTACTGAGAGCCACACATGTCTAGTTGCCTACAAGTTACGTCTAGAGCTGGATTCGGGTCTCTGTTTGCTCAGCCTTCTTCACTGGTTGAGGTCCCCTGCTAGGGATGGGCAAATCTATCAATTTTGTTTTCTCTCAGTTTCTCATTTTTCCAGTTTTACGTTCAGTGTGTCTCGAACTTCTGAGAGTTTTCCCAATCTTAAGTTTGGTTCATCCCAAACTTTGAGAACTTTGTTTCTTTTAACAAGTTGCATAAAAACTAGTATGCATTTTTGTGTGCATTTCTCCGAATGCATGCATTTTTTGTATGCAATTTTGCCTAGGTTTGTCAAGGAGGTGGGTCTTTCATTGGTTTGCTGAAGTTCTGATCAGCGGTTCTAAAGTTATTAAGGTTTTTCTGCCCTATGAAAGCCTGTGGCAGCAACTGCTGGCAAAGTTATGTCGGGCATGCTCAGTTTCACCCTGAAGCTAGAATGCTACCAGTACTCCAAAGTTTTTCAGAGGAATTCTGTTACAAAGGGCTTCTATGTGCTGCTATGCTTATTCCTTTAGTCATGGAATGTGGCCTCACAAGGTGAGACTTCATGTTACTACATAGATTGTAGTAGAAGTCTCACCCTAGCATGGGAAGACTTTAATTCTCCCCCCCTGATAATCCCAATCTAGATTAGCTCTCTCCCCCCGGCTCCAAAAAGGGCATAGGGCAAAGGGTTAAAGGGAAAAGGGATCACTCTAGGATGCTGATCCATATGAGGTCCCATGAGCTTACTTTTGAGCAAAAAAGGAAAAACAACAAGTCATATCTTTAAAGTAACGTGCTGTTTGACCCTCAGAGAATTTGGGAGGGGTGGGGATGGAATGCACAGGTGGGTGGAGCAGAAGGATCAGGTCATCATCAGGGCCGGCGCTACTGCTAGGCAAACTAGGCGGTTGCCTAGGGTGCGTGGCTGAAGAGGGCGCAGAAACGCTGCACTCCTCTTCGCTGCCGCGGCCCCCCGCCGCCGAGCTGCCCCCCTCGCTGCCGCCGCCGCCACCACCGGGCCGCCTGCCGCCGCCACTGGGCCACCCCCCCACTGGGCCGCCGCTGCCCCCCCTACCTTCTCCGCGCCTGCTTCCGGAGCCCCGCCCACACTGTTTTGGTGGGAGGAACCAGGGCAACAGGGCTTAAACAGCCCTGTTGCCCTGGTTTCCCCGGCCAAAAACAGAGCGCGGGGGTCCCATCGCGTCACTTCCTCCTCCTCGGAGGAGGCGGCCAGGGCGGGGGGAAGGTAGGTGGCGGGTGGTGGCGGGGGTCCGGCGGCTGTGGGCGGGGAGTGGCGGCGGTGGTGAGGGGGGGCGGTCAAGGCAGGTAACAAGAAAAGCACCAAGGCTGTTTTTTTCCCCTCTTTGCTCCGGAGCCCCCCCCACGGCACGAGAGGGGGGGCGCTAAATATAATATCGCCTAGGGCGCCAAACTGCTCTGCACCGGTCCTGGTCCTCATACCACCCTTTTGATAGCACAAATGCAGCACAAGGGCCCTGCTCCTTGATCGTACTGTCTGTATGGTTGGAAAAGGACATGCAAGAATTATGTATCACACTAGGGATATATTCACATGTTACATTGAACATGCGTTCACACTCTCTGTATGCTCACTAAGATGGTTGTGAGATTCTAGCCATATTCAGTCATTCTCATAGTGTATAATCTGTTCATGTGAGGAAGGGAAGTGGAGATGAGTTTACTAACTCCACCCCCAAAATCAGTGATGCTATTGTGAAATGTCACAAATTGTGCTTGCTTACAACTTACCCTCCATGCATCCTTGGTCAGCAAAGATGTTGCTACATGTTGTCCTGGTCCTGTAATGCCTTGTGAAGCATCTAGCCTTACTGCTAGAAGAGGACTCCCTCTCACTGTTTAAGCCAGCCTGCGAGCTACTGATGAAAGCAACAAATTGGTATGGGTCAACCTCTATCAAAACAGTAAGGCTCAGATGCTTCATAAAGCAATACAGGACCAGGTCAACGTGGGACATCTTTGCCCACCCATCTCCCTCCATCTGTTTGCATAATCCCCACCCTGGGCAGAGGAGACACAGTTCTGGGCAGACCAGTTTTACATGGCTACATCTGCATCTACTTCAATAGGGCACATTTACATTTACCCCCGAGGAAGTGCATAACATCCAGGTGAGGGGGAGGGCACAGTCTCAAAGAGCTGCAAAGTGTCCCCAAGTACCAGAAAAGCACCATAGCCCCGCTGGGTGGAACCAGCCTAACTTGTCATCAAAGAAGGGGAGGGGGTGAGGGAGGGGTAAATAAGGAACCTCCTGGAAGAATGGGTTGTTGGAAGCACAGTGCAGGAACACACAGAACAGGTCCCTGATTCTGGTCAGAGACGAAGTTACACCAACCCGGGGAACGGTGCCTGGAGACTGGCTGTCCGATCAGCAAAGTTAGCCTAGTAAGTTACACTCTCTGTATGTCAATTACTTCTCTATATTTTGCAAGCCTGTTGCTCTGCATAGACTCTGCTGTAGCTCAGGTGTGTATTGGAGTACTATGCTCAATTACATTTTATGGACTCCTCTGTTGACAGTGTGAAATTCCTAGTAGTCTATTAGTTCCGCTCCGTTAAAGGTGTTATAAACAAAAAAGGCTGGTTCTCCGTCTCAGAGCTGTTTCAGTGTCAATCTTTGCCGCGACTGAGGTTAACTCTTACCGGAGCCGTGTAAAAGGTATTCTTTCCGTGCTGGTTAACCTTTTAACTCCCAAACTCATGCAAAGGACCGGCGGCGGTCCATCACAATTTAGATTGGAGAACTCCATTGTAAAATTCAGAGAAGCGCAAATTTCAAAGGATTATTGGGTTACAGTTCACGAAATTGGATTGAAAGTGCAAAATTAGGTACGTTCGCATTAAAATGTGAACTGAACAATTTTCTCTTCCATTCCTACTTGTGACCCACATGAAATCTCACTGTCTTGTAGGAGGGGGTTGAAAGCAAAAGTTCCATGAAACGTTGAGACATTGCTCCAAAGGGAGGAGTAGGATTACATGAGTTTCCTACATTTAAGAAAAGGCTACATGAACACTCTCCCATGCATGAACAGCACAGTGGGGAGAAGCGCTCAACTTAAGTTTTTTTTTAAAGAAAAGAAAAATGCACGTGGCTCCCAAGGACTTTAAACCTGGGCGCTAATGATATTGACACTGAATCACATAGGAATACAGGGAGGCAACGAGCTAGTCAGTTTCAAAGAGTTTAATGGAGCGGAACTAATAGACTACAGGAATTTCACACCATAAACATGGAAGTTAATAAAGATAACATAAGTGGAAGGCTTTAATTCAGCTACAAGGTAGGCTTAGCTCAATACAGAGGGGTAACCTTACATCAAAGACTCTGACTTACTGCTTCTAGCGTAGCGGTCTGTGTAGCCGGTCTCCGGGCGTTGCTTCTGGGGTTGGAGATTGCTGGGTCTTGACCGGAGTCAGGGACCGGATCCGTGCACCGTGTTCCCAACTACCACCTTATTTCTGAGGACTTGGTTTTCTATCCTCCCTCGGCCCCCTCCCCGCCCTCTATGACCAGGTGGGCTGACTCCGCCCTGCGGGGTGGTGGCGCCTCTTGGGGGCTGGCATCTCCTGGATACTTTGGGGTACTTTGCAGCTCTTTGAGACTGCTCCCACCTTTGGAATGTTCATGCCCTTCCTCGAGGGTAGATGTAAATGTGCCCTATTGAGAGTATGCAGATGTAGCTATGCAGATGTGACCATGTACAACTGGTCTGCTCAGAACTGTGTCTCCTGCCCCCAGGGTGGGGATTATGTAGAGAGATGGGGGAATGCGGGGTGTCAGCTAAAGGGGAAACTATGTCAGGGTTCACTCAACCATGTGTGCTCAGGCTTTCTCCACAGTAACATTTAGGGGTTTGTTTTTGTTTTTGCCTTGCCTATGCCTAACCTTGTAACAACCAACTCCAGAGCCTTTTCCTTATACAAAAGAGGCCAGGCGGGAGGTGGGGGGAAGAAGAGTGATCAGGAGCAAGTCAGTACAGTAATTGGCAGGTCTATCTGTCAACGGAATAATGCATGACATTGCCTTCGGTTATCATAATCATTCCAAAAATTTGCAAGGCACTTTCCTAGGGTTAGTTCTGCATCCTCTGTGATTGTAATCCCAAACACTTTTATATCAAAACAAAATCCCCCCCAAAAAATCTGTACAGAGATTTTTAATTTAAGCCGTACTACAGTGCAGTCATGCCTTGGATTGAGAGCATAATTCGTTCCGGAAACGTGCTTGTAATCCAAAACACTGTTATATCAAAACAAAATCCCCCCCCAAAATTGTACAGAGATTTTTAATTTAAGCCATACTACAGTACTTGTATTGCAAGGCGTCGCTTGTATATCAAGTAAAAAAATAAATAAATCAATAAATATTTAAAAATTTGCTTGTCTTGCAAAACGCTCTCAAACCAAGTTACTTGCAATCCAAGGTATTACTGTATATAAATCTAATGCCAAATGTATAAACTGAACCCTTGTTCCGTCATGAGAGGTGCCTTTTCTCATTTTGTTAGTTTGTTTGGTCTATGGCAGCCTTCCCCAACCTGGGGCCCTCCAGATGTTTTGGACTTCAATTCCAGCTCATGTGATGGCTAAAAGTGGAGAGGGAGCATGGGTACACATTCAAGCCCTGCCACCAATGTCCACATCCCTGTCCTGGGCTGGAGGATTCTACTTGTGACTGTGCAATTATCAGGGTTTCCAGTCATGTGGAGGCTTCTGTTTGCATTCAGATGAACACCTGCAGAAGCACCTTGGCTCTCCATGGAAAGAGAGAGTACTGAAAGGCTGGGGGTGTTTCATGTGCACCCATGTCCCCTTCCCACTTTAGCCCTTACATGAGCTGTCTGAATGCTAGTATAGGGCTGCATTCACACACACACTACAGCAATATGGGTTCACCCCATGGAGAAGTGGTTCATACACATTTTGGGTTATATCCAGTGGTTTGGTTTTGCCAGTGCAGGCAGGGAACTGCTGGTGGAATGGATTTTCGCCTTTCCCATGCAGGGCCCCCAAATCTGCTCCAGAGAATTGGGGGACCCTCCAGAGCAGATTTGGGGCATGTTCCCAGGGCTGCAGGGGGGAAGTAAAGGACCAGGCATTCCACTTGTGAGGGTTGGATCCCACCCATACTACAGTAATGTGGAATGTAATGGTGTGGGGCACCTACCTGAGCCCCCTATGCAGCAACCCCCCTTACAGAGCCCAGATCCAAATGCCTTGGTAGTGTTACTGAGTGGTTAGGTCACATGAGAAGAGAAAACCCTCTCTTGGATCTTGGTCTGAAATCCTCAGTCCACACTCCCCATCCAGACTGGAAGGGGTGTGTGTGTTATCATCAAAGAAATACTTATAGAGGTAAAAGGGGGGGGGACCAGTAGATATATAAAACATGAAAATAAAATTATACCTTCAGTCTATCTGGCCTGCACAAACTCAAATTTACTCCCCCACAACACCTCCACCCCCTTTCTGGGAGAAGAGCCAGGGTCCAGAACAATCATGTGTCCAGCTATCCAAAGATTCCCCCCCCCCATCTCAAAGGATCAGGAACTCCACCCCGTTTTATCAGGGGTAGCCAAAGGAAGAAGGCAAAGGAGTCACAACCCCTCCTCCACGTGACTTGCCAATCGAGTGCAAATCATGTATACAGCAAGCAGACACCTGCATCTTGTTAGGCTGGAAAAAAATAAATAAAAGGACCAACTCTTAATTAAGAGAAAGATGCTTGACCCAGTTCCAGCAAACTGGCTATCTCAAAAAGAGACAATAGACGACACTAGACATGGAAAGGCTGCCCCATGCCACATGGGATCACACTCTGGAGAAGTGGTTCTGAGGCTGTATGTGAGCGACACCCTTTGTGATTGTGATATGGAAAAATATCAGATCCAAATATGGATGTCATCATGACACATCTTCAGTGAACAGTCATACGTTCCAGATATAACACGTTGTGTTCATATTCACTCTACTGTTACTTTTAGAAATGCTGTTCTAATAAACCCTTGACCTTTTGTGGGTTTACTGAGATCTGTGAAAAAGCAAACAGTGAAAGAACAGTGTTTATAGAACTTCAGACGGCGAGGTTTAATAGTTCTTAATATTAACACCAAAGGTCAAAGAGTTCATCTCGCTTCTGTCTTGTACATTCAAATGGCATTTAAGCAATTTATGTCACAATTGTTACTTAATTTTGCGTTTACAGTTTCCGTTAGAAAACTACATTTTGCAGGTGATTTGTGTACCTATAATTATTGTATGATTAAAAAAAGAAAAGAAAAAGAAGAGCTGTCTTTTGTGAAATGCATGCCCACAGGCCTTGTACGTATGTCAATATTATTTGATAAGTGATACTACTGTATAGCCCTGTGTGCATTTAATGTGTGTGTGAAATGATCCTCTAAACAGACACTGAAAAACTCATTTTATGTGCTTTGTCATAAAATATTTCTCTCTTGTAGTTCAAGGTTTGTTTGTTTTTATCATGAGAAGACTCACTCCACGTCCCTGAGGTTTAAGGAACAGAAGAAACAAAAGATTCTCCATGACTTTAAAATTACTTTTCTTGACAAAAACATGCAAGTGAGAAAAAAGTGGACTTCCTTTAGAAAAAGTGTATGCCTCTCACAGAAGTTTCAGGAGAAAGGAAACTCACTGACTCACATCCTTCAGATGTTATTGCTAAAAACTAATGAGCTATATCAAGGGACAATGAAGAGTTCTGATATGACTTCTTTGATTGAATAGAACCTCATTAGGAAATCAAATCATTTTTGTATCATAATGTGTTTTGACACTGAGCATGAATACCATTGTATCAGGAGGATATAGCTCTTCCTTCTTTTTAATTTTTCAAAAACAAATCCAGCAGACTTCTGAAGTCCAGTGTCCTAGTTAGAAATTACACTTAATCAAAAAGAAAAGAAAAGAAAAGAAAAAGGAGGTTCTTTATTATTTCACCATTTTAAATAGCACTTCCTTATACCACCAGGTGTTTTAGAACAGTTTTTCACTTTGATCACCTTAAAAAACATGTGAGTCAAAGCAACAGAAAATCTGCTACTGTGCTGCCCTGGAGATAGAGAACAGGTTGAATCACAACATGTTCTCTTAATAGGCAAGCACATTCTGTAGAGCAGTCTTTGCCCTGTCTTACACCTTCTCAGCTTGTGGCTGGAACAATAAGGATGTAGAATACCACTTTCTTCTCAGTTCCTTGCCCCCTCCTTACTACCCACTAACAATATTACACATTTTATATTTTAGCATTTTTTTTCAATTCTAGCAGGTGCCAAGGAAACCTTGGGGATGACTGATCAGCCTGTGATCAGTGGCTACTGTGGAAAAACACAACAGTTGGGTCTGGAAGCGGTGGAGGCTGCTGGCCTCTATGTCAGTGTGGCTGTGTATCCACTCTGGATTTTAATCTAAACTTTTAAGGAGCTATCCATGGTGCCAAACCTATTTTGGGTTCAGGGTAGCTCCTTCAAAGCTCAGAGTAAAATCTGGAGTGGATACACAGCCCTGCTGACATTGGGGCCCCCAGCCTCCACTGTCTGGAAGGGTTTGCATTCACTTCTGGACCAGGTGTAGGGCTTGATGAACGGCTATGCTGCATTGTGTACGTATATACTGTCTACCTTAGTATAATGAAAAGCTAATGTTTTGTTCCTGCCTTCCCAGCCAAGCAAGGAAGCAAGTCTGTGGAGCTGAAGCTCAGCTGGTAGACTAGATGGATGGGAGGCCTCAAGCTGCTAATTAGGCATTCCATTGCTGGACCTGAGCTTTGGCTCCATCACACCTGATGAAGGAGGTCTAGAGCTGGAATGGAGCTCTATGGGAGCTATGGGAGAGAGGCACTTGAGGTGTTGAGGTGGGTTCATCCTGCATCCTCCTCCAAGTTGACCTTTTGTCTTGAGGGGTATGTGTTGTGTACCCTTTCTGACAAATGTGAATCTCATCCTCAGTCATTTTTTGATAGACAGGGTTGTCATGATTGATGCTGTTGGTGTTCTTGAGATGCCAGTTCTTCCAAATGAGGAAAAACCCCAAAGAGACCAAACTAATCAGCACCAGTGGGAAGACAATAGAGAGCACTAGTGCTAGGCCACTCTGTTTTGCTCCATCCATTTCTGCATCAATGCCATTACAAGCTTGCTGGGTTGGGTGTGTGTGACCATTTCGGGTGTGGTACGTTCAGGGATGCCAGAAGCAAATCTGTTTGGGCAGGGGATCACCTGGGGAAGTGTCCCCTGGCTCTGCCTGGTTGCCAGAGAACACCAGCTCACCTCAGTTTTGAGTCCACACTTGATCACCTTGACTCAGAAGTCTCCATTTTGCCTGGAAATGTAAGCTGGCAAGGTCTAGCAAGTCAGGATAGAATGCTGTTGCAATTTCCCACCAACCCCCCAGAATTGAGATGGAAAAGAGAGTGTCCCACCCTCTATATACTGGCCCAGAACTTCTTCTTTTTTAAAAATCAGTAATGCGTAATCTTCTCCATTTCCGAAGGCAACCAAGACATACTTTTTACATTCCTGTATTTTAGGCTGCACATAAGGAAGGGAAGGGATAACTCCCTTTCAGACTCTCTCTTTCTCCTACCAGCTTTCCAGTTTCCACTGCTGTGCTTCCCCCACCCCTTGCCCCTGAAGTATCACTGCACACTCTCCTTTTCTTTTGTCCCTGCCTCTCCCTCTCCCTCCCTCTCCCGGTCCCTTCTCTGGGATAGCCTTCAACAGTTAACCTGAAAATTACCTTTTGTTTTACTTTGTCGATGATGATGATGATGATGATGATGATAATTATTATTATTATAATACAGTAATACCTCGGATTGCGAGTAACCCCCGGTATGTGAGCTTCTTGTAAGGCGAGCAAAATTTTTAGCATAAATTTAAATTTGAAAGACGAGCAAGTCTCTGCCGGCGCCTTGCTCCGCCGTCGCCTCCCACTGCTTTGCCTAAGGGCGGGGAGCCGCCGTTCACTCTGTAGGTTGTGGATCCTCCACGTCTCTTTCCTTCTCTCCCCCTTCTCTCTCTCTCTCTCTCTGAAATTTTCATTTGCTGCTTTGAGATACTCTGTCTAAAGGCAAAGCAAGCCGAATCCCCGGCATGGCAGGGAGCCCTGTGGAGGCATGGTGCGGCTCCCTGCTGAGTTTCCATTATTTCTTATGAGGAAACTCGCTTTGATATACGAGTGTTTTGGATTATGAGCATGGTTCTGGAACGAATTATGCTCGTAATCCAAGGTATTACTGTACAACAACCCACCCACCCCCTGCAAATCTCTGATCTCCTCTCTGTTGCTTCCTTCTGAGCACCTTATGAGGGCATTTAGCTACCTAGGACTATGTCCATAAGTAACACATGGTATACGGGGTGTTATAAATAGATGTTTGTGATGATGATGATGATGATGATGATGATGATGATGATGATGTGCTAAGTAGCCCATTGTTTCTGGAAAATATGCTAGCATCTGAGACAGCTCTACCCAGACTGATATTAGCGTATCCTCCGGCAGAATAGAGCCAGGCCTACAGTGGGGTGAGGTAGGTACCTCTAGCACTAGAGCTAAATTTCCCCCTGTCATTTGTGTCGCTGACCACAGAGAAATAGACTGCAGATGGGTATAGAGAAATGTGCCTCAAGCAAGCGTGCTAAGAGCATCAGGGGGTATGGAATCCAGGGTCCTCAGAAAACCACCACAGAAAGATGGTGAAGAAGTCAACTGAGGAAGTCTCGTCAGATCTATGGTCCAAATACTGGCAAGACCTTGGCAGCTACGACGGCATCTCTTGGAACGGAAGCCATATTATCTGTTATCTTGAAACGGTGGTGGGTAACCAGTTTTAGGTGGGGGCCAAATTGTCCCCCACCGGGCCCCTGGAAGCTGGCTTTGCATGGTGCATGTCACCCACATGGATGAGGTGCACAGTGTGTGAACAGACTCAGTCAGCACTGGGAAGAACAGTCACTCCTCCCATCCCTGTCTGAGTCCCTGCCCCACGAGATCTCCCTGGAGATTCTTCCAGGGGCGGGGCTTGCAGGCTAAGTCCTGCCCCTTGGAGGAATGTGAAAGGGCGATGACACAGCCGTGAAGGCTTTCAACCAATCCACCCTGTAGGCCCGCCGGCCTCGTAGAAAAGCAGAGCGTGAGATGGAAGATTTAAGATCCTGTTCCTGTGTGCAGCTGCCCATAAATCTACACACTGAAGTCCAGACCTGTATCTGCCTCCTCGCAGCATTCCAAGCGTCTCGGATTACAGCCAGCTCGCAGCCTCCTCTTGCAGCTTTCAGTAATAAGGAAATAACTCTGTAGAATCCACAGGTTTAATTGCTACCTGTTTATTACTACAGCCAGTAAATACTACAGAGTATACATCCCTTCATTACAATGTTGCAGATAAGCATTAGTCCTGTGGAGCAAGTCCACTTCAGCATTTGACGTTACATGATTGCAATAAGTCAGCAAGCATCAGTCAGAGCAACAGAGAGAAGAGCCAAAAAAGCAATCCATCTCTCTACTAAAATGGCTACAGAACGAAACCTAACAAATCATACAACGTCATCAGAAAGTACAAACCATGTGATCAGCTCGTATTTCTTTCACACCTACTTTTCCCATGAGAACAGGACAGGAAGTGGCAGACATAACATGACTTGTTTTCCAGCCTTTCTGTACCTTTCCAAATGAAAACAATTGTGCCACAGCTGTTGTTTTGTTACATGTCACAACATCCCCCCACAGCCTATGATACATCTTGTTTACATTTACTCAATGAGGCCAAGTGCCGTCATTATTTTCCTGTGTCTTACTACAGGCAATGGTTTTGTGAAAAGATCTGCCACCATATCCCCTGTTGCACAGTACTTGAGTGTTACCCACCCCTTTTGCACACAGTCCTTTACATGAGAGTAACGAACATCAATGTGTTTGGTTCTTGGCCTACTTTTTTCATTTTGAGCCATGCTAATGCAAGCTTGGTTGTACTCAAAAATTGTAACAGCCTTGTCTACTGGTATGTGCATATCAGCAAACAATTGTTTGAACCACTCAATCTCATTAAATGCTTGAGATAAACTGATGAATTCAGATTCTGCGCTAGAAACAGCCACACAAGATTGTTTACGTGTGTACCAGTCAATTAGACTGTTTTCATACATTAAAACTGTCCCACTTGTGGACTTTCTATCTGTTGCAGATCCCCAATCAGCATCAGTGTACACACAAATACCTCCCTCTGTGTGTGATGACAATTTCAGTTTGCAATTCATGGTACCTTTTAAATACCTTAACACATGTTTCACAGCTAGCCAATCATAGTTAGAAGGATTTTGCGTTTTCCTGCTAAGTATGTTTACAGCATTGCTGATGTCTGGCCTACTCACATTTGCCAAATATAGCAGGCTTCCAATAACACTCTGATATTTCTCCATATCATCAAATCCAGTGTTATCTGTGTGTTTCTGATATTCAAGAGTCATTGGAGTAGTAACTGGGTTACAATTCTCCAACCCATGAATTTCCAGCAATTTTTGAATTTTCCCACTTTGTTCAATCATGAAAGAACCTTCCTCATCTTGAGATAATTGCATTCCAAGATAGTGTTGTACCAAACCCAGATCTTTCAGTTCAAAGTGTGCTTGCAATTCTTGTGCAATTTTGTCTTTTTGACTTACTGATTGTGTCACCAGTAAGATATCATCAACAAAGACTAGCAAATACACCCAGTTTCCCTGTTCTGTGTGATTTGTATACAGACAGTGATCAGCCTTGCTTTGTTTGAATCCCAAACTAATCAAAACTCTGTCTAGCTTTTGGTTCCAGTATCGAGCTGCCTGCTTCAACCCATATATGGACTTGTTCAGACGACATACAAGACCAGGATTTTCTACAAAACCTTGTGGTTGTTGCATGTAGAGTTCCTCTTGTAATTCCCCATATAAAAAAGCAGTTTTTACATCAAAATGAAATGCCATCATTTTTCTTTGTGCTGCCAATTTCAACAACAGTCTGACAGTTGCATACCTTGTTGTTGGTGCAAACACGCAATCAAAATCTACCCCATGTTTTTGTCCAAACCCCCTTGCAACGAGCCTTGCCCTGTATCTCTCCACCTGCCCCTGGTGATTTGTCTTCACCTTGTACACCCATTTACAGGTGATGGCTTTGTGCCCCACAGGCAAAGATACTAGACTCCATCTGTTGTTCTCATGCATTGCATTGATTTCATCCTGCATGGCCTCAAACCAATCATTCTTCACTTTTGGTTCCATGCTTTGAATTTCCTCAAAACTTTGTGGTTCTAAAGCTATTTTGAGAGCTTTATGTACAACAGTTTCCCCACTTTGGAATTCATCCTGATATCTAACAGGTGTTTTGCGTTCTCGGGTTGAACGCCTCAGAGATTGTTCACCTCCCTCCTGTTCCCCAGATATCTGTCCAGTGGCTTGTTCTGTCCCAGAAGCATCCTACTGTGTTTCAGACATTGCATGCATTGGCAATTCCACCAGCTGTTTCTGGTCATCTGTTTGCTCGTGAAAAATCACATCCCTGCTCAGAATTACCTTGTTGTGGTGTGGTGACCACAACCTGTACCCTTTTGTTTGTGCATCATACCCCAGCAGAAAACATTCAAGGCTTCTTGGAGATAGCTTTGTCCTGTTTTGAGCCTGTATATGAACAAAACATTTACACCCAAAAATGCGCACGTGTGCTATCTTTGGTTTCCTCCCATGAAACATTTCATATGGAGTTTTCCCAATTGTGGAATTTGGTAACCTGTTCAGCAGATAATTAGCATTTGACAGTGCATCCCCCCAGAAACGGTTTCCCACCTTTGACTCAGTCAATTGGGCCTTCATCATGTCCTGGAGTGTTCTATTTCTTCTTTCAGCAATGCCATTTTGAAATGGGAAGTATGGGGCAGTGACTTTGTGCCCTATACCCTCACTTTCCAAAAATTTCTTGAACTTTGTACTCATGTACTCTCCCCCACCATCTGTGAGTAATTCTCCTATTGGATATTGTTTATATCTGTTCCCAGCCCATTTAACAAATGATTCAAATCTCTCTTGAACCTGAGATTTATGCTGCAGAAGATAAACAAAACAAAATCGAGAAAAATCATCAACCAGAGTCATATAGTACCTGTTCCCCCCATAGCTATTTTCAAATGGACCAGCAACATCAGAGTGTACTAGCTCAAAGATTCTTGTGCTAACTCTATCACTGTGTTTCTGAATGTTTGACCTGTGTGACTTTGCTGTACTGCACACTTCACATTCCACATACTTAGAACAAGGTTTCATTTTCATACCCTCACACAGACCCGGCATTTTTTCTATGCTTCTGTAGTTGGCATGTGCAAACCTCTTGTGGAAAATATGCAAACAATTGTCATGGGGTTTACAATTTGCATACTTTGCCTTCTCATCATGTGTTACAAATGGATTTATAACATACAGAGAATTCTGCAAATCACCTTTTGCACAGATCACCCCTTCATGTGAAATTACACAGTTGCTGTTAGAAAAACTTATTTCATATCCATCATTAGCCAATTGTGATATACTTATCAAGTTTGTATCCAGTTCTTGAACAAGCAGTGCCCTTTGTTGACCCAAAGTAGCAAAGTCAATTGTTCCTGCAGCTGTCACCTGGATTCGTTTTCCATCAGCCAGTTCCACAAATTGATTTGTATATCCATCATCCAGAGATTGAAACATGTCTCTGGAATTTGCCATGTGGTGAGAAGCTCCGCTGTCAAGTACCCACATGTCTTTGTTGGAAAAACCCACCCGAGCAATCAAACTTTTGCCCATTTTAATTGTCTCCTCAGGTGTACTGGTAACTTCCTTTTTTTTTTTTTTCTTGCCCTTAAAAGTACAGTCTTTTTAAAGATGTGTCGTTGAACCGCAACCAAAGCATTTTCTCACTTTTAAAGCTGCCGCTTGGGTAACTCCCACCAGCTTGCCGCTATTCCCAGCTTTGCAGTTGCCTAAGTCAGCTGCGCTGTCTGCTGATTTACGTCCAGCATTCCTTTTGTTGCCCTTCCGTTTCTCCCTTTCAGAGAGAAGCTTGCCTGACACATATGCCATGGTCAGATTCCGATCTGGCTGCCTGTTAGCTCAACTGGTACAGCTTCCACGCAATTGTAATCCTACTCCCAGATCTGCTTTACAGTGTCCAGAAACTGTTTTCCGTCTCCCACTGCAACTGCAACTGCTTCTTGTATTACAACATTCCAGAGCCCCGGCATGAGTTAAACAAATGCCGCTTCTGATCGTTTCATAATACACAGTTCGGCCCAGATAGCTTTACCACTATCTGTGAGTTAAGAGCTGGTGCTGCCGCATTCCCGGGAACAGGGTTCCCCCCCCCCTTCCCTTCCAGAATTCTCGGCCTTGCTGTCTGAGCTTCCGGCTTGAACAGAGCCTGCCAGCTCTCAGCATACACACCTCCCGCTCTCTTCCCTTTCCTTACCGGACGAAGGCTCAGGAGATTTCTCTTCCGCCTTGATGTCCTTCTCTGCCATAAATCACTGCTTCTCCGAGTAGTCGAAGCGTTGACACACAGCAGCTGGAAAAACAGCTCCCGCTGCTGCTGCTGGCATAGACCCACGACCTTGCCCCGAACTTGCTCCGCTCGGTTCCCGGCACTGGTCCAACAGGTCCCGCGTAATCCGATTTTCTGGGCGCATAACCCTGAAAGGGCGATGACATAGCCCTGAAGGCTTTCAACCAATCCACCCTGTAGGCCCGCCGGCCTCGTGGAAAAGCAGAGCGTGAGATGGAAGATTTAAGATCCTGTTCCTGTGTGCAGCTGCCCATAAATCTACACACTGAAGTCCAGACCTGTATCTGCCTCCTCGCAGCATTCCAAGCGTCTCGGATTACAGCCAGCTCGCAGCCTCCTCTTGCAGCTTTCAGTAATAAGGAAATAACTCTGTAGAATCCTCAGGTTTAATTGCTACCTGTTTATTACTACAGCCAGTAAATACTACAGAGTATACATCCCTTCATTACAATGTTGCAGATAAGCATTAGTCCTGTGGAGCAAGTCCACTTCAGCATTTGACGTTACATGATTGCAATAAGTCAGCAAGCATCAGTCAGAGCAACAGAGAGAAGAGCCAAAAAAGCAATCCATCTCTCTACTAAAATGGCTACAGAACGAAACCTAACAAATCATACAACGTCATCAGAAAGTACAAACCATGTGATCAGCTCGTATTTCTTTCACACCTACTTTTCCCATGAGAACAGGACAGGAAGTGGCAGACATAACATGACTTGTTTTCCAGCCTTTCTGTACCTTTCCAAATGAAAACAATTGTGCCACAGCTGTTGTTTTGTTACATGTCACAACAGAATGTAAGGATACTCCATGGTCTGGAGGTTCCCCTCCCATGTCTTTGCACACACACAGTAGAAGGAAACTCTCAGTACAAACTACAGCCATGAATGATAGTGCCACCTAGTGATTGTGGGCTTCTCTACATGAGGCTTTTAACCCACCACTTTAGCAAGACTTCTGCTTCCAATTCTTTGCGGGATTAAGTTTGGCTCCTTTACACCTGTTTCCCCCCCCCATGTTTTTTTCTTTCTCTGCCTTTGTATATGTTCCATTACTCAACCACAAGGTGGCGCTGTGGTATAGTGGAACTGCAAATACACAAGCTTCTCGTTGCGTTTCATTCTGCCATTTTCAGATAATACTACACTTTCCTCATTCTAAAAAAAGCAGCGGAAATGCTTGCAAAGCACTGGAGAGGCCCTGGAGTATGATGATGTTGTGTAAAGCACCCACAAACTACTGTGAGTGAGGAATCACGAGCACACAATAAATGCCTCCTGTAGAGAAACCCTAAGAATAATGATATTTTGATATCTTAATGAGGAGTAAGAATTTGGTGGAGAAATTTTGTGAAGCAACAGGCTAGAGGAGTAATGCCCTTTCCCCACCCTCTTTTTTGAGCAAATTGAACTCCGCACAAGAAGGTTTTTCTTGCGGTTCATTTACTCCATCAGTTTCATCTTTTAAACTTGCAGGGTGGGGATAGTCGGTTAGGAAAACTGTCAGATAGAAAAGTAGACAGGAAAAGGATTAAATAACCTCCTTTTCCCCTCACCGCTTCTCAGCTCAAAGTCCATGTTTGTGCTCAACGTGTAATTAGCTCCTAATATAAATTCTTGATTGATTGTGTTATCAATATCCAAAACTAATTACTCTTGAAGCCAATTTTTCCCCAATTCTCAGATTTAGGTTATTCAGGCTCTCTGTCCCACTCCCCCCCCCCCCAATTCCACTGCTCCAATTCTCTTGAAATATTGTGGAGATATTTTTTTATCCCAGAGGCATATCTTGTAAACATATGTAATGGATGTGTGTTTTACAGAAAATATTGGATTTTGAAGATTTCAGGCTAGACGTGAATGCAATGTTGAAGAGATAGTGAACGATTATTCTTTTGATATTTGGAAGAATTATCTATCACACCAAACAAATAGTTAGATCTGATTTATTTCTCCAGTGTAATTTCCAGATGAATAAATTGACCTGGACCACTGCTTCAATCAGCCAATAGCATATTTAAGTCATGCACACTACATTAGTAAAAGATAGTACAGCAGTGGCAGGCACTGACTGTTTGTGAGGGTATCCTAAATGAAATTAAGCATCAACCTACTTCTGTCTAATGTCCCCCTTTTAATGATTTGTTGGTCAAGCAAAATGAGGCCTTTAGTTTAACTTGCCTATCTGGCATTTCCATTGGTAAGTTTCTTTGTAGTGTGATAACTCCACTGAATTTGGAGATATTGGAATAAAGTTTGGGACACATGTTCAAAGCACAATTCTACACTTCAGATTAGAATAGCTGGGCCTGGTGTCAGCACTTGGCATACCGGGCATTTATTGGGGTCTATGTGCTCAAGAGAGTCTCCCTGGACTGACACCTTGCCTGTCTCCACCAGTACTTGCCACTGGTTGGACGCCAAGTGGAGCTACTGCTGCTGCAGACAACTGCCTGTCCCTTCTGCTCATGGCTGTTATGGGCTGGGAGCCCTAAATATTAAGGACAGAAATGGGCTAGAAGAACTCTTTATCCCAGCATCTAATTTTTCCACATGCAGGTTTTGTTTCCCATGCGGAATCATCATTCCATCTTGTGAGGCTCTACCTGCTGTCTGCTGTGACACCTAAGTAAGAAGGAGGTGGAAAGAAATAATACTTTTTGATGGACTTCTTTCCTTTGATATTCTGATTGAATTTTGAAGGATGGAATGAAGAAAACCAATCTGTTTCCTATTAAATGAAGAATACTTGATGGGGAAATGAGAGAGCTAAATAAATACATTCTGGAGCTGGTCAAAACCTGTAATATTCATCCAAAATAGACATTTATAGAGGCTTGTCATTGTTCAAATGAGACTGAAAAAAACATTTAGAAAACATTAACGAAATCATGTCTGCAAGGTGTCATCCAGAAACTTATTCAAATTACTAAAATGGCACAGGACGTCCAGGCTTTCAATATACGGTATGTGTAACCACTGTGAGAAGAGGTAGTTAAATGAACTACTGAACAGAAGCCTGCTAGAATTAATGGCAAATTCACTGAAAGCAAAATTCCGGACAGATTTTTGGCTTAGATCCAGGAGAAGGTTGATGGTGGATTCCAATAGGACCCACAACATTTCTGCATGGGTTTTGCCTTGTTCCAGTTGGTCACCTAGCACCCAGAGACCTCTGAGCAGCTTTAGCCTGCAAAGAGTGAATTGAGCTCTCTCCCCTCTTCTTATGAAATTATTGGGGTGGGGGATGGCATGCCAGCCAAAGAGGCTTCTAGATGCTTGCACATACCAATGGTGGCACTGACATGTGCAGGTGCTTAAAGTTCCTCCATCTAGGCTTGGCAAGGCTCCCAGGACACAGTGGGGGCTTCTGGATTTCAGACAGAATCCAGATAGACTCCAGACATTCTATGGAAATCTGTCCCTGTCCTGATTTTGGGCAGGTCTACTCATGCTCTGTTCCTTCAGAGAATCTGAATAAAAATATCCATCAACGTGATACTTTGTGCAAGATGTGTTGACACTGCTGCCTCCTAGCTGGGAAGAAAGTGCAAAGAAAGCCTTGATTCAGTCCTCCATATCCCAGACATCTGACTAGCACTGCAAAGCTGACCATCTGTTGGGCATATGTACACCCCCCCCCCCCGCAAAACAGCTTGTGAAGAAATGCCTGTATATAACTGTTGTTATTATGTAATGTTTACTTTGTGAGGCTACAATGTATCTGAGTAGGACTGAGGCCTTGTTTTGTTGCTGTCAAAGTACTGTGAAGTAGTGGCTTAGTGATGCTCTGAAGGGGAAGAGAAAGACAATAACTTTGCATATTGTTAGATAGGGCCTGGATCAGGTAAATTCAATTCTGATTGGCTGGGGATTCTAGCTAGGTGGAAAAGAGCAGTTTGGAATGGCAGTTAAGGAGTTGAGAGTAAGGAGTTGGGAGAGTTAGTCTGTGGAAAGTGAGGGAGGAGTTCTGCTGGTTGGTGTGTAGTGTTTTAGAAGGACTAGGAGAAAGCTGAGGGAAAAGTGAATAGCTTAGGCCTGGATGTTAAGATATTCCTTCTCTATAGAATAACCATATATCTCTGGTGAAGGTCAGGTGTAGAGAGCCGGTGGCTGCGTTATGCCAGGAGGCTGCCCTAAAATCTTGCTAGAAGAAGATTATATAAGCAGGCAGTAAAAACCCAGATAAACTGTCCAAGCAATCAGAAATGTAACAGGAGGAGCTTTGGTTTCAGAGGAAGACTGTACCCAGAAACTGGACCTGGTTTTAAGGGTATTTGATTGGGGTGGAGGTTTAGGGAATTTGGCCTGAGGTAAAATAAGTCATTAGAGGCTTGTAATAGCAACAGTGTCTCTTGAGTCCTTAATGAAGTGTCAGCAAGCATACTTTTGAAAAGCCCAAAGTAAATATTAGTATTCCCTTATGTACAAAATATATCTTTAATAAATTACTTGTTTAATAGTTCATTTTTTCCTCCAGTGTTGGTGCCCATCTCTTATACCAACTACTAGGAGGTTTTAAAGTATTCTAACAGAATTGGTGGTAGTGGGAAAAGGTCGGCTTGAAGAACTCTGAGTTATAGTGGCAGAGAGTTCCTTAGGCCCAGAAATAGAAGCATTTGCTATAAATAAGAAACCCCATAGGTGGGATTGCCCAGTGAAGGAGCAATTTCCCCATAGGTGGTGGCACCAGTGGGGAGAGGAAATCCCCCATTCAGCTCATCATGCCAGTGTTGCCCAACTTGACTGCATGGTATTTTTGGAAGGTAGGCAGAGTGATGGCTTCATAAGGGTGGCTAAGGATCTTTGCCCCACTTGTGCTAGTTTAACACGCTTGGAAGATGGAGCATGGCTTAGCACTCATTGGAGGCAAAATTTAACACTGCTTCATAGGATCAGGATGTTAGCCTTTGTCAACACAGAAATTAGCTTTAAAAGGGGGGGGGGAAACCCCACAAATGTGGCTGCCTGCAATTTATTGCCACTAGAGAAATGTGTTGATACGTGTTGACATGCAAATATGGGAGTATTTAACCAGAGAACAAGCCAACCAAAGATTATTTCTAGATGCCTGCTTTGATAAGCAATGGAAAAGGAAAGCAATTGTTTGGAACCCTACACATTTCCTGTGTAAGCGTTTGTGTCTTTATTTACACGAATGACAAGGTTTTTTAGCTTTCTGAAAAATGTCCACCATCATCTTTTGTTCTGGATTATTTCTTCTTCATGTTAGTGGAGCTAGATATATACAATATTAAAAGATTACGTCTTCAGCTTTGCTAGAGATTTTATAAAGAGAGGCAGATTCTTCCACCTGACGGTGCCAACACTTATCTAGGATGTGTGCCATTACTTCAAGCCCTGTTAACAAGACCTTCTGGATGAGATGCGAGAAAGGGGCAGACCTCTGAAATGTTTTCTCTTGCGTGAAAAAAGAGTGAGTGATGGCAGTTTTCAGATAGTTCTTCATTAGCACCTCAGTAACTTTGACAGAGTCCAATCTCACTTTAAAGACTGATACATTTATCGCAACGTGAGCTTTTGCAAGGTAGAGCAGGCTTTCTTAACTTAGCTGCCTTCTAGATGTGTTGGACTACAATATCTATCACCCCAGCTATGGATGATGGGTGTTGTAGTACTGACTACATCTGGGGGGAGCCAAGTTGGGGAAGGCTGAGTCAGAGCCTTCTTCACTGGTACATGAAGTGACCTGGAACATCAACAAGTAGAGGAGGAACCGTTTTCCACGAGGCTAGGAGATCAACAAAATGGAAGAGAGATATAATCCATGATCCAATCATACTTCAGTGTGTCTGTTCCCACTGCAGCCTAACACAGCAGTGATCGACAATGGGACCGAGGAGGTCAATCCAAATAGTACTCGGTTTATATGAGCTGAAACGAAAGTCATGGATGCAATTACTTTCTGTGAAGGACTGCCAGCCGGTCCTTTACTCAAGACCAGAGATCAAAGGTGCAAAACTGCCAGCCTTAGCTCTGCCGTCTTGACCTGATTCTCTCAGGGCCTTGCCCTGGGTCTATACACTGGATTTAGCACTGAACTACAGAGGAACCACACACACACCGTGTGGGGTAAAACCAGGAAAGTTTATTTAAGGTAAACAGATTCCAATGAAAGGTGGGAAAGGAGGGAAGGAGAAAAGGTGAGGGAGACACTTTGGTACATACACAGTAGAGCTACAAAACAACAAAAGCTAGTTCCTTTACTTTATAACTACCCAGGCCTTACTCCTTTACCTGGGGTTTTTGTCCTCTTCAGGGCTTGCCTCAGCAAAAGCCCTCCTCCCGCAAAAGCGTGCAGACAACAATGAAACTCCGAAAGCCCCAGCCGCAGTATAGATTCTTCCCCCCCACCCCTCCTTTCAGTAGCCCAGGTGTCTTTAGCCAATCAGGATGAACTTCATATGGGCCAGGCAGGGGAGGGGTGGCTCTTTGCCGCATTTGCATGCAAATAGCTTGTGGCACCTGGCCATCAGAGATGGCCATCAAAGACAGACTCTGCACGTCAGGAGCCATCAGAGAAACTAGGTACATTTGCATGACTTCCCCAGCCCCCCGCTGGGATTATCTTGTTTACAGGTGTGGAGGTGTGTGTGTGTGGTGCAGGAAACTCTGACGCTTTTTCTCCACACTTTCTGTAGTGAAATAGCCATCCTTAGCCCCTATTTAAAACAAAAGATACAGTAATAAATTCATAACTCAGAAAGATCAGGTTGGTTGGTTGGCTTTATTTAATATATTTCTTAGCCTGCCTGTCAAGACTGTGGACTTGGCGGGGTGGCTTACAATGCAAAACAATAAAATTTGATAC
Source organism: Shinisaurus crocodilurus (assembly GCA_021292165.1). Taxonomy (NCBI): domain Eukaryota; kingdom Metazoa; phylum Chordata; class Lepidosauria; order Squamata; family Shinisauridae; genus Shinisaurus; species Shinisaurus crocodilurus. The sequence goes on from CM037879.1 coordinate 113,842,132, forward strand.
AAAATGTTAAAAGCACCTTCAATTTTAAACAATTTTGAAAATGTCCAATATTTAATAGCAGGAAATACCATGAAATCTTTTCATTAAAAGCCAGAAAGAGCAAATGAGTTTTTTTTAAAGCCCTCTTGAAAGCAGCCACAGATGGAGCCAGCCATATCTCTCTCAGGAGGGAATTCCATAAAGCAGGGGCCACCACTGAGGATACCGTTACTCATAAGAAGTTCCTATTCCTCAGGGGAGGGCACTTCTCATCTGGCAGCCTACTGAGCCTTAATCTTTAGATGTCTGCATTCCCTGGGGTTAGTGGCTGCTCAGCATCTGCCTCTGGACCAAGAGGGAGCAAACTATGTCATGACTGGGTCGGGGTCAACATTTGTCTCCATCACAGGCCCAGGATTCCCCAATCCACCTCAAGACAGGCAACTCCTCTGTGATGCTTGGCTCAGGGATCTCCTGGTCGTCCTCTGAGCAGGGAATGACACCTTTCCTAAATCCATATTCCAAACCAGTTATTTTCATAATTTGGAGGTATCACGACTCACGAGCTATTATGATGATTTCATGAGTCTGAACTGCTCAGCTCCTAAAGTTACACTGGTGATTGAATAGGCAACAAAAAAACAGTAGGAACAAAACAGCATACCAGAACAGTGGCATGTATTTGTCATCTCAGTACAAAATAAGCTGAAACAATGAATCACTTCTGAATATGCTGCACTTTTCTCACTGGAGTCCCACAAGATTACAGCTCAAAGTAAAGAGCAACGTTCTGCCCACTGGAAATATTTCAAGGACAGACAACTAAATTCAGTTAAGCTGGAAACTTAAGGTCAAAATGTGAAATGGAATATAGATGGGGGAAAACACATTTGCCACAATAAGTTTAAATATTAATATTGACTTCCCATCTGAATGGAAGATTTTTGTTTGATGACATTTCACAGCTACAGAACAGGTGGTCTCTCCATATACTTATGGCTATCTCTGAAACCCTTTTTATTCTCCCAGGCTTTTTAGTCCTTAATTTCTTAGGCCTTCATTTTTAGCCCTTTGTTGTTTTAAAAAAATGTGTTGTTGTATTTTTAGATCTTTACACTGCTGTGGGTTTTTACTTTGGTTTTTGCTTATTCTGTTTTAAACTTTTAAAGGTTTTTATATTATGCTTTATTATGTTGTATTTTATGGTTTTAGGTTTGGTGGACCACTTGGAAAGCTTCAGATATTGAGCAATATAGCAATGTAACAAATACAGTCATGCCTTGGATTGAGAGCATAATTCGTTCCGGAAACGTGCTTGTAATCCAAAACACTCTTATATCAAAACAAAATCCCCCAAAAAAATTTGTACAGAGATTTTTAATTTAAGTCGTACTACAGTACTTGTATTGCAAGACGTCGCTTGTATATCAAATAAATTTTTTTTTGAATAAATATTTAAAAATTTGCTTGTCTTGCAAAATGCTCTCAAATGAAGTTACTTGCAATCCAAGGTATTACTGTACATGAATAAATAATAAATAAATTGCATTCAATATTAATTTGCCATATTTTATTTGCTACAATAAAAGCTTGCCTGTCTTGCTCACACAACCTTAGATTAATATAACCTGCACCTGACTTCAAGTTAGTGAAAACTAACTGGTAATACACTGATGACTTTTTTGTAAACTGGAGTAGTACCAAGGAAGTTTGGAATACTCCAAGAACCATATCAACTCCATCTATCCAACAATCAAATTTGTAGGCAATAGTATCAGTGAAAACCAGGCACTGCTTTCTTGGATGTTGGTCTCACCATCAAACAAAACAAGATAGTCATCAGTAATCTATTGATGCTTAGATCTAGGTCCTCAGCCTAGCGGAGGACTTTCACATCACCTTCTACCTGATTCTGTTAAATGGAGATGCCAGGAATTGAACCTGGGACTTTCTGCATGCAAATACAGAGGTATAGTCCCTTCCTTCGGATATACTGGCTGAACATCCAAGCATCCCATGGCCTTAACCTGGAGGATAAGCTTTTACATTTTCTTTTATAAACATCTTTTTGCACTTATGTTGCACTTACTGTATTTTTAGATCTTTTAGATCTTCTTGAGTAGCTAAGCTGAGAGAGTACTGAATCACCGGTACTCGGTTCGCATAATCAAAATAACCCACCATGCCTTATTTTGATCGTGTGAACCGGCCCAATATATCTCAGCTTTTCCCGGGGGATGGGGGGACACAAAGAAAGGAAGGGGTTTGTGTGGTTTTAAGTCTTCTAAACTAGTGCAGAATATAGCTGCCAGAATTTTAACTGGTGCAGTCATGCTTATTCATATTACACCAATCTTAAAGGAGCTACACTGATTGTCTGTTCACTTCCAGGCCCAATTCAAGCTGCTTTAATGGCCTGTTACATAAATACCTGAAAGATCACCTCTTCCATATCAGCCTGCCCATGTCTTCAGATCTTCTGCTGAAGCTCCTTTCCAACTGCCTTCCTTATCAGAAGTGTGCTAAGCAATATCAAAGGAGAGGGGGCTGGTTGGTGGTGGTGCCAGAAGTGTGTCTTGCTGCCTACATTATATTATTTTCAGCTCCAGGTTAAGACATTTTTATTTTGTCAGGAGTTTTAATTTGGAAAATACCTTAGCTTGCTGTATGTTTTTATTTGCTGCCTCATTTTATTGCCAGTGTTAAGTTTTTATTGTATATTTTCTGTTCATTGTCCTGGAATCTTTGGATGAAGGCTGGTATACAAATGTAATAAACAAAATGAACAAACTGCAGTTGAAACTAGCCTCAAATATAAGGCATGGCATGTTTTGTTGAAGTAAGGAATGTCCCTAATTAGCCTCATTGCCCAGCCAATGATTAGGGATAGACAAATCTGGTGATTTTGCTTTCTCCCACATTCAAACGTTTTGAAACTCAAGTTCTTTCCATCCTATTTATGAAGACATTTGTGAATTTCAGCATCAGAAACATGCTTAAATACACAGGGATTCAAAGCCAGACTTTTAAGAACTAAGCACTCAAAGCTCCAGGCCTGGATGGATAAACCTGTCAATTTGGGTTTCTCCCACATTCCTGCATATGTTGAGAGGGGCTGTGGCTCAGTGGCAGAGCACCTGCTTTCCATGCAGAAGGTCCCGAGTTCGATCCCCGGCATCTCCAGGTAGGGCAGGAAAAACTCCTGCCTGAAACCCAGGAGAGCTGCTGCCAGTCAGTGTCCACAATACTGGGCTAGATGGACCAACGGGTCTGAATCAGTATAAGGCAGCTTCCTATGTCCCTTCCTAGTATTGACAAAATGGAACAAAATGTGTTTGTGTGTATATGTGTGAAAAGCAAGAGAAATTCGGCAAAGACTCCGTTAATCTAATTTTTTTTTATTTTAAAAAAGAATCAAACAGTTATATTGAAGGCCAGCACTTCAAGCTATCCATATTTTGATACATCTCAGCTTCAAATATTATAAAACATATTTTTTCTGCTGATCTCTGTTCTCTACCACCAATAATTTATTTTCCCTCAAAAATTATATACAAGAGACCAACATAAAATAAAGAACATTAGCCTGGAGTTCGCCTCTGGGTTACTATCTTGTCTGAAGAAATACTGATGTGTACTGATCATTTTAAATCTCAAGAAAATAGCTTTCTTGTTAATAAATTCATAAAGCATTCCAGCACTTTGTAGCTTAAGGTCCGTACTGTTTCATACTGTGACTCCAGTTGTGGGTGTATTCTTTGTGTTCTGTGAGCTGTAATGTGAAATAGAAGAAACTGTTATCTCTACAGCAAGGGTGGGCAACTTGTGACCCTACAGATATTTTGGCCTGTTTTAGGCCAAAACATCTGGAGGGCCACAAATTATCTGGGCCTGCCCTACAGTCAACAGGTCTTTGGTCCCCCAGGACTCAGTGAGACTCCACTTTTGGCTTCCAGCATGGAAGCAAGGTGGGGTTCTTCTAGCTACCAGGGAAAGAGTTGGTCCTATCTCCTACCCCATTAGGGCTTTACCTTGGTTTCCTGGAGTAGGCTTTGATTACTCAGTGTATTAGGGTCACACTACATCTTCATATCAGCCCAAAGTCCTTTCTCCGGTCCACTGTGATTGAAGGAGAGAATAGGTAGGATGAACGGAATACCTAGCCCATGTGCTGTGAGCCAGTTTCCTCCTGAAATTTACCCCCACTTGCTTTGTTCCTTGCAGAGTTCCAGACCTGCATTTCCAATGTAAACATGCTCCAGAACAGTGGTCAGGAACATGTGGGTAATAATAATAGTGAGGGTGTAACTTCTGGAAGGGGAGATGCTGGGGATATTTGAAGTCTCAGATGTATTTTGAATCAGATCCAGAGACCAATAAAACACAGCCAACATTGGTTCCTTTGACCCTCACCCATTTGTCCAAATTGACTAAGGTCGAGGGCTGCAGGGAGAGCTTCCATGAACCACCATGGTAGGGCTGGGCCCCTGAATGCAAAACAATGTCCTCCATAAACAGAACATACTTTGTTTCTTGCTCCCTCCTCTTCCAGTTTTTAAAAATGTTTACATTGCAATGACCTTGGGATAATCACTATGGCCATTAGTGAGGACTGAATAAAAATGAATAATTATAATGACGTGCGAGACAAGGGGTGGTATCCAATGCTGCCCATTTGCCAGCAGGGCCCACCACTGCTTCCATTACACAAATGGCCAGCCCCACTGATTCCCTTTTGCAAGCAGAACCCCATTTTGCTGAATGGAGATTTAGTGCTTCGGGGTAATGAAATGAATGAAAATGCTCATCTCTAGAATGGTGTAGGTCTGTGTAGCTCCCTTATGCAAGCTCCGCCGGCCTGCCCCGTTCCAGAAATGAGTGTTTCCCCTTGTTTCAGGTTGCCCCTGAAAGTGCTAAATCTCCATTCCACAAGTGGTGGGTGCCACCAAGGGAAGCTGGTGACTTCTATTTCAGTGGGGCTCCTTTTCCATTGCAGGTTTTGCAGGTTGTATTTGGAGCTTCATAGGAGTTATCCATGGTGCTGAACTCCATCCACAAACTAGGTTCACCACCATGGATAGCTCCTATGAAGCTCCAGATAAAATCTGGAAAACCTGCAATGGAAAAGGAGCCCCACTGAAATAGGAGCCACCCCAGCCTCTCCTGGGTGCCGTTTGTGGAAGGGAATCAGTGCGGCGTCATGCGTTGTCAGAAAAATGCTGTAGCTTATTGGTCCAGTGCCCCCAGCCATTGTGATGATAGACTGATTGTAAGAGAACTGCTTTCTTTTGTCCTTCCCCACAAGTTATAGTGTGTGTGTGTGTGTGTGTGTGTGTGTGCATGTCTTATTAGTATATATGATATATTTCTTCTGTTGGTGCTCCTTCTACTTATGTTTCCAATGGTGTTTGCACGTGGATCCAGGTTCCTATGTTTATAGCAGGGAAAGGTTGAGCTGATAGTTCTCTTCCAAGAATGAGACTAACTATCCTGTGCAACCACAGCTGTACATAAAGTGCGGTTTTCAAGAGCTTACATATTATCAGTATCCAATGGGGTTTTGCTTTCAGATGCTTTGCCCTTGCAACTGTTTACTGACCTGACACAAGTTCTGCAAAATATAAGCAACTGATGTCTATAGAACAAAGCACTGGCTTTGAATAGTTTTGTTCAAAGAGCAATGAATATAACTAATTCTACATATCTCAGCAGGGTGTTCTTTGCAAGTTTTCCTCGCGTAGACCAGAATCCTTTACAGACTTCCCAGGAAGTAAATCTCATTGAAGTCAGTGGGGTGTATTTATGAGCAGACCACAAAGAATGGCACTGTTAGAATGTCTATAAGAGAGGTGTGGAACCCAGGGCCTTCCAGATGGTGTTGGACTCCAACTTCCATCATCCCTGACCACTGGCCATGCTGGCTGGGGCTGATGTGAGTTGCAATCCAGCAACATCTGGAGGACCACAGGTTCCCCACCCCTGGTCTACAATTTGAGTGCAAATTAGGGCAATGCTACCTAACAAGGAAAGAAGGATATAACAGATATTGAAATATACATCATACCTATAACACCACGCTGAAGAAATTCACAATGGTGAAGATAATTGCAGAAGATCTGCGTGCTCCTTCACTTTTCACCACTGAAATATTTTGAATATTGTGATCTGGTCCACACTTCAGCTCTAACCAAGTGTTATATAAGAAGTAGTCAGAAAAAATATTGGTCTTCTGGAAAGACTAGCCCTATGGAGACATTCAGCTTGCTCATGTGATGACTAAAAGGCTAATGGAGGTACACATGGAAGCCCCACCCCCAATGTCCCCATACCTGCCCTAACCACTCAGTCCCCACCCTTTCCACGCTGATGGGGAAGGTCTGAAGTAGGTTTCTACTCTTGTTCACTTGAATGAGGAGAAGCTCTGTGTGATCATTCAAGCAACTGTGAGTAGAACCCCCTTCAGAGCTCCTGGCTCAGCACAGGAAGGTCAGGGTCAGGGACTGAGCAGGCAGGGGTGGGCCTGTGTGCACCCTCGCCCCCATCAGCTTTTTAGCCCTCACATGAGTGGGCTAAATGCCTCTACAGAGCTACTATCTGTTGACTGTATAGCACGTGGTAGGGCTAACCTTCTATTTGATTTAGTAAACATTTACCAGGCGTGAAAATGCCTCCTGCAGTCGACAGTATAATCCAGAAGATAAAGGTGTATATCCTTTTATCATATGTGGTATTTTTTTTAAAGGAATATTGGGGGTATGGGCGATTGTGCCTCGGTAGAGAGGATTGATCTATGTAACTTCTGGGCCTACAATTCCATTTTTCAATCATTATTCTTCTCAGTTCACCTTTCCCCACTTCCTGGAACAGGTTTTCTCTTCATATGTGGATGATTTGCAAGACCTTTTAGCTATACATTCTCATACCTTTTCCTTGCTTACATGGAATCTTGCAGAACTGAAGAATGCAGGGAATGTTTATCAAGTTTGCAGATGACACTAAATTGGGCGGAATAGCTAATACCCTGGAAGACAGAAACAAAATTCAAAGTGATCTCGACAGGCTGGAGTGCTGGGCTGAAAACAACAGAATGAAATTTAATAGGGATAAATCCCAAGTTCTGCACCTAGGAAAAAGAAACCAAATGTACAGTTACATGATGGGGGATACTTGGCTCAACAGATTGTTCAATTAAAAATAAAAAGATAGCCTTTCCTGCAGAGGCTACATGCAATCTTAAAATGTTATATCATTGCTGTTCTTAGTAGGATGTAGGAGTAGCAACGATTGTAATGTGTTACACAGAAGAGTTCTGAAACAAAGAAACCTCCGCTGTCAGATCTAAACCCTGTATAATTTATATCTTTGGGAAAGTAAAAACTTACTGCAGTGCAAATATTATGCAAATGCCCCAGCAACGCAAATTGGATTACAGGCACTCTTGAGGGGAATGAAAGCTGAACACCATTTCTAATAGAATTTAATTTATTAGCGCATTAGAGGCAGAGCTAGTGGATAAAATAAATATGAATTTTGAGTATTCGTGCTGGTATTTGGGATTCTCCATTTATTATTCCCCTACTAACACACTGTCTAAAATAGCTCCACACGGCTAGCTTATTAAAGTACCTCTCCCACTTTACAGCAGAAGGAAGATGAAAGCAACACACTAGAGTGTCATCTAATCCCCGAACAAATGGAAGAGGCAGCGCATTATTCCTTGATGATTTATCATTTCAGCCCTCTGACCACTAGGAACAACTATTGAAACTGACATTGAATTTGCTCCCTACTAGCTGCGCGTTTCGCAAGTAAATCACTCCACAGTCTGGTTTCCACCCTGCCCCCACCCTCCCCATATTTCTATTCCCTGCCAGAGCAAGGGGAATAGAGAAAGGGCCTGCACACAGTGCTATATTTTCTGGTCAAATGTTATATAGCTGGTCCTCATTCCTGGAGGACATGTTGTGCACTTCCATTTAGCTCTCACTGGCACCGGAGGGTTCTATCAATTTCAAAGCATGTGTTTTCGGCAGTCACTTGGCAAACATCAGGTAAAACTGTGATCACCTGCTAGTTGCATCGTTAGTGAATGCACAGAACATAGAATCAGCCCTGGAGTAATCCTCTTTAGACTCTGTTTATACAGAGCTAATAACAGCCCTTTCATCAGTAGGGAAACACATTTGAATTGAAATGGTGTTCACTCTTAGGGTGCCACCACACTTTATGCAGCAGACACGATTGCTGCAAAACCAGCATGGTTTCCTACAGCAAACACAGAAAGAGGACTCACCTGTATGTGCACAGCTGGGAGCCCGGATAAGGCCAGGTCTCTCTGATGTGTGTATCTTGGTGTTTACATATTTGCTGCGCCGTGAAACTCTTTTCTACTCACAGCAATCATATCTACCATGTTAAGTGAGGAGCACTCCTTTGCGGGGAGGGGGATGATCTGGGGTATTTTCAGGCAGGCACACTTGGTCCTCGGTAGAGATTTAAAAACCAAGTACTGGTTCTGAGAAATGACCCCAAAATGGAGGCTCTCCTGATCCAGATTGGGACCATGAGGGAGAGGGTTAAAGCTCCCCTGCCCCCCCCCCCTTGCTGGGTTCCCAATCTGTATTGGGGCCTCATGCACTTACCTTTGGGTAAGGAAAAGAAGATGTAGCTGCTACTTTCGTCTTTAAAGTGATCTTTAGTTTGATCCTTAGGGCAGGGTATGTGGTAGCAGTTACCTCATAGCATGGATGAAAGCAACAAAGAATTAACTGATTATGTGGTTAGTACTGCTGCATGGTATATTTTAGAATGGTCACTAATAGAGCCAGTGGTCATTAGAACCACCACATCAATAAGTACTTATAAGTAAGACATGTCAGTAAGATGAGAGCTGCTATATGAGCTTTTCCTCCTCCTGGAGTGCATAGAAGTAGTGTTCTGATGCTTCATGATATTTCCAGATCCTGATTAGTTTCATCATTGCAAAGCTTGAGAAAATAGATCTAACATGTGACCAAATGGTTAAAAATAAAGATCTTGTTACACCAAAAGCAGCAGCAGCAGCAGCAGCAGCAGCAGCAGCCATGAGAACAATAATAATGAGCTCTTATTTGTCCTTAATCTGTATGAGCATTTTATTTCATGAGTTTAGTATCTTAAAATTATGTGTAGCCCTCTTCTGTCCCTCTCGACTCCTCTGAGGCCTATTTTTGAGCTCACTCTTTTTTATTAGCCCTTTAAGGGGCATGGACACATACACACACACACACACACACATATGCTGGCCTCAGCCCTTGGGAAAAGGTGGGATATAAACAAATAATAAAGAAATAAAAGCAGATTACATTCCTCTTGGCCAATAGCTCCTGGTGGCAGAAGCAGGCCACAACAACAGTGGTGTCAACAGGAGAACCTACAGGAGACCTTGAATGTTTTCATATTGTCTAAGGGTTATCTTACATTAGTGAGGTTTGTAATGGGAATGTAAAACGTAAAATTAATTCTCAACCCCTATTCAGGCATTCACTGTGAATGTGTGAAGAGGGCAACAGGGCCAGGCACGCTCCTTGTCTGAAGGTGCAGGCATCCCACTGATCTCTCATGTTAAAATTCAGATACTGGCTTGGAGCCAACATTAGGACTTCTCCTCCCTCCTTGTAGCCTCCTGTGCACCAAATTGGTTCTGGAGGGCCCCCCAACCTTCTGGAGCAAATTTGAGAGGTGTGTAGGGGCTGCAGAAGGGAGGGGAAATCTGTTCCACCGGCAGTCTTCCTTCCACTGGTGGAACAACACACACAATTAGATACAACTCATTGTCTTTTAACCTTGCTATCCAATAAATGTGAATGGGGATGCTCCCACTGCTTAGACACAAAATTGTGGGCGAGTGCATATGGAAGAGGATGTGAAGCTATGAGAGATCTTCTTAGAACTGCTTAACATTCAGAATAATCACATAACAGAGCCCTTCAAACTCTGGTGGGAATGCATGTTTCTTTTCTCTCCTAGATAAAAAAAATATGACAACCAAACACATCCCTGCACGTAGAAAACTACAATATGAAGGACAAACCCTTGTATGGAGGTTCTCTTGCATTTGTTCTTATCAATGATATCTTTCTATTTGTTATCTTTCAAGGATATATTTTTGCATATTCTAATAATAAAGAGTATTTAAATGATGATGATGATGATGATGATGATGATTTAAAAAGTCTTGCCTGATTAATTGGTAATGTCTTTTTAGTTGATTACAATTATTTTTAATTACTCTAACTGATGATTTGATTAATGGTTGCACCCCAGGCGAGTAGTATTGCACAGAGATATGTAGCACTGCACCTTCAGTGAGCAAAATCCCCCTAAGATGAAATAAGATGGTACCAACAGTTACCCTTATCCACACATCATGAAACAGAAATAAAAGCCACATGCAACTAACTGATGGGAGGCACTGAACAGAAACACAAATCGCTCACAATAGCTGTTTCTGTTGTTGAACCATGTCTAACCTCCAAGCATTCTTGTTTTTATTAGCTGAGAAACATATTAAATACTTGGTGTTTGGCTTTCTTTTTCTTTTTTTCTTTTTCAAAATATAAGTAAAACATTTGGCGAGATCAGTGAACAGTTGTCGCTACGACATGCCCCAAGGGAAAATAAAGGCTGCCGCCAATGGCTGAATGAGCTGAAATGCTTAAAAAAAATAATGACAGTTAAAATATACAGTCAGTGGGTGAAAGCGCGTGTTAGCTTAGAGTTATCAGCAGTGACAAAGGAAACGTTGTTACCGGTGTCCATGGCAGTTAGTAAAACAGAATAGACAAAAAGGTGGCTTTTTGACAGCTACACCTCTGCTAAGAACACATTTCCAAACACATAATGCCCCTTTGATGTTCACAGTTGTGGCATATCTGCTAAAAAGTGGACAAGCAGCCAGACCTCAGTGACATTCACATTTGAGTGGGGATCTGAGCCTGGGTCTTCTAGTCCACTTCTTCTACAATACTCTATCTACTACACCACAGTGTAAGACACATACATCACAATGGAAAATGTAATAGAAATATCCAATACAATTATCCTCTAGTGACCTACAAGAAATCTGTGAGTCTGCCGGTCTTCTCCTCTTCAACCAGTTTGCTGATTCAGCCCAGAAGACCGAAATGGAGTAGAAGTGAATAGATGGTATTTTGCAGTGGAGGCTGATGGCCAATCTGACTGGAGGGAGAGTGGAGGACAGGTCAGCAGAGGTAGAGCCAAGGGATCACTGGGAGGTGGAGCCAAGGGGTCACGGGAGGCAGAAAAGTCTTTGAATCCCCAACAGCCAGCTACCCATACCACGCAAAAGAAGAACTGAGGCACATGAGCTCTAAGATTGTACATGCAAAGGAAAGGGTGGGGAAATCACAGCCACACAAAAGCACTCCTTTGGAGCCATGTGCCTGGGTAGCCTAAAATTATTTAAAATGAATAAATAAGTACATCATACTAGTTCAATCATCAGAAATCTGGGATTAGTCTCCCTGCTGAGTGTATGCTTGTTTGCTGCATAATGTGTGAAATGGTCTTATCTTATCTTAGTGACTTTTGTTTTTGTCATTTAGTGATGTTTCACACATGGAGAGCAAAAAGAGAGGCCAAATCATTTTTTAATAAAAATTAAAACTCCCCCAAAGGGGTATTATAATTTGTGTAATGTTGTGATCCAACTCATGCTTGAAAAGAAAACCCAGTGACAACATCAAAAGGATAATATTTTAATAAGACAGCATAAAAGTTGCTTTTGTTTCTGGGGGCTTAGAGACAAGCTGATGGCCATTACTATAAATCTACACATCTCTGTGAGAAAGAAACCTAAAATATAGCAGCTTGGATTGGGGGTGAGCAAGAAGCTGGCTAATGTCAAGAAATGAAACAACTGAGCTGGGGGTCTTTCTTTTCAATTTCCTGTAATCTTTTCCATTTCAATATAAATGAAGAATTCGGTGTTCTTCTTCTGTTCTAGCCTAGATTATTAACCTCAATGACTAAGAGCATCATAAGTGTAGAAGTGTAGGAAATTAATCTACAGCCATAGAGTCTTGAGTAAACTTCAGATGCTTGTTGTGCCTTCTGTTATATTAAATGGGGCTTTGCCCCAAACTTTTCAGGACAGCACCAGTGAGGAATGGTCTACACAATTCCCACAAATGTTCACTAGAGTTATAAGACTGAGGCTCCAATCCCATACCCACTTACCTGGGAGTAGGTTCCACTGAAGTCAAAGGGGCTTACTCCTGAGTAGACATGAATAGGATTGCAGTGCACATCTCCTTCTGCAATATTTGGGGGGGGGATGATGTGGGGAGGTGCATATCAGAAACTGTTTACTTAAAAATAAAAAAGGTTTACTGAAACTGCTACTATATTTAGGGGGAAAAAAGGATCATGCTGAAATATCTAATATACAAAACGATCTTATCCAAATGATGATTTAAATAAAATGTGTTAGTTCTTATTACAGCTGATTGATATTAATAACAGATGTATTGCACCCACAGTGCAAAGTGCACAGTGCAGGGGTGTGAGGGATTGAGGCCTACACAGGCTTCAGTTTGTTGAAGCCTGAAGGCCCAAACACTTCCCTCGAGTAGTGAAGCCTGAAGGCCCAAACACTTGGATGGGAGGGGGAGTTTGAGAGTTTTAAGTTACCCAATAGAAGTTAAGAATTAGATCTCCAATAGAAGTTAAGAATTAGATCTCCAATTCAAGGTCACATGATTATAACCTTCCATTCCTGGGAAGGCTATATATGTGGGGTGTGGTCAGCTAGCAGTTAGTGTGTGCTGGGAGAGAGCTAGAAGCAGAAGCACAGAAACAGCAGAGAGAAGCAGAGAGAGAGAAAGAGAAACTGGCTGCATAGGAAATAGGTAGTCTGAAGTTATACTAGAGAATATTGAATTGTTTGTTTGTTTTATTTTATCATACTTGCTTTTGGATTATAACCACTCTATTAAGTAAAAACCCTAATATTATAAGTAAAGTGTTGTTGTTTACCCTGGAGTTTGGAGTGACTTATTCACCACGTCTACAGCCTACACCCACGTTACTGGAAGCAGGCAAAGGACTTGATAACCTAGAGAGGGAGAGGCTTTGGGAAGAGGCAGAGATCTCCCAAAGGTCAGATCAAGGGGTCCCTGTAGTAGCGGAACCTTGACAAGGGGAAAGATAGGAGGTCAGGGATCATCATGCTACGGTAGGAAGGGGAATTAAAAAATGGCCACAGCTTTATTGGTTCCACAGTTTGGCGTAGCATAGGGCAAGGATCCAGGCACCAGAAAGCCCAAATGCTTTCTGCTGACCAATGCAAACACCTAGCTTGCATGCTGGGAAAATGAGATCAGGTTCACCACGGCATGTACCAATACCATGGGCTGTAATAATCAACCTGGCTGTGTCACAGGCATGCCAGTCCCTGTGTTAGGCTGTGCCTTGAAGCACGCCCCCAAGCCCCTTAAGGGGTCCATCAGTGGGGAGCAGGGAACCCATTCCTTCTTGCTTACCTCAGCTATGGATCCTGCTCAGTCCCTCCAATGTCTGAAAGAAAGTTGTGACAATACTGTAGTGTGACATAACAGAAATAGGCAAATTCAATGTTAGGCATAATTAGAGAAGGAATTGAAAATAAAGCTGCCAAGATCATACTCCCTTTATACAAATCTATGGTGCAACTACACTTAGAATAATGTGTATAGTTGTCACCGTGCCTAAAAAGAATATTGCAGAGTTGGGAAAAGTGCAGAAAAGGGCAACTAAAATGATCAAGAGGCCAGAGCTACTCCCCTATGAGGAAAGGTTATAACATGACATCTGGGATTGTTTAGCTTACAAAAGAGTTGAGTAAGGGGTGTGATAGAGGTGTACAGAATTATGCATGATGTGGAGAAAGTGGATAGGGAGACATTTTTCTCCCTCTCTCATAATACAAGAACCTGGGGTCATCCCATGAAGCTGATCAGTGGGAAATTCAGGACAGATAAAAGGAAGTAGGTCTTCACACAGCACATAAACTATGGAATTCACTACCACAAGATATGGTGATGGCCACCAAATTGGATGTCCTTAAAAAGGAGATTGGACAAATTAATGGAGGATAAGGCTATCAATGGCTACTAGTCCTGATGGCTATATGTATCAGTGACAGTATATGTAGCCCGTATCCAGTCATATCCACTGACTGGATAGGTATCCAGTATCAGTGAAGGTATACCTATGTACACCACAGACAGCTGATTTGTCCACTGTGTGAATAGAATGCTGGACTAGAAGGACCTTTCTTCTGATCCAGCATGGCTCTTCTTATGTTCTAGAACACACCAAGAGAACATTGCTATGAGTAGGACAAGGCCACCCACAATGCTTCAGCCAATTGTGAATTATGAGTAAAATTCTCTCCCAGTTCCAAGAAACAGCTAACCACTCTCAATAGCAAGGCAATGAGTTTTGTAAAATAATGGTAGGTAGGAGGGAAATTGGTGGGCCATGATCTCCATTTATAGCCCAGAAGTAGACCAGAGGGCTCCTCCCCAGGTCCGCTTCTATGCTCCACCCCCAGGAGACCAACTAGGACAGCAAATTGGATTCTGAAGTAGGGCTTGTTTTGCTGGCATGGCCAGATAGCAGCCCCAGACAGGAAACTGCCTGACCATAGATAGAAAGTGTCTTGCCCTTCCACCACTTCCTGATAGTGGGGAACCTTAGATCTCTTAAAAGCATCAGCACATAGAACTGAAAAATAACCACATTATTGCTTGGTTTCAAATGTCCATTAGGCAGACAAATTATACTCTGTTTAAGTGTGTTAAACAGAGTATAAATGCAGTATAAAGCATTAATGAATGCTTTGTAGGATGATTAAGGTATGTTCTAATTTCACTGATAGGTGTGACAGTAGTGAGGACAGAGTCTGAAACACAGTATATCTGATTAAACAGTTTCTTCTTTTTGCAGGGATTTTGAGCTTCTGTTGCTCTTTAGATGTGAAAATAGTCCACACCCACCCACCTATCTGCACTGCTCAGGCCAATCCTAGCAGTCCATGTGGACTAGCAGTGAGCACAAATGAGATAATCTCTTTCCCTACCTGGATGTGGGGTTGAAAGGACATTGGTGTTTTGAATCAATGTGCTACCCTTTTGCCAACGTGGAATGTAGGAAACTGTTTTACAGCAGGTCAAGCCAACTAGCCAAGGATTATCTGCTCTGGCCAGCAGTGGTTCTCCGGATCTCAGCCAAAGGTCTTCCTCCATCACCTGCTCCCAGATCTTTTTAACTTAATATGCCAGGGGTGGGTGAGTTTTCTGCATGTGAAGCACATACTCTACCATGGGGGCTATGGGACTTCTTCTAAGAATGGCATGTGACTCTTGGAAAAAAAGGCAATGCCTGAAGCCAGTGTTCTGATCCTGTGCACATCTACTGGGGAATTAAGCCCAACTGAACTCAATAATGTCAGAAGCTCTATAGCAATGTTCTCCAACCTTGGGTCCCCAGATGTTTTTGGCCTACAACTCCCAGCATGCCCAGCCAGCATAGCTGGCTGGGGCATGCTGGGAGTTGTAGGCCAAACATCTGGGGACCCAAGGTTGGAGAACCTGCTATAGGAAGAAAGAGGCAGGCATGCAGTCAGTTTATGGGCCCCTCTTGTTTGTCTCTTCATGCATCAAAGATATTTGTAGAAACTTTGATGGTTCAGAGCAAGCAGGAGTGGGACAAACTTTTTGGCCCCAGGGCAGGGACACCCCCCCCCCCTTGCACGTACTCTCTACACAAACCAACTCACTGTCTCTCCCCTCCCCCACATCTCAGCAGTCAGGTATGGGGAGGCTTAAACCTCCCCTCCCCACCCCACCTGCTGACATGGGATCGCTGGGGGCAGGGAGATTAAATATGCTTTGTTCTTTACATATGTTCAGATCTTTAAATGATAAATTTTGCCCTTTTACTAGGGGGAAAATGGCATAGTAAAGAGCTATTCTGCAAGGCTACGCTTCTTCTTTTCAAAGAAACATTCTGGGAGTACACCTATTCATTTTGCCAGCTCTGATTCCCTCCTGTTATAAATCATCAGAATTCCATATGGCACAGGCACAATTTGAACTGCGTACCCACTGGGGTGTGGGAATGTTATATTGTTTTCCAGAACTCTATCCCCTTATCTCCTAAATTTATAAATCATATGTCAAGTTGATAGCCTCTATTTATTATTTTTCAAGTGTTTTGTCTACTGGTAATTATAACTTTTTTTTAAAAAAAGCCTCCATTTCTTGAATATGCTTTCTTTACATGCTTACTTATAGTGGGAAAGTGCTTCATATGACGTTCCTTCATAATTCAAATATACAAATAAACATATCAAGCATGTTATAAGAACATGGATCAGACCAAGGGTCCATCTAGTCTAGCATTTTGTTCACAAAGTGGCCAGCCAGCTGCCTGTGGGAAATCCACAAGTAGGACACAATATCCCACCCATGTTCCCCAGCAACTGGTATACATAGGCATACTTCCTCTGAAACTGGAGGTAGCATATTTAGCTATCAGGACTAGTAGCCACTGATAGCTTTATCCTCCATGAATTCATCTAATCATCTTTTTAAGCCATCTGAATTGGTGGCCATTACTACATTTTGTGGTAGAAAATTTAATAGTATAAATGTGCACTGTTTTTTGTTTTTTTTAGAATGAAGAATGGCTTATAATGTGTAAATAGCCCACAGTATTATGAAGACTAACAACTACTGTACTGTTCTCAATCTCATTCTCTCTCTCTCTCTCTCTCTCCCTCTCCCCCCCCCCCTTAATTAGCAATTAGCAGTGCATAGTTGGAAGTTGTAGCTACATGTTGCAGATTAAGGCAGCAATCCTACGAACACTTACCTGGTAGCAAGTCCCATTGAACTTAAAGGGGCTTACTTCTGAGTATACAGAATTTAAATGGCGTAGTGGTGAGAGTGTTGGACTGGGACTCAGGAGATCTGGGTTCTAGTCCCCGCTCGGCCATGAAACTCATTGGGTGACTTTGGGCCAGTCACTGCCGCTCAGCCTAACCTACCTCACAGGGTTGTTGTGAGGATAAAATGGAGAGGAGGAGGAGGACTATGTAAGCCGCCTTGGGTTCCTTGCAGGAAAAAAGGCGGGGTATAAATATAATAAACAAACAAACAAATCTGATCATAGTGGGGAAGACGGTGACTAGGTGAGCTGTGTGCCTGCTCAGTCTGCTGTCCAGGTGCTGTTGATGGGCAGCTTCAAGGCCCAGCTCTTCTTTCTGATGGCTCTTTATCTTTAAACTGGACTGGGAAGCCCTTCAAATAGAGGACACCTTCAAATAGAGGACTGAACTCTGATAGCAAATAGAGGTATGCCCTCTGTAAAGTAGAACACATGGACACCGTATAATGCTTGTCCATGAAGAATTGGAAGGGTCAGTTTGTTACTAGGAATTCTTGCTGAAATAACACACTTTTCCCAGGTAACACTGGGGCTGTTTGTATGACAAGTGGCACCATCCTGAATATATACCCCCTGACTGTGGGCTGTTGTGTTGTGCGAACCTGGCTGGCTGGAGTTATACGGGGGTTGTTATTTATATATTTCAGAAAGGGAGGGAAAACTGAGCTTTATATACCAGTGTTAACAATCTCTGTTAAATTACCCTGGCTTGGAATTTCCTATGATGTTTCCGACCAGCTCTTCATTCCTTGTAACTTGATAGCAAGCCCTGCAACATGCAACAATCTAATGTTTGTGGTCTGAAAAACTAGTGGAACACATATCCAGAGACACAAAGGGTGGGGCATTAGAACAAGAAAAAGAGAAAACAAACTGATATTTCCATGGTCATCAAAGGTGAAGGAGAGTCCTGGCCAGAGTTAACTGTTGGAAACAGAACCAAAGCAATGCTTCCATGACATACATCTGATGACTTACTGACTGCAAACATCTTGCTAAAGAGAAGACATGCCATGTATGAATACCTCAGTCATGCTACCCTTTCACAGGTACAACACAAGAGCTGTGCATTTCAACTTCTACTTCCAGTAGGAGGAACGGTGTGAAGGAACAGAACTGTCCTCCATTTTCGTACTTAGTTTGGTTTTAGGATATTATGGAGTTAAATCTTTTGTGTGTGAGTGCTAGTCAGTTTCAGCCAAAAGGTTAATACAGTGTTCTCCAACCTTGGGTCGCCAGATGTTTTTGGCCTACAACTCCCAGCTGGTGGGGGGGAAGGGCAAAAAGGTGTTCTAGGCACACTGCCTTGCCTGTTTCTCTTCCACTCCTGGAAGATGATGATGTCAGTCCATGACATAGTATCACTCAAAATATTTATATTATGAGGGAAGGTATTGACTGCTTTAACTGGACAATGTCTTTAGATGGACACAAATTCTAATCATATAAAGAAAAGCAGCGATGAAGTATTTCTAATACCTTTTCTGAGAACTGTCTTCACCCAGAAGAAAGAAATCAACATGGCTTGGGGAAGCGGAGTCCTTATGCTCTTCATCTGAGAATCAAATTGAGGGTTATCAAGTTATATCAGTTTGATACAGAAGGACTGTGCAGGATACTGTTTGTCTGGGTGCCTTTGATGTTCATAGAATCATAGAATCATAGAAAAGTAGAGTTGGAAGGGGCCTACAAGGCCATCGAGTCCAACCCCCTGCTCAATGCAGGAATCCAGGTCAAAGCATCTCTGACAGATGTCTGTCCAGCTGCACCTTGAATGCCTCCAGACTGGGAGAGCCCACCACCTCCCTAGGTAGTTGATTCCATTGTCTTATTGCTCTGACAGTCAGGAAATTTTTCCTGATGTTTAGGTGGAATCTAGGTTCCTGTAACTTAAGCCCATTATTCCGTGTCCTGCAAACTGGGATGAACGAGAAGAGATCTTTGCCCTCCTCTGTGTGACATCCCTTCAAATACTGGAAGAGTGCGATCATATCTCCCCTCAGTCTCCTCTTCTGAAGGCTAAACATGCCCAGTTCTTTCAGTCTCTCCTCATAGGGCCTTGTTTCCAGTCCCTTTATCATCCTTGTTGCCCTCCTCTGAACCCTCTCCAGTTTGTCTATGTCCTTCTTAAAGTGAGGTGCCCAGAACTGGACGCAGTACTCAAGATGAGGCCTAACCAGTGCCGAGTAAAGGGGAATTATCACTTCCCGCGATTTGGAAGCTATACTTCTATTAATACAGCCCAAAATTGCATTTGCCTTCTTTGCAGCCACGTCGCATTGCTGGCTCATATTCAGTTTGTGATCTACCACAATTCCAAGATCCTTCTCACTTGTAGTATTGTTGAGCCAAGTGTCCCCCATTCTGTAACACTGCATTTGGTTTCCTCTCCCTAGGTGCAGCACTTGGCATTTATCCCTATTAAATTTCATTCTGTTGTTTTCGGCCCAGCGCTCCAGCCTATTGAGGTCACTTTGAATTTTGTTTCTTTCTTCCAGAGTATTAGCTGTTCCACCCAACTTTGTGTCATCTGCAAATTTGATAAGCATTCCCTGTACCTCCTGATCCAAGTCATTAATAAAAATGTTGAAGAGCACCGGGCCCAGGACCGAGCCCTGTGGTACCCCGCTCGTTACCTCTCCCCAGTTTGAGAAGGAACCATTGATAAGCACTCTTTGAGTCCGATTCTGTAGCCAATTGTGGATCCACCTGATAGTTGTTCCATCTAGCCCACTCTTAGCTATCTTACTAATCAGGATATCATGAGGCACTTTGTCGAAAGCTTTGCTGAAGTCCAGATATATAATGTCCACAGCATTCCCACAGTCCACAAGGGAGGTTACCCGATCAAAAAATGAGATCAGATTAGTCTGACAGGATTTGTTACAAAACATCTCTCCAGAGCAGTGTTTCAGTTTAAAATTATGAAGAAAAAAAACTAGCAGTTAAACAAGACACATAGGAGAGGTGCCAAACCAAAATGGGAATATGTGTTTGGTGCAGGTATATGTATCACTTGAAGAGCAGAGGCCAGTCAGGCTCTGCACCCAGTAACACACTACCATCAGGATCTATGTAACCATGTTGCTTTTAAAAGGGATGGTCTAGGAATTCCTTGTTTGCAGACTCCAGTGCAAGCTGACATAACCTTGGACTAATGCACAGGTTGGAATGCCATTATCCTTCAGATTTTGCACTTCCCCGGATTTTTCAGCATAGTTCATGGTATCAGAATGTGTGTAGTAATGTGTATGTTAGGATAAAATATGCTTAGAAGTGCATGCTTTGAGATTGAATGTGAATTTTCACATAGTATTTTTTTTAAATTGCAGGTTAACGTGGAAAACAGTCTTATGAATGAACACGTGACCTTTAGACAGGCTAGAAATAGATCGATATGTCCACCCCTACTCCCTTTCGATGGGCAACAAATTTAATTTTATTTCAACTTGCTTTCTCACAGTACTGCTTCTTAGATGGTTTTACATGGCTACTCATTTAAAGTCTTTTTAGCCTGTTTTAGCCAATTAAAATACTTATTAAAGTAATCAATTTTTTTAAAGGTAAAGATTACACTTTATTACAAAGCTTTTATAAACCAATTGCATCAATTCTACAATAATGATCAAACACCAGTTCTATCAAAAGGAATTCCTCCTTTAACACTACAATTTATGTCATACCTCATTAGAAATAATCTACTAGCAGAAGTACATAAATCAAGAATGCATTGCTCTGCTTGACCTAGCTGGGTTCCTCAAGTCATGATACCTACCTATGTACCCTCTTTGGGACAAGAATCTTATGAGTGGCTACCAGGGCCTCAATTTTCCCCAAATGTGCCAACAGAACCCTTTCTTAGAACAAATTAGTTGCCTCCCCCTACTTCAGCCTTCCCCAACCTGGTGCCCTCCAGATATTTTGGATGTCAACTGCCATCAGCCAGCCCTAACCAACATGGCCCACAAGTCAGGAATGATGGGAGTTGTAGTCCAAAATTTCTAAAGGGCACCAGGTTGGGGAAGGCTGCTCTAACGTCTGGCCTCTTGAGAGCTATAGAAGTGGGGGAAGCAGGCCTGAATTTCCAGTTTCCAAAAGTGATGTATCACCAAAAATTATATTATTACTGAATAAAATTGGACTCAACAAACTATTTTTGGGAAAGCCTTTATGAAACTCATCACCTTGCACCATGATCTTCAAAACTGTTTTCACAGGAAACATTACAAACATAATTAAAAGAACAAAATCCTTCAAGTATTGCCTTGTTTACTGAGTATAATGGTTGTGGTGCTTTTTGGAGCCTTGGGGAGCTGAAGAGAACTGCATAGTCAAAAGAGTTTTGATCTAGGATAAGCTGTTAATTCATTATTGTAAGTTAATTTATTAAGCACTTTAGTACTTGTTTAATGACCTGCCTAAGGAAGAGGGTTGTATGCAGCTTGCATAAAAATATTAATAATTTCTGTGTGTACAAAGGATTTGGAATGATTATTGTCTTTCCTGTTTGCAGTTAGGCTTTTTTTGTTTTATTTTTCTGCTTTCTGTTATTTGTTGTTTTTGCTGTTGTTGATGTGACAAGAACATGGATGTTAGGAAAGCCATTATAAAGTAGATTTGCTTTGTTTAGCCGATGAGATCCATAATTAGGCATCAATATTAATTTGAGTTAACATAGAACAGGGCTGAGTCAAAACTATGTCCCTCATTTCATGTTCCTTTTTGTGAGTGGCGAAAAGTGCCTCCCATTTTTGGGTCATTTGTCAGCACTTGTTGCAAAGACATTTGTATTGCTTTGATGCTATTCCTAACATGATTTTCTACCTAATTCTTGCCATTGTAGTCCTCAAACTCATCTGCTCACACTACCGCTACATATGATTGACTAACATGACCTGTGCAATTTTTGTCATAGTGTTATGCATAACGGGCTATGTCACAGAAATTTCTGAACAAAATCACATTGGTCATCCCTTGGATTCAATAGGACCACAGGCAAGTGAGGGACATGAGGGTAAAAATGAAGAAGGATGGTGCCAGCAGGAGGCAGGCTCTATGGGGTGCCAGACAGGATTGAAACATTGGAAAGGTTCAGGAAGATGTCAGGGCATTTATGCAGCAATCTGTTCCGCAAAGATCAAAGTGTGTGTGTGTGTGTGTGTGTGTGTGTGGTGGGGGAGGGTGGTGGAATCTGTGGACCCCTGATATAAAAGTATTTTAGAAAAGCCCTACAAAAAGATCAGGACTTCAATCAAATTTGTGGAATTTATTTATTTATTTATGACATTTCTATACCACCCAATAGCCGAAACGCTCTGGGCGGTTCACAACAATTATAACAATGAAATACAACATAAGACACAATATAAAAGTTTAAAATTATAGTATAAAATAAAATGAAAAGCCAAACTAAAACCAAGCAGCGGTGCAGAGATTTAAAATACAGTATGATTTAAAACAGAAACTGAAAGACTAAAATGCCTGGGAAGATAGAAGGTCTTCAGCTGGAGCTGGAAAGAGCACAAAGTAGGTGCCAGGTGAGCCCCTTTGGGACACTCATTCCATATAGATAGAAATCTAGACTTCAAGCTAAACTCTGATTATTTTCATGATGGCAGAAGGAACCTTCTTGGCTGTATATGATCAGAACCAAGAAGTCTAATGGCCAATTCAGCCCAACAGCCTCTTTCTCGGGGGTTATGCACACATTATATTTTTATAGCCTCTGCCTTGAATTATTGCCACCTGGTAGCACATTATTCTAAAACAGTTACTTCCATTGTTTCTGTTAAATTACCTCTAGCCACTTATTTAGAGAGAAACTTTATAGTATGTAGACACAAATGCAGCAGTTACCTTGGAGTATAGCAACCAAGAAATGCACTGCGATCAGTATGACTTCATGTAATGTGTATCAGGGAGCAAACGCATGGTACTCCATGTATTCTGACAGTCCACGCTGGGACTTTGGAGTTCCAAGTTCTAGTTCTCACTTGGCCATGAAGCTTACTGGATGATGAAGCTCTCAGCCTAACTGACCCCCACAGCGTTGTTGTGAAGATAAAATGGAGCGGAGGAGGAGGATTATGTACACTGCCTTGGGCTCCTTGGAGGAAAGGTGGGTTATAAATGCAACATACAAACTCCATACATATGGAGTATGCCACATTTTATGTGTCAAAGAAGTACTGCATGCAAGGTGGGTTATTTCAGGCAGAGATGGCCCAAGACATTTTGGTGCCCATAGCAGAAGATGCAAAAAATATGGCAATATTCGATAACTGACTTATAACACTTATCTCCTGTCATTCTTCTTTCACTGAACTCAAGGCAGCCTGCATTTCCCAGGCATTCTCCCATCCAGTCCCAGGTTGCTGCTTGTTGTCTTCAGAATGTGGATAACTGAACGCTGAGAATAACTATCCTCTAAGAGACTCCATATGCTAGCCTGCCCAGCCAAGGTGAATGACTGCAAGCAGCTCCCCACTTAGGAACCCTGGCCTTTTCCCCTTTAAGTTGCCTTTACTACAAGTTCCTTATCCATTACCCCCATTCCACTCATACTTACAAATACTGCAACAAATCCAAGAGACTCTACCTCCCTCCCTCTTCATTCTAGTATAACTTTACCTTCCTTTTAAAATGCTATTTTGCCATCATCCTGCTTTATAAACTCTTCAGAACAGGTATTTCTTTTTTTACTTTACCTCATGAATCAAATTTGGATATTGCCAGTGCAATAGTATGAAAGGATCTTATGACCATTATTATTGGCCCCCACCTCAGGCAGCAGAGTGGGAGGAGTGGCAAATTCTGCGTTCCCCACCACCACCAGGAGGACCTGTGAGACCATCTCTCCCCCTTTGCTGCCGCCGCCGCCACCACTGCTGCTACTGTTTCATGGCTCCCACCTTCTCCTGTTGCTGCCCACTTTTCTGAAAACTGACATGGCTCTTCAGAGAGCTAGCCACCCTGCAGAACAGGCAGCACCCAGGGGCAGCACATGTGCTTTCCCGCCTGAGGCAGTGGGAGAGTTTGCACTGGCACTGTGCTCTAAAAAAAAGAAAAGACATAGCCGTGTATGCTAGCGATGGCACACACAGACTGGATTTTTCCTTTTAATTTCTGTTTAAGCAGCAGGCTTCAGATCAAACCTAAATGTGGGAGTTTGAAAAGGGGAACTATTAGAGGACAGAGCAAAGGAAACTCTGGTGTGAGTAACTGGATTCTTCTTTTTCTTCAAATAATGACAATTTGCACAAGCATATACATACACACAGAGAGAATTTTATAAGTTTCTAAAATATGCTTACTGTCCCCCTCACCTTTCACAACATCCTCAGTTTCCAGCCTCTTTCCTAGTACCTGCATATTCTAGTAATTCTACATATCCTAGTAATTCTACATATCATTATTTCATAAGGCATCTTTCCTCCACAGAAACATCAATATTCATCCTCTGTTTCAATCAAATATCTTTAGAATTCAATCCTGCAAACTAGTAAGATTAATATTCCAAAGTAAAGGTGTTAAATACAACCTTCTCTTTCCGGACATAAAATTATCATCACCAAAACGATCCTCCTTCTCTGGAGTGAGTGAAAGGAACAAATGAGATATTTTAGATTATCTTGTTTTGACTGCCTCCTACATTTTATACGAAGCAACAGACATTTCCTTGCATTATTTATGTCCACGAATCATGGTTCATATAGCGTGCTTACTAGCTTACTTTTACCATACTTGCACTCACAGGATACTAACATAATTTTCACTGCAGTTACAATGACAAAAGTGTATGGGTTGGATGGAGACTTGCCCTTCCACGGATGGAATGAATGGAACATGCCCTTCCATTTGCAGAGGAAACTGGGATCCGGTGGACACTTCCTGCTGGAAGCAGGTGGTGACAGCCATTTTCTCTGTTTCCCCTTTCCCCAGTAGTCCCCAGCGCCACCTCCCACACTGTTTCCAGGGATCTTAAACCCCCCTGGAACAGCATGGGTGGTAGCACTGGGCACTGCAGGGGGGAGAAGGAATTGGATAAAATTAGCACCATGCCTCCTTCCTACAGCACCAGTGGAACTCCACTGAGCACAAATCTGGGTCCAACCCTATGATCTTGTCTTTGATCGATGTGGTGCTCCTCACTATGCATGTCCACACATTTTTTAAACCCCTAATTTATGGTCTCACCATGATACTGAAAGGCAGTTCTGGAGAATTTTGATGTGGCAAGTCCATATGTGAAGCCCGTCTAAAGCCAGTATCGCTCCTGGTTATGTGCTAATTATTGTTTTAATTTAGATCTTAGGATATTGGGAAGTTTAGAAATTCAATAAATGAAGAGATGACAGATAAAAACAAAAGAAAATGTAAACTGTCTTGTTGCTGACAATGTAACCAAACACAAAAAACAGAAACCAAGATGGCAAACTTTCTGTATACAGTTAAAGCCTACATGTTGATTTTCTAATCACTTTGAGGCAGCTGGCATTCAGTCACTCAGATCACCCATTTCTTTGATGTGAGGCTATTGTTCCATTAAGTTGCAGATCACCACCTCTTTCAACGGTTTCCTCCAATCTTGCAAATCAAATATAGCTCAGCAATGCAGATATGTCAAAAATGTCCTTAACGCCATTGACATTCCCAATAGAAGTCTTACTCTAGTAGAAACTCATTTCTCAGCTAAGTTCAGATCTGTTCTGCAAACCATGAAAACACCATTGAGAAGTGCTTAGTGTACATCAATAAAAAGACACGGGTGGGGATACTGAAGGCGGGGGTGGGGTGGAGATTGAGATAGCTAAGAGGGTCAAGCATACAGAAAACTTGGTCTCTCACTTAACATCAAAAAAACCAAAGTGCTTCATCAGCAAGTGCAAGCTAACCCTTTGGTGATGCCATCTATCCAGCTTGGTGGGTCAATACTGGAAAATGTCGATCATTTTCTCTATCTTGGCAGCTATCTTTCTGTTACAGCTAACATCGACAGTGAAATCCAGCATCGTCTGAGCTCCGCAAGTGCGAATGAAACATAGAGTGTTCGAGGATCGGGATATTTGTAAGAAGACCAAAACACTGGTTTATGAAGCCATTGTATTACCAACTTTATTGTATGCCTGCGAAACATGGACTATCTATAAACGTCACCTCCAACTCCTTGAAAGATTTCATCAACGTTGCCTCTGGAAAATCCTGCGAATTACTTGGGAAGATAGGCGAACAAATGTCAGTGTACTGGAAGAAGCAAAGACTACTAGCATTGAAAAAATGATCCTTCAACGCCAACTTCAGTGGACCAGTCATGTTGTTTGAATGCCTGACTGCCATCTCCCAAAGCAGTTACTATTCCCAACTCAAGGATGGAAAGCGGAATATCGGTGGTCAATATAAGAGGTTTAAAGATGTTCTTAAGGCTAATCTAAAAAAATGCAATATAAACATCAAAAACTGTTCTTGGGCTCTGACCCATGAAAGATCTAACTGGAGGTTGGCCTTTCACAAAGGCTCTATGGACTTTGAAGAAGCCCGAGTGCAAGGTGAAAGGGAGAAACATGCTAAGCGAAAAGCACGTCAAATGAATCCTTTACAGGACCATCTTCCATCTGGTAACCTGTGTCCTCACTGTGGGAAGCTGTGTGGATCTAGAATTGGCCTCCACAGTCACTTACGGACCCATCGCTAGAGTCTACACAATTTTCTTTAGAATATTCCTCCTTTTAAAATCTCCTTTTTGTAAAAAAAAAAAAAAAAAAAATTATCCTGGAAGACAATCTTACTCGGTCACGAGTGATCGCCTGACTGACTGACTGAATAAATACCTGTTAGTTGACTGCAGGCTTTTTGTGCAGAGGCATTGAGGTGGTCATAAAAACAAAAACAGATTGCATGCACATGCTACTGTTTCTAAACACTACATTATGAAAAAATAATATCAAGACTGCTAGTGATGTATCAGTGAGCAGAATAGTAAATGACCCAAGCCAACTGGGACAGTGTGTGTGTGTGTGTGTGTGTGTGTGTGTCTGTGTCTCTGTGTGTGTATGTTTTGGTTGTATAAAGAAATGACTGCTGCAGAACTTTAAGGAATGAAGCCAATTAGAAAATTTATCTTCAGTAGTAAATATTTTCATGTCTGGCAGTTTGTAGATAATAAAAAGATGGCATCCTAGTTTACATTTTATACATACTCGATCTGTATACAGTTCTTTTTAATGGATCTCCATAAAGAACATGCAGTGGGGAGGGATGAGATAGCCTCCAACCTCCTATAAATATGTCTGAGTTTAATGGACTGGAAAGCAGGTGAACAATTTTAAAAGACCTCCTACAGAGTAAATTCCTCTAATAGCACTCAGGGAAATATGCCTATCTTTGACTCCCAGTATGATTTTAGCCTCAGAGGTTCAATGAGGGCAAATTTAAATGAAACTCTTGTTTTATGCAGGTACAAACAGGGTGAACCACTGAAAATCCTAGCAAATCTGCTGCTACACAGTACAGCCCCCCCTGTTCCTCCCCCCTTCTTTTAAACAATCTCTCTCTCTCTCTTACACACACACACACACACACACACATGATTTAAGTTTACAGTTGCATAATGCATAATTTCCATGGATTTCTGGATGAGGCAGATTATCTAGATCCATTTCAATCTGGCTTCAGGCCTGGTTGTGGGACAGAGACTGCTTTGGTCACCTCATTTGATGATCTATGCCAGGAACTGGACAGGAGGAATACATTTCTGTTGGTTGTGCTGGACTTCTTGCTTTCGATACCATTGATCACGATATTCTTCTGAGGTATCTGTCTGAGATGGGACTGGGAGGCACTGATATACAGTGTCTCTGGTCCTTCTTGGAGGGTGATTTCAGAAGGTGGTGCTGGGGGATTCCTGTTCAAAACTATGGCTGCTGGCCTGTGGTGTCCCTCAGGTTCCATCTTATCTCCCATGCTGTTTAACATATACATTAAACTGCTGGGAGAGGATGTCCAGAGTTTTGGGGTTTGTGCCACCAGTACACTGATGACACCCAACTCTCTCTCTCCTTTCCATCTAAATCCAAGGAACGGTTCTACTTCTAAATCAGTATCTGGTGTCAATAATGGGTAAACAAATTGAAGCTTAATCCAGAAAAGACAGAGGTACTCCTAGATAGTTGAAAGGCAGATCAGCAGGAATACGGATTCAAACTGTGCTGGATGGGGTTACAGCCCCTCTAAAGTTTCAAGCTCGTAGTTTGGGTGTACTCCTGGCCCTAAACCTGAATATCTGGGTTTTGGCAGTGGCCAGGAGTACATTTGTGCAGCTGAGGCTAGTGCGCCAACTGCGCCTATTCATAGAGTTGTCTGGTCTAGCCACGGTCACATGCCTTTCTTACTTCCTGTTTGGATTACTATAACATGCTCTATGCTGGGCTGCCTTTGAAAACTGTTTGGAAACTTCAGCAGGTCCAGAATGCTGTGACCAGGCAGTTGATGGGGAGCACAGGACTCCCTTGTTACAACAGCTTCACTGGCTACCAGTCTGTTTCTGGGCACAATTCAAAGTGCTGGTTATTGAAAGGCTAAAACTACTCCAGCCCTGATGGCTTACAATCCACCCTGTAGGCCCGTCTGCCTACGTGGATACAGCAGAGCGTGAGATGGAAGATATAGCCTTTGTCTCGTGTGTGTAACCGGCCCATGTAGTTCACACAGAGATTCAGCTTTGCCTCCTCCACGCAGCATTTCCAAGCGTCTCGGGTTACAGCCAACTTGCAGCTTGCTCGTCTGCTCAACTGTAATTAGGAATGACTTCCATAGAATCCACAACAGGGTTTTTACTACCTGTTTATTCTATATCAGAGTAAATACAATCTCCTAAGTTACAGTCTATATTGCAGATTATAATGCATAGCCAGTGCATAGCCAGTCCAGTCTAGCACACTTCATTACATGATTGCAATAAGTCAGAGCATTAGAGACAAGAAAAAGAACACAGAAAGCAATCCTTCTTTCTACTAAAAATGGTTACAAGAAACGAAACCCAACAACCATACTACGTCATCAGAAAGTACAAACCATGTGATCAGCTCGTATTTCTTTCCCACCTACTTTCCCCATGAGAATAGAATAGTAGTGTCAGACTCAACATGATTGTTTTTCTAGCCATCCTGTACCTTTCCAAATGAAAACACTTGTGCCACAGCTGTTGTTGTGTTACATGTCCCAACATCCCCCCCACAGCCTGTGATACATGTTGTTTACATTTACTCAATGAGGTCTAGTGCCCTCATTAGTTTCCTGTGTCTTACTTCAGGCAATGGTTTTGTGAAAAGATCTGCCACCATATCCCCTGATGCACAGTACTTGAGTGTTACCCACCCTTTTTGCACACAGTCCTTTACATGAGAGTAACGAACATCAATGTGTTTGGTTCTTGGCCTACTTTTTTCATTTTGAGCCATGCTAATGCAAGCTTGGTTGTCCTCAAAAATTGTAACAGCCTTGTCTACTGGTATGTGCATATCAGCAAACAATTGTTTGAACCACTCAATCTCATTACATGCTTGAGATAAACTGATGAACTCAGATTCTGCGCTAGAAAAAGCCACACAAGTTTGTTTTCGTGTGTACCAGTCAATTAGACTGTTTTCATACATTAAAACTGTTCCACTTGTGGATTTTCTATCTGTTGCAGATCCCCAATCAGCATCAGTGTACACACAAAAACCTCCATTTGTGTGTGATGACAATTTCAGTTTGCAATTCATGGTACCTTTTAAATACCTTAACACCCTTTTCACAGCTAGCCAATCATAGTTAGAAGGATTTTGCGTTTTCCTGCTAAGTATGTTTACAGCATTGCTGATGTCTGGCCTACTCACATTTGCCAAATATAGCAGGCTTCCAATAACACTCTGATATTTGCCAATATCATCAAATTCAGTGTTATCTGTGTGTTTCTGATATTCAAGAGTCATTGGAGTAGTAACTGGGTTACAATTCTCCAATCCATGAATTTCCAGCAATTTCTGAATTTTCCCACTTTGTTCAACCATGAAAGAACCTTCCTCATCTTGAGATAATTGCATTCCAAGATAGTGTTGTACCAAACCCAGATCTTTCAGTTCAAAGTGTGCTTGCAGTTCTTGTGCAATTTTGTCTTTTTGAC
Organism: Shinisaurus crocodilurus; assembly: GCA_021292165.1. Taxonomy (NCBI): domain Eukaryota; kingdom Metazoa; phylum Chordata; class Lepidosauria; order Squamata; family Shinisauridae; genus Shinisaurus; species Shinisaurus crocodilurus. The sequence goes on from CM037879.1 coordinate 113,872,268, forward strand.
TCACTGTTTGTGTTACCAGTAAGATGTCATCAACAAAAATCAACAAATACACCCAGTTTCCCTGTTCTGTGTAATTTGTATACAGACAGTGATCAGCCTTGCTTTGTTTGAATCCCAAACTAATCAAAACTCTGTCTAGCTTTTGGTTCCAACATCGAGCTGCCTGCTTCAACCCATATATGGACTTGTTCAAACGACATACAAGACTGGGGTCTTCTACAAAACCTTGTGGTTGCACCATGTAGAGTTCCTCTTGTAATTCCCCATATAAAAAAGCAGTTTTTACATCAAAATGAAATGCCATCATTTTTCTTTGTGCTGCCAATTTCAACAATAGTCTGACAGTTGCATACCTTGTTGTTGGTGCAAACACGGAATCAAAATCTACCCCATGTTTTTGTCCAAACCCCCTGGCAACGAGTCTTGCCCTGTACCTTTCCACCTGCCCCTGGTGATTTGTCTTCACCTTGTACACCCATTTACAGGTGATGGCCTTGCGCCCCAGAGGCAAAGATACTAGACTCCATGTGTTGTTGTCATGCATTGCATTGATTTCATCCTGCATGGCCTCAAACCAATCATTCTTCACTTTTGGTTCCAAGCTTTGAATTTCCTCAAAACTTTGTGGTTCTAAAGCTATTTTGAGAGCTTTATGTACAACAGTTTCCCCACTTTGGAATTCATCCTGATATCTAACAGGTGTTTTGCGTTCTCGGGTTGAACGCTTCAGAGATTGTTCACCTCCCTCCTGTTCCCCAGATATCTGCCCAGTGGCCTGTTCTGTCCCAGAAGCATCCTGCTGTGTTTCAGACATTGCATGTATTGGCAATTCCACCAGCTGTTTCTGGTCATCTGTTTGCTCGTGAAAAATCACATCCCTGCTCAGAATTACCCTGTTGTGGTGTGGTGACCACAACCTGTACCCTTTTCTTTGTGCATCATACCCCAGCAGAAAACATTCAAAGCTTCTTGCAGATAGCTTCATCCTGTTTTGAGCCTGTATATGAACAAAACATTTACACCCAAAAATGTGCACGTGTGCTACCTTTGGTTTCCTCCCATGAAACATTTCATATGGAGTTTTTCCAATTGTGGAATTTGGTAACCTGTTCAGCAGATAGTTAGCATTTGACAATGCATCCCCCCAGAAATGGTTTCCCACCTTTGACTCAGTCAATTGGGCCCTCATCATGTCCTGGAGTGTTCTGTTACGTCTTTCAGCAACGCCATTTTGAAATGGGGAGTATGGGGCAGTGACTTTGTGCCCTATTCCCTCACTTTCCAAAAATTTCTTGAACTTTGTACTCATGTACTCTTCCCCACCATCCGTGAGTAATTCTCCTATTGGATATTGTTTATATCTGTTCCCAGCCCATTTAACAAATGATTCAAATCTCTCTTGAACCTGAGATTTATGCTGCAGCAGATATACGAATCCAAATCGAGAATAATCATCAATTAGAGTTAAAAAGTACTTGTTCCCCCCATAGCTACTTTCAAATGGACCAGCAACATCAGAGTGTACCAGCTCAAAGATTCTTGTGCTCACTCTATCACTGTGTTTCTGAATGTTAGACCTGTGTGACTTTGCTGTACTACATACTTCACATTCCACATACTTTGAACAAGGTTTCATTGTCACACCCTCACACAGACCTTGCATTTTTTCTATGCTTCTGTAATTGGCATGTGCAAATCTTTTGTGGAAAATATGTAAACAATTGTCATGTGGTTTCAAATTTGCATACTTTGCCTTCTCATCATGTGTTACAAACGGATTTATAACATACAGAGAATTCTGCAAATCACCTTTTGCACAGATCACCCCTTCATGTGAAATTACACAGTTGCTGTTAGAAAAACTTATTTCATATCCATCATTAGCCAATTGTGATATACTTATCAGGTTTGTGTCCAGTTCTTGAACAAGCAGTGCTCTCTGTTGACCCAAAGAAGCAAAGTCAATTGTTCCTGTAGCTGTCACCTGGATTCTTTTTCCATCAGCCAGTTCCACAAATTGATTTGTATATCCATCATCCAGAGATTGAAACATGTCTCTGGAATTCGCCATGTGGTGTGAAGCTCCACTGTCAAGTACCCACATGTCCTGGTTGGAGAAACCCACCCGAGCAATCAAACTTTTGCCCATTTTAATTGTATCCTCAGGTGTACTGGTAACTTCCTTTTTCTTTTTCTTCTTGCCCTTAAAAGTACAGTCTCTTTTAAGATGTGAAGTCGAACCGCAACAAAAGCATTTTCTCACTTTCAAAGCTGTTGCTTGAGTAACCCCCACCAGCTTGGCTCCGTTCCCACCAGCATTCCCGCTGTTTGAGTCAGCCGCGCTGTGTGTTGATTTACGTCCAGCATGTTGCTTGCTTTGCCGTTTCTCCCACTCAGAGAGAAGCTTGCCTGACACATATTCCATGGTCAGATTCTGATCTGGTTGCCCCTCCATCAATGTCACAATTGTGTCATATGAAGAATCCAGACTGGATAACAGAATAGACACTTGATGCAGGTGCTCAACTTGCATCCCTTGTGCTCTAAGCCTGTTAAACATGTCCCGAACAGTACTCAGATGCTCAGGCATAGAACCACCTGGTTGTAAGCTCAGCTTGTACAGCTTACGCGCAAGTATAATCCTACTTCCTGCTGTGCGCATCTGGTAAGTCCCTTGTAGGGTGTCCCAGATTTCCTTCGCTGTTTCCAAAAATTGAATGAATGGCACCTGGGAACTTTCAACAGATAAGCAGAGAATTGCCTTCGCTTTCTCGTCTCGTTCCTTCCATTCATCATAATTTTGGGCACCCACAGCCACAGCGTCCTGTGTTACAACATTCCAGAGCCCCGCATGAGTTAAATAATGCTGCTTCTGGAAGCTCCAGATCACGTAATTCGTTCCAGACAATTTTTCAACTATCTGTGGATTCAGGGCTTGAGCAGCCATTCTGGCAACAGGGAGAGCAGCCGCTTCTTCCCCCTCAGAACTCCCGGCTTCACTGTCAGAGCCCTTAGCAGACACACCTCCCTCTTCTTCCCTTTGCTTACCAGGTGAAGAAGGTCCAGGAGATTCAGCCCAGTACCCTCCAGATGTGTGGGTCTACAATGCTCATGATCCCCAGCCATGCTGAATTGAGATGATGGGAAGGGTAGTCCCACACATCTGGAGAGCATCAGGATGGGAAAGGCTGGTCTACTCGCCCTCTTGAGATCAGAGCTCCTCTTTCATGAAAAGGGAAATTGAAACTTGTATAACTGATTCAAAACTGTTCCACAGAACTTGCACTTCTGTGGTCATGCATCAGCCTTTCCTGATCCTGATGCTCTCCAGATTGGCTTCTACACACAAGTTAAGAAAGCTTACATGCTGTGAGGACATTCTCTGGAAGCACCAAACAAAAAAAACTTTGGCACTAATATTACTTCATCTAGAGAGAGAGGTCCTCAAGTCTGAAAGGACATTTGTATCATCTTCAGCCCTTAAGACGTTGTATTTTACAGGTCTACGTAATTGTTGTTGTCTTATACATGTTTTATATATATAATTTTTTAAAAAACATTTCTGGAAATTTTTATATTACATTATAAAATTTAATCTATTTTACTATATTTTATGGTTATTTTTTATATATACAAATTCTTGACTTTTAAGTTTCTATGCTCTGTGTTTGTCAGGATTTTAAACATAGTCCCTTGTTGTATGTTTCTGATGGGGTTAGGATGCCATCTTGTCCTTTGCAAAATGTCTTGGACCGACCATGTTTTGTCTTCTCTCCAAGTTTGGAAAATTCTTCTGGGCCCTCTTAACAGTATAACCATTGGATAGTGGACAGTATTCACTAAACGCTGGGCTGCCTCTAGCCTTGTAAAAATATTATAATAGTCCCACATGAAAGATAGAAAATCTGTGAATTATTACCAATACAAAAAGAAGAAAACCTAAAGCCTCAGGATTCCTTGTTTTCATTATATTCCAGTAGAAGCATGTCATCTGTTTTTAAATGATAAATATGTACTCGGGATCCATCGGTCCCCCATATGTGCTATTACTATAGTTCCTACTTTCCTGTGTTACTATAGGAGAGCTTCAGATACCACCCAGAGAGCTTCAGCTAATGGGCAGTATAGAAATGTAATTAATAAATAAATACTTCAAAGAGTACCACTGAAGCAACAAAATAAGATAAAAGGTAGATTTTGTATGAAGGCATAAGAAGTCATTTGCGATTTGTCCCTGGAGGTGCTGCATATTTTTCCATTGCAAATGCAAATTTGGTTCAATGGAACAAAAATAAGGTGCAATATTAGCAATGCAATTTATGGTGTTTGACATTTTATTTTTCAGCTGCATTAGCATTAGTCAATATTCCAGTTAAATAGTAATGAATTGATTGTGTTAAATTTAATCTAGGCATTTTATATACACACAGTAAATAATCAGAACCAAGAGTTGAAGGCTCTGTTTAGTAGGGGCAGTGGGGAAATATAACATTGTTACATGTTCCCACTTTCCTGGGAAGAGAGGAGTTCCGGCAATAATGCTACAGAGTTTAGTTTTCTTTGGATGAGAGACCAATGTAAACTTATGATGTCCTGGTAATATGTGCATTATATGCAAATACACATAGAGCTTTTCTACACCAGGCATTTATTGTGTGCTTGTCGTTTCCAGATCACAGTTAAATAAGGGTTCTTTAGATGACATCATGACCCTCCAATTTTGCTTCTGTTTTTAAACAGCACTTTTGGTGAGTTTTTTTAGAGCAGGGAAAATGTATTTTTGTGAAAGTGAAACACTTTTTTGACTTGTGTAATTGTGCTGTTCTGCTATACCACAATGCCACCTAGTGGTTATGTAGTGGAAAAGCAGGAAAGGAAATAGTGGAAGACCACCAACCTGGTCTTCTGCGCGGGTTCAATACTAAGGGGGTAGCGAGTCCTGGGGGCGGGCCTTCTCCGAGGTCCCCCAGCGACTATCACCCTTAGCCTAGAACAAAGGGATAACTTATAGCCACAAAAGTATCTTTTATAAAACAAGTTTATTTACAAAATGACCTTCACAAACCCAGACACACGCCAGCAATACAGCTTATCAGTACAGCACAAAGTAGCAAGCAAGAAGTCTCAAGGACACCGTGATTTCAGGGCTCTCAGCTAGTTAGTTCAGCTCGGGCTCCAGCAGAGGCCCGGTCAACCGCATGCTGCTGGGTTCCCGGCGGAGGTCCGGTCTACCCAAGCGGCTAGTGAGTGATTTCAGCTTGGTTGCCCGGGGGTCCGGTCAACCCAAGCGGCCAGTGATTTCAGCTTGGTTTCCCGGGGGTCCGGTCAACCCAAGCGGCCAGTGATTTCAGCTAGCTGGAGCACGCCGGGTGCTGCTACCCGGGGTTGCCGATCCCTTCGTTCCCTTACCCCAAGCATGGGGCAAGGCTGCTGATCAGGTCCAACAACTCAGTTCCCTTGCGCAGGGTGTTTTATACCTTGGGTTTCAGGTAGCCCCTCCCTCTGCAATCAGGTGGGTGGCCAATCAGGTGGGTTGCCACCCTCTTCAGGTGGACGGCCAATCAGGTGGGTTGCCACCCTCCTCAGGTGGACGGCCAATCAGGTGGGTTGCCACCCTCCTCAGGTGGATGGCCAATCAGGTGGGTTGCCACCTTCCCCCTGTGGGGTGGGGTCCCTTTGAAGCCACTTGCTTAATGGTCCCATCCTGTGGTGTTGAATGGCCCTTTCTTATGGTGCCGAAGTGTCTGCTCTGGCAAGGAATTCAAGTCTTATGTAGATGGGGCTGATATACGAGAGCATTGACGAACCTGGGGATGCTTCCTGCCTTCCCCCCTGGGGTGATTCTATGCAGATGTTGTTTGTCCCCTTTGGTCTCTGTGGAGACTGGCTGTCTCCCCTCCCTGGGCCTCCTTCCCCCCTCCTTGGTGAGTGTGTGTGTGTCAGACAGGGGTTTTAGGTTGGCTTTCTCCACAGAAATGTTCTTCATGTAGTGCTCGGATCTCAATTCTGCAACGAAACCAAAAGTAGATACAGCAGATTAGCAGCCTCATGTAGAAAAGCTTATATAGAGATTTTTTTTGGATTCCTAAAAAGAGACAGAAGATCCCTGGAGTAGAAACTGGTTTGTACCCGAGATATAAAGGAACTTATTGTAAACTTGTTAACAGCTGGGAGATTAATGATAGCAAGGAAATGGAAAGTCCAACATGTTTTTTCAATTGTTGATTGGTACAAGGAGGTATGGGACATTGCTGTAAATGATGTTAACTTGCTGTATTAAATGCAAAAAGGGACAATTAAAGAGAAATAATTTTAAGGAAATTTGGGGACCATTTTTAGATTTTGTGTTAGTCAAGGGAAAAGGGAGCATGCCTTGTCAATATATGATGTTTTTTTGGAATATTGAGTAATAGGGGAATATAGAGGATAAATATTCTTTGGTCCTGTATGGTGAAGGGGACAGTGTTGTTATTTGTATGTTGGTATGGTTTTTTTTTTTGTATTTTATTTGGAACTCTAAATAAAAATTTAAAAAAAAATAGAAGAAGATCCCTGGAGTGAGACCCATGGTTCCTCAAGGTGCTTTGCCTCCAAGCAACTCTAAGTTCTCCCAGCTCACTTTGTATCTCCATCTCCAAAATGCTAGCTGCAAACTGCCTGCTGAAGATGTTTTTTAAATGTCCCCAGAAACATCTCATGCACATTTATCTAAATGTACATGTTTTTTGTGTATGCACATTTCTAAATATACACTTTTTTTTGCAAGTGATTCCCCCAAATATAATGTGGGTTGGTGCGCACTTTCCCCTTTGCACACATTTTTGTGTGTGCATTTAAAAAAACAAAACCAAACACTTCTGGCAGCCCCTTTAAACAAACGTTACATGTTTCTGTGCTATTTTTCAATTCTTTCTCTGCCCACTGCTTACATATTGTTGATCCCCTGTGATCCTTGCTTGAAATCAGCCACCCACCCACAATGTAAACCACACTTAATTTTTTTTAAACAAAACACAAAACAGTGCATTATAATAATACCAACTGTAATGTCAGAAAACCTGATAGAACCCACCTCCATTTGAAGCCAGTGGCAAAATTTGGATTGATTTTAATGATACTGGATTACACTTAGTGTTGTCTGAAGCAGTGGATCTTATCTTCACAAGACCTGCGTGATTAATTTGAACCCTCAATTAAGCTCCATATGCAAATGGATTCCTATTCTTCTGCTGTCCTTGATGCTTCAAATTTGTTTCAGTAACTGGGAAATGATTTGGGAATTGTATGGTAATCAAAGTCAAAAATTTAATGTATGAGCTTGTGCAAATCAAACAATTATATTCAGAATTTCATATACCATAGTAGCTGCTTGGCATGTCTTTGGAAAGACACACTACAGGTGGTGATTTGCCTCCAGTGTTTCTTTTCATTTAGGCAAGGAACAGCGGGAATTTGGAGATTGCTCGTCTCTAATCCACTTTCCTTGTTGAGTTGACATAGTTGATAAAATATGGTGGCTGAAGCACACAAAAGTTCAGTCCAGTAGTAATTGTGAACCTGGAGGTGGATGTCAAGAGGGGATTAATATATCCTTGATGTGTTCCATAAATATGTGAATAAATACACATCCATTCTATTTTTTCTTAGACACCCCCCCCATAAAGTAAGTAAGCTTGTCTAAACAGAAGTTCCTATTAATTGATGTATATCATTTAATATCAGAAACGTTAAGAGTTCTCTTGAAGTTTCCAGTATTCAAAGGCATTATTTTCTGAAGTGGTTCACTTGAATGCTCTGTGACAGGGATGAGGATCCTCTTTCAGCCCGAGGGCCAAATTCCATTTTGGAGAAGCTTTCAGGGACCACATTCCAGTGGTGGGCAGGAAGGCAAATGAGGTGGGGCCAAAGGCAAAAGGGGTGGAGCCAAAAATACCAGCATATTTTAGCTTAAAGCTCTTACTGCCAGTAATTAAGCCTTTGGAGAGGCATCTCAACCTTTTAGAATGGGGGAAGAAACTGTACAAAAGCTGGAAAACTACCAAATGATGGGTGGTTGGGGGAAAGGGGATGAGGCCTGATGAAGGGGTGTGGCCATCTTGGGAACTCTGGAGGGCCAAATTGGGATCCCAGGAGGGGTAGATTTGAGCCCTCGGCCTAAGATTTCCCACCCCTGCTCTATGAAGTCCAATGTAAGTACGCAGTTCTACACTGCAACCTAATCCAAAACATATTTACTTTGGTGTTTAGTTTTCTATTTCTTATTTAAAGTAGCTAAATTGTGATTCAAGTCTTTCTAGCTCAAGGATCAACTGGGTGAGTCCCCCCTCCCCTTAATGTGTGTTGGTTTTGCCTTCCTTTATTCATGTTGCAGACTGAACAGTTACACAAAAGGGCATGATTAGAGGCAGTCCCCAGGTTACGAATGAGTTCCATCCTTAAGAATGTCTTTAAGTCGAATTTGTATGTAAGTCGGATCAGCATAGCGTTCTATAATCAGCATTTACGCAAATTGCGTAGGATACTATGCTATGTACTCTACATAGACGACGTAGCACTGGGGGCCCCCAGAAGTCCATTCTCAAGTATGGGTTGTCTGTAAGTCGGACGTTCTTAACTCAGGGACTGCCTGTATAATGAAATGTTAGACAACCTTTCACGTAAAAGGCCTTCAAAGCAGCTTTCAGCAAATAACAATACAATCATGCTGGGAGTTGTAGGCCAAAAACATCTGGGGACCCAAGGTTGGAGAACACTGCACTAGATGCTAGTGGGAGAGGTGAAAGTCATACTGGTTCCAGTGGGCAGATTTGCACATTGCTCTACATGTGTGAGGTGATCAAGATACAAGATAGCACCTTTAGAAAAGAGCTTGGTCAGTTTAAGACTCTGTGCTAATCAGTGAAGGCATGAGCCAAAATAAAAGGAAAGCTTTGGCATAGGAAAGCCTAATACATCTTGAGCGTGTACGGCAAATGGGAACAGAAAATAGTAAGTGTTAAGGTCTGAGGGGCACAGTCACCTGCTTAAGCATGCAAGGAGAGTATATCTTCAACATAATTAGGCACTTAATCGAGCACTACAACTTAGCTGATATATTTTCATGTGCAGGGGTTATGATTTATTTATAAGCACTTGCGGTTGCTTTCTATTTGTACTTGGTGAAAATCAAATGATCACGTAGATCTGATCTTGAAATCATTATTGTTTTTAAACTACTCATGCTATAAAATTGTTTTAGGATATATATATATATATATATATATATATATGGCATGTACGGTAGCTAACTCTCAAAGAGACTTTAAATATAGTGGATATCTGGATAGGAAAAGGAAGATAATGGAATAGGAAAGATAGTGAAGCTAATACACGATAATAACATCAAAACTGTCTTGCTAGATTGCAGGGAAGGTCCAACTAACCCAGAATTCTGCCTCCAACACTATCCAGCAGATGCATTTAGGAAGCATCTGAGCAGGGCATGAAGGCAATATCCATTCTATTTCCCAGCATTAATATAATTATATGGAGTCTTCATATTGAGGTTCCAGTGGATGTCACTGATAGACATGTCTTTAATGTTTTTGTTTTTTTAAATTAGTTAATGAAGGCATCTTGAGTTATATCGAATGCATATTATCAAGACAGAAAATTACTCACTTGCAGAAGCAACCAAACATATATATATATATATATATATATATAGTCTTGCCTTGGATTGAGGGCATAATTCGTTCCGGTAACGTGTTTATAATCCAAAACACTCTTATATCAAAATGAAATCCCCCCAAAAAAATTTGTACAGAGATTTTTAATTTAAGCCATACTACAGTACTTGTATTGCAAGACGTCGCTTGTATATCAAGTAAATAAATAAATAAATATTTAAAAATTTGCTTGTCTTGCAAAATGCTCTCAAACCAAGTTACTTGCAATCCAAGGTATTACTGTATAGGGTATCTCACAATGTTCAGTGTTCAATCCAGTGACTGTTACAGTACATAAAACAAAAAAGAACCCCTTGGATATGGGCAACATGGAGTTGGGGAGTGGGTGGCAGGGAGCAATAAATGCAATAAATTTTACACAGACAAGACTGGGTAAAATGTCCACAACTTTGATTGGGTGGCAGAGGCTTAGGGCCTGGACCCTTGTCTGACTACTGGCAGATTGCACCATCCCAGCTGCCAGCTGAAGAGACATAATTGGGGGCAGCGGGAATGTTTTGGACCCACCCCAGCATACACTGATGTGTGAGCCCTTCCTGTGACTTGGTTGTATAGCGGGCATTCCGGCCCCCTTGCCAGGCTGGTGGGCTCGAGCCCATCTTCTACTTACCGCTTGGAGCAAGACTCCCAATATCCCTTATGCAGATCCCCTGTGGGGAGCGGGGAGCACATCCCCTGCTTACCCCTCCTGATGGATCTGATCCAATGCCTTCCAATGCACCTCCCCAAACAAAGTTGTGACATAAGCAAAAACTTATGAACTAACTAACAACCATTGAGTTCTTATGTACTGTGCGTGCGAGGTGATAGAACCCTTGCTATGAGGAAGGCAAAGCCCCTGCACTGCAGGGTCAGTCACGCACCCAGCTAAAATTCTTTCCCAGCCTTGACAACAGGAAACAAACTATGACAAGAATCGCAGAGGTGGGGATCTGGCTGTGGGAATGCCTGAGCCAGGTCCAGAACCAACATTTATGGCCGAAGGGTAGACCTGAAGGAGAAGGTTCCCCTTTGGTCCATCCCAAAACCCCACCCGTGGGAGCCAGCTGGCATGCCTGATGGGCTCCCAGAGCAAAGCCCAGAATGGGCAGGGTGCCGCAACATCATAATGTGCTGCCTGACGGCTGTGCCCAGCCAAAGGCCACAATGCTCCCACCCCTGCCCTCCCTGCCCATGCACTGCCACCAACTGGGGGGGGGGCTCTCTGTGATAGCAGGGAACCAGAATTTGCTTGGAATGGTTGCATCCTCTTTGGGATATCCTCAAAATAACAAGCTTGCTCATGCACAACCACCACCCCTGCACAGATTCATTTGAAACTTGGCGGACTGTAACGATTCCCGGAAATTTCATTTAGTTCCGTTAAGAAATAAAAATTAACAGTTCCCTTAATTTTTTTTTTAAAAAATAAAATAAAATGAAGGGACTTAGCACAAAATTCCCTGCATCTATGTTTCTGAGACGTAGCAGGCATAATCCCCTCCTATGGGGCTGCTGTGTTTGCAAATACTATCTAATTCTGACAATAGCCTCTTTTTTTTTTTTAATTTCCCACAATAGTCAATGAATGGTATGACGCCTCAGAGTTTTGAAACTCCGCTTGGATTTCAGTACCCAAATTGAAGCAGATGATGTCCGAATCAATCTAGGCATAATTGGGCCATTTTGCAAATCACCAAATTGGGGTTTGAGTCAAATCTTGGGGTCAGTGCATACCTCTTATAACACGATGGGGAACTTCTTTCAGCCCAAGAGCCGAATTCAATGTCAGATAAGCTCTCAGGGGGCTACATTGTCATGGTGAGTGGGGCCTAAGGCAAAGGGGGGTGAGGCCTAAGGCAAAAGGGGAGCAAAGTACAAAAAATGCCAGCATATTCCAGCTTAAAGTTCTTATTGCCAGCAACTAAGTGTTAGGACAGGCATTCCAACCTTTTAGAATGACAAAAAAAATGTGCAAAAGCCAGGAAGCCACCAAATAAGGAGTGGCTGGGTGAAGAGAGGTGGGGCCAGGGAAAGGGGTGGGGATATCTGTGACCCCAGAGGGATGGATTTGGCCCTCTGGCCGGAGGTTCCTCACCCCTGTCTCGTGTGTGAGCATATCCTATTCTTCAATTTTATTGATTTTCTATAATTGGAAGAAGTTGTAGGTTTTCTGAGTATAATGCTGTACCTACATTTAAAAAAATATGACTATAAATATCTACAAGCAGAATGCTTTCAGCTTTTCTATTGATCATTTCCTGAATCCAGGTTGCAAGTTTTTTTGTTTTCCCACTGAAAGAACTCTTGGCTAAACTATAGAAACATCTTGGCTTAAACATTTCAAAGTTGACCTGTGCACCATAGGTGTTCCATGTTCAAAATAACAGCCTTTATGAGGCCCTGGTGAAAGTTTACTCTTTCCATCTTTAGAGATTATGTCTGGGCATTTCTCTTCTCTATAGCTCCTAGCAGCTTTTCTCTTTTAACTAGAGGTTTTAAAGGTCACATTCCAACCCAGATGAGGTTAGCGAGGCCGGGCACAGGTCTTTAAAACATAGTTTGTCCTCCCATTTCCTTGTATCATTTATTAAGTTTCTCCTAAGTGAAAGCTGCAAGGGAAACTTTGACGAACTTCACTTCTTCACAGATGTTCTCTGCTTTCATTTTGGTCACTGGAGGTTGCAACCACAGTCATAATCCATCATTATATATATATATATATATATATATATATGAAATACTAAGCATCCATCAGCTCAATGACAGAAGGATTTTAAAACATGTTAGGTGGTATAACTGAGCCCAAATAGAAATTGCATAGCTAATGCACTGTAGCATGAACAGAGTTTTGCTCAACTTTTCCAATTACAGCTGTGTCAATTTTATCTGCTGTGTTGCTTGGGTTTAAGAATTAGCATTTCCACTGCCTTAATGTTTCAGGTCATGCTAATGTCTCCAGAATACATCAGGCTCCAAGTGCATTTTTCTTCCACTCAAAATTTAATTACAAGAAGGCTTGTTATTGACCCAACCTTAGGCAAATCAGCTTGATGGAAAACCTAGCAACAGCTAATTTCAATACAGGATGCTTCCACACTAGACTTTATTCTCCAGTATTGACATAATTCGCTCACTCATTTATTCCTACGAATCTAGATGATGTTCAGCCCAAACCATGGAATTTCTGTATTTTTCCTACGGTTGTATCCTTGTTTCCAAGTGCTGGCTTATTATGGATTTTTGTAAAGCTTCCAATGCAGTTGCAGAACAGACAAGTGCTATTGTCTCTCCTAGTTTTAAAATATGGTCAGTTTAATCTGCCTAACTTGTCATTAAACTACTCTTTGGGTGCTGGGGCTGATATGCATACATGCCCCTTTTAACACCCCCCATCCATTCCCTTCCTTAGATCAGCAGAATAAAAGCCCTATGCCATGAGGTAGGGACAGTGGGTGAGTTGTACAGAGGCTAGACCAAGGGTGGTCAACATGTGGCTCTCCAGATGTTTTGGCCTACAATTCCGATCAGTCATAGGCAGCATAGCCAATGATGAGGGTTGATGATGGGAACTGTAGGCTAAAATATCTAGCAGACCATAGGTCGCCCACCCCTGAGCTACACAATGGGAGGCAGGCAGGCAGGGTGGTTGCTCTGAGAGGCAAGCAAGTGAGGCACCTCAGTGCCTACTATAACCTTACAAAGCTCTGAAGTGTTGTTGTTGTTGTTGTTGTAGTATAATTATAATTATAATTACAGTAATACCTGGATTACGAGTATAATTAGTTCCGGAACCATGCTCGTAATCCAAAATACTCGTACATCAAAGTGAGTTTCCCCGTTAGAAATAATGGGAACTCAGATGATTAGTTCCACAACCATTTAATCACTGCTTTGCCGGCTCCCTGGCAGGGAGCCCCATGGAGGGAGCCGGCAAAGCAGTGATTAAATGGTTGTGGAACGAATCATCTGAGTTCCCATTATTTCTAATGGGGAAACTCGCTTTGATGTGCCGGCTCCCGGCCTCCCGGCCACGCCTTGCCTCGCCTCCACGCGGCTCCCTGACAGGGAGCTGCGTGGAGGCGAGGCGCAGCCGCTCACTCTGCAGGTGCCTCGCGCACTGCCATGCCAGCTCCCGGGCAGGGAGCCGGCATGCAGCACGCAAGGTGCCCCCAGAGCGAGCAGCCGTGCCACGCTTTGCCTCCACGTGGCTCCCTGGCAGGGAGCCGCGTGGAGGCAAGGTGAGGCCTCTCGCTCTGCGCAGGCTCCCGGGCAGCTCCACGTAGCGTGGAGCCGCCCGGGAGCTGGTGGAGCAGGGTGAGGCGCCAAGCCAGTGAGTAACTCGGTGTGCTCGTTTTGCAAGACCTCGCTCGTTTATCGAGCCAAAATTTTTCAAAAATTTGGCTCGTCTTGCAAAATGCTCGCAAACTGGGTTACTCGCAATCCGAAGCATTACTGTATATTAAATTTATGTATCGCATCCCACTGCAAAAAGTAGTCTCGAAGTGATTATTGTGTGTATTGTACACACAATACAAAAATCCATCATTAATATAACAGGACTCATCCCCACTCCCACCAATCAATATAAATCATAATCATAGGATAGGATCATAGAGTTGGAAGGGGCCTACAAGGCCATCAAGTCCAACCCCCTGCTCAATGCAGGAAACTAGAGGAGGGGTCTCCCATCCAAGTAATAACCAGGCCTGACCCTGCTTAGCTTGCCACACTCAGACAAGCTGAGCCAGCATGAGCCACATTCTCAGCACAATAATACAAATAAAAATAAATGTGGGTGTTAGATAATGCACAATTGTCACAGAACAGGGCTGCATATGTATATATCCATGTACGTATGATATTTATATGCCACCCCATAACAAAAAGTTAGTAGTATTGTGCTAATATAATATTAACAAAAGCTACTATAGTGTTGTTGTTGTTGTTGTTGTTGTCATTTACAAGATGTGAAACATGTATTTTTGGGCAGCAGGATCCAGAATTTTTCGGAATCCAATTAGGGGAGTTCCTCAGTAAAAACAGGTTAGCATAACGGATGTCATTCTTCTAAAATGCACAGCCACAGGAGATATTGGGTGAGTCTGCATGACACGGCAACCCACCCCGCAAATAAGCACACACCCATCTTGCAAGTTGCAACCCAGTTCATTTACTTAGAATAAAGGTGCAGAAAGTAATTTGAATGGCAGCATGGTAATAAAAGTAGATTGAGTCACAAGTTGGGCCCAAGGAGAAACATTCACAAGACTGCTTGAGCTCTCTATGGTGGATTCACTTCTATCACTGAAGAAACTGCATGTCTGGGGGAGGCTGCACATACGACTGTATGCATGGAGGCTTCCATGCAAGCCAGAGCCCTGCACTATCTGGGTTCCAGCTTACATGGAAGTCTCCATGCAGATATCTGTATGTCTGAAGGCCTTCCCGCTCTAGACACGAACACTGCACGTGCAGTTGCCTGGGACAAAGCTATATGTCAGGAGTGTAAGATCCCTTTTTTAATTTCATCCACAAATTCAGACATGCACTTTCTGTGGAGTGTTCTTACATTTCCCATCTAAGAATGCCAAAGGCATAGTTCGGAAATGTAATCAGGTGAATTTTTTTCTCCAGTTCTGTTGCAGGCAATGGTCAGTTTAGCAGTGATAATACTACTGTTGTAAGAAACCAGAAGTTTGAATCTTTGTCATGTCTAAGTTGGGAACCGATTTAAATTTTTGACCTGACCTTTGTCAGTCAATCTTAACAGTTCTGGTGATAAATTAGGCTCCATAATTCATGTAATCCACAGACCATTTCTACTTCAAAAGCCACCACAACAAATTTCCTTCCTCCACCTCTCCAAAGACCTTTGGAGAGGTGGCACCAAAGGTGGCACCTCCTCCTATTCCATGTATAAAAAGACAACTCGACTGGCAGATGAATCTGTCTTCAGCTCTGCTGATGGGACAGCATCCTACACACTGCAGGTGAAGGCAGCAGGCTAACTTACAGGGTGCAAAGCAGGCCACATGGTACACACAGCTCTCTCCTCCAATGCGTTGCTGTCCCCCGTCCCCCCCCCCCATCTGCCATCTGAGGTGACTGCTTCACTCTGCCTAATGGTAGGGCTGGTCTGCATGCACTTGTATAGAGAGAGGTGCTCTCTGAGCTATGTAAGTCCCAGATCATGATGGAAATTTTTATAGACCATCTTGTACTGAGCCTGAATGCACACTGGTAAGATATCATACAAAGTACCATATTAATGTGCATTTTAAAGAAAAAAGGTAGACTTGCTTTTTCTTTAGTAAGTGAAGTGTATATTGGTTAGCAGGCAATTAGCCAATTTCAGGATATGAGCAACTATTTCTTCTTCATTATCTCCAGCTTCCATGATTTCTAGGGAATACCAGTGATTTATTAGTGATTTATTTTTACACTGCAATAATGGAGGGTGTGTCAAAGAAGCTGAAACATTAACCTAATGTTCATAATTTATGTGCAGTGCATTCCTCTTATATGTGTTTGATATCTACATCTGTTTACCCCAACACTGGCAATGACTGAGTTTATCACTTACATGGCTCACCTTCAAGGCTTCACATGGGTGGGAATGGCCCTTGGCTTGATGCAGTGAAGACTTCAAGCAAAGTTACGCAGCTGTCAGGGTGTTTTGCCACAGGATCCCCAAAAGGGATTGGCAAAGGTTCTTTGAGAGATTTTCTGACCATAATAAATACTCCTTCAGGAAGTCAAAGACAAACATGTTTATTGTAAAGCCAAGCCTTAAGTACAACAATGCTACTCCTCCCAGTTCCCTGATGGAAATCCCACCCCTTAGCTGCACAGTCACTGTTCAATCAACCCAAATGCTAGGTCCAGCAGCTTTCCACCTGGGTATGGGCTCTCCACGTTGGACTTCTGCAAGGCTCTCTGCACAGCGTCCTCTGCTCCTTCCAGCACTCCACACGCAACCACCACACTCCCAACAACAACCACCACCACCTCAGTCTGCACTTGCTCTTCTTAAATAGCACCAAGCTTCTTGGATTGCAGGCCTCGTGCTTCATTGTTAGCACCTGTGCTGTTTGCAGTGTCATCCCTCTGGCCAGCAGCCAGATCACACACAGGTGAGTTGCTCCTTCACTGCATCAGCTTGGCAAGCAGCCAAGTAGCCAAGGCCGTTTGCTGATTCTTAAAGCAGACCTACTTTCTTAAAGCAAACCCAGAGCATAGAGGCAGAACTCTGTACAACACTCCTGTACTCCTCGCCATCTTCCGCAATTCCCAGTACACAGGGTTGGATGCATTGCACCCTCTTCATCCGAGTGAAGCCATGTCTACTTGCACCCCTAGGTGTGGCCCCTGCCATGGTGCCTTTCTATAATCCTTGAGGGAGGGGGTCTGTCCACTCCATTGCCTTGATGGAGGACGGCCCCACAGCAGTGGGGTTAAGGGAAGACATATACTCTGTCCCTCAGAGTACTGCCCCCCTGGCTTCAACTGCAAAGTTATATGCTGGCTAGGGAAGTCTATGGGCAGAGCAATCCTATGGCTCCTAGACAGCATGTAGAGGGCCACAGGATCATTCATCTTCCCAGTTCTGAGGTCAGAAAACAACTCTGACTCTTCGGAGCTGGCGATCCGTGTTTGGATCCCCGACCCTCCTCATAGCTGGTATGGAAAGAACTGCACCAGCTGCTTCTCCAAGGTAGTAAGAGTGACCTCACAGAACAGAAGAGGTTTAGGGAGTGGGGCAGGAGGGGCGGGGACCAGCACTGCAAAAATATGATGTATCCTGGCGGAGCATCAACCTCCTTCCCTTCCCCTCTGCAGTGCCACAGTTAGTCGTCCGAGATTGGCCGTCTAGCTGTTTTGCAGAGCAGGAGGAGCGCTGAGATGACCTTCACCTCCGTGCTCCTCCTCTCCTGCATAGGATGCCCATAATCCTCCAAGTTTGGAGGGTTATGAGCAGCCCCATTGGATTGCACCCTTTTTGTCTTAAGTCACCTTAAGTCACCTAGTGCTATAAGATGGTAGTGCAGGCTTCAAATACACAGAGACATTTAAGTTAATTTAAATTAATTAATACATTTTAAAAATGAAATGTCCCTGAGGTGCACATCCCTGGGGTTCCCTTTTTATGCATGTCAGTTTTAAGTTTCTAGGTTTCACAGGTCTAGGTGCTATAGGGCCAAATACTACAGAAGATAATATTTCCATGATTTGTTTACAAGAGTGTTTCAAATATTTAAACAAAGTATGACTTAATATATATATTATAATATCCAAAATATATTCTTCCGACAACATCTTTAATAACCAAATTATGATAATATATTTAAAATGCTTTAAGGTCACATAACAATTGTTAGTTATCTCATATCCAAATTATATATTTTTAGTTTACTGACAGTGCAATCCTACATCTTTTTAAATTAATTTTTATAATAAAATTTCAACAAAACAAAATAAAACCATAAAGAGAAAAAGAAAAAGAAATGTAACTACATAGATTTGAATATGTCAATTTTAATACATGCATA
This sequence comes from Shinisaurus crocodilurus, assembly GCA_021292165.1. Classification (NCBI taxonomy): domain Eukaryota; kingdom Metazoa; phylum Chordata; class Lepidosauria; order Squamata; family Shinisauridae; genus Shinisaurus; species Shinisaurus crocodilurus. The sequence continues at coordinate 113,890,527 of CM037879.1, forward strand.
TGAAATACACACACACAAAGATATAGCTTTCTAAGAATTATACATAAATTAGAACAAAGGCAGACCACATATCCATATATGTGTCCATTCACAAGTGGTGCCTATATACCACCTGTTCAAATATTGAAAGCATCCTCAAACCATTGCATTATAGGAGGTGAGCGTTTATCCTTCCAGTGTTGTAGTATCAGTCATCTAGCTATCAAAAGGACATGGAAAATCCATTTGTGCTGACCAAGCATTAACTTCTAGGAAGCAGGTAGATAATTTAAGAGGACATATGCATCATTAAAGTGTTGCAATACAAAATTTATCCATATAATAACCTCCTCTCTAAAAGAGGCAACTATTGGGCATTAGCTGTGTTACAGCTCCAGCAATTAGTTGACTTAGACAAAGCCTTATTAAAGGGATGTTCTGGTGTCCAATAGACACAGAACAAGAGTTTTTGCTGAATAAGATGTAACCTGTGAGCCATAGACACTTCAGATACAGATGCTAAAGCGGTGATCCATTGATTAGTCCTGAGTTGGACTGGGACTCAGGAGATCCGGGTTCAAATCCCCGCTCGGCTATGAAACTCACTGGGTGACTTTGGGCCAGTCACTGACTCTCAGCCTAACCTACCTCACAGGGTTGTTGTGAGGGTAAAATGGAGAGGAGGATGAGGATTATGTAAGCCGCCTTGGGTTCCTTGCAGGAAAAAAGGCGGGGTATAAATATGATAAATAAATAAATAAAAATAAAATAAATAAAATGGGACAGTCCTGTTCCATATTCCATTCCTGCTTAAAAGGCTAGGAAAATGTTTTATACCACTCAGTTGGGAACCCATCCAGACCAGGTGATTTCCCACTATTCATTTTTGTAATTGCTTTCATAATTTCCTCAAAACATAAAGAAGCCAAGAGAAATGGCTACTGTGAGGCATATAAACATGGAAGATTAACATGAGAAAAAAAGCATCCATGTCAAAAAAAAAGAGCCAGTGTGGCGTAGTGGTGAGAGTGCTTGGACTGGGACTCGGGAGATCCAGGGTTCTAGTCCCCACTCAGCCATGAAACTCACTGGGTGACTTTGGGCCAGTCACTGACTCTCAGCCTAACCTACCTCACAGGGTTGTTGTGAGGATAAAATGGAGAGGAGGAGGAAGAGGATTATGTAAGCCGTCTTGGGTTCCTTGCAGGAAAAAAGGCGGGATATAAATATAATAAATAAAATAAATAAATAATAAATCATGACTAGTAGCCATGGATAACCTTATCCTCCATAAATTTATAAGTATAATAAATAAATAAAATAAATAAATGTCCTGCTTCAATGTTTCACTACCCATACTATACAAATCAGAATAAAACTTAATAAAAATTGTGAGTTTATATCTATAGGAGGTGTATATCATATCACTCTCATCATCAATAGCAGAAATAACATTTCAGTGTTTTTGCGTCAGAATCTTACCAGGATATTCACCATTTTCCCAACATGCTTATCGTAAACAGGTTAAGGCAGATTCAACCCACTGTGAAAGAATATTTTTCAACTCATATTTAACATTCTGCAACTCCTGATAAAGTTGTGTGGTTGGGCAAATGGCAAATTGGTTATAAGAAATTTCAACTTCTTATTTAGGGATATTTGTTGCATCCCCCCCCCCCCTCATAGGATGCATAGGCAATAATTCAGCCCCGTATAAAAGCTTTACTGGCCTCCCACTCGATGGTGCAAGAATCAACAGTACCCTCATTAAGTTAAAAGAAAAACCAACCTCAAGTAACTCAGCAGAAATCTGATTTTTAAACACTTCATCATAAAAGAGAGAAACATTAAAGCGCCAGAGACCAGGGGGCCTTGGCAAATCTGAAAATTGCAACTCCAAGCAGACTGGGGCATGGTCTGAGACTACCTATCAATTTTAGAAATTTTTATTTGACATAGCAAGGATGTAGGAACAAAAAAATGATATAATCAAAAGCAGTTAGGATGGACAGGTAAAATGAAGGTGTAGTCTCTCTCGCCAGGATGCAAAATTCTCCAAGCATCATTCAAACCAAGTTCAGCCATATAGGCCTAAGGTATAAATCTCATCACCATTTGCCTCTTGGGAGCGGGCGTAGTCCTATCCAGCAAAGGATCAAAAATCTCATTAAAGTCCCCACCCACAATCAAATAATCATAAGCGATATCAACCAATTTGCTAAAACATTCATGAAACATAACCAGAGTATCATTGTTAGGCCCATTCACATTAATCATGGCAATTATTTTATCAATATATTTTCCAAACAGAATCAAAAAGCAACCATCAGGATCAAATCACCAGTTGAGCTGAAAAGCAGAGTCACTTATGAATTAAAATCGCAACCCCTTTAAACCTGTGTCGAAGTATCTGTCACATAGATCTCCCTGACCCAATCTTTTCTCAACAAATGTTCATCTGCGACCATCAAATGGGTTTCTTGTAAAAAAGCCACATCAGACATTAAGCTCTTTTAGATTAGAGAGCACTCTCTTCTTCTTATTTAAATTCCACAATCCCTTGACATTCCATGAAATCACATTAAACATAGAAAAAGAAAAAAACCTATTGCTTGCCCATCCACACATACAAATCTAATGAATTTTACAGAAGTTACCTACTTTTAAATGATACAATGCATAAATCATTGATATAATACATTTCAGTCCAAAATTTTCAAAAAATTCAAACTAATATTTATTATGCTAAACCTTACAAAACCTCTAAAGTAATATTTTGTTCACACAGTGGCCAACCAGTTGCCCATGGGATCCCACAAGCAGGACATGAGTACAACAGCACCTTCCCACCCATGTTCTCCAACAACTGGAGTATGTGCATATTGCCTCTGATACTGGAGGAAGCATATAGCCAATCAGGACTAGTAGCCATTGATAGCCTTCTCCTCCATGAATTTGCCTAATCCCCTTTTAAAGCTGTTTAAATTGGTGGCCATCCCTACATCTTGTGGAAGTGAATTCCATAGTTTAACTATGTGCTGTGTGAAGTACTTCCTTTTATCTGTCCTGAATCTCCCACCAATCAACTTCATGGCATGATCCTCCTGGGTTCTAGTATTATGAGAGAGGGAGAAAAATGTCTCCCTCTCCACTTTCTCCACACCATGCATAATTTTGTGCACCTCTGTCATGTCTTCCTTTACTCACCTTTTTTCTAAGCTAAACAATCCCAGCTGCTGTAACCTTTCCTCATAGGTGAGTTGCTCCAGTCCCTTGATCATTTTAGTTGCCCTTTCCATCTTTCAATAAAGTGATTTTGGGGGTTGTTCCTTCCCTTACTCTAATAATATCAGTTAGTTTTACCATATAAACCATATCCCAAACTCTCTGAAACTACTTGTTCAAAGATGGATGATCTCCCCCACCACTATTTAGATCTAATAGGTAATATGGTGGCAGTTAACAAATGGTCCATCCCTTCAGTATCTTCCTGTGGCACTAGATCTTTAATATAGCAAAACAATATCACCAGAGTATCTAATGGCAAAATATATTGTGTCATATTCTCAATTTCCTTTCCGAAATATTCATATCTTAGGGCATGTCCAAAAGATATGAAACATATCTGCCCTAGGAAGATTGCATCTTCATTTATCATTATGTTCCTTGTAGAATTTATTAAGCCTTACTGAAGTCAAGTACCACAAAAACAAGATTTTATAATAACTTTCCCTTAGATCTGTACAAAAAGTACATGTTTCCAAATCCAGCTTTAAATATTTGGTGTGCGCTTAGACATTAAATCCCATCCACACTTCTGTTGATAAGTGTTTCTAAACAACGTTTCCAATTCACTAGTTAAATTATAAACATGACACAGATATCTTTTTGCCTCTTGCACATTAGTTACCATCATTTCAGATTTTGTATAATTCCTGAGTGAACCATATTTTCTCAACCATTTACTAAACAGATGCTTATCCTGCAACTAATGAAACATGCTAGGTTGATGTGTCGTATTGGTGATATTTCAATGTGCATTTTTATTCTACCATCCTACAATATCTGTCCTAATTCAACTAAACATTTTTCTTCCCCATGCTCACCCCTTTAATGGGCAAAATGTGATGATTCCAAACCATTTGTTTTAAGAGAATCACATTGTATTGTGTGTAGATCATGTGCCATACAATCTTATTTGCCTGGATGACTAACATATTCCTTCGTTGAGCAGATTCCTGCCATATGTTGCACACTGTTTCTGTGACCTGGTTTGGATGTAATGACAAATTAATTAACCATGGTATGTTGAATCATGGGTTTTCATTATGTGCGAATCCAGAACTATGGGTTAACTATGGGTTGTTAACCAAGAACAATCCACAAAGAGAAGCCATGGTTTGCTGTTGGGTTGTTTAAACTGTGGGTTATTTAAACCATGGGTTGTCATTATGTGCAAACTAGAATCATCCTGCCACAGGGTCCCTGGGATACCTGCAGAAGGACCAAGGGAGAAGGAGGGGGGACAACTCATGGTGAGCCTGAATGTCTGTCGGGTGCATTGTGGGTTGTTTCACAAACAACACACCCTATGCAGCTTATTCACAGGGTGGGTTGTTATGACATGTGAACTCGCGCAAAGGCAGATGGGATATAGCGCGGGGAGTGGGCGAACAACCCAGGGAGTGAGAAAACAAACCATGGTTTGTTTGATCATCTGCTAGACCAAACCTGGGTAGGGCAATAAACCATGGTTTAAATAATCCATGGGTTACCATTACATGTGAACCAGGACTAAATGATAAACCGTAGAAATCAATTGAGGAACACCCCACCATCCCCAAATCTTATAATTACAAATAAACATAAGTGATAGATCACAATGCCATGGAGATAAGTATCAAGGACCAGATGTAAATAAGGATGCACAACTATTATTACAATGAAGGTGGCAGGTCTGGCTTTTATGGTGTTGAATACAAACCAAAAGCCTTTTCATCTTCAAATGCATGTGTTTGCATTCTTTTATCTAAAGAAAAGGAGTTAGACTCTAACGTGTATATGGAACTTCCTGGTTTTTTTAAAAAAAATCTGTCTTCCTTCATTCTGCATTACACATGAAAAGTGTGAATAAGTCAGATCACTGGAGAATTCAAACCATCTAAGAGCTTCGTCAAGCACTGCATAAAGTGAACATTCTTAAGTCTACACCATTAAGAATCTCCACTGGGGAAAGGGGGGCGGGGGAAAAGAAAAGAAAGGATAATTTTCCACAATGTTCATTTCATTTGGCAATGGTTTTTCTCCGGAGAATGTAAGAATGACAGATATTTAATGATCCATATATTCAGATTTGATAATCTTTCAGCCTGTCAAAATTAATTAATAGCGAAACAAATTTGTGAGGTAAAATCTTCCTCATTATGGTGGCCAAGGGGAGAAATGGACTGGGGAGGGTTACAATTCAGATATTCTCATTTTGCTTTTTGCAGAAAACTTGATATGCTGAATAAAACGTAAACTTTTACAGTTAGACATTTCAATTTCAGTGGTTAGCTTAAGCATAACCCCAAAAACCCCAAAGCAAAACAAAAACCCTTTAGCAGAATTCTTGTCTTCAAAGTACTATAATTCTCATTATATAATAGATAGCACCTTCAAACTTTATGTACGCTGTTCTTTTTTCTTCCCTTTTGTGTTGTATGAGCCAGTTGACTGACAAAAGCTAACTTTCATTTTTACCATTGTTTTTGTTCTGCCATTGTGCCAAACGAAAGAGAGCAAGTAGAGTGCGATGGCTCTCTGCCATCTGCACAATCTGCACAAAGCAGCATCACAGCTGACGGCCATTTCAAATCCTGTCTCTTCTGCAAGAATGGGAATTTCTCTTTCATGCCAGCCTATGTTATGTGGATTATCTTAAGACAATATGAATATAAGAAGAGCCATGCTGAAATAGACCAAGGGTCTATCTAGTCCACAGTTCTGTTCACAGAGTGGCCAATCAGTTGCCTGCGGGAAACCTACAAGTAGGACATGAGTGGTGTAGCATCCTCCCACTCAGTGTTCTCCAGTAGCATGTATACAGACACACACTGTTTCTGAATCTGGAGGTAATATACGGCCATCATGACTAGTAGCCATGGATAACCTTATCCTCCATAAATTTGTCTAATCCCCCTTTAAAGCCATCCAAGTTGGTGGCCCTCACCACAACTTGTGGAAGTAAATTCCATAGTTTAACTACCGGTATGTGCTGTGTGAAGAAGCAGTCCCTTTTATCTCTTCTGAATCTCTCACCAATCACCATCATGGGATAACCCCAGGTTCTAGCATTATGAGAGCAGGAGAAAAATGTCTCCCTATCCATTTTCTCCACACCGGGCACAATTTTGTACACCTCATAGTCATCATTTTTCTAAGCTAAACCAGTCCCAGACATTGTAGACTTTCCTCATAGCGGAGTTGCTCCAGCCCCCTAACCATTTTGTTTGCCCTTCTCGGCACCTTCGGCTGACATAGCAGCTCAGTAAGATTAACTGACGGAGCAATTCTACCTGTTGTGGTGGGGGTGGGGATGGTGTCCGTTGTCCAACACTGGAGGCTCAAAACAATCCAAAGCTCTCCTGGGCTCATCCTAACAGGACAGAAAGATGGGAAGAGTGGCATTTTTCCTCCTTTCTCATCCTGTTCTGGATTTTTAAAAAAACAAAGAACTTTTCTCTCTTTCTTTTTAAAGATAATGATGTGGGAAATTATGTATGCCAGCCATAAAAAAAACATGGCAGCCACCATGTTTGTGTGGCAATGACCATAATTTTTCCCACCACAATGCTCTGGAATGCCTTGAGGTTTGGGGCACTGGGGGCATATCCAGCTTGCTCAGCCCACACCCATGGTTTCAGGGTATATTATTTAAAGGGGGGCTCAGTGATAGGGGTAGTCCCTTCCAGGGCACCTGAGCCCTGTCATCTGCCTGAACATGCTTCATAGCGGTGCTGGTTCCAAGCAAAATCATACCATGGTTTAGAAGGCTGCTTATGTATCACAGCATACCTTGGAGTGGCACTCTAGTGAACCTGACTTGTGGTATGTTTGCCAGAAAGACCTGGCCACAAATTCTCTAGGGCAGCCTCTGACAACTGGTGTTTGGGCCATATCCCATACATTACTCTCCTATATGGTATTGCACTTGGCTGGGGTTGTTCTCTCGAACACTGGAGTCGGTTGGGCTGCAACAGGTAACTGGACCCAAACCATGTAGGGCTTTAAAGGTAATAACCAACACTTTATACTTCGCCCGGAAACTGATTGGCAGCCAGTGGAGTGCTTTTAAAACTGGTGTGATGTGGGCACCCCTAGGTGTACCAGCAACCAGTCTGGCTGCCATATTTTGCACTAATTGAAGTTTCCGGACTAGGTATAAAGGTAGCCCTATGTACAGCGCATTACAGAAGTCGAGCCTCGAAGTTACCAGTGCGTGCACTACCGTCTTTAGGTCTTCCAACTCTAGGAAGGGGCGCAGCTGGCGTATCAGCCGAACTCCTTGTTGGGCTGCAAATCCCACTACTCCCAGCCAGCATGGTCACTGATCACGTTGGCAGGAGGTGATGGAGGTTGTAGTCTAACACATCTGGAGGGCACCTGGTCGGGTAAGGCTGCTTTACATGTATTTTGTTCTTGCCCTGCGAGGACATTTATGCATGTTACGCAACAAAAACCAATCCTTCATTAATTCCTATTTGTATCTCTATATGTGGCCTGCATCCCATGTGCTTTTATTTATTCAATTATCACATTTATATCCCACCTTTTTTCCTCTTGCAAGGAACTCAAAGCAGCTTACATGGTCCTCCTCCTCTCCATTTTATCCTCACAACAACCCTGTGAGGTAGGTTATGTTGTGACATGTAACAAAACAACAGCTGTGAACACATTGTTGATATTTGGAAAGGAACAGAAGGCTGAATAACAAGTCATGTTTTGTCTGCTACTTCCTGTCCTGTTCTCATGGGGAAAGTAGGTGTGAAAAGAAATACGAGCTGGTCACATGGTTTGTATGTTCTGGTGACGTAGAATTGATTTGTTAGTTTTCGTTTCTGTAGCCATTTTTTAGTAGAGATATGGATTGCTTCTTTTTCTCTCTGTTGCTCTGACAATTGCTTGCTGACTTATTGCAATCATGTAACGTCAAATGCTGAGGTGGACTTGCTCCACTGGATTAATGCTTGTAATGAATTATACTCTGCAATATGGACTGTAATGTAGGAGATGTAAACTCTGTAGTAAATACTGGCTATAGTAATAAACAGGTAGAGCAAATAACCTGTGAAGTCTATGGAGTTATTTCCTTATTACTGGAAGCTGCAGGAGGAGCTGGTTGGGCTGGCTGAAATCCGACACGCTTGGAATGCTGCGAGCAGGGAGAGACAGGTCTGGACTTCTGTGTGTAGATTTATGGGCAGCTACATACAGACATAGGATCTTAAATCTTCCATCTCACACAAGTGAATCGCTCTGCTTTTCCACGAGGCTGGCGGGCCTACCGGGTGGATTGGTTGAAAAACCTTTAGGGTCGAGTCATCGCCCTTTCAGGTTAGGCTGAGAGTCAGTGACTGGCCCAAAGTCACCCAGTGAGCTGGGTCTCCTGAGTCCCAATCCAACACTCTATCCACTACACCACACTGTCTCTCTTTGGACACCTTTGAACATTTCGAGTGTAATATAAAGGAATCTGACTGCTGACCTTGTTTTGCTGATTTCTATAGTTTTGTAAGTTTCTAGAATCATTATTTCCAAACTGAGACAGCCTGTTTATGTTTTTTAAATTACTACCCTCTTGCTAACATTTCTTCTTCTTCTTCTTTCATTGCTGGAAGATGCACTCCTCATAATAATTTCCCCTTCAATAGAAGCCATTAAGTCCGCATTGTAAAATGTGTACCTTGATTATGAATGTACGCATTTTCCACACTGCTAATATAAAATAAATGTCATGTATTTTTCCCACTTTCATCTTTTGCCAAAGTAGTTGATATTAAGGAGCCATTAAGAAAACCTGAGTCCCAGATCATTATTCATTCAACAGTATAAAAAAAAGAAGCATCTGTGCATTAGATGCTATTAACACATGCAGAATGCCAAATATAATGATCCCATTAAATCAGACATGATTAATAGTTCATGAGAACTGAACTGATGTTATTTCTGGAAGTGCTCTTTATATTATTATTCACTCAAATTATTTTTGGAAAAGTTGTCTGGTTATGAGCAGCCCGAAGGTCCCCCACTGGATGGCATGTGTCATTCCATTTACTTCAAGTCCTGGGTGGTTCTGATGCTTCCACCTAAATAATGAGATGTAAAAGCTCATTATATAGAGGCAACTACCAAGTACAAGAAGGAACAAATTTGGGGCCAGCTTTTAATTTGTGCTCTTAAAACGTCACACAAGATGAATCCTCTGCTCTCAGGGAAAAGTTTCCTAGAGAACAGATGGAATCCTGACCATATCTTCTTAAAAGCCCCCTAGCACAGAGATGCTTGTATATGTTTTCTTAATCCAGTGTCCTTAATACACTGTATCAAGGGCTATCAGGACATAAAAAAGATAGGTGGGCCTCTTTCCATGCAATGGAATAACTGTTGTTGAAGTTATAATTGGAGAGGGTTTTTTACATTGAGTAATCACTGATTTAAAATCATTGTTCATACCATACACTGAAGATGTTAAATCAGAGGGCAGAATCCAACAGGACAGTTATGCCTAACTATCTCTTGTGCCCCACAGATTCTGTTGTGCAAGCGGTGGGTTCTTCCAACTCCTTTATGCAAGCGGTGAGTCCTGCCAATTTCGTTGCACAAGTGGGACCCACCACTTGCCCAACAGAGATTCAGCGCTTCCCAGAGGAAACCCAGAAACAAGTGGAAGCGCTCATTTCTAGATCAGGACAGGTTGCTGGAGCTCCCTTGAGCGAGATCTGCTGAGCTGCCCCACTCCAGAAACAAACATTTTTGCTCATTTCTGGTTGCCCCCAGAAGTGCTAAATCTTTGTTGTGAAAGTGATGGGTGTTGCTTGCAGATGGGAATTGATGGAGTGCAAGAGAATTGGCCTGTATGCATGTGTACTGAGCTCAGGTGGCTACCTAACAAACGTTAGCATTTTCTTTATTCAACTAAGATTGATTATGAGTTGATAGCTATATTCTGTCTGCATGGCTAAGCATCTAAATTCTACCATTTCTGCACATGCCCTGAAATATTGGTTGGTTTAACCCTTTATTTTGTGAAGGAAATGTAAATCTCCCATTTGCAATGCTTATGGAACGATATCACTTTAACTATTCAGTTACTGTTTTCCAAACCAATCAGTATAAAGGTTTCGATTTCAAATCCTTCAGCAAATTAATCATGCAGGTTATTATCCACTCCTTGTTTAAAGTTCTTTTCTCACTTGTGGTTTGGTTTCATTTCTTATGCAGCTAGTCAACCGAGGCCATTTCTCTCAAGTATCAGACAGAAAGGTGTTTCTTTTCCTTTTTGGCAAGGAAAAGTTTACTTTAGATCTGGGTGCTGGTGGGTGACACTATGAAGGGATACGGGAAAGAAAATCCAAGGCAGAGATCAGAGGGGAGCGGCCTAGCCTGGGGCAGCTGGTGGGTAAGGAGAAGATCTGGGCCTCAGCAGATGGAGGTGCCTCTTCCACAGCTCCTACTCATTCCTCAGCTACTCCCTTGGGCTCCAGTGTATCCATGCTGACTGCAGACTAAGTAGTAAGCCATGTGAAAAAGGCCAATCAGAGCTTTTTTTACACGAGGGAGTTAATCTGCTGCATCTACTTTCAGTTTTGTTGCAGAATTGAGATCCGAGCACTACATGAAGAGCATCTCCTTTCCTGCTTTTTCACTGCATAACCTTTAGGTGGCACTGTGGTATAGCGGAATAGCGCAAATACACAAGAGGAAATTGCATTTTCTTTCACTTTCACAATTAAATGCCACATTTTCCTTGCTGTAAAAAAACAACTCAAGTCATAAGAACACAAGAACAGCCATGCTGGATCAGACCAAGGGTCCATCTAGTCCAGCATTCTGTTCACACAGTGGCCAGCAGGCTGCCCATCAGGGATCCCACAGTAGGACATGAGTGCTACAGCAAATAATAATAATAATAATAATAATGATGATGATGATGATGATGATGATGATGATGAAAAAAAATCAAAATCAAATCCTATACCTGTCAACTCAGAATTAAGTTCCATTGAATGTAATGGGCTTATCCACAAGTAAATGGCAATAGGATTTCAGTCTAAATATATAAATCCACCACTCATGTACTTGGCATCTTATCTCTTTATATCATGCCTAATAGAACATCAGACTGAACAGTGTCCCATGCCTTGCTCTTCCAATACATGATCCATAAACTTCATAAGAATGTAAGAAGAGCCATGCTGGATCAGACCAAGGGTCCATCTAGTCCAACATTCTGTTCACACAGTGGCCAACCAGTTGCCCATGGGATCCCACAAGCAGGACATGAGTACAACAGCACCTTCCCACCCATGTTCCCCAGCAACTGGAGTACATAGGCATATTGCTTCTGATACTGGAAGAAGCATATAGCCAATCAGGACTAGTAGCCATTGATAACCTTCTCCTCCATGAATTTGTCAAATTCCCCTTTAAAGCTGTCCAAATTGGTGGCCATCATTATATCTTGTGGAAGTGAATTCCATAGTTTAACTATGCACTGTGTGAAGAAGTACTTCTTTTTATCTGTGCTGAATCTCCCACCAATCAACTTCATGGGATGATCCTGGATTCTAGTACTATGAGAGAGGAAGAAAAAATGTCTCCCTGTCCACTTTCTCCATACCATGCATAATTTTGTGCACCTCTGTCATGTCTTCCCTTACTCGCCTTTTTTCTAAGCTAAACAATCCCAGCTGCTGTAACCTTTCCTCATAGGGGAGTTGCTCTAGCCCCTTGATCATTTTAGTTGCCCTTTCCCTTTTCTGTACTTTTCCAACTCTACAATGCCCCTTTTTAGGTGTGGTGACCAGAACTGTACACAGTATTCTAAGTATGGTCGTATTATAGATTTGCATAAGGGCAGTATGATCTTGGCAGTTTTATTTTCAATTTCTTTCCTAATTATGCCTAACATGGAGTTTGCCTTTTTCACAGCAGCTGCACACTGAGTCAACATTTTCATTGAGCTGTCCACCACAACCCCAAGATCTCTTTCTTGGTCAGTCACCGCTAGCTCAGATCCCATCAGATTATATTTGAAGTTGGGATTCTTTTGTCCCAACATGCATTACTTTACACTTGCTTAGACACAGAAGTCCTGGTTAGACACAGAAGCAAAAGTGGAGGGTCACAACAGTTGTCTAAAAACCCATAAACATGATAAATGCCTCATGTAGAAAAGCTGTCAGAAAGGGAAATATAACATAATATATAAAATATCATAATACAAATATATACACTGCCTTGGTGGCTTTTTAGAAAATAAGGTGGTATGTAAATGTTAATAATAAATAATAAATAAAACAAAATTATGCATGACATTATGACACAAAGCATGATACCATACTACACTTCCCAAGATGTACCTTGTTGACACTCATGCACAACAATGTGTATATACACAACAAGATCTCGAAAGAATGGAGAACTTTCATCTGAGGTTGAGATCAGCAAATTATTATTTCTGTTGGGGTAAGTTCACCCATCACTAGCAAACGCCCCCGCCCCCAAATGAATATATAAATATATTCATACTGGCTTTTTTTTACCCGGCGTTGCACGGGTCGTCCTTTTCCTATAGGCACTCTCTGTTTGAAATTCCTTAAGGTAGCTGTCTGCTGTGAAATCCCTGTGTCCCCCCCCGCCAGTACTACACAATGAAATTCCTGCTCCCCCCCCCCGGGACTATGCAACAATGAAATCCCTGGACCCCCCCCCGGGACTATGCAACAATGAAATCCCTGCCCCCCCCCAGGAGCACACAATGAAATCCCTGTGTGTCTCCCCCCCCCCGGGACTACGCAATCAAATCCCTGCTTCCCCTCCCCCCTGGGACTATGCAACAATGAATTCCGCCCCCCGCCGGGACCACACAATGTAATCCCTTCTTTCCCCCCCCCTCCGGGACTATGCATTCAAATCCCTGCTTCGCCCCTCCCCCGTGACTGCACAACAATGAATCCCCTGTGCCCCCCCAGTACTACACAATGAAATCCCTGCTTCCCCCCCCCGGGACTATGCAACAATGAAATCCCTGTGTGTGTGTGTCCCCCCCCAGGACCACACAATGAAATCCCTGTGTGTCCCCCCCGGGACTACACAATCAAATCCCTGCTTCACCTCCCCCCTGGGACTATGCAACAATGAAATCCCTGCCTCCCCCCCCCCCGGGATTACGCAATCAAATCCCTGCTGTCCCGGCTGTGGTTCATGTGGACATTCTGTTTGGACATAGGAGAGATTTGCATATCCGCCGCTGATTGGCACTGCATACCAACATTCTATATGCCGGCTGGAGCTATTTGCATAACGCCTCCTGAGTGGCCCCTGCGAGCATTCCAAGCGACACCATTGGCTCTAGTCTATTTTGGGCCGTACCGGCGCGGCGAGGGTTTTTCGGAGATTTTAACCCGCCAGTCTTTGTCCTTGGGTGATGGGGAGTATGCGTGCCAAGTTTGGGGCGGATCCGTCCAACCGGGTAGGAGCCAATGCGACGCAAACCCGCCGCGCGGACCCACGTACAAACAAATGGACAAACAAACAAATGGACGGACGGACAAACATTCACATTTATATAGTAGATTAAACTATAAATATATCATTCTTGAAATCAAGGTGAGGTTCTAGTTGCAATATACTTATTACAGAAAGGAATCTATTCTGTTTACTAAAATGCAGAAAAGTAATCAAAAGTCAAGTAAGAAAGTACTGTTAAAGAAAATTTGGAAATAGCTGGAGTTAGGGAAACTGCTTAACTGAGAAACCCAAACGCCTATACAATGACATCAAATAGATGGGAAACTCAGGAATTAGATTCTTGGCAGAGAAGTCAGGTTTAGAAGCTGCAGGAAGTGAGTTTATGATGATGTAAGCAGCTGGGGAAACAAATTATTTTTCTGTTCTTATGTGGTATTCTTAGAAATTAACATTTCTGTATCTCAAAAAGGAAATTCATTGATTGATAGTTGGAAGAAGTGTAAACAGTAGGTACTTCCAGATGGAGAGCTCCTAGCAAGAACACTCCAACAACAGGCATTGCACAGCTATGCCTTAACAGATCTTTTCTGGTCAGAAACAAGATGGAAGAAGTGGTTGGAAAACATGGCCAGGTTACAAATGAACAACGTTGTAGTGTGTGGATCTCCTGTAAAATTCTGTGAACGAGGCAGTGCGATTGCACAGTAAAAGGCTCTCCTGGAAGCACCCAGTGTGTCAAACATTCAGTGAGAGGATGGAAGGCACTTGGAAAATTCTTCAGTGTGCACCAGGAATGCATTTGTCTCATTTGTACCTCAAAGTCTCCCATCACCTTCCTACCAATCAGATAATTGTGTGTGTGTGTGTCTGTCTAATTTTCGACCTGTCAGAATTTGCAGTCTTTTATTTTAATGAAGGGGTATTTTAACCTTGTGTTCTAGATTGCTAAGAAAGCACAGATTTGTGGGGAAAGGAAGATACTTTATGGACTGGAGCCAGTCACTGCCATCATAAACATAAGATCAGCTGCTCCAGGAAACAACACATATCTGTCACTGTTTTAAGTACAGGTCCTTATGGAGAACTGACTCTTACTTACCATCACTGAACCACAAAAGTAAAGTACCATGGAAGAAAGCCAGACATGCAACAATGCCAAAATATGTATCACAAGATCCCCCCCCCCCCAAAAAAAAGCTTTGGAATGACCGGTTTTACACCAGGGCATTACAGACAGAATAAATGAAAAAATTGTGGTCTATGAAAGGAAACACAATTTTAGTTACTAGCACTTTTCTACGGCTCTTAAGCTTTTAATAGGAGTCAAGGGAATTTGCAGTCAGAGAAGTAGATCAGTGAAATGATAATTGGTCTTTGAATAGAGTACTTTTATCCCATTAATTTCTGCTATTATGGTGAAAGATAAGATGTAAGCCTGTGACTAACAGAAAATTAAGCCGCCGCCACCCCACCCCACCCCCCAGCCAATGAAACAAAAGAACAGCTCATGCTGTGTTGTGTCAAATAAATGCTAAAATTAATTTTTATTCAACCTACTATTGCAGATAATTTTAACCCCATGGTCTGTACACTTAATCATGCCTTGCTTTGGGTCTATTAAAATATATTAACTCTATTCACCAGATGTCTTTTTCTTAACCTATATACAATTGATACCCATTTGTAATAACGTTAAGAGTAAGCACACTGAAGTGGAGATAGTACAGAGGTGAAAGCATAAAGGTGAAAGAATAGCTTCTAAAAAGTCCTGCCAATGCAGACATCATTTGATGCGCTACTGAAATAACATCTTTCTAGCTGCTAGCTTTATGGAACATTAACTTAACCATGCATGGTATGTATCACTGTTCCATAGAAATATAATCAGTGCCCATTTTGAACACATTTATTCATAATGAGATAGTGAATAAGACAAAAGAGTCCTACTAGTTTGTTTTTTTTAAAGGCTTGGGACTATGATTTTTAGGTGCAAACTCTCCTATAGTCAAGTTAGCAACACAAGGATACAACCTGTTTTTAGCCAGACCAGACAAGGGTGCTGTGATGCCATTTTTGTGTGGTGTCAGCCATTTATTCACTGCAACACAAATGCAGTACCTCAGGCCTGGGGTCCCAACCTGGCCCTCTGGATTCCCAATTAGGTCCCACCCTCTTCCTTTGGCCCTACCAGTGTGGTGTAGTGGTTAGAGTGTTGGGCTGGCACTCGGGAGATCTGGGTTCTATTCCTCGCTCGGCCATGAAGCTCACTGGGTGACTTTGGGACAGCCACTGACTCTCAGCCTAACCTACCTCACAGGGTTGTTGTGAGGATAAAATGAAAAGGAGGAGGATTATGTAAGCCACCTTGGGTTCCTTGCAGGAAAAAAGGTGGGATATAAATGTGATAATAAAATTAAGTAAATAAAAGTAGTGTGGGGGGGAAACAGAACATTGTGGTAATAATAGTGTCATAACCACAGGTTTGCGAGTGTTCCATGTGCCATGCAGGTGACCCAGGCATTACGGTACTGGGATGAAATGTTATTGTAGATTGTTCCTCAGCTGGTGAAAACTAAAGCTTGTTGATGTGTTTTTTGTTTTGTTTTTTAAAGACTTAGGGCACAATCCTAAACGTGTTTAGATAGAAAAATGTCCTACAACTTCCAGCATTCCCAAGGCAGCATGGCTGGCTGGGGGATGCTGGGAGTTGTAGGGCATGTTTCTGTCCAAACATGCATAGGATTGTGCTCTTAAGGAGGCTGCCACTGCCACCATTTTTCAAAGGCACGTTTTGCATTTCCCTGCAAAAATCACTGAAATTTTAATTTTGGCAACTTTTTCTAGGGCTTCCTAAATCACTTCAATGGAGGGAGCAACTAATACACATATGTACCCATACACACACCCTCCTCAAGAGCAAGGCAGAAAAGCTCATGTACACATGCACCCATGCAATTTTTCCAAAAAAACAAGGACTTCAACGTTGTTGTCAATGGAGAGGGAGGTCATGTTCACATGCATCCACCTCACCAAAGGAATATGTTGTACATTGGTACTATTCACCCCCAAAGAAGTGAGAAATGGTTATCTAAGGCTGTAGTCATGTGCACTTACTTGGGATTAAGCTTCACTGCACACAGTGGAGTTTACTTATGAGTAAACATGCACAAAGTTGTGATGCATGAGTAGATTTTTAACCTTTACTATTCACAGTCTTTTGCAAGATTCCCCCTACCTTTCATTATGCTCTGAAAGGAAAGCAGCACATATCGAGTAGGTAAACATTTAAACGATGTGATTAAACGTTGTGGAACTTGCTAACGGAATCGTCACTAAAGCACCCCCCCCCATTAGAGAAATGGTTTATGTGATTTTTGTGTCTGATGGCCTTTATTTACCTTAAATATAAACCCATTCTGAATCAAAATAAAACCACATTTCAATAGCATCATCATCAATACCGGTAAATGAAAGCTGACGCTGCACAATTTAGGCATGCTTCAAGTAGGCATCCATGATTGTGAAATAGTTTGGGAAAGCTACCAAGAAAGCATGAAGAACTGTGTGTCTTAAGGCAACAAGATTGCGTCTACTACAGAAGACGATTATCAAATATTTCTGCCTGCTTGTTTTCTCATCTCAACTGGGATGCCCAACTCTCATCCATTATTTATGATCCTGTCATCTCTCTCGGCACTGGCCTTTCCCATCTAAATCCATAGATTCAATCCTTAGCTGAGCATGTTATCTACAGCGAATTAAAATCTGCCCACTGTATGCAGTGATAATGTCAAAAACCTGAGATATACGTACCAGCTAATCCAACAAAATGTTCATGCCTCTCTTTAGCCAAAATGCAGCTTCCACTACTGATACTGGCGAAGTTTATAATTGCCTGTGGATTGGAATATGAATTTGTCCCACTCCTAATACTTAGATGTATTATTGAGACTATAGCAATGTATATCTCTCAGGAGTTGTTTACCAGTTAGGAATGAAAAATCTGAGATTCTACACATGCGAGGTCACTGTCCAACAGACCAGCTGCATTGAAAGTGCATATGCAAACATGAAACAAAAGATATTGTGAAGATATGTAACATGGATTGCTGATATTGCAGAAAGACAAGCAGAGAGGAGAGGTAAGTCACTGATCAAAGAAGGAGGAAACTGGAGGCAGGGCAGAGAGATTCAAGTGATAAATGTGAAGATGGGGCATGCAAACCAGTTATTCTATGATCTTGAGTAGGAGCGGGGAACCTATGATCCTCCAGATGTTGCTGCACTCCAACTCCCATGAGCCCCAACCAGCATGGCCAATTGTCAGGGATGTTGGGAACTGTAGTCAAGCAGCATCTATAGGGCCACTGGTTCTCAACCCTGATCAAAGGGAACACCAATGTTTTGCCTTGGGCATCAAAATGGTCATCAAAAATGTCTTGCCTTCGGAACCAAAAAGGTCATGATGGGAGATGAATTCTTATGTTAAAAGATTGCAAATGGCCTCAGAGCCCAGAGATGTCTCTAATGGGTAGTGAGAGGTATCAGGTGCTCATGCAAAATATTTCCTGCTAATCAATTCACTTCCCCAGCTTTTAGTCACTGACTGAGTTCAGACAACACGATCACCTGCACTCAAGGGTTGAGTGTGGGTAGTCATTGAACCATGGATTGTTGTTGAAATGTAGGTTATTGTGTGGTCTGAACCCAGTTGCACTAACAAGCCATGCTGAACAACCCACAGTTCACAACCCAGCAACAAACCATGGGTTCTCCTCATGGGTTGTTCGTGGTTAACAGGTCATGGCTTGTTAGTACAACTGGTTTCAGACAACATGACAATCCACATTTCAGCAACAATCTATGGTTCAATGAAAACCCACACTTCAACCCATATTCAACCTCTTGAGTGTGGGTTATCATGTTGTCTGAACCCAGTCAATGTACATTTGTACTTTGCCAATGCTAGTCCCCCAAACTCATTTTTTATGAAGGGTCAGGTTCTCTTCACTTACTATGACTTTTAGCTATGCACCTAAGATTTTTTAAAGTGGGCAGCTTAAAATGTAAAGCATTACACATAACAAAGAGTGTTTGAAACAGGGATGGATGAAACAGTCAGTTTCACTTCTCCTGAAATTAGTTTTCTTAAAATCTCAAGTTCTTTCCATCCCAAATATGAAGAAATTTTTGAATTTTGGAAAATTCTTATAAAAATGAAATTCTTACCCATCCCTAGGTTGAAAGCACGTGTATCATATAGATATACTTGTCACAGGCTGAGTGTATACCCAGTGGTAAACTAGGTTTAGTCCATGCATAAGTACAATAGCACTTAGAGATAAAGAAGCAATGTGACCTGTCCTTATTTGGGATTTAAAAGATGTAAAACACTCTGTACTCTGAAAAGTGATGGTGATGATGATTTTATTTATTTATTTATTATATTTAATACATATAAATGGGTCCAGGAGGTTGTAAACGTCTCCTTGAGAGAGAGAGTGGTGCCGGCCTCTTTGAAAGAGGCGGTGATTAGGCCACTCCTCAAAAAGCCTAGCCTGGACCCGGATGATGTTAATAACTACAGGCCGGTAGCTAATATCCCATTCCTGGGCAAGGTGCTTGAGCGGGTGGTTGCTGGTCAACTCCAGGCACTCTTGGATGAAATGGACTATCTAGATCCATTTCAATCTGGATTCAGGCCTGGTTTTGGAACGGAAACTGCCTTGGTCGCCCTGTGGGATGACCTCTGCCGGGAGAGGGACAGGGGGAGTGCAACCCTGTTGATTCTCTTGGACCTCTCAGCGGCTTTCGATACCATTGACCATGGTATCCTTCTGGAAAGATTGTCTGGGTTGGGAGTTGGAGGCACTGCGCTCCAGTGGTTCTGATCCTACTTGGGTGGCCGATTCCAGAAGGTGGTGCTGGGGGATTACTGCTCTGTCCCTTGGCAGTTATGCCATGGGGTGCCACAGGGCTCTATTTTATCCCCTATGCTGTTTAACATCTACATGAAACCACTGGGAGAGGTTATCCGGAGGTGTGGGCTGAGGTGTCATCAATATGCAGATGACACCCAGCTCTATCTCTCCTTTTCATCTAATCCAGGTGAGGCAGTGGCTGTTCTGAATCAGTGCCTGAACACAGTAATGGACTGGATGAGGGCTAATAAACTGAGACTCAATCCAGATAAGATGGAGGTACTGTTAGTGGGTGGTTCGTCTGCCCAGCTAAGTGATATTCAACCAGTTCTGGATGGGGTTGCACTCCCCCTGAAGGATCAGGTTCGTAGTTTGGGGGTGCTTTTGGATCCCCAACTGTCACTCGAGGCACAGGTCAACTCGGTGGCACGGAGCACCTTTTATCAGCTTAGGCTGATATACCAACTACGTCCTTATCTGGACAGAGATAGCCTAGCTACAGTTATCCATGCTCTGGTAACCTCTCGTTTGGATTACTGCAATGCGTTATACGTGGGGCTGCCTTTGAAAACGGTCCAGAAACTTCAGCTCGTCCAAAATAGGGCAGCAAGATTATTAACCGGGACTGGCCGACGAGAACATATTATGCCAGTGCTTTCTCATCTGCACTGGCTGCCAGTCTGTTTCCGGGCCCGATTCAAAGTGCTGGTGCTAACATTTAAAGCCCTAAATGGCTTGGGGCCAGGGTATCTGAAGGATCGTCTCCTCCCATATGTTCCTGCCCGGACACTAAGATCTGCATCAGCTGTCCTTCTCCGAGAGCCCCTGCCAAAGGAAGTGAGGCAGGTGGCTACCAGGAGGAGGGCCTTTTCTGCTGTGGCACCACGGTTATGGAATGAGCTCCCCAAAGAGGTTCACCTGGCACCTACTTTGTATTCTTTCCGGCGCCAGGTGAAGACCTTTTTGTTCTCCCAGGCATTTTAATCATCTTAATCATTTTAATCTTGTAGTTGTTTTTAATTCCATTATTGTAACTGCTGCTGCTAGCTCTGCTGTTTGTTTTTAATCTGTGGTTTTAAATTTTATATTTTATATTGTATTTTATGATTTTAACTGTTGTAAACCACCCAGAGAGCTTCGGCTATTGGGCGGTATAAAAATGTATTAAATAAGTAAATAAATAAATTTATACCCCTCCTTTTTTCCTGCAAGGAACCCAAGGCGGCTTACATAATCCTCCTCCTCCTCTCCATTTTATCCTCACAACAACCCTGTGAGGTAGGTTAGGCTGAGAGTCAGTGACTGGCCCAAAGTCACCCAGTGAGTTTCATGGCCAAGTGGGGACTAGAACCCAGATCTCCCGAGTCCCAGTCCAACACTCTAACCACTACGCCACACTGGCACACTGTTGATGATAATCAACAACAACAATTATAATAGATTAATAGATCCCATGTGTGCTAGGTCCTATTTTATGGATCTAGCCAGTAAAAAGATCTCACCAGTGTAAAAGTGCCTTTAAAATAAATTATCTCTCAAATTTAGTAGCTATATATTTCACATCAGATTATTTAGCAACTTGAATGAAGCCTTTGCTGTTGATCAGTGGTTGCCAAATTGTGTTTGGTACTGAATCGCTAGGGAGCTATTACAGATTGTTTCAACTAAAATGACTGTTTTATATTATATGAAACATTGTGGAAATGTATGTTAGGACACACACAGTGATTTTAAGTCAGATTTCATATCCTGCCTGCAAGTGATAAAATTTTCAAGCTAGTATTATTCTTTTGTTTTCATTCTTTCATACAGCTGAAGAACATAATACATTCGAGTGACGGGTGAACTGATCCCCATCATAATTTGTAATTTGCTCACTGAGTTACGAATCCACCATTATAAACTTGGATGAAAGTTTTCTGTTATGAGATTTTGAGGCATCTTTGAATTTTTGCACATGTGCCTCACCAAAGTGCATCTTGGGAATGTACCATGCATAATATGGTGTTATTTTCTACCACATGCATCATGACATCATATCGTCACTATGCATACTTCTCTGATTATCTACTATCGCGTTTGCTTTGTTTACAATTGGGGTAGATCAACATGCAGCCACTAGAGGCAGAGGCAGCAGATCCAATCAGTTTAAACTGTTTGTTTCCTTTTGTTATGTTCACCTCTAGGAGAGTGACTGCTACCCCTGATATTTGGAGCCTTTCTACAGGACACGATGCATTTATTGTGCACTTGTGATTCCTCACTCCCAGTAGTTTGTGGGTGCTTTACATGATGTTGTCATCCTCCAGGGCCTCTCCTGTTCTTTGCAACCATTTCCGTGGCTTTTTTTTTTTTAGATTGAAGAAAGTCTGGTATTATTTGTGAATGGCGGCATGAAACCCTGGTGTATTTGCACAATTCTGCTATACCACAGTGTCACCTAGTGCTTGTGTAATGGGACGTATTGAAAGGCAGAGAAAGACCCCCCCCCCCAGAAAAAAAGAACATGTGTAAAGGAGCCGATCCTAATCCCACAAAGAATCCAGAAGTAGAAGCCTCAATAAAGTGGTGGGTTAGAAGCCTCATGTAGAAAAGTCCTTAGATAACATTAGGTAAACTAGGTGATATAAAGTCTCCTATGAAGGAAAGTACAACCTATCTTTTTATTGTTGGTCCTGTAGGTGTTTGTACTTGACAAAAAAAACCCAACACAAATAAATGGCTTGAGATAGAGGATGCTTCCAGATGGAAGACTACTAGGACTAGCAATAAGAAAGCGTTGTGCAGCCATTCCACCTTCTTTTTCCAGTAATGGATTTTCTGCTGTAGGAAAAATTATGGAAGAAGTGGTAGGGAAACACAGGAGAACTATGAGTGGAAGACATCTGTGGCGGAGTGACAGGCAGAAGCCCAGGGAGGGGCCAAGCGGAACATTCCAGAGGCTCTGATTGGCTGAGGCCAAGAGCATAGAACCCCAGGGAGTTGACAGTTGGGAGTTGGTTGTCGGTTGGGGAAGAGAGTGGGTTGGAGTGGAAGGTTAGTAGAGTAGGTAGGGAAAGGTGGTACTGAAGAGAAGAGTTCAGACAGGAAATCTAGTACTAAGTTGTGAGAAAGCAAACGTGAAGTTGTTAGTGTAGAACAATTCACAGGAGCCTCCACTTAGGGAGTGAAGGACCTTCTGTCTGAGGAAGAAGGAGAAACTCTGGACTGGTGAGAGGGACAGTTAAGTCCCCTGGTCTGATACTGTAACTTTCAAGTAACCAAGCCAAATTGACACAAAGAGCACTGTATAACATCTGCCTGCCTTTTACCTGAATCTAAGCAAAGAACAAGTTTGAATGTAACTGTTGAAAATTCCAAGTTATCTGTTCCTGAGTTGAATATCAGTTTAGAGACTTTGTTAGAACAATAAATCAACCTTTTTATTCAAAGTTCTAATTCTCCAGAGTCTGACTGGTGACAGGAAAGTTAGAAGTGAATTAACGGAGGGGCACCCTGCTTCAAGTAATCAAATAAAACAAACTGCTTAATAAAGACAAACAAACGTGGGTGAACAGCTACATATAAGACCTAAGACACATAAACGGCTAACGCAACTTTAAAAGACTGCTTAAAGTCTGAAGTGACCAATACAAGGTGGCACTTGGTGAGAGCGAAGTACACATTGAGGGTGTGGGCTTTGGAGCGAGGGGTCCTGTCCGCTACAACATCATCTGGACCCCGCCCCCCTTAACATTCTGGGAATAATGCAGGGCAATAATGGAGAGATAAAAGCCCCATCTGGAAGTGCCCAGAGTCTTTAAAAACTTATTTACTTCAAAATATCAGACAGTATTTACATGATAACAAGATATGGTATATGAGAATATAGAAAATATGCATAAATACAAAGTACTAGTTGTAATAAGAAATATACATTTCAAAAAGCTTTCTATTGTTTCAGGAGCTAGCCTTTATTTAAAAAGAGATTTCTGAACTGTTCCAAAAGGAGGAGAGAAGTCAAGATAAGAACATGTGTTCTCATCCTGAAATCTCTAAGTCTGTCTCTAATATTTATATGCATCCATCTCACCTTCACTCATGTATATCATAAGCAAAAAATATTAACACCATCTTTACTACCTAACCAGCTAGGCTTCCTTTGAATTCCTTATATGAAACATATGTCAGTTATTTTTTCCAAAGTTTAGGTGGGAAAAGGTCTAACCTTGTTTGTGACTTAGGTTAATAATGGTAGGCTAAGAATTCAGAGGTGAAAAATACAGGAAAAGGTTGGAGCATGAGTCAAACAGAGCATTTGCTAGAATCTGAATGATGCAAGCTTAATATGAGAGTGAATCTAACTTATATTTTCATATTCTCTTTATTATTTTCTACAAGGTATGGGGAACAATAATAAAGTAAAGATAATTAGGTAACAGGTGTTAGAGTGCAAGAACTGTACAAAGTTCAAGGAGGCAAAGCGCTTTTCTACACACAAGGTATTTTTAAATTTTATTTTTATTTTACTAAAAACAAAACAAAGACCACAAAACATATAACATACAAAAAAAAGAAACACACACACACACACACACCTAACTAAAATTATCAAATAATTTGTGGAGCAAATCAGGTGTGGACCATTTTTCTGTAGGTAGATTTATCGAGCCACTTCTGTCTTTTATATTCTTCCTGGAATCAGCCATAGTTCAGTACAATTCAAAAAAGAAACACAACCCAGACCCTAGAGTCTCTTTACAAGTCCAGCAATTTCCAGCATTTTCATCAACATAACAACAGACCTCACAGTCTGATCCTTGCCATATCTTTTGTTATGAAAAATCCTCCAATCACAGGCAATCTATTAGCATAAAGAACAAACAATCCCACGGCAGACTGGTCTCTTTATCTAGCAACTTTCCCCAAATGGACTTTGGTCAAAAAAATTTAAAAATAGAAAAAATAAGAGGCTTAGAAAACCTCTATTCCATTACAAAACTTTCTTATGAATCTTCCCATTATGAAGCTTTTTGCATAAAGATTTTAAATCTTTAAATCCTTTCCAGTATATTTTCTTTTCCCCCCTTCTTTTTTATAGTTCTGAGAAAAAAGGATTAACTCACTGTAAATAAACTCAACTTTGCTGTAGAGAAAATCTCTCTTTGTTCTTAACCAGATGTGTAACCCATAAATCTTTAAGAAATGAGGGTGGCATACTTAATGTCCTTGAAAAGGCTCCAACACAGCAGGAAGCAAAGCTATAAATTCCAAAACCCCAGGACTTACTCCGCTCATGAGCTAGCTGTAAAAACCTTAGTTTCTGCAAAAAAAAAAAAACCCTCACAAGTAGACACCTATTAGGGTACGTAGGGTTAGCTCTTGATCTTCCCTTTAATCCAGGGAGATTGCCCACCGGGATCTCTTCCCAGCCAGCTTTCAAGCCACGTTGTGTACTCCACTTCTTAATAGAGACGTCAGTCTGTCCTTTACACCTCACCGGAAGTCTCTACACAAGACATTTATTGTGTGCTCTTCATTCCCTACTCACGGTTGTTTACAGGTTCTTTAGATGCTGCTGTGACTCTCCAGTTTCACTTCTGCTCGCAAACAGCACTTCTGGTGAGTTTTTTTTTAAGAGCAGGAAAAATATGGTATTATTTCTGATGGCAGAAAGAAAACACTGTTTCTACTTGTGTATTTGCATGATTCCACTGTGCCACAGTGCCACCTAGAGGTTATGTAGTGGAAAAGCAGGAAAGCAAATGCTCCTTGTGTAGTGCTTGGATCACAATTCTGCAGTGAAATTAAAAGTAGATGCAAAGGATTAAAAGCCTTGTGTAGAAAAGCCCACAGAATGCCAGAATAAGAATGCTTAAACAAGAATGCAAAGTTTCGGAGATATTAAGTAATAATTTAATAAGTACAAAAGTGAATCTGACTCCATATTTTCTCTAATATCCATAACACTTTGTCAAAGAGTAACTAAAGGGTTAAAGTAATATCATTCTGTGCATGCTCTCATTGCAAGTGGAACTTTTTCAGTTTCTTTGGAATGTACAGGGTTACAGCAACAAACAACTGAGCACAAAGATATCAAAGGTTGGCTTCTTAGCCATGCCAAGCATGCAGGCTGCGCAGGCGCAGAAAATATAAATTAACTCAATCAATCTCAGTTTGAATTAATAAAATATTAAAGTCTGTTAGATCAAAGTCAGGGCTCTTTATATATTTGAGAATTACAAATGTACTAAATTTGACATCTGAATCCATTAATGTGGAATTTTGGTGGCATCACTAGGACATTCAGGTGTTCCATAACCCAAGTTCAGTCCTTTGTGTTTCCTTTATCCTATTTTTTCCCTAAATTAATAAACTTCTCCTATGGTTTCTCTGATATAGACCATAAACAAGGGTATTACAATAACTTAATTTTACTTATTATATCACCAAGATCTTATAGTACAATCATGCCTTGGATTGAGAGCATAATTCGTTCCGGAAACGTGCTTGTAATCCAAAACACTCTTATATCAACATGGAATTCCCCCCAAAAAATTTGTACAGAGATTTTTAATTTAAGCCGTACTACAGTACTTGTATTGCAAGACGTCGCTTGTATATCAAGTCAATTTTTTAAAATAAATATTTAAAACTTTGCTTGTCTTGCAAAACACTCTCAAACCAAGTTACTTGCAATCCAAGGTATTACTGTATAGACCACATTAAGCGAAACTGGGCTGGGGCAGGGGTGTGTGTGTGTGTGAGATATTACTTTTAAATTATCTTTTTCTCTCTCCCATTTAAAGTGTTTTTATCTGGCCAAAACATCTCAAAAGATCTCTGGTGTAAGGAAAATATAGGCTGTATTTATTTTATTTTTTTAAGCAAATGCTAATATGGACTGAAGAAATTTTGGTCACCTCACAGTGGACCCAAGAGGGATTTTTTTTTTTTTGGTATTAATATTTATTTTTCACAGTCATGCTCCCTGTAGTATCCTTACTTTTTTTCCTTTCAAATGACAGCCCTAAGGGTTATTGTCAATCAAATATTGTACTTCATACCATATTTCAAAGTTTCTGTTATGATCTCAGGAGCACTGCAAGAATGAGTCCATTTATGTCCTAGCAGGCTCTGAAATTTTAATGTATTTCTGCAGAATTCCAGTTTGCTTACAGCAACTCTTTATTTATCCTGATCATGGTAGGAACTGTATTCCTTACCTCATGCTCAGTAATAATGGCATTGCGAGTATAAACTTGGCCTATTTTTCACATTCCTCTAACTTGGGAGAATTTAATTACTCCAGGAATCTACAGTATAGACTTTCATAATCTCCTAACCAGGCATATGCTAAGTATCAGTAAACAGATATGTCTAAAGAGGCACCTTTTCCTAATGACTTAATTAGGAAAGGTTTAAGGCCTTGGCAGCATTCAGTTTTAACACAAAACATGGTTTAGCATTATGAGAATGTGATGTGGCGAGCCTCGGGCTTGCATGCTACTTCCCTTTCATTTGCATACGACATAAATGTTTGCTTATGACATTTGAATCTTCTGGTTGTGGTTTGTAACAAACATAGTTTCCCATCTTGTCCAAACACAGGCAACTGTGGTTTGTAAAAAGCATTCTTGGTCAACAAACCAGGATACTGTGATTTCATATGCTGATTTGTTAACAAACTGTGGTTTGTAGAAACCATAGTTTCCTGTATTTGGAACAATGGGAAACTACAGTTTGTTGCAAACAGAAACTTCTAACTCGAAGGGGAGGGGAGCAGAGCATACAAACTAAAGACTTTCCATGGCATGTTCTTGATTGCTAAACCATGGTTGAGACATTAATATAATGCACACAAAAAAGACATAGTTGTGTCTTTAGTATAACCCCAGAAGTAGCAGAAGCCAGGGGGGCTGTTTAACTGAGACAACAGCTAAGCTTGAATCCAAACTGTTGCTCACAGAGCAGGTCTTACAGGCAACTTTACTATAATTGAATGGTTGCAATTTACTACCATGGGGTAACGTAAAGCACTGCACTTGGAAATACTGGCATGGTATGGACTAAACCTACCTTCACCCTTGACATTTGATGACACAGTCTTTGCAGACAAGAGGAACAAGAAGTTAAAGAACCCTTGGTGGCCCACTGTGACTTGTTTGCAAAAATCATTATGAGGACAAAAATCATTCATATTTGCTGTGACTTAAAGCCCTATTCAGGTGTGCTAAACCCAGCATTCCGGATCACGTGGAGAGCCCCCGTGGACAGAGGAGGCTCTCTGCTTCAGTCTGTCATCCTCCACAAGGAGGGCAATGAAATGTGATGAGGGAGAGGGAGTGGGGCTGGAGCACCCCCTCCCCATGTGTGTTTATCCTAATTGGCTTAGAGTGCTCAAATAGGGTGGCCATGGACCCTTCGCCTGGCCCCATCCCCTTTTCCCCAATCTTCAATCTTTTGGTGGTTTTCTGGCTTTTGTGCAGTTTTCCCCCATATGCTGGTATTTCGGGTACCACTCCTTTTGCCTTCAGCCCCACCCACCACTGGAATGTCTCCCCTGAAATCTTCTCTGCGAGGGAATTCTGCTTTTGGGCTGACAGAAGTTCTGCACCACTGCTGTATGAATAGAGGCACACACATGCAAGACTACATTCAGATCTTCGAGATGCAGAGGTCAGGATGGGACCAGACAGAATGATCCTGCTACCCTTACACGTATTACCTGTACATGCTGTGATAGCTGAACAGGGCTAAGTGTGCTACTGGGATGCATGTTTCATGGATGTATGCAACTAATGGTGCCCACTACCTGGAATAAAGAGATGACCCACGTGCATTGGATGAACCAGGGCCACAATTTTATTTAATTTCACATCAAGGATCTGCAGCAAAGCTTAACAGCCATGGGGCACTCAGTTGAGGCAGGGGTAATGATGCCACCTCCTTCTCACTGCATAGTTAAGGGCGAGCCTACTTCTGCCCTGGGTGGAAGCAGAATATTACTGTTTCCACCTTCCAGTTGAGGGAGGCCCTCCCAACCTGCTGCCCACAACTCTGTGTTCCAGGTGAGCCTCACAGAAGATCCTTTGGCTATTCCCTGGGTTTCACAACCCTAGAGGACATTGAATTTCACCATAAAGGTGCCTCTCAGGCAATTCACCAATGATGTCTTGCTGATCTGATTTCCTCTAATGCCCTGTCATAGTGCCTGAGCTATTTAAATTGAGCCCACTCTGGCCAATTTCTCCTCCTTAAATCATAGGCAAAACAAAACAAAACCACCTTGCCAAGGTCTATCAGCCAGGTGGGTAAAACATTCCTACTTTTCCTTTAGCTGACTAGTAATACCCAATAAGTAATATACAATGTTCAGTGCAACAAAAGTGAGGAATAGGGCCTAATCAAGATGATGCAGATTTATGTAGTCCTTGGTCCCACCCAGGACACATGGACCCTGACCTGGTTCACACATAATGATAACCCAGAGTATGGGTTGAGTATGGGTTGTTGTTGAAACATGGGTTGTTGCTGAGTCATGGGTTGTTGTTATGTGTGAACCCTGAACTATGGTTTAACTATGGGTTGTTAACCACGAGCAACCCAGAGTTCACAACCCAAGAACAAACCATGGGTTCTCTTCCTGGGTTGTTCGTGGTTAACAACCCATAGTTAAACCATAGTGCAGGGTTCACACATAACAACAAGCCACAATTCAGCAACTCACAATTCAACAATAACCCATAACTCAATGACAACCCATACTCAACCCATATTCTGGGTTGTCATTATGTGCAAACCATGCTGTCATCCATGTCCGGCTTCACCCCCCCCCCCCCGTTCCATTCTAGAGAAGAAAGTGGAGCCCTATTCTCCCCTTACCCATTCAAAGTGGTAATATCTTTCAGTAAGCATGGAGGCAGGATTTCTTTACAGAAAGGAAAAAAAGTTTCTCAACTGTACTTTCGACTGATTTATTTTGGGTGTGCTAGTTAATTTCTTCCCCAGCAGGTAATATTCACTCAGAAATTGCTTTGTTGTCCTCTATCTTTGGTTCCTGCTTGAATTGTTTGTGATCCTCCCCTGCCCTTGCTCTAAGTGTGTAAATTTAATTTCTCCCCCAGAGGGTGATCATAGTAGTTTTCTTTTTTAAGCCTTCTGTTCTTATCTCCTGGCAATATTCACACATTCTGTTTTGCAGTTGACCCCTAGTCAGCTAAAGAAAAGGAGGTGGGTTCTGGCTAGAGATGCATAGAAAGAGCGGATCCTAAAATTTGAGAAGGTTGAGTGTGGGGAGGGGAAACACTCCATTGCTTTTTGCTGTTTTCATTTCCGATAGTTTATCCAATATCTAAATTGGAAGCAGCAGGTATCTGATCTGAAAATAAATTGTTTCCTCTCCGCTTACTTCTCAACCTTAGTGTACTAGAATTGCTGGGAGCCTGTGACTCCATCTGCTTAAAAGACAATCCTATCAACATTCCCTCAGAATATTTGTGGCATTGTGCTAGACTAGTGTTCAGATTATTGTTCTCTAAATATGGATGTTGTTGTTAAATACTGTGCCACTAATTAACTGGTTCTTGACAGTTACATAAGCAAAATAGGCACATCCCTTCCCCCAGAAGCCTTTACCGAGTACTAATGACCCTGAACTTGTTTTCATAATGCCACCAACAGTTGAGATATACTACTTCCCCCCCTAAATATAATAATAGATACCTTATTAATCTTTTAAAACTTTGTAAACCACCCAGAGAGCTTCAGCTATTGGGCGGTATAGAAATGTAATAAATGATATTAAATGAAAATGAAATTATTACCTTATTTATTTATTTATTTATTTACTGTACTTCTGAATTGCCCAGTAACTGAAGTTCTTTGGGCGGTGTACAACACATTAAAAACATATAGTACAAACAAAACAAAATAAAAACAGTGGAAAATAAAATGAAGACAAAACTACCAGCAAAGAATAAAACTATTACAGCATCAAAAAACCAAATTAAAACCACCAGCAGATGAAAGGCACTAAAAGCAGTTCCTAAAATGCCTGGGAGAATAAAAAGGTCTTCACTTGGTAGCAGAAAGACTATAATGTAGGTGATAGGCGAGCCCCTCTGGAGAGGGCATTCCAAAATGGGGTGCCACAATTGTAAAGGCCTTCTCCTTAATAGCCACTTTTTGCTTAAGTATTCATTTCAAAATATTTCTATACCTCTTGTTATGTACAACACATCCAGTCAGTATACAACAGAAAAACCCCTACAATATCAATATATATCATCAATAAAACAAAGCATTACAATACAACAGAATCAGTAGGCCATAAAATAGAAATCATAGTGACATGGTCATGAAATGCTGAGGCGAATTAAAAAATATATGTTTTCAGCATGCATCTAAACTGTAACAGAATAGAAGATTATTTGTAAACTGTAACATAGTCAGCATATATGTTATATTTCTGGGTGGAGAATATTAGAGTGGGTTTCACCACAGAAAGCACCCTCTTCCTGGTTGTCATCAGATGGACATCTGCAGAATGTGGCACAATCAGGAAAACCGCTGATGAAGATCACAGCAGTTGGGCAGGTCTATGTGGGAGAAGCCATTCTCTCAAGTATCTAAGTCCCAATTGTTTAGGGTCTTATTTACTTTGTGCTAAGTGCCAGTTGTTGTGCTGGCTAGACTGTCAGTCTAGGACCAAGGAGAATGGGCTTCAGTTCCCCACTCAACATGAAATTCACCTGACAACACTTCCTGAAATGCCCATGTGACCACATGATGTCATGTGTTCACATGATGTCATTCCAGGAAGTGCTGGTGGACTGAAAGACTATCTGTCAAGAAACCAGCAGTATTGCGCACAGGTCGGGATGGGAGCAACACAGTCCGGGGTGGCTGGCCGACAAGAAGGTGGAGCCTTCAGCAGCAATTTGTATATACAAAATGAGATCTTGAGTAAATTACAATTTCTGTTGGGGTAAATCCACTGATCAGTACTCTCAAAACCCATTTATTTCATGCTGAAGTCTTGTCCATTGAACGTGCTTAACTTTGGCTGGATGATTCCCATTGTTTACTCTGTGACAGCTGAATGTCAAATTTTAGGAGTTGTGCTTCTTTTGGCAGGTAACCATTAAAGAGATGTTGGCGAGGCTAAAAACACGTGTTCACTTGTAGCTAAATTACACGGCATTCATCATACCAATGTTTCTTACGATGATGGACTAATGTAGTTGTAATGTGGATCCAATTTTATTTTTTAAAAAATCCCACAGAATCCTCCATCTCTTGTCTGGATTTAGTCTGTCTTTGCCTATCTGACTTTGGCTGCATTCTAGTATCTTTGATGTGCATGGTAGAAAGAGACTTGGTAAGTAGATACTAGTGTTTAGGGATGAGCAAAGCTGCCCTTCAGCCACTTAATTTAGATGTCTTTTATTTGGTTCAGGTTCAGTTGCTCGGTTTTGTGTAATGTGCCTTTCATCCACTGAATCTATTTAAATTTAATTAGGTTCAGTCTTATTAGGCTCAGAGAGGAATTGTTCATACCTCACCAATAAAATGAAATTAAAAAAATCAGCTCTTTGATATTTTAGTTTTAAAAGCCTGAAACACTTTTTAAACTCCTCTGACAGTTTTGAAAAGGCAGATTTTGCTCTTAAAACATGCTTTTGCCCGCTGTGAAGCTCCCTGCCAAGCATATAGAAAGTGTCCAAGCCTGATCTCATATTTAGAAAAAAATACTTTTCAGGCCCTAGATCTTGTGAAGTCCATAATACTTTCCCATGCACAAATGTATTGTGCCATTTACAGGTTGACAGTCTACAAAGCCGGTGCGGTTAGAGGGTAATGTTTTGGACTTGGGCTGGTGATTCCTGGGTTCGAATTCACACACAGCTATGAAGCTGGCTGGGTAACCTTGGACAAGTCACTCTCTCTAGGGCTAATGTACCTGGAAGGGTTGTTTTTAAATATAAAAATCAGAACCCTAGATTTGCTACCTGGAACTCACTGGAGGAAGGATTGGATAGAAATGTGGGGGGAAAAACAAATATTATTATCCTCTGCAAGTCAGTGCCGACAACACAATCTGATTCAGTATAAGGCAGCTTCCTATGTAGGCTGCGGCATGGACAACAGGGCCTCCCCTGAAGATCGTAATGGCCTGGAAGGTTGGTGCAGGGAGAAAAATCCCTTGAGAGCTGCCTCTGGATAACTGTTCCTAAATGTTATGAAGGAGAAAGGGAAGATCCAATGTACACATTATGATAAATATGCATGCTGGAAACAAAAATACAGACTCTGGTGACTGTCTAGCCTGTGCAGATGATGTCATAGTTCTTCTGAAGTGTTAAAAGAGAAAATAACGACGAGTGTTCTAAAAATATACACAGACTTTCTTGATTTTAATAATGCATATACCTGAAAGGAAAGCTTTGAACCTTGCTGTGAATCTCCTCTCCTCACGGAAACCTCTCTGCCATCCTCCCAGAATGACTGAATGAAATTCAGCAAGCAGGCCTAGCAAAAGTACCTGGCATCTTCGGGAACCTGGTGAGAGCTAATGTTTACTGATTCCAGCTCAGGATTGGCTTAGATTTTATTGGGTGGTGGACAGCAGCCACCATTTTAAACTTCCCACAATTCCCACTGTTGGTGGCAAGACTTCCAGGAAGCATATGTGGCATGTGTTTTGAAGGCCAGCCAAAATTTGTGGATCCCTGTCTCGGGGGGTGGGGGACACACACCTGCAATTGCTTTCAGTGTGCCGGTCCTGAATACTTACTGTGCAGTAAGGTTTCATAAACCACTTCAAAACAAACACAGTTCTGAAATGTGGTCTCTCGAAGTAGTCTACCTTAAACTGGTTTAAGGCTGACCCTGAACTTCCCCCCCCCCCTTTAATTGTCTAAGCACTGTTCACAATCCATTCTTGAAAAAAGGCGTTCAAGCCTGAGGCTGAAAAAGAGCAGCAGGAAATGGAGATACAGGAATTCGGCTTCATCTCCCCCCTTTCTTGTGAGTTTGCCGCAGTTCCTCTGTAGGTCAGTATTTGTACTCCCTCAAACCAAGTCCTGAAGCCATCACAGTGGGATGCTGCAGTAGAGCAACAGGAAGGCCAGAGTTTAGCTTTCTTGAATTTGATCACTTAGCTGCTGTTTATGAGGCAACGCAGCTTGTGTGGTTTACAGACATGCCAGCTGAGAGAGTCTGCCTTGTCTGTGGAATTCACTCATTAAAACCTATTTGCGATGCTAGTGCTTGAAAAGTACAACAGCAACAAAGAAAAACTCACAACAAACAAAACTTATGATACACTCCTGATTTTCACTTACGGAAATCACTAGATCTCTCCAATCAACGCTAACAGGATCATGTCCTTGTTTGGGATATTCTAATATGCAGTGGCAGCTGGTGAGGTGGTGTGCTGGGAAGTAAAAGGTTGCCTGCTACTTTGTGGCTATAGAGGAAGATTGACCTGACATCCTTACCAGCAGCTATTGAGTGATGGCAGTGGATGAAAAGAGGCTCCTAAGTCAGCATGGAGCAGGTGTATGATTGCCAATGGACTAGCAATGTCCAACCTAGGCTCAAGTCATGTTATCAATGGCCTTTGAATGTGTGGAATTATCTAAATTTGCATTAAATGCGAACAAATTCTTTGCCGTATCTACTACAAAGAGCCTGACATAGGCCTTATTATAACAGCTGTTAACACAAATTCAACGAAGGTCCAGACAGTTACAAATATACGGTAGAAGCACCAATGCTTTTCACAATACTAATTTGTATGTTTTAGCAAGACATTTGGAAAACACACACACACCAATGTCATTGTTTTTGGTAAGTGCTCTCTCATAATCAAGTAGCATAAGAATGTTTCTCCAGTTATTACACATTGACTCACTCTGGGGACATAGGATGTACATGAGGCAAACGAATGATGCCTCACCTATAGCTATTGGTGCTAAAGTGAAAGCAACAGTGAGTACTTTGTATGCATTTGGAAATGCATTTCTATTAAGGTACAGGATACCAAGGGCATTATGAATACTGTTCTTCTTTGTCACCAAATCATTGGATGGTGCCCAAACAGACCTTTTTTTAAAATAACTGTTGCTTCCTGCACATAGGCTACAAAATCAATATTGGTCAGTTTTAACAGAGGCATCACAGCCTTATCTTTGAAAAATTAAGCAGACGTTAGAAAGAGTATGTAGACAGCTGGAAGATACATAGCATTAACATGCTTCACTGTCTGATATTACATAGACATGAACCTCATTAAAAGCTCTTTTCAGCTGAAAGTGTGCTTTTCATTGCATGCTACAAGACTGGGGCAATTTGGAAACCCCTTTCCTAATGTGCACTTTCCCTCCATTTCTCTTTCACTTTCCCAGTATTGTTTGCTCCCCTCGCCGGATCGTCACCTTGAAGTGGTGAGTGGGCTTGCGTGTTCCGATGAATCCTGTGAGCAATGCCGTCGGGAGCTATGTACTCCCAGTAGGGTCACCCATGGCGGTAAGGTCCGGGCAGAGGAACCAGACAAAGAACGATCCAAAACATAAAGTCCTCAACGGCAGAACAGGCGGAAGATAATTAAACCTAAATTACAACGGCTGTGAAGGCGGATGAAGGCTGCAGCAGAGAATGGTTTTCCAATCGTCAGGGTAACCGTGCCATTGGATCTCTGCCATACTCTGTCAAGTTTGTGTGGTGATTCGTTGTGCACCGATCTCCCCACATAAAACAGTTTCACGCACAGGCGTCTTCCAACCCAACCCATCCAACCCAACCCAACCCAAACAAACAAACAAAAAAAGTCCCATGGCGACTGGCGAATGGCAACGGGGGCAGGACTGTGAATCTGGAAGCCCCTAGTCATGGACCAGCACATGGGCGGTGGATGCAGACTCAGTCGCCCTGTTCAAGGAACGAGGTAGTCGAGCAGCTCGGCAGCTGTATCCATGACTGAGCAGCCCTATTTAGGATCCACTCTGCTCACCCCGTATGGGGAGGGGGCTAGAAAAGGTGCCCTAAACATAGTCTACCTCTTTCTCCCCTGACTGGATTACCGCGTCCAGTGGGGTCACCATTTTAGCGGTCGAAAAAGACATTTGAATTTTGGAACATGGAATATACGGACATTGCTGGATAACATAGATAGTGAACGCCCTGAGCGTAGGACTGCTATTATTGCAAGGGAGCTGAGACGGTTTAAAATTGACATAGCAGCACTTCAAGAAACTCGAAGGGCAGGAGAGGGACAGCTGAAAGAAGAAAAAGGAGGTTATACCTTCTTCTGGAAAGGACTACCTGAGCAGGACCGACGAATACATGGTGTAGGCTTTGCCATCAAAAATGAACTAGTGAACTCTTTGTCAGAAGTTCCTACTGGCATTAACGAACGCCTGATAACTCTTCGATTAAAGCTCGCCAATAACCAACAGGTAACTATTTTGAGCGCTTATGCACCAACATTAGATGCTGATGATGACATCAAGGAAAGTTTTTACAGCCAGTTGGACACTCTCCTGTCAGAGATACCTAAGGAGGATAAAATTATCCTCCTGGGCGATTTTAACGCAAGAGTTGGGCGTGACTTTGATTTATGGCCAGAAACTATTGGAAAAGACGGAGTTGGTAATAGCAACCCGAACGGAGTCTTACTTTTGTCTATATGTGCAGAGCATAATCTCACTATCACAAACACGCTCTTTCGACAAAAGAATAAGTTTAAAACATCATGGCAGCACCCACGGTCAAAGCACTGGCATCTTCTGGATTATGTAATTGTCTGTGTTAGAGATCGCCGCGATGTACTTCTTACTAGGGCCATGGTGAGTGCCGACGACTGCTGGACAGACCACCGACTAATCCGGTCCACAATGGTTATCAACATTGCTCCCCAACGTAGGCTTCAAGGAAGGAAACCAAGGCGTAAAATGAACATCCAAGTCCTTCAAGATCCTATTAAGCAAACTCGTCTTCAATCACTTCTTAAGGAACATCTACCTACGGAACCTCCTGACAACATTGAGGACCATTGGTCTAAGCTGAAAACCTCCATTACTGCAGCTTGTGAACAAACTATTGGATATGAAACTAAGAAACATCAGGATTGGTTTGATGAAAATGACAATGAGATTAAATATATAATTGACCAAAAAAGGAAAGCCTTCCAAATATGGCAAAATGATATTAACTGCGCTGCCAAGAAAAAAACCTACGCTAGCGCAAAGGCTGAGGTCCAAAGAAGAACAAGAGAACTTAAGAACGCTTGGTGGAAAAAGAAAGCTGAAGAAATTCAACAACTTGCAGAATCTCATGATGCACGGGGCTTTTTTAAGGCCACAAGGGCCATTTATGGACCAAAAACCTATGGTACAAACCCTTTACAATCAAAAGATGGCACCAAACTCTTAAAAGACAAAGAGTCTATTGCACTGCGTTGGAAAGAGCATTATTATGACCTTTTAAATCGTAAATCTAAGGTGGATAATGAGATTTTTTCGCAAATCCCGCAAAAACAAATTAAAGAGGAACTTGCAATACTCCCCACTTTGGATGAAGTAAAAAAAGCCATTAATCAAATGAAGAACAACAAAGCTAGTGGACCAGATGGGATTCCTGCTGAAATTTTTAAAGAAGGGGGCCCCGAACTTGTACAACATCTTCATAAACTCATCGAAAAAATCTGGATAAGAGAAGAGATCCCAGAAGACTTCAGGGATGCCATAATTATCACCCTCTTTAAGAAGGGTGATAGAACAGACTGTGGAAACTATCGGGGCATTTCTCTCTTAGCAACCGCAGGTAAAATATTTGCTAGGATTCTCGCAAACCGTCTTCTATCTATTTCGGAAGAGATCCTCCCTGAAACTCAATATGGTTTCCGCCCCTCTAGAGGGACAGTAGACATGATTTTTACTGCACGTCAGCTCCAAGAAAAATGCCGGGAGCAAAATCAACCCCTTTATATGGCATTTATCGATCTGGCTAAGGCCTTTGATACTGTAGACCGTACAGCTCTCTGGACTATCCTTATGAAAATTGGATGCCCCAATAAATTTGTGAATATCTTGCGACTTCTCCATGACAACATGACGGCAATGGTTTTGGACAACAACGGCTCTCATGGTGCTCCATTTAAAGTGGGATCAGGTGTTAAACAGGGATGTGTTATCGCCCCAACATTATTTGCCATTTTCATCGCCATGGTTTTACATCTTGTCAAGGGGAAACTTCCCACCGGTGTGGGAATTATATATCGAACAGATGGAAAGCTTTTTAATCTCAGCAGGCTGAAAGCAAAAAGTAAGGTAATTACAACCTCCATTGTGGAACTTCAGTATGCTGATGATAATGTGGTCTCCGCACATTCAGAGGATGATCTCCAAACTATCCTAAATGCTTTTGCAGAAGCATACGAAAAACTTGGTCTCTCACTTAACATCAAAAAAACCAAAGTGCTTCATCAGCAAGTGCAAGCCAATCCTTTGGTGATGCCATCTATCCAGCTTGGCGGGACAATACTGGAAAATGTCGATCATTTTCTCTATCTTGGCAGCTATCTTTCTGTTACAGCTAACATCGACAGTGAAATCCAGCATCGTCTGAGCTCCGCAAGTGCCGCATTTTCTCGAATGAAACATAGAGTGTTCGAGGATCGGGATATTTGTAAGAAGACCAAAACACTGGTTTATGAAGCCATTGTATTACCAACTTTATTGTATGCCTGCGAAACATGGACTATCTATAAACGTCACTTCCACCTCCTTGAAAGGTTTCATCAACGTTGCCTCCGGAAAATCCTGCAAATTACTTGGGAAGATAGGCGAACAAATGTCAGTGTACTGGAAGAAGCAAAGACTACTAGCATTGAAAAAATGATCCTTCAACGCCAACTTCAGTGGACCGGTCATGTTGTTCGAATGCCTGACTGCCGTCTCCCAAAGCAGTTACTTTACTCCCAACTCAAGGATGGAAAGCGGAATATCGGTGGTCAATATAAGAGGTTTAAAGATGTTCATAAGGCTAATCTAAAAAAATGCAATATAAACATCGAAAACTGGGAAGCTCTGGCCCATGAACGATCTAAATGGAGGTTGGCCTTTCACAAAGGTTCCATGGACTTTGAAGAAGCCCGAGTGCAAGGTGAAAGGGAGAAACGTGCTAGGCGAAAAGCACGTCAAATGAATCCTTTACAGGACCATCTTCTATCTGGTAACCTGTGTCCTCACTGTGGGAAGCTGTGTGGATCTAAAATTGGCCTCCACAGTCACTTACGGACCCATCGCTAGAGTCTACACAATCTTCTTTAGAATTTCCTCCTTTTATCCCGGAAGACAATCTTACTCGGTCACGAGTGATCGCCTGATGATGATTGTTTGCTATACCATTGTCATGGCATATTTGGCATGCCTTGCCCCATAGCTCCTCAAAAAGGCTGTCCACCTTCCCTCTCATTTCTTTCAGTGTAGAAAAACAAACAAATACAATTTCTGCAGCTGAGCCTAAATGCAGGGCTGGATTAAGACCATTATGGGCCTGGTGCTGAGGATTTTGGTGGGCCTTGCCCCCCCCGCCGCCCCCGCCAATCTCCCCGCTCCTGTTTCCCATCTAAAGTTGGGGAGAAGCCCAGTTATTCCACCCCGATTCTCCTCCTCCTTCTTTTTATTTTTACACCGGACTTTGCAAAAGAGTGCTATCTACCTCGCCTTTTCCTAACATCCCCTCCTAATAGTCTCCCCGCACCCCCGGGCCCGGATCTAGAAAATACAACCGGAATGCGCGGGGTGGGGGCGGGATGGAGAGATGAAAGACGCATCGCTGCCTGTCTATCCCCTCCTCTCCCCTTCCCCATCGAAGCTCCCACCCAGCCACCCGCCGCCGCCGCCTCTCCGGGTCTGGGAACTACCCAGAATTGCAACCAGGGTGGGTGGGTGCCATGGGGGCGAGAGAGGGGTAAAACAGAGACCGCGCTTGGCACGGATGGGGAGTGGCGGGGGGCAGGGGAGGGAAGGCGGGAGGGAGGGAGGAATGGGGCGGGCAGGCAAGGCAAAGGGGGCTGAGATCGGCGTGGTGGGCGGCTGCGGCTGCGCGGTGCCTGTTACGTTACCTCGTTCAGCAGGAAGGTTGCGCTGGAGTCAGAAAAAGACATAGACGGGCGGGGAGGGAGCCGGCCGGCCGGCGAGGCCCGGGGTGCGGTGCCAGCTGGGAAGGAGAGAAGGAGGGAGGGAGGCGCCCCGCCCCCGCTGCTTTCCCCGCCGCGCCGCACCCGCTTCCAACAAGCGCCTTCCTCGCTCTCCCTTCTCTTGCTCTCTCCTCCTCCTGCCGAAGATCGCTGTGCGCGCCTCTGCGCGTCCCTCTCCTCTCCTCTCGTCTGCCTGGCTCGCCTCCCCTCCTCCTGCTACGCGCCGTTCCGATAATGGACTCGGGGATGTGCCAGGCGCTATATAATCACATTAGTGGGGGGCTGCTGCCTCTCTCCCTGCGCCTCGCTCGTGTGGGTCGGCCCTTCTCCATCGTTCTCCGGCAGCGTGGGAATCAATCAATGGCAACAACCGGCCGCTCGGCGTGCTCGCCTTGCTCTGGGCTCCGCCCCGGCAACGCCCCGCAGGACAGGTGAGCCGGAGCGATTGGTGGGCCTATTTTGGGGGACGGGCCTGGAGCTGCCGCTCCAATAGCCCCTACCTTAATCCGGCCCTGCCTAAATGCATCTCCTTGCTCTGTAGTACTGAGTCGCTGAGGAGTGTAAAAATAACAAATTTATTTCACGTGAAAAGCTAAACCTCTGCAGTTGATTGGCAGTGCACATTGGCTTTGTAATCCTGCTTCCTCTGTTTTGAGGGCTATTTTGTCTTGTTGCTTTTGCAGGATAATTTAGAACACCCATTATCTTATGAAACATCAGACATATAGTTGTTGCAGTGGCCTGTCCACCTTTGCTTGTTTCAGGTGACTGCCTAAGTAAGATTGACTAACATTATGCTTTTTGGTGAAATAGGTCACATAGAACTACAGTCATGCCTTGGATTGAGAGCATAATTCATTCCGGAAATGTGCTTGTAATCCAAAACACCCTTATATCAAAACGAAATCCCCCCCAAAAAAAATTGTACAGAGATTTTTAATCTAAGCCATACTACAGTACTTGTATTGCAAGACGTCGCTTGTATTTCAAGTAAGTAAGTAAATAAATAAATAAATATTTAAAAATTTGCTTGTCTTGCAAAACACTCTCAAACCCAGTTACTTGCAATCCAAGATATTACTGTACACTGTATTGGATTACAGTGTTAATGCAGGGAGGTTTTCCCAATATATAGATATATATTACTTGCATGCATCTTTCAACCTCACCATCTAAAAAGCACATTTCTTGCAAAAATATAATATCAAAGCTAATGAAAGACTCAAAAACATTGGGGTCTGATAGCTCACTAGATTTTCCTGATAACATTGGCACAGTAGCATTTC
This sequence comes from Shinisaurus crocodilurus, assembly GCA_021292165.1. Taxonomy (NCBI): domain Eukaryota; kingdom Metazoa; phylum Chordata; class Lepidosauria; order Squamata; family Shinisauridae; genus Shinisaurus; species Shinisaurus crocodilurus. Next base: position 113,931,635 of record CM037879.1, read on the forward strand.
ACAAGGATCTAAGAAGAACTAAACCCATAGTCAGATGGAACGTTGAGCAGAACATCACGTGCTGAGTCAGCAGTAAGACTGTTAAACTTGTGCAAGGCTCAACAGGATCACCTTTGTTGACAAACCTGACTACAACCGATAGGCTTTCTATGCCAGCAGAATCAAGTGTTTCATCTGTTTTCAGACAATAGAAATCCACCTCACAGTTTCTATATGTTGAATAAATGTGTTCTGTGACCATGCATTCTATGACAGATATCACTTCATTTTGTATGTTTTGAGAAAGGTACATTGCATTTTTATTTATTTATTTATTTATTTATTTATTAATTATATTTATACCCTGCCTTTTTTCCTGCAAGGAACCCAAGGCGGCTTACACAATCCTCCTCCTCCTCTCCATTTTATCCTCACAACAACCCTGTGAGGTAGGTTAGGCTGAGAGTCAGTGACTGGCCCAAAGTCACCCAGTGAGTTTCATGGCCAAGCGGGGACTGGAACACGGATCTCCAGTCCAACGCTCTAACCACTACGCTACACTGGATCTCTGCATTGGCAGGGTTACCTTCAAGTATAGCTTTTAATTCTGGATCTTGTTCCATTGTGTAAAGTAAAGTAGCAATGAACAGTCCTTCACTACCACTGTCAGCTTTTAGAACTTTTAAAGTAAAAACTTGGGTCCATGGAATGACCATCTGACAACTCCCTACTGTTCTTGAACTATGCAGCAGAGCAGGAAGGTACTTTTTAAGAATGATGCTTTACTCAAAACCCGCCTATGTTTGAAAACCCAATGGGAAAGTGAAATTTTAAAATATTCAAGTAATCAATGAAATAAAGTGTGAACTGTACACTGCTAACAAATTAATGGGTCCAGATGGTATCCATTCTATGGTTCTTAAAGAAGTCAAATGTGAAATTGCTGATCTTCTAACAAAAATATGTAATATGTCCTGAAGATCAGTCTCTGTACCAGAGGACTGGAGAGAGGCAAAGTGATACCAATTTTTAAAGCAGGGGGATCTGGGTAATTAGAGACTGGTTAGCTTAACATCAGTTCTGGATAAATTGGTGGAAAGCATTATTAAAGATGAAATTATCAAGCATATAAAGGACAAGTCCTGCTGGAAAAAAATCAGCCCAGCATGGATTCTGTAAAGGTATGTTTGGTCTCATTAGCCTTTTAGAGTTCTTTGAGAGTGTCAATAAACATTTGGACAGGGGTGATCCAGCAGACATTGTTTACTTGGACTTCAAAAAGGGCATTTGACAAAGTCTCTCACCAAAGACCCCTGAGCAAACTTAGCAATAATAGAATAAGAGGAAAGGTCCTCTTATAGATTGGTAACTGGTTAAAAAACAGAAAGCAGAGAGCAGGAATAAATGATCTAATCTCACAATGGAGGGATGTAAACAGTGGGGTCATAGGAATATAGAAAGCTGCCTTATACTGAATCAGACCATTAGTCCATCTAGCCCAGTATTGTTGACACTGACTGGCAGCAGTTCTCCAGGGTTTCTAGCATGATTCTTTCTTGTCCCTACCTGGAAAAGTCAGGGATTGAACCTGGGATCTTCTGCATGCAAAGCAGGTGCTCTACCACTGAGCTATGGCCTCTTCCTGAGGTTCCACAAGGATCTGCATTTGGACTGGTGCTTTTTAACTTGTTCATAAATGATCTGGAATTAGAAGTATGGCCAGATTTGCTTATGACACCAGATTATTTAGGGTACTTAAAACAAAAAAAGAATTGTGAAGAGCTCCAAAAGCATCTCTCCAAACTGGGAGAATGGACATTAATTTGACAATGGACTTTCTTGTTACTTGGAATTTACAGACTTCATGAAAGGATATTGTCAAGAAGGAAGGTCAGATTGGGTAAACCCATTTAAACAATTTGATGGAGTGGATTTCTCACCCATCCCTAGGCCCCTGGGCATGGAAATGGATGGGGGGGGGGGATCCTTATGTAACCACATTTCTATTTTACATTATCTTTGAAATGATCCATGATGGAGACAGAGCTGCAATGATTTACTGTGCAAATATGTAAGGGGAGTATCTATGTTATGGGACATCAAGATCTTCTGTTACATTGCCAAAGATCACATAGAGAGATTAACTGCAGGTCTAATTCGTTTTACGTATTTCTCAATTTTCTCCAGTTAGATCCTTTTGAGGCCATCCTGTTTACCCATAACATGACTAATGAGAATGGGTAGCTGTTAATGCTTCATGCTGCCATGTTCCCATATATATTGTTTCCACTTGTATGGGCAGCTCTAGTGGCTACACTTTGATAAAGATTTTAAAAACATGCAAATCTAATTTCTACATACCAGTCCTAGAGACTGGTGATATATCAGGATGAGCAAAATTACTCTTTGCCAGTACAGTGAACCAGTTTATTGTGTCAGACTACATTTATTTAATGCCTGTCATGCAGTGCTCACACAAAGTGTAATGCATGCGCTACAAATAATTCTGGTCTGCTAAAAATAATATCATCCTTTATGTCTGGGGTTCCATGTCCATGTTCCATTGTTCCATGTCACAGACAAATCTAAAATGCCGTTTAAAATGCAGACATAGAGGACTTGTTTTCATAAGTTTCTACTTTGCAGCAGTAGTGATAGCAGCAAGAAGAAGAAGTCCACCCAGATAACATTAGTTATTGGGCAGATTAGAAACATAATAAATAAATAAATAAATAAATAACATCTGTGTTCTGGAGCTAGCTCAATTTGTAGCCACAATCCAGCAGCCAGGACTGCATGCACCAAAACGATATTGGAGGGGGGAAATGAATTCAGTTATCTCCATTGTTCTGCTTTCCCACCAAACAGTTGCTTGATTGGATTTATCCATTCTGGAAGGGCAACATGCAGAGACGTGGGCACTCAGCACAAAGCTTGTTGAAATAGAACATCAAATTTTCTTAGGGTACAATTATCTATGTATGCAACTATCTTGGGGCTTAATCCTGGCTCTTTAAGCCAGGGTGGGCAACCTGTAGCCCCTGCCAGGGGCAGGAAGAGAGAGAAAAGGTGGTGGTAGAAAGAGAAAAAGGATGACCTACCTACTTTTGGCTCTAGTTCTGCCCATTGCTGGCTTCGGTCCCACCCACTGCCAATGTGTGGCCCCCAACAGAATATCCATAGGGGAATATAGCCTTCAACAGAAAAAAACAAAAACCGTTGCCCACCCCTGTTTTAAACCAATGGCAGAACTCTTGTTGATTTCAATAGGATTGTATTATATTCTGAATATTGATATGTTGTCATAGGGCTGGTTCACACATACTTGTACGCCACTTGGATTGTGGGTGCATGATGGCTCATCCTTAATCAGCTGGGTCCAATGAAATGCATTGTGTTTGAAAAACTGATTTGTGGTTTTGGCTCTTCCCTCCAGTGTTATCAGCTTCTATGTTCTTCTACACCCACAGGTGTTTAATTACTAGGGACATTGGAGAAATCTGCAATGGACTCATATGAGCTCAGATTTCTATGAATCTGATCCATGGATTCCGTAGACTTGTGGACCTTTTTTTTACTTTCTGTAATTTTACACAAATTTAGTTTAGAAAAATACAAAGATTTTTTTAAAAAAAACACACCACTGACTGAAAATACACATTTCCCTCCATAGACTAAAGTGTGAAAAAAAGCATTTTGGGGGGATTTGCGTATTTTTAAGGGAAGTGCAAATTTGCGCAAATGTGATGAACAACACATTTGTGCAAGAAACCGATTTGGTCAATGAGCGGACGACGGAACGAAAGGCGCCTGAAAATCCTCAAAACGCAGACGGAACAGATTTTACAAAGTCTGTACATACCTACTAACCACAACATGGATTTCACCACACCATCGCAAGGTACACAAGCATTTCAAAGGGTATAGGTTCAAGGATGTGCACACCTGCTGTATAAGTATCTACTGTGCCTACCTTATAAATGGTAAAATGTCGTAGAGCTGATCCTGGAAAAAATCTGAGCAATATGTGTCAGCTAAATGTAATGGTAGTGTCACGTGCAGAGCCGGATTAAGGCCAGCCGATGCCCTAAGCACAGCCCAATAATGGTGCCCCCTCGGCCCTTCCATTGCTTAGCTGGCAAGACATTAAGACTCAATCAGTGCTGAAGGTGAAATGAGACATTAGAAACTCAGTTTTCTTCAAGGCCATCCCCCATGCCAGAACACAGAACTATATTAAATATAATCTGTTTTTTAAAAAATTATACTTATTTAACACTAAATAACAGCAAGCAATATAAGCCACTTACTTATAACTAGGGCAACAAAAAGAAATACAATTTTTCATCATTGTTTTATGCATTTTTAAAAATAAAACTGTTATAAGGGGGGAAAATGCTAATACAAAAATTTGTGGTACTCCGATATTCTGTGGTGCCCCCTTTCCATTGGTGCCCTAAGCATGTGCTTATATTGCTTAATGGTTAATCCAGGGCTGGTCACGTGCCACTCTTTGTGGCACTCTTTGTAGTCTCACATGCCCTTCACAAGCGGTCCCACAGCAGTAGGAAAGGCAGCCTCCCTGGCTGTAATGTCTGAATTAGGTTTGGGATGCACTGTGATGACCTTCAGATGCAATTCAACTTTTTAAGAGGTCCTGTGGAAAATGTGAAGCTCTTCGTCAGGCAAGCTGCAAGCAGCACAGGTGCTGTTTGGATGACTGAACTTTCAATATGAGTGTTTAGTCTGCAATGTCAGGGGTCAGAAATAGAAGCTGCATGGACGATGCAATGAATGAAACAGCAGCACCTTTACCCTGCCTGTAGAAGAAAGGAACAAATTTCTTGGCACAAGCTGCTTCATAGAGATCTGGGAGCAGCAGCATGGAAGAGCAGCCGCATTATTATGGGCAGGAGGGAAAGTGGACTCTTCTTTAGCTGCCTTGCTTGTGTAAGGCAGATTTTTTAAAAATATATATATATCTGAAATGTTAAGGAAAACTTAATTCTGACTTCATATCAGTTAGATTGGTGGCACTGTAGATAGGGACTTATCAGTAGTAGCCCCTACCTTATGGAACTCCCTCCCAAGATATGTGTGGTTCACCCCCCTCAGTTGAGATATTTAAAAAAGCTTTGAAAAGCCACCTGTTTTGAATGGATTTTGATTGATATGTTTTATTGGGCATGTTTTATCACTTTTGTGGCTCTGAAAATGTTTTGCATTATGTTTTTAATGTACTAATGGTGTTTTGTATTTTTCATTTTTTAAGCTTTATTATTACATTATTATATATTTATTTTTATACGTTTATTTGGTTTGGTGCCTTAGGTGCACTTGGTCCAAAAAGGCAGCTTATAAATATTTAAATCAGGGGTGGGGAATGGTTCTATTACATCAATTAATTAATTAAGTAATTAATTTCCTGTTACTTAGCTCATCAGCTCTCTCTACATACTGCCCTCAATAATCCGGAACTTGATGTGTGCTATAAGTACAGAGCAGGAGAGAAGAAGCTACATGGTAGTGCATTGCATCATGTCTCCAGTTAGAGATGTACACCCACTCCCATTTTTTTCTGTTTCCCCCCCCAGGCCTTCATATTTCTACTCCAGATGACTCAAATAAGTGAGCCAAGTTACCTGCCACAGGTGAAGGAAGGAAGAAAGACAGGAAAGGAAAGGGAAAGGGAAAAAGTAAATGGCTAGTTATATCTATCTATCTATCTATCTATCTATCTATCTATCTATCTATCTATCTCTATATCTGATTAATTAAAATATTAATTAACAGATTAATTAAAATGTTGCATCATCTGATTAATCAACTGCAATTTCTTAATCACATGACAATTGCAGGATGGTCAGGTGATGGAACCGCAACAGGTCTGTGAGCAGTTACCTCACCTGGGACGTATTTTTGTTTAAATCCTTCCTCTTTGTCTCTGCAGAGTACGGTATACCTAATATTTTCTCAGTTTTGGACATATAGGACCCAATTTAAAGGTGATGCTTGGCAGGCAGGCAAGAAGAACTTAATTACATTACATTACATTTTGATACCCCCAATAGCTGAAGCTCTCTGGGCAGTTTGCAACAATTAAAACCATAAATTACAGCATGAGGAAACAAAATATAAAGCTTTTAAAACTATGGTATAAGACCCGGTAAAAACCACCAGCAGGGTAAAAAATACAATAACAGATTTAAAAACAACAAAAATGTGCCCGTGTGAAGTTGTGCGTCCCTGGCATCTTGCTGAAATTAGGCTGTCAGCTAATAGGAATACAATATTAACACACAAAGAAAGTAAAAGAGGGTCCAAAACAGCTGTAAAAAGATGCAGAAGCACACATTAAAAGGACAGGTGCTCATATTGGTGTCCCCAGTGCATTTCAAAAGTTTTTATCAAAGAAAGCTATACATAGAAGTCCTTCATAAAGCTGCTCAACAAAGCTGCATGCTCCAGTAACCCCAAGCCGACTTAAAGTGTATGTGTATAATCTTAGCAGCTATCCTTTTTCTGTGTACTTATGCAATGTTAGCAACCTAGCACAGCACCCACTTGTGCTAGGTATCTCTGGTATGCTAACAGTGCATACCCAGCAAAGCAATCTGGTTTATATGAGTGATGGGGGAATTCAGATTCCAAGATATGGTCCGAAGGCATGAAACAACTGCTTTGCTAAAGCAAAGCCAGTTTCGGCCTGGTGAGTGCCTGGATGGAGAATCAGCTAGGAATCCCATGTATGCTGCCTTGAGTTCCATAATAGAAGGAAGGATATAAGTACAATAAATAAAATAATGGCAATCTTGCACCACATGGGTAAGTTCTTGCTCACCCAGTATCACATTTCAATCAATCCGAGTAACTCACATTCAAAGTCACAAACTGCCATACATCTGTGGTTATGAAAACTGCAGCGCTCATGCTCAAACATAAGGAAATAGCAAATCTCAAAGGAGGAGGAGGAGGAGAAGGAACGAAGGAGAAGTGGTGCCATTGCTTCTTGGAAGAGACCAATGACTTTTGTCTTCACCTTTTCTCCTAATGCTCCATAACCATAAGCATTATTAAAGTGCATTACTGTGAAAATAAAGCCAGTAGAAGACTGGCTCACTTGGTAAGCCTTCAAAATCATATATCTTACCCATAGTCAGTAATTTATTCTTTGAACTTTACAAACCTGTCTTGACCTCCCTCATCATTTCAATTGAAAATACTGCTGCAATCATAATTTTGAATCAATCTCCATAGATGTGCCAAGATAAGTGGACAGTATTTTATGTAACTAAAAATGAGTTCACATCAAATAAGATTGAAAATTGAATTAACAGAACCAATGTACTTTTACATGACTAACAAAATAATAAATTGGCATAGAAAGAAGAAATAAGAGGAATTCCAAAGAAATAAATTGGCTTCTCAACTGAAAATACTGGCATATTTTACTAAACTAAAATGGCAGTTCTACATGTATCTCATCTTGCTTAAATTATATGCTGCTAAAGGGATTAACATGTTACCAAACATTTCATATTTTTAAAAATTAATATACGGTTTAATTTCTCCTTAAGGCTAAAGGAAGGTACACAGACAGGCATAAGGTCAAAAGGAGCTACACCTTTATCAGCTTGGAATCAGAATTTTAGAGGTGAATGTGGCCAAAATCCTTACCTAACAATTCTTTCAGTATGCAACCCAGATCAGGAGTTATGTTGGCTACATTCCAACTTTCATGAACTATATTGGACTTTACATCAAATCAGATAGACAAAGGGTCAAGAATACTGACTGGAATAATTTATGCAAAATAGAACATCCTAATGGTTCAGTTAATTAGCATACTTTGTTATGTTGCATTATGACAATTTTGCTTTTGCTTTTCTTTCATTTATTAAAGATTATATAAACAGTGAGTTTATATACCCGAAGACGATCGAACACGGGTTAGAGCTGCATCTTCAGCCTACCGGGTGGCGGTGAAGGCAGCAAAAAAGAATTTCTATGCTGCCTCCATTGCGTCTGCAGAGTGCTGCCCCAGGAGGCTGTTCCAAGTGGTCCGGAGTCTGGTCGGTCCAGTTGCTCCGGACCCACTGGAACAGTCAAAAGCCTCCTGTGAGGCTTTAGCGAAGCACTTCGCAGATAAAATCGATCGGATTAGGAGTGGGATATCGTACGTCGTGGACACAGGGAGTGAGCGGGAGGAGGCCAATGGCAGACCGGTTTTGTGGGATCGGTTTCGGCTTCTTCCTTCTGATGAAGTGGACAAGGTGCTTTCATCTGTGAGGCCGACCACCTGCTTGCTTGACCCTTGCCCGTCCTGGCTCATCATGAGCTGTAGGGAGAGACTGGGTGAGGGGATCAAGGCGGTGGTGAATGCCTCCCTCGAGGAGGGAGTGCTGCCATCAGCCCTCAAGGAGGCAGTAATAAGACCACTTCTAAAGAAGCCCTCCTTGGATCCCCAGGATTTAAACAACTTTCGCCCAGTCTCCAATTTACCATTTCTGGGCAAGGTGATCGAGCGGGTGGTGGGTGCTCAGTTGAAGGCACACTTGGATGAAGCCGATTATTTAGATCCGTGCCAGTCGGGCTTCAGGTCTGGACATGGGACGGAGACGGCCTTGGTCGCCTTGGTGGATGATATGAGGAGGGCTTTGGATAGGGGCGAATGCTCCTTTCTAGTCCTCCTCGATCTCTCGGCGGCTTTTGATACCGTTGACCACGGTATCCTCCTGGACTGTCTGGAGGGCTTGGGCTTGGGAGGCACTGTATTGCAGTGGTTCCGGTCCTTCCTCTCTGGAAGGTATCAGAGGGTAGTTCTCGGGGAAGAGGCTTCGGACCCTTGGCTGCTCACTTGTGGAGTGCCGCAGGGTTCCATCCTCTCCCCGATGTTATTCAACATCTACCTCAAGCCGCTGGGAGCTATCATCAGGAGGTTTGGGGTGCAGTGTCATCAGTATGCGGATGACACGCAGCTCTACCTCTGTTTTAAGTCCTCACCAAGGTTGGCCGTTGAGACCCTGTCCAAGTGCCTGGAGTCAGTGGCTGGCTGGATGGGAAGGAATATGCTGAAACTGAACCCCGACAAGACCGAGGTACTTCTGGTGGGGGACAAGGGAAGGTTAGGGGATGTTGACCTGGTGCTGAATGGGGTACATCTACCCCTGAAGGACCAGGTCCGCAGCTTGGGGGTCATTCTAGACTCCCAGCTGTCCATGGAGGCTCAGGTGGCAGCTGTGAGCCGGGCAGCGCTGTATCAACTCCATCTGATACGGCAGCTGCGCCCCTACCTTCCTAATCACCTGCTCCCATCAGTGGTTCATGCCTTGGTCTCCTCTCGCCTAGACTACTGTAATGCGCTCTACGTGGGGTTACCCTTGAAGACGGTCCGGAAGCTTCAGCTGGTACAGAACGCGGCGGCTCGCCTGATTAAGGGCAGCCGCCGGCGTGATCACATCACGCCAGTGCTTAATGAGTTGCACTGGCTACCAGTTGCTTGCCGAGCCGAATTCAAGGTGTTGGTTTTGACCTTTAAAACCCTACACGGCTCCGGCCCAGCTTATCTCAAGGAGCGCCTCCAGCAACATCAAGTAGGCCGCTCAACAAGGTCTGCCACGGACGGCCGTCTTCTTATCCCATCAGCCAGAGCAGCCAGGCTGGTGGGGACTAGGAAGAGGGCCTTCTCTGTGGCGGCCCCCACATTATGGAACTCCCTCCCTAGTGACCTTCGCCATGCCCCCTCCGTGATGAGCTTCCGCCATGCATTAAAAACATGGCTGTTCAGGCGGGAATATGGGGTGGGTTAGGTTTTTAATAAGAATTTTTTATTTTGTTTTAATCCTAATATTTTATTGTGTTTTACTGTATTTTAATTGTACATCGCCCAGGGTGGCCGGGTGACCGGCCAGATGGGCGATTAAAAAATATAATAAATAAATAAATAAATAAATAAATAAATATAAGCCCCAACTCAGAGTAGGGTTTACAGAAACCGTCATTTATGATGGGCAAAAGTCACCATGTGGTGGCTTTTACCTGGCATTCTCCTGTGGTGATGCATTTAATATAAAGGTGCCCCCATTGGATCATTTTTTATCTAAAATATTGTGAAGAGTTGATTTTTTAAAACTCATTTTAAAACTGAAGGGGAAAATTTTGTAACCAGTGATGTTTCCCAATGATAGATAATTGTCTAAACTCATTCTCAGACATTATTTTGAATTTTAACCTTCTAGCAATCTCAAAGCGTTTTTGTAATTGGTGGAAAGAGTCTTATATTTAATGGGGCAGAAGTGAACTAGATTTATGAGATGTTGGTTAGGTCTGGACTGTTCAGGATACTATGATGGCCTTCACAGAAGCCATACTTGAATGACTGGGTTCAGGCAACACAATAACAGGAGTACAGCTTGAGTGCAGATGGAGAAAAACTCCTAGTGGATGCAATCGATGCCCTGGTATGTGCCTACAATCAGGTATATTTAAAGGCAGTGAGGGCAGCAAAGAAACATCTCACTGTCTCTTTTTAATCTTCTATCTGCCGCCTGGTGGAGCTTTTCAGGGTTGTCCAGGGCCTATTATATGCTGGCCCCAAGGACATTCTGGTCCCCTCTGAGGCCCACTGCAATATATCTGCTAAGCACTTCCAGGAAAAAAAATCTCTTGTATCTTCCAGGACTTGCACTCCTCTTGAAGGAACAGATTCATAGCTCCTCCTTGAGCCATCTTTGTCACTTGAGGCTCAAGTGGACTCAGTGGCATGGAGTGCTTTCTACCAGCTCCGGCTGGTGACCCAGCTATGCCCCTATCTGGACAGGGATAGCTTGGTTTCAGTAATCTATGTTCTGGTAATCTCTAAACTAGACTACTGCAATGCACTCTACGTGGAGCTACCCTTGAAGCTTGTTCATAAGCTGCAGCTTGTACAAAATGCAGCAGCCAGATTAATCACTGGGACCAGATTAATCTTGCACTGGCTGTCTGTATGCTTCTGAGCCTGATTCAAGGTGCTGATCTTAAGCTATAAAGCCCTACACAGCTTGGGACCACAGTACTTGACGGAATGCCTCTCCCAACCACAATCAACCCAGACACTACGCTCAACATCTGGGGCCTTCTTCTGGCTGCCACCTCTGAGGCAGGCTCAGAGGGTGGCAACAAGGGGGAGGGCCTTTTCTGTGGTAACCCCCCAACTGTGGAACAAGCTCCCCACTGAGGCCTGCCTGGCACCAACTATACTATCTTTTCAGTGCCAGGTTAAGACTGCCTTCTAAGTTGAAGCATTTAACAACTCTAAATAGTACATTGTGGGGTGGTTATGTCAACTTTTTTACAGGTTAGGCTGTATTAACTTGTTTTAGTTATTTGAGTCATTTTTAAATTTGGTTTTTAATTTTTAAATGTTTTATTGTGTGTATTTATATTGTATTTTATTGTATTTTTATTTATTGTTGTAAACCACCCATAGAGCTTCAGCTATTGGGCAGTATAGAAATAAAATTAATAATAATAATAACCCACAAGCATTGAGTATGGGTTGAGCATAGGGTTGAACCATAAGTTATTGTGTTGTCTGAACCCAGCTATGCTAACAAACCATGGTTTGTTAATCACAAACAATCCATGAAGAGAACCCATGATTTGTTGTTGGGTTGTGAACTGTGGGTTGTTCATGGTTAACAAACCATGGTTTGTTAGCATGACTGGGCAGACAGCGTGATTCCCCACGCTGAAATGTGAACCCACATTTCAACAACAACCCATGGTTCAACGACAACCCCATAATGAACCTTTGAGTTTGGGTTAACCTGTTGTCTGAACCAAGCCAAACTGTGTAGACAGTAGACATTTGTTCCTTTAAACAAATTCATCCCTTCATATAATGCCACTTCCCAATATCTAGGACATACCTATATTACAGACTTAGGATAAAGAACTGGGCATGTTTAGCCTTCAGAAGAGGAGACTGAGGGGAGATATGATAGCACTGTTCCAGTACTTGAAGGGTTGTCACACAGAGGAGGGCCAGGATCTCTTCTCGATCATCCCAGTTTGCAGGACACGGAATAATGGGTTCAAGTTACAGGAACCCAGATTCCACCTAAACATCAGGAAAAATTTCTTGACTGTTAGAGCAATAAGACAATGGAACCAACAACCTAGGGAGGTGGTGAGCTCTCCCATTCTGGAGGCATTCAAGGTGCAGCTGGACAGCCATCTGTCAGGGATGCTTTGACTTGGATTCCTGCATTGAGCAGGGGGTTGGACTTGATGGCCTTATAGGCCCCTTCCAACTCTACTTTTCTACGATTCTATGATTCTATGATACATCCAGCCAGAGGGCTCCTAGCATTACCAGTGAGAAGGCATTGTGCAACGATTCCATATTTTCATTCCTAACAGATTATCTGTGATAAGAGATAAGATAAAAGAAGTGATGGGGAGAATGGGAGAGTTACACGTTGTAGACAATGACATCTGGACCCCCTGTAAAATGCCATGAATGAGGCAGGGTGATGGTGTCCTAAAAGCCTCATCTGGAATCACCTTTAAACTAGTTTAATAGTCATTCACTCTCTCCAGAGAATCCTGGCAACTGTCATAAAGTAATTAATTAATAATTAATAATTTCAGCACCATTCACCAAACTCGAGGCAGTATCCAATGCTGCCTGAGCACCTATGAGACCTGCCAGCAGTCACAACAGGAAGCTAGTGCTTCCTAAAGCAACTGGAAATAAGCTGAAACACCCGTTTCTGGAACAGGACAGATCAGCAGAGCTCCCTTCAGCTTGTTTCTGTGGTTGCTTTAGGAAGCACTAGCTTCCTGTTGTATCATTGGTGAGTCCCACTGGCACAGCACAAACAGTGGAGGCACAGGGGTAGTGTTGGATACTGCCCCATAATAGTGTTCTTTATGGGGGATCAGTAAATTGCATGCTAAGGCTCCCAACTGGCTTGTTTTAAACTGGTTCAGCTGATTTTTGTTAGTTTGCCTTTTCCATTTTTAATGGTCATCTCAGCGTCTAAGATGCCATTTAATATCTGCATGTAGTTCAGTAAACTGATTCTGTGCAATTGGTTGATGGCCATCTGGCATATGGACGGTGACATCAACGGTTCACCAACCATCCCCTCCACTTTGAACTGGGACAAGGGAAACTTCAGTTAATATTTTGTATTTAGATAAATGGCAAACATTTTAGACTTGTGCATATCTGATACAACTGGTACATAGTAATGGTGCTAAAGCAACATAAGAAAAGCAATAATGATAACAGCTGTTCCTTTCAGTCAAGGAAACAAGCTTACAGCATAAAACAATTAAGCTTGGTATTTTAACAACTGGCTTGTCTCCATACAAGGGAGATTAGACAATACCTTGACTATGTTGTTGACCTTTTATGTGGATGTGATGAATGGAAGCCACAAAGTGAGATATTTATTGCCATTATTTTTTTCCCTTGGTTATCTTTCCCATCACCAAGTACTGTACATCTTATTCCCTAACTATCCATTGGGCATTTAGACTGCAGTGTTCAGCAGCAATCAGGATGCTGAGCTGCAGTAATAAAAGTCAGAAATGAGATGGTGATTTATTCTTGGATGAATTTCACTGAATGGACAATATATCTAAATCAGTGTCAAGAGCAGCACATTCTCTGATAATTAGTTAAAATGGTTGGATATTAATTTCTAAGGCCATCTTCACATTACTGCTTTTCATGGTAGTGCAGAGAAGAAGGGAGGGTGTAATAAACCAGATCTCCCTCTTCCTTCTTCCTCTTTCTACAGGTCAGGCATCTGGATGCACACTGTGCTGGTGGTGCAGTCTCACAGAGTCAGGGCAAAAGGAAAACAGCAGCCATGTGTCCCAGCACAGCAAGCATGCAGAATGCAGGAAGGAAATGCAATGAGAAAGCCAGTGTGGTGAGAGTGTTGCACTGGGATTTGGGACATCCAGGTTCTAGTCCCCGCTCGGCCATGAAGCTTGCTGGGTGGCTTTGCGGCAGTCACTGACTCTCAGCCTAACCTACCTCAGAGGGTTATTGTGAGGATAAAATGGAGAGGAGGAGGATTATGTAAGCCACCTTGGGTTCCTTGCAGGAAAAAAGGTGGGAATATAAAAACAATAAATAAATAAATAAAGCTCCTTATGGAAGTTTCTTAAAAATCCACCTCATTGTTTGTACCTGGGAAAGTTACACTCTTAAACTTCTCTCAAATTCCTACAGAAGTTTTGCTTAAGTAGTCCCCTCCCTGCTCCCCCCCCCAACCTTAAATTTGGATATATGCTTCTTCAGTAGCAACTGTTCAAAATTTCATTTTGGGGTGGTTGTGGTGGGCAGAGGCGTAGCGTGGGGGGTGCAGGGGGGGCCGGCCGCACCGGGCGCAACATCTGGGGGGGCGCGCTTGCAGTGGCGTAGCGTGGGTTGTCTGCCCAGACCTGTCCCCGCCGCCGCCGCCGCCGCCCCAGCGCGCGCGCTCCTGCCCCGCCCCGATGGTCAGAGCGCGGCCGGCGAGCGAGCGACCAACCAGCCCCGCCGGAGCTCCATCGCGCGCTCCTTCCTACCTTGCCCACGACAGGACTGCGGCAGCGCCCACCCCCGTGGCCACCTACCCCCGCCTCGCCCATTGGCTCGCCTCCCCTCGGCCCCGCCTCTCTCATTGGCTGCCGGGGATGTCCTGCATGCGCACCCACCCACCCAGCCCTCGGAAGGTGGTCCTGCCGGGCGGCCGCCGCGAGCCGAGGAGGAACCGGGCGGGCGGGCGCGGGGTGAGAATGAACGCGCCGGAGCGGGAGGGCTGGATCGCCGGGGAGCCCACAAGGGGGAAAGTTTAAGAAGAAATGCGTTGTAATTGCAAGTGAGAGAGAGAGAGAAAAGAAACATGCCTCAAAGATGAAGAAAAATAACTTTACAAATAAGTAGGGCAGTTTACCCAACTAAAGAAATTGGAATCTATTAATCGCAGATTTTAGTTGGTTTTAAGTGACCAGTTCATTAAGTTGGAATAAACCTGCATATTTATTTATTCTAAGCATTTTTACCCCACCCTTCAGCAACAACAAGAAAAATACAGTCCCTGCCTGCCCACGGGCTTACAATTTAAAAGACACGACACAAAAGGAAAAAGGGACGAGGAGGGAAGAGCCAGTGTGGCGTAGTGGTGAGAGTGTTGGACTGGGACTCGGGAGATCCAGGTTCTAGTCCCCGCTCCGCCATGAAACTCACTGGGTGACTTTGGGCCAGTCACTGCCTCTCAGCCTGACCTGCCTCACAGGGTTGTTGTGAGGATAAAATGGAGAGGAGGAGGAGGGTTCTGTAAGCCGCCTTGAGTTCCTTGAAGGAAAAACGACGGGGTATAAATGTAATAAATAAGGAAACTAGTGAATTTAGGCACCAGTTGTTAAAGTTATGTAGTACTTCTCAGTGACCAGCAGGAATGGAAACAGTTAAAGGAGGGAGATGCCCAATGGAGCTGGTCTTTCAGCAGAGCCAATGCAGTGATCCTGCTTCCCATCCCTCCCTGTAGAAGTGCTCTGGACAGTGAAGTGTACCATATAAAGGCTTCTTCTTAAGGCTGCAAGGTTTAGGCTGCAATCCTATACCCAGTTTCCTGGGAGTAAGCCCCACTGAATTCAGGAGGACCTACGTGCTCTTGAGTAGACATGTATAGAATTACACTGTTTGCCAATTACTTGCTTAGATGAATTGATCCCAATACATTTTTAATTGCCTAAAATGTGTCTCTGAATCATTCGCAGATTTTAAAATATTTTAGAAATTATTTCCTACAACCGCAGATGGCAAGCGCCATCTTAAAAGAGGCATTCTCTCCCCCCCCCCGTGAATCATATCAGAAGAGGAATGCCTCTTCTGATATGATGTCTTTTGTGATGCCCCCCCCCCCCCCGTGAATCATCTCAAAACAAAGGAAGTATCCTTTTCTCCATTTACAACAGTAGTTTCTTTTTCTCATAGCAGCCATTCCACCAGGCTGCAGCAGAGGGAGACTCGAGTGCTCAAATCCATGGGTTAGGGGGCGCAAATTACTTGCCTTGCCCCGGGTGCTGACAACCCACGCTACGCCACTGGTGGTGGGGGATGATGTCAACTTTTCCTGATCCAGAGAGATAAGGTAAGTGTGGAAAAAAAGGAAATAACATCCTCCCAGCTCGATGTCCACCATTCATACAGTTCTTAGTTGCCATGGGGAACATTTTGGATAAAAAAAAGGCCTGCCCAGGCAGATGGCGGGCACGAGATGGTTTGCTAGCCAATATTAGTAAAGAGGTGTTATTCCTAATCAGAACAGACACTGCTATCTTTCTCATGCAAATGTTACATTCTAACTAGCACTTCCAGAGCCATTACAATCCCAGTGATGAATTCTCCCTGACAATATGGAGTTGCTAGGCAACACCATTGGTCAGCTAGCTAGTTCTTACTAAAACAGAACAGTCTTTTAAGATGTGATGGTGATTCCTTTCCTTTCTTTTTCTTTTTCTGGATGCATGCTGTCATTTGAAATGTGATTGCAATTTCTGTTAGGATGAGGCTTTTCATGAACCGAAAACAATTGGACACATCAGCTCCTGCAATAAAATTCCAGCCTCCCCCCCCCCATATTGGGACACATATTCTTTTTCTCTCTCTCTACAGCAAAGGTGGCATGCCTGACAATCTGAGGATGGTAATTAGCATGTTGTTAGGATGTAAGGGATTTTAATGGCATAACTGGAAGGTCGCCCACATATCCCTAGGAAATTATAAGCAGAGATTCTCCAGCTAAAATTGATAACCAGATGGATAAGTATGAAGCTAATGTTCTTTCTTCTGGGGCCAGAATGTCAAAGTGAATATCTAATTAGGTTTTTCTTTCTCCAGAGCCACTTGCCTGAACCATGGAGAGCAAAAATAAATCAAGTATCAGTTTAAAAAATGCCTCCGAAAAAAACACAGGCAAGCATAAAAGTCATTTAAATTTATATTAGAAAAACAGGGTGAAGAGCCGAAGCTCTGCTATTATAAGAGATAAGAGTAAATAAGGTCCCTAGCTCATTTGATGCAGTCTGGAATATAATAAAGCATGATTTACATGGCAAATCAGAATGCACCATGAACTTCTGATCAATATCCAAACTTCTGATCAATATCCAAACTTCTGGGATGTCTGAGTGAAAAGCTTTATGGTTATGCCATTCAGTCGAGAAGGTGAGCAAATAGGAGCCAGAAGACAGCAATAGACCTGGAGATGGGAAATGATTTAGACCCACCTCAGCCACGGATGCACTGGGAGGGTTTTTTTGAGAACCTTTAAATTGGAGTTTTCTATTGTAAATTGGGAATAATACTTCCTAGGTCTCAATCTGTTTAAAGTTAGCCATATGTATGTCCCATTGAAATTGGATGTAATCCTATGCATATTTTGACAGAAAAAGTCCTACAACTCCCATCATTCCCAGACAGCATGGCTGGTTGGGGAATGCTGGGAGTTGTTGTAGGCCTTTTTTCTATCTAAACATGCATAGGATTGCATCCTTAGTTACAGTAATACCTTGGATTGCAAGTAACTTGGGTTTGAGAGCGTTTTGCAAGACAAGCAAATTTTTAAATATGTATTTTTTAAAAAATGACTTGATATACAAGCAACGTCTTGCAATACAAGTACTGTAGTACGGCTTAAATTAAAAATCTCTACAAATTTTTTTGGGGGAATTTCATTTTGATATAAGAGTGTTTTGGATTACAAGCACGTTTCCGGAACGAATTATGCTCTCAATCCAAGGCATGACTGTACTTTGCCCCCCTGATTTCAATGGGGTTTAAGAGTGACTAACTCTAGTTGAATTGGAGTGATGATGTTGCTATGGGAGCAAGTATAATGGAAGGCTCTAAAATAGTCTTTCCTAACCTGGTGCCCTGCACTCATATCATCCCCAGCAATGCTGGCTGAGGATGATGGGAGTTGCAGTCCAACACATCTGGAGGTTACCAGGTTGGCAAAAGCTGCTCTAAAATATGGGTAGCAGCTGGGATCCCACAGGTGAAGCAAAGAATCTCCTTTGCTGAAGGAACTGCACTGGCTACCTATTCACTATTGGGCCAGGTTTAAGGTTCTGGCACTTGTGTACAAAGCCAGAAACAACTTAGGAGCAGGTTACCTGAGAGAGCGCTTTCTCCCTGACCAACCTGCCAAGTCACTGAGGTCATTGGAGGACATTTTCCTGGTGGTTCCACATGGACCTATGGTCTGATTGGAGTCTACCAGGAGAAGAGCCTTCAGTGTTGCGGCTCCATTTCTATGGAACTCCCTGCCTCTGGAGTTCGGGCAGGCTTTGACATTGTGTTGCTTTTGGCACCTGCTGAAGACCTCCTTGTTCAGATAAACCTTCTCTGCAATCCAACCACCATTTTAATGATACGTTGTTTCCAATGTATTGTTTTTGTTTCTTTTATCTGTTTTTATCTTTTTATTGTTCACCGCTCCAGAATCTGCTTAGATGGAGTGGTATACAAATACTGTAAATAAATAAATAAATAAATAAGCATAGGCTGCAGGGGTTGTGAGCAAGAGGACCTTTGGATCCACCTCAAGCATAATGTCTGCCTGCCTTTCCAACACTGTGTGGTTTTCTGTTCCTAGGTAGATAAGAGGTAATGGGGGAGGTGTGCTTACATATGTACTGTAACATGTACTGAAAGGACACTATTTCACCTAAGACTTTACTTGTGACTCACTTGAAAAAAGACTGTCTACTTCTGCTCTAAAACATATTGCATATAATAAACTGTATTATTTTTGTTGCACAGTATAAACTATAAATTATAGATGCATGCACAGAGAAAGAGAGAAAGAATTTATTTCAGATTCCCACTTATGTGATCCCAGTCAATTGATCCAGTCCTGGTTTACATCAGAATAAAACAAAGCAAGGAATAGGCTAACCAGCATATTCAGGATTTTTGTTTTTGACATTTCCATGTAGGTACAATGAACGAATGAAGCTTTTGCTGATGGCAGAGAATCAGAAGTCCATATATACAATGCTGGGCTCCACATAGCAGAAAGAATGCTATAATAAGTAATGCCAATGAGTGTACAGGTAGTGACCATGTAGTTTGCCCCTACAGACAAGATGTGTGCAACAGAATCTCCAGAGCATAATGCAGGATGTTAAATCTACTTGATTGATAGACGGAATGTTGGCAAGGACAACTCGGTTGACACTGTTTCAGTACTACTGGGGGGCTTTTAATATCCATCTGTCTAGCCAAAGAAGCAGATGTGGCTAAGCAACAATGACTTTACTTTAAGCACTGAACATTTAAAGGGCAGAAGCTACATCAGTGCATCACCCCCCTACTGCGGCACTGCGGTATTAATGTAACAGCTTGTGTTATGTTAATATGTTAACGTAGCAAAAAAATATACAAAGGGTTAGTAAAGCATTTTTTAAAGAAAGGGTGTCCTTAAAAGGTATTTCATATATCCAGGAATGATCAAATTATGAAATAATATTCACTGCAGTTCATAGGCACAATAGACTTCAAATTCTCTCATTTTCCTACTCCAAAAACCTAAATACCTTTACCTCTGTACCACCAAGAAAGAAATTTGTGCCCAATAACAATTAAAGATTAAGTGCACAAACTATTTTATTTATAACCCAGTTGTGATTAACGCAAATTTAATCCCATGAAATGGAACGTTTTCTGAACCCGGCCATCCTGCATTATGATGCTTTTCCTTTGGCTTTGGCAGGACTTGGCCACTAATAATGTGAGTGCTATGAAATTGATAATTAAGTCAAATGTCTTTGGCCATTGGGACAATAATCTCATAGCCACCTGCAGGGTAGAAAAAAAGGATCAGAATTTGTTGGATTTGTCTGAGTGTGGGCCAGAGAAAGTAAAAGCAGTTCTGGGGTGGGAGTAAGACATTTCTGGCATGGAGAAACAAATGATCATAGAATCATAGAAAAGTAGAGTTGGAAGGGGCCTACAAGGCCATCGAGTCCAACCCCCTGCTCAATGCAGGAATCTAGGTCAAAGCATCTCTGACAGATGTCTGTCCAGCTGCACCTTGAATGCCTCCAGAGTGGGAGAGCCCACGACCTCCCTAGGTAGTTGATTCCATTGTCTTATTGCTCTGACAGTCAGGAAATTTTTCCTGATGTTTAGGTGGAATCTAGGTTCCTGTAACTTGAGCCCATTATTCCGTGTCCTGCAAACTGGGATGACCGAGAAGAGATCTTTGCCCTCCTCTGTGTGACATCCCTTCAAATACTGGAAGAGTGCGATCATATCTCCCCTCAGTCTCCTCTTCTGAAGGCTAAACATGCCCAGTTCTTTCAGTCTCTCCTCATAGGGCCTTGTTTCCAGTCCCTTTATCATCCTTGTTGCCCTCCTCTGAACCCTCTCCAGTTTGTCTATGTCCTTCTTAAAGTGAGGTGCCCAGAACTGGACGCAGTACTCAAGATGAGGCCTAACCAGTGCCGAGTAAAGGGGAATTATCACTTCCCGCGATTTGGAAGCTATACTTCTATTAATACAGCCCAAAATTGCATTTGCCTTCTTTGCAGCCACATCGCATTGCTGGCTCATATTCAGTTTGTGATCTACCACAATTCCAAGATCCTTCTCACTTGTAGTATTGTTGAGCCAAGTGTCCCCCATTCTGTAACTCTGCATTTGGTTTCCTCTCCCTAGGTGCAGCACTTGGCATTTATCCCTATTAAATTTCATTCTGTTGTTTTCGGCCCAGCGCTCCAGCCTATCGAGGTCACTTTGAATTTTGTTTCTGTCTTCCAGAGTATTAGCTGTTCCACCCAACTTTGTGTCATCTGCAAATTTGATAAGCATTCCCTGTACCTCCTGATCCAAGTCATTAATAAAAATGTTGAAGAGCACCGGGCCCAGGACCGAGACCTGTGGTACCCCGCTCGTTACCTCTCCCCAGTTTGAGAAGGAACCATTGATAAGCACTCTTTGAGTCTGATTCTTTAGCCAATTGTGGATCCACCTGATAGTTGTTCCATCTAGCCCACTCTTAGCTAGCTTACTAATCAGGATATCATGAGGCACTTTGTCGAAAGCTTTGC
Source organism: Shinisaurus crocodilurus (assembly GCA_021292165.1). Lineage (NCBI taxonomy): Eukaryota > Metazoa > Chordata > Lepidosauria > Squamata > Shinisauridae > Shinisaurus > Shinisaurus crocodilurus. The sequence goes on from CM037879.1 coordinate 113,952,722, forward strand.
TGAAGTCCAGGTATATAATGTCCACAGCATTCCCACAGTCCACAAGGGAGGTTACCCGATCAAAAAATGAGATCAGATTAGTCTGACAGGATTTGTTCTTGACAAATCCATGCTGGCTTCTAGTAATCACTGCATTGTTTTCAAGGTGCTTGCAGACTGACTTCTTTATAATCTGCTCAAAAATCTTCCCGGGGATTGATGTCAGACTGACTGGCCTATAGTTCCCAGGTTCCTCCTTCTTGCCCTTTTTGAAGATGGGAACAACATTTGCCCTCCTCCAGTCGTCTGGCACTTCACCTGTCCTCCATGATTTCTCAAAGATAATAGACAGTGGTTCTGAGAGTTCTTCTGCCAGTTCCTTTATTACTCTAGGATGCAGCTCATCAGGCCCTGGAGATTTAAACTCGTTCAGAGTAATCAGGTGCTCCTTGACCATTTGCCTATCAATCTCAAGCTGCAATTCTGCCCCTTCAGTCTGCACTTCAGGTTTGCCAGGGGGGTCATAGACCCTCTTTTGGGAGAAGACCGAGCCGAAGTAGGAATTGAACACTTCTGCCTTTTCTTTGTCTTCTGTTATCAATTTGCCATCCTCATTGCATAGTTGAACCACCAGTTCTTTCTTCTGTCTTTTACTGTGCATGTATCTGAAGAAAGCTTTTTTGTTGCTTTTAGCATTCCTCGCTAACCTTATCTCATTCTCAGCTTTAGCCTTCCTGACACTATTCCTGCAGTTCTGTGCTACCTGCCTGTACTCTTCCCCTGTAGCCTGTCCTTCCTTCCACTTCCTATACGTGTCCTTTTTTGTTTTCAGGTCATCTTTGAGTTTATTGTGAAGCCACATTGGCTTCTTCTGTTGCCCTCTGCCTTTTCTCCTTGTGGGAATTGTTTGCAATTGTGCCTTTAAAATTTCCTTTTTTAAAAACTCCCACCCCTCCTGGGCTCCCTTTCTCGTGAGAGTCACTTGCCATGGGATCTTACTAATCATTGTTCTGAGTTTGTTAAAATTGGCTTTCCTAAAATCCAGGGTACGTGTTTGGCTACACTCAGCTTTTGCTTCTGTTAGAATCAAGAACTCAAGTATAACATGGTCACTTTCCCCCAGAGTTCCCGAAACTGCCACTTTATCCACTAACTCGTCTCTGTTGGTTAGAATCAGGTCAAGGATAGCCGATCCTCTAGTTCCTTCCTCCACTTTCTGTAGGAGGAAGTTATCAGCAGCACAGCTCAGGAATTTCTTGGAGGGGCCATGTTTGGCTGAATAAGTCTCCCAACAGATATCAGGGAAATTGAAGTCCCCCATTACTACCACATCGTGCCTCCTTGAAACAATGGCAATTTGCTTTTCAAAAGTTCCATCCTCGTCTTCTCCTTGATTGGCAAATGATGGCAAATTCTCCTTGACCCAGTTTGGAATCAGCTCTGTATTTACAATTTTTCTTGGTGAGCATTCAGGGAAAAACCCCTCAAAAAAATAAAACATCTTGATTTGGGAGAACAACCATATAAAAAATTTGCAAGAAACAACCAAGATAATTGATTGACCTTAACAGAGAAGATACTCATGAAACTAAAGGCTACTTGGTCAGGCATTCTGTCCATGTGGTTCAGAGCAATCAATTATAATTTCAGTGAGAGGAGCACTTAACATTACATAACTTCAGCAAATACACCTACAAAGCAACTATAGGTTTGAAGTGTAAAAGCTAACCACAGAGTAGCAGAATCTTGTTTAACCTTCTGAGCCGGAGGAGATTTTCTTGGGGAAAGGTGCTTGATTTGTAATACAACCAAGCACTGTGAACTCAACAAATTTGTATAGTGAACCAGGTAATTACAAATTTTGCTGACATCACTAAGAATAACTGCTTAGGATCTGAGAGTGCTGAACTGCTTTGAGGCTATCACTGCATGTTTGTGTGCCTACTTGTTTTACTTCTGCTTAATCAATTGTATAATAATAGTGAACTCAGGTGCTTAGATATAATGGTTATGTAGCCAAAACAGGGCAACTTAGAATCAAGAGTGAGGTATTAGCATGCTCAGGTCAACCCCTAGCTTTGTAGAAGTGGAAAAAATATCTTTAGCGGTAAAAACACACATAAGGGCCCCAAAAAAGGGTCCCAAACTCCCAATAAGAACTGAACAGGCCCAGTGGCTACAGAATGCTGAGTGCCTGTTGGAGCCGGGGAGGTGGTGAAATGGGGAGAAACAAAATGGAAAGCCAGGGGGGTAGAGAGAATGGAATGGAGTATCCTGAAAGAAGTCATGGCTGATTGACTGGCTGGCTGGAACACTGAATGGGAGCACTCCAGCTCCAACGTTCTGTGAAAATGCTACTGGTCTATACAACCACAGGTCTCCAGTACTGCACCCACACCCAAAAGAAAGATGCAAGGCATGAGTGTTGGGCAACTAGGGACACACTGTTATTAACAAGAGATCTGCAGCTATGGAACCAACTGAGAAGAGAACCATCGGCTGACTTCCCACTGTTTGCCAATCTAACTGGGAACCTAACCCTGCCCTGAACCACAGGTGGTATAATACCTGCTGTGTCAGTCCATTTTGCTATACCTTCAGGTACTGAGGGAGACCTGTCCAAGTCACAACCCTTCCAAACCCCACGGTTTTACATATGTGACATGGACGAACCTCAAGGAGGATCCTTTCCCTGCCCTGCATATTGCACACCCAAGGGGGACAGGCCTAGGTAATCTCCAGTCACTGCAAAGGCACCTCAGGGCACTCCCAGTTGGCTTTTGCTGTTCTTCTTTTGCCAACACTGCTCACCACCATTTAAACAATGCCTCCCAATACCTCCCATGCCAATATCCCAACAGCCAGTACAGTACAGTACACAATAGGCAAAATAAACCCTGCTTCCAAGGCCAATCAGGTCCACAAGAAAGAAACCCTGAAGTGACCAGTCTTACTTATAGGAAGGGTTGATGGCCAGCCACCATGATAAGGAGTGAAGCAAAGAGGGCAGGGAGAGCGTTTGTTTATATAGCACCCCAAACCCCACCACTCCCATCAGGATTACCAGTGCTGTGTGTATCCACGCATTCCTTCCTGCCCCATCTCCTTCCAGAAGCAGGTGCAATATCCCCCCCCTTTCAGGTCACAGGAAGGAAAGGGAGTGCATGTCTCTCATCACAATGACAAAGACCATCTAAAGTTGACCTGGAACTTCCACTTGGGGAACTGGGGAATGCAAACCAAAAGTGCTTAAGGATGCTTCACCCATTAAGCATAGGGATGTCAGAGAAATCCACAATGGATTCAAATGAGTTTGGATTTCTATGAATCCAGCCGGTGGATTCTGCAGTGGACCGGCTTTTCCCGAGCTGTGCAAATTCTAGGGATTTGGGGACCAAGTTTTTTACTTTGGGGGGGGGTTGTGCAAATCTGCAGTTGCGCTAATGTGCACTTGCACAAGTGGAATGAAATTCTTTACATCTCTAACTGATTCTGTCAATGATAGAATGAAAGACACCTGACAATCTGTGAAACGCAGATGGACTGGATATAACGAAATGTGTACATCCCTAAATAGAGGATGTCTACATTTCCACAGTGAACTTACATTTTCTGTAATGTTCTTAAAGCAAACACATACTAAACATGTCCCTGACACACAAATGCATTTCAGACCTTACCTTCTCATGAATGTCAGCAGTATATATGCATGCTAGAGCAGACAGTTTATTAAGTAGTAGAATAGTCCTCTATCTGCTTCCATCTTCCTTTTCATCATGAAGATGTTGAACATTGGAAGATTCTGCACTTCACCTCTGTAGAATGGTAATGAGGAAGAGAGTCAGATGTCTAATGTAGGAATGGGCATCATGTGGCCCTTCCGATGTTGTTGGGCTGCAACTCCCATCATCCTTCACCATAGCTATGCTGGCTAGGGCTGATGATGGAGAGTTGCAGTCCAACAACATCTGGAGAGCCACAAGTTGCTCACCCCTGGTTTAATGGCATTCCAGTGACACCAATTCACTGATACCATGATGTGTAATCTTAGGCTGAACAACAAAGTTGGTACCTGTAGAATGAAGGTTAAAGGAAGATCATACAGCAAAAGAAGAGAAGATACATACAGAGGAAGAAGACCATGGAGATATTTGAATGTAAGGACAAGAATCTTAAAGACGAGGGGAAGCTGGTAAAAAGGACAGCACAAAGGAGTAATATAATTGAACTGACAAGCAGAAAATATTAAATGAGCAATGGCATTTAGGACAGAGTGAAGAGGCCTACGGGTAGAATCAGAAAGAACAACAAGAAGAGAATGTTACTATAGTCAATGTGGGAAATAGCAAGAGAATGAACTAAAGTCTGGTAATGTCTGTAGAAAGGCAGGAGCAAATTTTAGATGTATTAATCAGTTGAAAATTATGACAAGAACCTGAATCTAGGAAGAAGAGAGCAACGGAGTGAGCGAGAGAAATGCCAGGAGTTTAAACTTGAGAAGAACAAACAATCCTATTATCAAGAACAAGAGATAGTGACATAGAAGTAATGTTGGCTGCCGGCTGCCCTTTAATTGCCTAGGTCTGCTCCTTTTTAAATATTATGGTGACCTTAAAATTTTCTCACCGCTACGCCTGATTATCCAGGAACAGATCCCACGCAGTTGGGAGAACATCTAAATCAGGGGTGTCAAGAGTCAGGACAAATCCATCCAATTCATGGGCCAAATTCAGCCCTCCAGGGGTTTCCAGATGGCCATGCCCCCCATGCCCCCACCCCCAATCTCCAATCATTTGGTGGCTTCCCAGCTTTTGTATCTTTATTTTCCCCATTCCAAAAGGTTGAAATGCCTCTCCTAAGGCTTAGTTACTGTCAGTAAGAGCTTTAAGCTAAAGTGTGCTGGTATTTTTGGTATTTTTGGACCCGGCCCCCTTTTGCCCTTGGCCTTCCCCATCACTGGAATGCAGTCCCCAAGAGCTTCTCTGAAATCGAATTCAGCCCTTAGGCTGAAAGGGGTTTGACACTCCTGATCTAAATGATCCAATCATGAAGGTGCAGTGAATCATGTGCATCGTTCACATGGAATTAGTGCCTGCCTCCCATCAGGGTACTAATTTCATGGAATGTCCAACGTAATCAGATCTGTCCATGTAGCTGAATCATTCACACATAGCACCAAGTTATTTGGGAACAGCACATGAATAACCAGCTGTCACACTGATGGGAAAACATTTAAAGGACACCTATATTTTCTCCAGTCTGATTAGTCTCACCAAACCATTCTTTATGACTTCTCACCCAAGGCCACAGTGAAGTATGAGTGTTAGTTATTATCCTGTTGCTCTAGAGTTTTCTAAATTTAGTGTCCAGGCAGGATTTTTCCAATTTTACCTATATGTATGATGAGATCAAGGGTGGCTCTTCTGTTTATGTAGTTCCTCCCAATCTATACCTGCTCTACCAGCTATTCTCACTACACTTTAAAAACAAAAGCTGTCCTGGGATCCTGTGTATATTTGAATGTGGGATTTCCCCCGACTGTGGAATTGAACTCATACCAAAAAAGTGATTTACTCCTACTGAATTACCTAAGTGAATAAAACATATAGTAACAGATAGATTGTAGCAAATAGCAGCACTAGTTCTCAAGTAAGGCCCAGGCATACCACAGGTTTTGAAATCACAAAAGGAAGGCTCTACACCAATGACAAGTAAGGGTCACCATGCTGTCACTAATTTAGAAATATAGACGTGCCATTAATATTATTATGTATTCTGTTTAGTATAGACTTTATATTGTTAAGAACAATCATAAGCAAATGCCAGTACTGCTTAATAGGGAGAACCAAAGAAAATGAAAATTCACCAGTTAGCAGATACTGTAAACATTTCTTTCCTTTCCCCTGCCTTCACAGCATATGTTAAGAATATATATAGTATAAATTAGACCTGTTCTGAGTTATTGTTGCCTACTGATTAAATGAGCAACATAGAGCTGGGGAAGAGACTTGTAAATTGGAAAATGTCTCTTTCCTGAATGACCAAACAAGATCACTGTGATAAAGTTAGCTTTAGATCACTGTGAGCTTTAGATAACAATATCCTAAAGTGAAGATATCAAGACCTTGTATGCTCTAACTGGACATTGAGAATACACTAGAGCTGGTTAATAATAAATGGATTTATCGTGTCTTCATTCTCAGGCCACCAACTTGTTTTGACAAAGAATGGATCCCATAGGAAGGAGGGCTCTTTAGAAATGGAATTTAATTTACATTTCCAATAAAAGGCTGCAAGCTGTTAAGATCCTACACATGGCTCTATCTGGAAGACTGGGCTGCTGATGCTGACTGGTAACATGGAATTGTCCTATTTTGCAACACAATTTAAGCAAACTATGTGGACCCTGCTGTTATTGTAACACTAGTCTACAGATGTGTATGAACGAAGTCACATATGCATTAGTTTAAAAATAAAAGCTAAGCTGTATCCAAGTCAGGGTTAAGAGTGAAGAAAACAATTGCTCAAATTAATCCTTAGATATATTATTTCAACCAAATTAGAATGAAAACACTGAAGAGATTGTTTTGCCATATGCAATACAGAGAGTGAAATTAAAAGATAAATGCAAAACGTGCTGAATTATTTCGGGTGGGTTTTTTTAATTGTTGCCTTATTTCTTTCAATGCAACTGGTGGTTCATCAATGGTTCATTAATCTGTGACTCCTATGCCAATTATTATGATTACGGAACAAGTAAGACAGGCCAAATTTTGATAGTGTTAATTGGAAACTAACACTTCAGTTCTTGTATGAGATTTTCTGTCCAGGTTTTTTAGCAATTATATTGGCTTTGGAATGCATTTTTTTAAAGTGCTACATTTTTCATAATGGATATTGATTCATTTTAGGAGTGTAAACCCACACTGTCATTAATAAAAGCATAAGAAATACAATGGGTTGGAGTCCTATTCCATCCTACTCTAGCAGATGGCATGTTGTGCAAATATAATGACTTTTCCTCCCATTGCATGATGTCATTCCATTAATGCTACAATCCTAATCCAGCATGCTGGGTTCCATGAGTGCTAGGCTCTTGTGTAATGTTACACAACATATCATGTCACATGTTTTGCCCAATACATGTACCCTTACTATAAGGCCAGATTTCAATCTGCGGATTCTGCGTGTGCTGCACTAACAGGTGCACTATGTTTTCGTGGAACTGCCTGCCATTACAACTCTGGCATATCTGGATCCAACTCAATGGATGAGATCCACATCAAACTGAAGTCAATACAAGGGCTACCACTGTTTTTAATGATACTGGAATACAGCCAATTGCATCATTACGAAGCAAGCAATAGGGAAATTACAGAACAGATTTCTTGTAATAGCCACATGCTGCTATTTGCTCCTTTTTGCACAGCTGTCCTATAACAATCCACTCGTGTAAAAGAAATGCATACAACTATGTAAATCTGACTATACACACACACACACACACACACACATACAGGCAGTCCCCAGGTTACAAACGAGTTCCGTTCTTAAGAATGTCTTTAAGTTGAATTTGTATGTAAGTCAGAACAGCATAGCATTCTATACGTTAAAATAGGCATTTACGCAAATTGCATAAATTACTCAAATTGCATAGTATACTACACTATGTACTCTACATAAATGACGTTGCGCCGGGGAACCCAGAACTGTAGGGTTGTGCCATCGAGCGTCGTGCGGGCAAAACAAGGCCGAAATCGGCCCCGCTCACGCCTGCGCGAGGCCTTACCTGCTCTTCGGGGCGGCTCGCCTCTCCACGGCGAGCCACCCGCGTGGCCCGCTCCAGTCCTGTTGCGTCACTTCTGGCACTGGAAATGACGCAACGGGACCCTGCACAGGCGCGCTGGACCCCCGTGACGTGTACTGCGCCTGCACAGGGTCCCATCGCATTATTTCCGGTGCCGGAAGTGATGCGACGGGACCGGAGAGGATGGGTCGAGCGGCGCGGAGAACTGCTCCGCGCCGCTCAGAAGATCGAGGCGGGGGGCCTGCCCCCGCTGAGAGTTGAGGTGGGGGCATGGCGGGCCCCCCTACAGGTTCGACTGCATGCCTACCCAGAAGTCCGTTCTTAAGTATGGGTTGTCTGTTAGTTGGACATTCTTAACTCGTGGACTGCCTGTATATATATCCATGATTAAAACACCATACTTAAAAGAAGGATCGGCAAACAAAACAGGTAATATAATAAATACACATTAATTGCAATCCACATTCTCAAGGAAGGCTGCCAATACCATGTCTCTAATCCTAGTCTCTAGTCCTTGTGCCGATGCTGTTTTATTTCTATTTAAATGATTTAACCAACTGTCATATGGCTGATCAACTGCATCTCCCTATATTAGAAGGGTTTAACATACCAATTCTTCTTTATGCAGATGATGCAGTACTGTTTTGCTAAAGGGTGTCCTTAAAATGTTTTCCTCTTATTGTCAAATATTAATGTTAAATATCAGTTATGATAAAATGAAGATTATATGGTTTTTCCAAAAGTGTTGCAAGAGGTAGGTAGATGGGTGTTGGATAGGCATCCGACAGAGCAGGGGTGCCAAACCTCTTTCAGATTCAGCCCAAGAAATGAATCCAATTTGGAGAAGCTTTCATAGGCTGTATTCCAGTGGGGGTGAGGGCTAAAGGCAAGGGGACGGGGTGAAAGGCAAAGCGGAGGGGAGAAAGCCAAAATACAAAAAATACCAGCATATTCTAGCTTAAAGTTCTCACTACCAGTAAGCCTTCGGAGAGTCAGTTCAACCTTTTAGAATTGGAGAAAAAAATCTTTGCAAATGCTGGGATACCACCAAACAATCAGTGGCTGGGGAAAGGGGGGCATGGCCATCTGGAGAGCCCTGTAGGGTCAGATTGGGACCTCAGGTGGGCCGGATTTGGCCCACAAGCCTCAGGTTCAACACCCCTGCTATAGAGCAAGTAATGAGATTGAAGCACCTTAGTGTCATACTTAGTCTTTCTTATCTTGGTTGGCATATAAGGCTTTTGCTTTACAGAAGGCATTCAAAGGTGCCAAGGCTGAATTTAGATTTTATTATAGGGGTGGGGGGCAATTTTGTTCTTCTGGTCTTTAATGCTAAATCTCTGACACAACTTTTTTTGGGGGTGCAGGGATACTTTGTAGGAGTAAATACTAAACTTGAGATGGTTCTGTCAATTATTATTTTTTTTGCACAAAATGTTTGTTGTGGACAAATGTGTGCTATTAGCAGCACATATGACAGAAGGTGGTTCTATTTCAGTAGAAGGCAAGGCTTGGTTTTTAGCTGGAATTTATTGGCTGAGATTTTTATTCTTGGATAATATTTTTAAGTCATTATATTTGGTGTGTGAAGCCTTTTATAAGACTAATTGGAAGCATTCTCTGGAAAATATTTTTTGTACTTAATATGTCAGGATCTTATGTATCCCCCCCCCCCCCGGGTTATAAGAAGGTGGAATCAGTTTTATCTCATTGGGTGAAAGATTATGGCTGGGTTCAGACAACATGATAACCCACACTCAAGGATTGAGTGTGGGTTGTTGATGAACCATGGCTTATTGTTGAAACATTGGTTATCCAGTTGCGCTGGACCCGATGGAACACTCTAAAGTCTCCTGTGAGGCTTTTGCAAAGCACTTTGCAGATAAAAATTAGGAGTGGGATTCCGTGCATCATGGACACAGTAAGTGAGCAGGAGGAGGCCAATGGCAGACCGGTTTTAGTTTTATCGGATCGGTTCCAGCCTCTTCCTTCTGATGAAGTGGACAAGGTGCTTTCATCTGTAAAACTGATCACCTGCTTGCTTGATCCTTGCCTGCCTGGGATCAGGGCGGGGGTGAATGCCTCCCTTGAGGATGGAGTGATGCCATCAGCCCTTAAGGAGACAGTAATAAGACCGCTTCTAAAGAAGCCTGTGGCGGAGTGACAGGCAGAAGCCCAGGGAGGGGCCAAGCTGAACATTCCAGAGGCTCTGATTGGTTGAAGGAGAGCATAGAACCCCAGGGAGTTGACAGTTAAGGTTGGTTGGTTGTCAGTTGGGGAAGAGAGTGGGTTGGAGTGATAGAGGGAGTGGAAGGTTAGTAGAGTAGGTAGGAAAAGGTGGTACTGAAGAGAAGAGTTCAGACAGGAAATCTAGTAACTAAGTTGTGAGAAAGCAAACGTGAAGGTGTTAGTATAGAACAATTCACAGGACAGGAGTCTCCACTTAGGGAGTGAAGGACCTTCTGTCTGAGGAAGAAGGTGAAACTCAGGACTAGTGTGAGGGACAGTTAAGTTCCCTGGACTGATACTGTAACTTTCAAGTAACCAAGCCAAATTGATACAAAGAGCACTGTATAACATCTGCCTGCCTTTAACCTGAATCTAAGCAAAGAACAAGTTTGAATGTAACTGTTGAAATTCCAAGTTATCTGTTCCTGAGCTGAATATCAATTTAGAGACTTTGTTAGAACAATAAATCAATCCTTTTATTCAAAGTTCTAATTCTCCAGAGTCTGACTGGTGACAGGAAAGTCAGAAGTGAATTAACGGAGGGGCACCCTACTTCAAGTAATCAAATAAAACAAACTGCTCTTAATAAAGACAAACAAACATGGGTGAACAGCTACATATAAGACCTAAGACATATAATCGGCTAACGCAACTTAAGAAGACAGCTTCAAGTCTGAAGTGACCCATACAAGGGGGCACTTGGTGAGAGCGAAGTACACATTGAGGGTGTGGGCTTTGGAGAAAGGGGTCCCGTCCGCTACAAAGCCCTCCTTAGATCCCCAAGATTTATTTAAACAACTTTCGCCCAGTCTCTAATTTACCATTTCTGGGCAAGGTGATTGAGCGGGTGGTGGGAGCTCAGTTGAAAGCGCACTTGGATGAAGCCGATTGTTTAGATCCATGCCAGTTGGGCTTCAGGCCTGGACATGGGACGGAAATGGCCTTGGTCGCCTTGGTGGATGATATGAGGAGGGCTTTGGATAGGGGCGAATGCTCCTTTCTAGTCCTCCTCAGTCTCTCAGAGGCTTTTGATACCATTGACCATGGTATCCTCCTGGACCGCCTGGACGGGTTGTGCATGAGAGACAACGTACTGTGGTGGTTCTGTTCCTTCCTCTCTGGAAGGTACCAGAGGGTAGTTTTGGGGGAGGAGGCTTCGGACCCTTGGCCACTCACTTGTGGGGTGCCGCAGTGTTCCATTCTCTCCCCGATGTTATTTAACATCTACCTCAAGCCACTGGGAGCTATCATCAGGAGGTTTGGCGTGCGGTGTCATCAATATGTGGATGAGAGCTCTACCTCTCCTTCAAGTCCTCACCAAGGTTGGCTGTTGAAACCCCCTGTCCAAATGCCTGGAGGCAGTGGGTGGCTGGATGGGAAGAAACATGCTGAAACTGAACCCCGACAAAACCGAGGTACTACTGGTGGGAGACAAGAGGAGGTTAGGGGATGTGACCCTGGTGCTGAATGGGGTGTATTTACCCCTGAAGGACCAGGTCCGCAGCTTCGGGGTCATTTTAGACTCTCAGCTGCCCATGGAGGCTCAGGTGTCAGCTGTGAGCCAGACAGCGCTGTATCAACTCCATCTGATACGGCAGCTGCACCCCTATCTTCCTAATCATCTGCTCCCATCAGTGGTTCATGCCTTGGTCTCCTCTCGCCTAGACTACTATAATGCGCTCTATGTGGGGTTACCCTGGAAGACGGTTCGGAAGTTGCAGCTGGTACAGAACGCAGCGGCTCGCCTCGTTAAAGGAAGTCGCCGACATGATCACATCACTCCAGTGCTCAAGAAGCTGAACTGACTACCAGTTGTTTGCCGAGCTGAATTCAAGGTGTTGGTTTTGACCTTTAAAACCCTATATGGCTCCAGTCCAGTTTATCTCAAGGAGCATCTCCAGCAACATCAAGTAGGCCGCTCAACAAGATCTGCCACAGTCGGCCTTCTCCTTGTCCCATCAGCCACAGCAGCCAGGCTGGTGGGGACTAGGAAGAGGGCCTTTTCTGTGGCAGCCCCCAAACTGTGGAACTCTCTCCCCAATGACCTCTGCCATGGCCCCTCCTTGATGAGCTTCCGCCGTTCATTAAAAACATGGCTTTTCAGCCAGTGTGGCGTAGTGGTGAGAGTGTTGGACTGGGACTCGGGAGATCCGGGTTCTAGTCCCCGCTTGACCGTGATACTCACTGGCCCACTGGGTGACTTTGGGCCAGTCACTGACTCTCAGCCTAACCTACCTCACAGGGTGGTTGTGAGGATAAAACAGAGAGGAGGAGGAGGAGGAGGATTATGTAAGCTGCCTTGGGTTCCTTGCAGGAAAAAAGGCACGGTATAAATATAATAAATAAATAAATATGGGGTGGGCTAGGATTTTAACATTTTATACTGTTTTAAGTCTATTTTATTCTGTTTTGTTTCATTTTAGATTGTACGTCACCCAGATTAGCCGGGTTACGCCAGTGTGGCGTAGTGGTGAGAGTGTTGGACTGGGACTTGGGAGATCTGGGTTCTAATCCCCGCTTGGCCATGAAACTCACTGGGTGACTTTGGGCCAGTCACTGACTCTCAGCCTAACCTACCTCACAGGGTTGTTGTGAGGATAAAATGGAGAGGAGGAGGAGGATTATGTAAGCCGCCTTGGGTTCCTTGCGGGAAAAAAGGCGGGGTATAAATAAAATAAATAAATAAAAAAAAATAGATGGGTGATCTAGAAATACAATCAATCAATCAATCAATCATCGTGTTGTCTGAATCCAGTCATGACAACAAACCATGTTTGTTATTCATGAACAACCCACAGTTCACAACCAAACAACACCATGGGTTCTCCTCATGGGTTGTTTGCAGTGGTTTGTTAGTGCGGCTGGCTTCAGATAACACAATAGCCCATGGTTCAACAACAACCCATGGTTCAATGACTGACAACTCACAACCCATACTCAGTCCTTGTGTGTGGGTTATTGTGTTGTCTGAACCCAGTCATTGACTACTAGTGCTCTTAATATGCCTTAAAGATCTGTTCTCATCAAATTTAGGAGTTTGCAATGGTTCCACAAGAAGGCTATGCTAATTACATAGAGTCAGTATTTGTCCCAAAATATAGGAAAGCATTTACATGAATTTACTTTAATATTCTCCCCTCAGTTATTTTGGATGGTTGATTTAATTACATTCTATATGTCCATGTGGTAGTGGAGAGTAAGAAACAGTACCACATGCATTATTATTGTGTAATTTTTATTGTGATGAAAGAATCAGATGTATGTGTCCTTTGATTGCTCCCTTCCCTTCTATGGAATGGTACAATGCCTTCCTCATCATGGATACACAAACGTACGTAACTGAATCAGTTGTAATGTTTGTATTCCAAGCTATGACAATTCATAAGCGACTGAGCAGAATTCTTAAGGGATACTAGGTTTTTTTGTTTCAATCCTGTCCTCTGTAAAATCTTCCAGGTCAGGTTTAAGTAAAGAGTTTGAGCAAAGAGACAGCCCTGCAGTTGTGCCTCCTGTGAGAGACTCACCACCACCACCACCACCATACACCTCCTCTAGTTTAGTTCACCTTCGCATTGTCTTGACATACACCTTGTTCTCCATTCATTGTATTATGTGCATGGATTGCATGATGCACATGTTTAAAAAAATGACACAGACATTAGAAAAACCTGCAGCTTGAACCATTCTCCCACTTGTGGGCATGTAGAGAAGGGTTTGCAGGGAGCAGAAGCTTCCTGTGAGAATGTGCTTTTCTTCTGTAAAGGCATACTGGCCTGGTTCACGCATAATGCTAACCCATAGTTTATTTAACCAAGTTTGTTGCCCTACCCAGGGTTTGTCTGGCAGATGATTGAACAAATGGTGGATTATTTTTATGATCCCTGGGTTGTTTGTTTCCCTTCTCCTTTGCCTACTCGTCCCCTGTATCCCAAATGCTTTGCAGCACTGTAGTACTGACAGTAGAATGGCTGTTTTAATAATAATAATAATAATAATAATAATAATAATAATAATAATATATATTATTATTATTATTATTACTCTTGCAGGCTGCCTCTGTATCCTGGTGAAACATCCCACATTTTGGGGCTCACACATAATGACAACCCATGGTTTAAACAACCCAGAGTTCACAACCCATTGACAAATCATGGGTTCTCTTTCTGGGTTGTTCATGGTTAACAAACCATGGTTTGTTAGTATGGCTGCATTCACACATCATGACAACCAGAAATTCAACTACCTCTACCATGGGTTAATGTCATGCACAAACCAGGCCATTGCTGTCTTCATTGCTGCTTTGTTTCCTTGGGCAATGTTGGTTTGTATTTATTCAGAGGAAGGAAGTAGAGAAAGAGTGCTAACAAGAGCCAGTACCAATTTCAACCTAAATGTTCTAAAAGGAAAGAAGAGAATCTCACGGTTAAATCCTAAGTTTTGTTTTTAATAACAGTAGTATATATGTAAGTCACAAAAGCAGTACAATAATACCTTGGATTGCAAGCATAATTCATTCTGGAACCATGCTTGTAATCCAAAACACTCTTATATCAAAGCGAGTCTCTGGCGGACGTGACCGGGGCCGATTTCGGCCCGCTCCGCCCGCTCGAGGCGAGCGTTACGTCCCTACAGGCTTGTCTTGCAAGACGTTGCTCGTTTATCAAGTCAATTAAAAAAAATTTTTTTACTTGTCTTGCAAAACGCTCTCAGACCAAGTTACTTGCAGTCCAAGGTATTACTGTATATTAAGCACAAGGAGTGCAATAGAGCCTTTCAGCTCTGCTCAGTTGTCAAAGAAAAATTTGGAAGCCTTTATTATTTCATATATTCTGTGCAAAACCTACAGGCGTGTCAATTCTGGACTTTAGTGCTGGTGCCCCTACTGAATCCCACACCATGCATTGATGCCACTACACATGGATAGGGGGAAAAATATGTAACATCCATGTGCCATACGAAGATCAGGGGGAAGCTACTGAGGATTATTGCTCTGGCAGGACTTGGGCTGGACTCGAGTTGCAAGATCAAGTCACAGTGATGACACATGGAGTTGAGTTATGCCCTGCTGCCAGTGTTGGAGTCTCACAGTGATGCTGTCAGTTGTAGTGAGACTGGTCTATGCACATGAAAGTGATAAAGTGACAGAAAGAAATGTATGTCACAGAGTGTAATATTTCTTGGTAGAGAAGGATCATAAAGACAGAATGAAATCAGTCAAAACAAATTGTGCTAAGACATCTGTGGCGGAGTGACAGGCAGAAGCCCAGGGAGGGGCCAAGCTGAACATTCCAGAGGCTCTGATTGGCTGAAGCCCAGAGCATAGAACCCCAGGGAGTTGACAGTTAAGGGGAGTTGGTTGTCAGTTGGAGAAGAGAGTGGGTTGGAGTGGAAGGTTAGTAGAGTAGGTAGGGAAAGGTGGTACTGAAGAGAAGAGTTCAGACAGGAAATCTAGTACTAAGTTGTGAGAAAGCAAACATGAAGTTGTTAGTGTAGAACAATTCACAGGAGTCTCCACTTAGGGAGTGAAGGACCTTCTGTCTGAGGAAGAAGGAGAAACTCTGGACTAGTGTGAGGGACAGTTAAGTTCCCTGGTCTGATACTGTAACTTTCAAGTAACCAAGCCAAATTGATACAAAGAGCACTGTATAACATCTGCCTGCCTTTTACCTGAATCTAAGCAAATAACAAGTTTGAATTACGGTAACTGTTGAAAATCCAAGTTACCTGTTCCTGAGTTGAATATCAGTTTAGAGACTTTGTTAGAACAATAAATCAACTTTTTTATTCAAAGTTCTAATTCTCCAGAGTCTGACTGGTGACAAGAAAGTAAGAAGGGAATTAACGGAGGGGCACCCTGCTTCAAGTAAGCAAATAAAACAAACTGCTCTTAATAAAGACAAACAAACGTGGGTGAACAGCTACATATAAGACCTAAGACACATAATCGGCTAATGCAACTTTAAAACACAGCTTGAAGTCTGAAGTGACCAATACAAGGGGGCACTTGGTGAGAGCGAAGTACACATAAACACATTGAAGGTGTGGGCTTTGGAGTGAGGGGTCCCATCCGCTACAACATCAAATAGGCATATACTCACTAGGACATCAGACATGATTGATCATGTGATTGCTTTTTTTGCTATTCTGGTTTTGTATTTTAGTATTTTATTGATTTTATTGGGTTATGTTTTATGTTGCTGTAAGCAGATAAGGCAACTAATAGATGTCACAGACAGACTGGCTGACAAATATTCCCAGGTGTTCAGAACCAGAAAGTCCACTTTCACTACATCAGACTCATGCATGCTTGAAGAATTTGATTTTTTTTTACTAATTCTGATATGAACTGACCTGATCCATACCTGCTGGACTAATGTGCTGATTGGATCTTAGTTATCCTCTGGCATTCGTACTTCCTGAATGTTCTCATGAAGTTGCCGCCAGTTCAAAAAACATATCGAAATATGCTCGGAAATGTGTATTTTGAGAGAAAATACATTTTAAAATACATCTTGACGTGTGAACTTTCATGCAGATTTGGAAAATATAAATTGCACAGATATTGTAAATTAATGTGAAAATGGGATGGAACAGACATAGGTGAACATAGGTGAAAGTGACATGGATTGGAAAGGGACCGCTTCACCTATCCCTAGTCAGAATCAGGAGTTCAGTTCATCTGTAAACCTACTGTGGATGTTTTTTTTGTACAAAACAGAATCAAATGGCTATATGTTTGACTGTAGGAAAACAGTGCACTGACATTACATCACAGCAAGTAAAACAAGAGAAACAAAGGAGTTTATCTAAAACATTGTAATCATTCTAGCAATTAATTTTGCATTTAATTTGCTTTCCTCAAGTGTAGCTCAGGATCACTCCAATGGGAAAGGAATACACTCATTAGAAATTACTATGCCATTTCAATTTGTCATACTTTTTAACTTAGAGCTGCTCTGAGCTGAGAGTGTTTCTCTCCTTTTTGGTTATGAATATTTAGATTTTTCTGGGTTATAAAAGCTTGAAGAAATGTGGCCGCTATGGAACAGAATGTGGGATACAAGATATCCACAAACACTTTCTTCCCCAGCAGTCATATCTCAAAAAGCTCCCACTAGAGTATTGTTTTTCCTAGTGCTGCAGCTTTCTTCTCCACCAAAAGGCTCTTTCCTTTAAGTAGTAATTGTATCAATTATCCTAACTGTGTAATACACAGTATACAGTCTCCAACATGATGTGCTCTAAAATTCCATCTCACTTTTCTCTACTTTGTCTCTTCCATTTGTTCCACTCACACAGACATCAGTATTGCCGGCTTTGGCTTCTTTGCTTTGATTAACTTTCCCACTGCATTTTTGTTTTGCAGGGAAGAAAAGATCATACCCCAGCATACCATGGGTAAGGAAACTGAAGAAGCTCCCAGAGTAGCTGACTTGAGTGTAATAATTCTGTGTTGACTGTAATAATCCCAAGCTGAAATAGAAGAGCTGCAGGTAAAATTTTTGATCCATAGCATTGCATTCCCCAGTGATCAATTGCCTGTCTGATTCTGCTCTGTACTTATTATTTGTATGGAAATGTTCCTGCCCTAGCTGTTCCTAGTTATTTCCACTATCACTCTGACCCCATGCTGTGAAATGTGAATCCACTTTCCTAAGGGTTTCCAATAAAATCTGCAGCAGTCACTTCAATCCAGAGGCTGATAAAACACACTCCTATCTAAAAAAAAACTACACATATGCAGCAG
This sequence comes from Shinisaurus crocodilurus, assembly GCA_021292165.1. Taxonomy (NCBI): domain Eukaryota; kingdom Metazoa; phylum Chordata; class Lepidosauria; order Squamata; family Shinisauridae; genus Shinisaurus; species Shinisaurus crocodilurus. The sequence goes on from CM037879.1 coordinate 113,970,484, forward strand.
GTGGTGCTATGCATAGCTCTGGTTAACTATCTGAAATATCACCAATCAGCTGTGGGGATGGGAAAGTGTGGGGGTAACTAAATCTAGCCCCACTTCCCCTTCATGAACAGCTGATCTGCTAACTTGGGCTACGTGCATGCAGTCGTGGCATTTCACTCAGGCAGGAGAATATGCTCACAGCAGCCATTGCACACAGAATTCCCTGCCTATCTTCATTCAGGTCCAAAAGGTGGGGTAGAACATTTAAAAATAAATTCATGTTTCTTTTTAATTTTATTTTTTACATTTATTTGATTTATTTATTTTTTAAAAAAGAAGACGATATCCCCATCTAGCTTGGGGTATTTTATTTCTTTGTAAATTTTCTACCACCTTTCAAGCCCGAGAGGGCCCCAAGGGAGCTTCCAAGTTAAAATGCAAAAATCTATGTAGACGTCTCCTTCTGTATATTTATTTATCAAATTTATATCCTGCCTTTCTGCCAGAATTGGCACTCCTAGAAGAATTGTCCCCCTAGAAAAAATAGGGTGACATACCTCGTGTACATGTGGGCTTCCCTAATCATCCCTATGGAGTCTATGCAAAGGAATGGATGTGCTTTCTCCACTGTGAAGACTGAGGTAGGTGTTTCAGGCAAGAGATTACCAGAGCAGATCTCTAGATTAAGGTGGCTTCTGGAAGGACTATATTTTATTGTTTTCACAAGTGAGATCAGGAGCATTTCTGCAACAATCATTCTTAATGGAAATGTCCTTTGTTTCGGTATTCTTCTGGGTAGATGAGAACTTGAGCGAACAGTCCACGCAGAAGGCAGAGAGCCATAATGCAGTTAACTATGCACAAAATAAACATGTACAATTGCAAATAGCAAAATGCCACCTAATAATGGATAACCTGAGATTGATAGTATGCTGGCTCAGTCTAAAAAGGCCTCTGCTCATGAATGTGAAATGAATGGAACATTACCTAAATGTTCCAGAATGAAGGATTTAACATACAGCTCTACTCTTATTGCTGTTTTCTCTCTGTCAGCCAGTTTTTCATTTTGCTTTAATTTATCACATTTAAACACTGCACAAACAATTTGGGTCCTGTTTAAGAGCATATGGCATGTGCTTATGAACATTGGCTCATCGTGTTGCCCCCAATTATATGTGAAGCTAATAATTTCTGAAGTTACTTGGGGTCACCATATGATACCTTTGCCTTCATTTCCCAGTTGCCTAGCTGCAGCAAAATTAGCATTCATATCATACAGAGATATCTAACCTTCTGTGTGAACATCCTAGCCCACAAATTCCTTCAAGATTAGAGGTCAGCAACTGGAGAGAGGCCCTTGAAGCAAATCTGCCCCCCCCCGAGGAATGCCACCAAGGGCTAAACATACTGGTCTCAATGAGAATAAGCCCATGCCAGCAAACAGACCGTTTCCTACCAAGCATGAAGCCCTATATAGTCTGGAAGGCTACATTCAAAACTGTGGTGCTACAACGAAGGTGACAGTTTAAGTGCAGGCTTATCATGTAGCTTTTATTATTTATTATTTTTCTTTACCCGGTGTTGCCCGGGTCATCCTTTTCCTATAGGCACTCTTTGTTCGAAATTCCTTAAGGTAGCTGTCTGCTGTGAAATCCCTGCTCCCCCGCCCCCATGACTACACAATGAAATTCCAGCTTCCCCTCTCCCCGGGACTATGCAACAATGAATTCCCTGTTTCCCTCCCCACCAGTACTACACAATGAAATCCCTGCTTCCCTCCCCCCCAGGACTATGCAACAATGAAATCCCTGCCCCCCCCAGGAGCACAAAATGAAATCCCTGTGTGTGTGTCCCCCCCCGGGACCACACAATGTAATCCCTTCCCCCCCCTCCGGGACTATGCAATCAAAACCCTGCTTCACCCCTCCCCCAGAACTGCACAACAATGAATTCCCTGTGCCCCCCCCGGTACTACACAATGAAATCCCTGCTCCCCCCCCTCGGGACTATGCAACAATGAAATCCCTGTGTGTCCCCCCAGGACCACACAATGAAATCCCTGTGTGTGTCCCCCGGAACTACGCAATCAAATCCCTGCTTCCCCCCCCCCAGGGACTATGCAACAATGAAATCCCTGTGTGTCCCCCCAGGACCACACAATGAAATCCCTGTGTGTGTCCCCCGGAACTACGCAATCAAATCCCTGCTTCCCCTCCCCCCTGGGACTATGCAACAATGAATCCCCCCCCCTGGGACCAGACAATGAAATCCCTGCTTCCCCCTCCCCCGGGACTATGCAATCAAATTCCTGCTTCCCCCCTCCCCTGGGACTGCACAACAATGAATTCCCTGTGCCCCCCCCGTACTACACAATGAAATCCCTGCTTGCCCCCCCACCGGGACTATGCAACAATGAAATCCCTGCCTCCCCCCTCCCCCGGGATTACGCAATCAAATCCCTGCTGTCCCAGCTGTGGTTCATGTGAACATTCTGTTTGGACGTAGGAGAGATTTGCATATCCGCCGCTGATTGGGCCCCTGTGGAGGCAGTGCATACCAACATTCTATGTGCCGGTTGGAGCTATTTGCATAACGCCTCCTGAATGGCCCCTGCGAGCATTCCAAGCGACGCCATTGGCTCTTATCTATTTTGGGCCGTACAGGCGTGGCTAGGGTTTTTTGAAGATTTTAACCCACCAGTCGTTGTCCTTGGGTGATGGGGAGTATGCGTGCCAAGTTTGGGGCGGATCCGTCCAACCGGGTAGGAGCCAATGCGACGCAAACCCGCCGCGCGGACCCACGTACAAACAAACGGACGTACAAACAAACGGACGGACGGATAAACATTCACATTTATATAGTAGATGTGCATCAGTCTGCAGCCTACTATATATAAAAAAAGAACAAGAACAATTAAACATGAAAATTGGTAGTCCTCCTTTTGTAGACGATAGCTAGCGATGGAGATCAGTGGGGTAGTGGAGCCAGGCAGGGCTGGATTAAGATAGGGGCTATTGGAGCTGCAGCTCCAGGCCCCTACCCCAAAATAGGCCCACAATCAGGACCGGTGCAGGGCAGTTTGGCGCCCCAGGCGAAATAATATTTAGCGGCCCCCCCTCTCCAAAGCAGCCCTGCTCTGCAAAAAAAAAAAAACCCCTGCGCTGCCACCACCAACCTACCTTCCCCCCGCCCTGGGGGCTGCTGCTGCTGCCGCTGCCGCCAGCTGCAGCCGCTGCAGCCGCCAAGGAGGAGGAGGAAGTGACACGACGGGACACCCGCGCTGTTTTTTGCCGGGGAAACCATGGCAACAGGGCTGTTTAAGCCCTGTTGCCCTGGTTCCTCCCGCCAAAATAACGCGGGCAGGGCTCCGGAAGCGACACGACGCGGAGAAGGTAGGTGGCAGGGGGGGTCGGGAGTGGTGGTGATGGCGGCGGCAGGAGGCGCAGCGGCAGCGAGCGGGAGGGCGGGGGGAGGCGCAGCGGCGAGCGGGACGGGAGGGTGCGGCGGCGGCGGGCGGGCGGGCGGGCGGGAGGGTGGGGAAGCGGAGGCCTGGCGGGGGCGGCGCAGCGGAGGCAGAGGCCTGGCGGGGGCGGCGCAGCGGCAGCGAAGAGGAGCGCAGCGTTTCTGAGCCCTCTTCAGCCGCGTGCCCTCCTCAGCACCAGGCCCATAATGCTCTTAATCCGGCCCTGGAGCCAGGGGTCACAGGGATACAACACCAGCCCTTTTTTTTAATCAGCAGGGATACTGATGTCATGTGCCACCTCCCCCCACCTCAGAATTCCCTGTTCCTCCGAGCTTAGGTGTAATCCTCGCAGTAGACAGGTGTGTGTGTGTGTGTGTGTCTGTGATTTCCCCCAGCAATTATATAGTGTTCCCTGTTGTAATGCGAAGTATTTTGGGGTGGCTTGGTCTTGAATAGGCAAGTAAGACGCACCAGCTTTACCAAAGACCTGCTCCTGGTGGAGATGAAAACTGCTGCTACAACTGGCTTGTTGATATGGATCAACACAGCTGCTTCCATTGTTGGACTCTCCTTGGTGGCTGGCGTGGCTCTGGGGACTGTCATGATGAGCGCCTGCACTTCAGCATTTACTGCTACACCACTGAGGGGGATGCGACATTAGCACTTACCAACAAATGGCGTTTCTTTAACTTCTTTCTATCCTTCCCTACCAATTTCCTATTTCTTTTCCAAAGATCAGCAGAATTGTCCATCTAGTCCTGGATTCTGTCTTCAAAAAGGGCCGGCCAGATGCCTCTAAGAAAGTCATAAACCGTCTGTAATGGAGATAGTGACCGTCTGTATTTGGCTGGAAGCTTCTAAGGAAAACTGTTTCTGAACATCAGAGGTAGACAGTCTTCTGTCTTTTGGTCTACCTTAAATTTTTTCCAACTCAGAAAAGTAATTGTGCAGCTTTCCTGTGGATTTTTATTTTAACCAGTTGCACATGTAGATGTCCCTCTCCTGTGGTCCTGGAAACCAGTGCAGCTTGCTCAGATCATGGCAGCTTGATTTTCTGGTTCTCCAGCTATTATTTAGCGGGGGGGGGGGATGCAATGGGAAACTTTCTATACATCTGCAGCTTGCTTTGCCTGCCTAGGCTGGCTGGAGAAACATTATTTGCCATTCCCACTTTCCACCTTGATTGTGAAGAAAGCATAAGAAAGCCAACTCAGATGGTCTCCAGTCCCAGACTTGGGCTTACTAGTGAAGTGTTCTCCTACACCAGCCCTGTAGATGTGTTGGACTACAACTCTGCTGGCTGGGGGAATTCTGGGAGTTGTCGTCCACCACATCCGGTGGGTGCCAGGTTGGGGAAGACTGTCCTACACAACCTCTTGGAACTTTGAGCTAAATTCCAGACTGCTTCTGGAATTTATTTATTTATTTATTATATTTATATCCCACCTTTTTTCCTGCAAGGAACCCAAGGCGGCTTACATAATTCTCCTCCTCCTCTCCATTTTATCCTCACAACAACCCTGTGAGGTAGGTTAGGCTGAGTCAGTGACTGGCCCAAAGGCACCCAGTGAATTTCATGGCTGAGCGGGGACTAGAACCCGGATCTCCCGAGTCCCAGTCCAACACTCTCACCACTACGCCACGCTGATTCTCTGATTGACAGAAAAATATATACATGTCTGCAAACCTGCTCTACTTATGTCTGGTGAACAGCTTCTCACAGGGTTCCAGATTAGCCAACCCTTCCCTAGCCATGATCCCAGTGTTTTTTCCCACTGGATGTACTGCCATTGTACTATATATGTTATAATGCAGCAAGCCATTCATTGCATGTAGAAAGACCCCAGCAACCAGCCACTTGCTCCTCCCCAGCTTCAATGTATGAGACCATAACCAAAGTTGCCTCCATGAAAGGGCATAGGGTGGAACAAGCTGCTGGATGCTTTCAGGTGAGGCATTGGGAGGCACAGTGAAGCAGTAAGGGTAGACAGGATAGAGGTGAGGGATATGAGTGATATGATAGTGATATGATAGAGGTGATATATGATAGCGGTGAGGACTTGATAGTGGTGAGTTAAAGACGAGTAAGGGGAGACATGATAGAAGTGTCCAAAATTATGCATGGTGTGGAGAAAGTAAATAGGGAGACATTTTTCTTCCTTTTTCATAATGCTAGAACCTGGAGACATCCCATTTAACTGATGGTAGGAAATTCAAGACAGATAAAAAAAAAATACCTCTTCAAACTGCACGTAGTTAAACTACGGAATTTACTACCATAAGATGTAGAGATAGCCACCAATTTGGATAGCTTTAAAAGGGGGGTTAGACAAATTCATGGAGGATGAGGCTATCAGTCCTGATGGCTATATGCTACCTCCAGTCAGACGCTGTATGCATGTGAACACCAGTACCAGTTGCTGGGAGACATGGGGAGGAGGGTGCTGTTGCATTCATGTCCTGCTTGTGGGTTTCCCATGGGCAGCTGGTTGGCCACTGTGTGAACAGAATGCTGGACTAGAAGGACTCTTGGTCTGATCCAGCAGGGCTCTTCTTGTGTTCTTTTTTTAAAAAATAAGTTTTATTTACTTTTCAAAACAGAATATAACAAAAAACAATAGTAACACAACAATTTAACTTAAACTACATACAATAAACCATAAAGTGCACCCCCCACAGCCTCCTAGGGACCAATTTATATACTTCCATCCCCTTGATCAAATGAATTCCAAATTCCAAAAATATAACATATCCTGACAAGGCATACTCCCCTTCCCCTTTATTAATACATAGTCTAATAATTATTCTTCTTTAACTGTCCTTTTTTGCATTTGATACTACAAGTTAGTTTATCATTTAGGACTATATCCCAAACTTCCTTATACCAATCAGTTATTAGGAAAACATGTTATACTTTCCATTTTATCTCTATCATTAGCCTAGCCATAGTTAACAAGTTTACAGTTAATTCCTTCATATTTTGGTCACAAATAGGTTTCTCCGTTATTGATAACAATGCTAGTTTTGGACAGACCTCTAAGTCAATACCAATAATTTCCGATATTTCTGTAAAAACCTCTCTTACAACTCCACCACATATGAGCATATGTCCCTTTTTCCTGATATCCTCTCCAACAAAAGGCGGAGCAATTATTATCTATTCTATTTAATCTTACTGGAGTTAAGTACCATCTCCAAATTAGTTTATAGAAATTCTCCTTTATCCTAGTTGACATAACTTTCACAATCTGTCTATCTCATATGTTGTTCCAACCCACCTTCAAGGTCACCTCTTCAAATTCATTATCCCATACTGTCTTTAACTGGTCATCTTGTTCTTCCACTTTTTGAATCACTCTATATAAATCCCTTGTTATACCTCTTGTTGACGCATTGCCTTGTAGGCCATCTCTAGACGTAACAATATTTTCAAATTTAGTGAAATCTCTCTCATACTCAGTTTTCCTTTTCCACTTCTTCGACCACTGTTCTAACTGTAATAAATTTAACCACGACACTCTTCTTCTTCCAACAATTTCCAATATTTGGTCTCTAGTCCCCATCTTTTCCACCCAATCGGATAATCTAATAACCCTTTCTTCTCTTAGTTTACCCTCCAAAACCAATCTTAAATTTTCGGGAAAATCATTTAGAGCCACCACCGGAGTTAATGGAGAAATCCCTGGTATAAATATGTTCCTCATAGTACTCCAAATCTCTAACGAACTTCTTAAAAAAGGGTTGTCTATGTTTTTTATCAAGTTATTATTTTTTTTAAAGAAAAAGAATATTCTCCAAAGAATTTCATAATTCAGATGTTTCTAACTCCAACCACATTATTTCTTTAGGCCGTGCTAAAATATCCACTGTATGTCTTCTTGTGTTCTTATATTGTTCTTATGTCCAGCACAGCAGTGGTACAGAGACAGAATGGTGGACAGGGCAGTGGCTTGTACTGCAGCCCTATGAGGAGCTGAGCAAGAGTACGCAGAATTGTGACCAAATGCCATGCTAGACATACAGTTGCTGGGTATTTAGGATTATGGCCATTCCCTCCAGAAAGGATAACCTTCCTTCTCCCTTTTAATGTCTCATCTATCTGCAGTGATAACGTATTCTTTGTTACATACAACTTCATTTTTTGTTCTCTTCATTTCTCATTTAATTTGTCTTCTATTAAGTTTCTGCATTTTCTTTCATTCTTTGTTGTTGTAGAGATTGGTATTTTAATTTGTATTTAAAGCACATGTTCTGGTTTTATTTGTTTGCTTTGTTTCGTTTAACTTTTTCTTTGGGAATAGCTTCTGTCACTTTCTGGCTTTGTATTTCTCTTCTGTTATATTATGTGCTGCATGTAGGCTGCAATTCTAAACACACTTACTAAGAAGTGAATCCCATTGAAATCAGCTTCCATGAAATCAATGAGACTTATATTGAATAAATATGCATAGGATCAGCTTGTAAATGTATCTTGTTTGCCACATGGAAAGTAAATGTTTTCTGCTTCTTTCCCCCTTTACCTTAGTTGCCAGTTTAATGATGCCATTTGTCTATGAAAAATATAAATTGTTCATCTTCTTTTTTTAAGTTTATGTTTCTGCAGACTTCAATTCCTTTGGTTGCATCAGATAAGAGGGTGAACTCTATAAAAATAATGAACAAAAAAGAATTCTGTTCATATTGGAAATATATGGTGATGAGATACTCTTGAAAGGCAGCTATTTGAAGAGGTATACAGATCTCATGTAGCTACTGAAATTGAAGATACTGGATTAAATTTAGCTCAGTCATTTTTAAAAAAATTAAAACACGAGCTCTTGGGCACCTATCCCCCCCACTACATTTTACCCTAAATGGGTGCAGAAGGGGGACAAACACAGGTGAAAAAAATGCATCTTTTCTCCCTTCAAGACAGCAGTTGCATGCTGATGAAATGGTTTTGGTATGTGTGATCCACACAGCTGTCTCTCACAAAAAAAGATTATACTTCACAACACTGGTTTAATTTTTTTTATTTTCTGAAATAAGTGAAATTCAAGTTCTTAATCTGCAACTGCTACATAGGTTTTGGGTTTCTTTTGTATAAATATAGCAACAGGCCAGCTAGGTATACACACTGAGTGTCCTATTGACACTATTTGTAGCTCTTTGTAAAGAATCCAATTGACTGAATTGACCCAGGTTATGATTAATAGTTTTTAAAGTCTGAGACAAATCAAAGTTCACCATAACATATGCAAACTGTAATCATCCCTTGGGGGGCATTGAGTGAAGTTTGTTCTTTGAGCGTAGTCAGTACTTGATCCTCCTGATCCACAGATATGAGATATGCCAGTAATATGGAGGAAAGGAATTTCAGCCTCATTGCGAGTGTAAAGGTGGAAATGAAGAGTCAAGACAAGATAGGATTTAAATGGGCCACATTTATTGATATTCAAGGACCTGCAAAGGGATGGAGAGCGGGTTACCCTAATCTGGCCCCCCTGGCCGGTACTGCTGTGCACATTGGGTGATGCATCCAAAACCGGAAGGGTGGCGCTGCATTTCACCACCGCCCCATTTTACACCATCACAGTGCTGGGAGGCCTTCTCAGTATTGTCTCCTCTTGGAGTCGCATGACAATGTTGCAAAAATGCTGTGAGTCCTTTCCCCAAAGAACTCAATTGCTCAGAGAAAGGGAAGCAGCACACACCAGCAGTGAGTTTTTCAAAGTTTTATTTCTGTGCAAAAAGGACCAGCTGGGGCGCGTGCCCAAATCAAAGCTGGACAAGGATCAGTGGGGCATACAAGCCTTCTTATACATTTTACAGCCATGGGTGGATCTTACTTTCAGCGAATCAAATACAATCATTAAACCGTGCCAACCAGTTAGATTCCGCTCCCCCTTTATGACGACAACCAATCAGATGTGTTTCTCTGAACATGGCAAGTTTTAATCTTTAGTTAGATAGATGGCCACCTGGCCATCTTCTTGGCTAAAGACGTGGTTTCTCATGACCTCTTAGGTCACCTAAGATATCAGGCCTGCTACTTTTGGTGAACATCTTATCACCCAAAGGGACCCTTCTCTCGCCTGTATTCTGGGATTTGGCACCCAGGAATAGGCTTTTGGGACTAGATAACAACTAAAGCGAAAACATGGCGGCTAAACATACAATTCAGCAAAGAATACAATACAATCAAAACAGACCTTCAAGGGTCTCTGTCTGGAACAACAACGTAGATAAACAAAGCAGGTGCAGTGGCACATGGTATGCGGGCAGAATCTAGGTCAACTAACGGGGTGCAACACAGTTCATGGGGCTTCTGGACCTTTTGTCCTGTGTGAGGACTGTGTGAAAGCTGGACTGACCCGGGTTCAAAAGCTTCCCTAGCCAGTGACCCTCAGTCCCTGTCACGCAGACGGAAGGAGGAGATAACAGCCGTTAATAAAGATTAAAGAGTTTATTTGTAAGACCCAATTACATGGGATTAAGGCAAGCAATGCATCTCTTACTCACTACATGATTGCAGATACAAATCCAAGACCCCAGTGGTAAGGCTGAGATGAAGTGAAGTGACTGACTTGAAGCAGAAGTCCAGAACAAGAGACAGAAGCCAGGAAGTCAAGTGGAGAAGCTGTCAACAAGTGTGTCAGTCTTTATACCCCTAGACCCTGTACCTATAAATAGAATATTACTCACCAGTCATATAACCTATTCATCACAACATGTTTATCCCAAATTTGTCCCAAGGTTGCTGAGTCATATCACCTTGAGACTATGTCTGGTGACTGAAGACCTTGTGTACTTCACCTCAAGAGACATCCTCCAGGTCAGGTGACAATCTTCGTTCTGCCCACTATGCAAAACCTAACAGACTGTTCCCTAATGTCACTTTTGCTGGTCAGGGATGCTGGGTCTTGCAGGACCTTTCTGTCTGTCTAAATTGCAGGAATTGGGTCTTCTGTGCAGCTTTCTAACTCAGACTTCTGTCATGCTAAGTTACACTGGTCTTTTGGCATTTCAGACTTGAAACTGGGACCTTTTTCTGAAGGCAGGTGACTTCTGGGAATCTTTGTGTGCAAGGCAGGTGCCTTGTTGCTGAGCTTCTGTGTGGCCTATGTGAATGGGCAATGCCTCTCACACCTGGGGTCTGGCTGGGTCATTATTATGATCATTCATTATTATTATTATGATTTCATTTCATTTCATTTATTTCATTTATATGCCCTTCATTTTGCCCTTCGTTTGCTTGGCAACAGCTCTTCTGTATCTTATTTACTAGCAGGTGAAGCATGAAAGGTCTATTGTTCAAAGTATCTCTTCGGCCAGTCAGAGACATTCTTAAGAAGTACTTATTCTGGGCGCATGGCCAACTAACTGATAACACCTCTGCAGGCGGCCGGAAAAGCTGTGTGTGTACGTCTGTGTGTCTGACTTGCTTGTTTGCAAGAATGAAGCTAGTGATTTCTATGCATGGGCCTGTCTACACGTGAAAGCTAGGCAGGAGCTTTCTGTACATGCCTTGGGTCTATTTTTCTCTAACAACAACCAGCTGGTGAGGTACGAAGGCCTCACAGGTGGTCCTGATCCCCAACAGACTGAGTGTAAGGACACAGCAACGTGAAGCCTCAGACATCACCTGTCACCTAAAAGGTGAGGTGAGTAACATAGGTGAGCTGTGAAAGGACAAAGAAGCTGTGGGTGGGGTGACTGGGCCTAATATCGGCCCGTGCTGCCCCACCCCTTATACCTGTATTGGCCCCTATGCAATCAGGTGAGTCTCTCCTCTATTCCCCCCACTCACAAAATTCTCCCTGCCCACAGCTGCGTGTGTTTCAGGGGAAGAGGATTCCCCTTCTTCCATATTGTGCTAGCTTAAGATGTGAGATCCAAAGATCAGTACAGGATTTTTTAAAAAAATACTGCAGTGACTCTGAGACTGAACTTGGGATGTTGGCCTGAAAGGTGCCATTGGGCGTGACTACCTGATTGGTTAGAGAGATACCAATCTGTCACTACATCCTGTTGTGCAAGACCTAATTGGCATAATAAAGTTCCATTTTGTTCCAGAGGTTCCAACCAGAACTGCTTCTCTGTTCCAGACGGGTGGAGCTAGAGCAGAGAAGGGGCCAGATACAGAGATGTGTACCAGGAGTACAGCTGAGCTCTGTGCGTACTAATTTAACTGCCCATTGCACTGGTTTAAAGCCTCTCCAGATTTACGTTTAAAAGATCCTACTTTGCTCTCTTCTCATGCTGGGTATGTAATGCTGGTTCAAGGTCACTTTGTGCTACAAAAATATGTTGCTTTGGGTGAATGTGAATAATAGATAAACTGATAATGTTCACAGATCTTCTCGGTGATCACTGTAAACTAGTAAAGGCTAAGGCAATTGCTGAAGTGTTGTGTTCAAGGTTATTTGACTAGTAAAATCAATTTCTTATCCCATTCTGCCTTCATTGTTCTCTAACAGATTAAGGAGAATACCTGGCAGGATCAGTTCCTCTACCTGCTGGAAACTAGTGTAAGTAGCTGCTAAATTTCTTGCAGGTAGGGTGCTGCGACTGACTACTGATCTTTTGCTACTGTGCCTTAGCATTAAGTCACTATCTCCTGCTAAAATCCTTTGAAAAGTTAATGAAATTCCAAACATGAAGAAAAAAAAATCTGCGCTTTCACTTACTCTGATTTTAAACATGGAGGTTCTCAGCTGAAACCAAATGAATTAATCCATGTGTATATACCTGAGAAAATGAGATAGAATTTGGCTTCCTTCAAATACAAATGGCAGATTCACCCATTTGCAAATTATTTTTAAAAATCCCTTATTTAGGGTGTGCACAGCATATCAAAGTAAGCAGTTTCTATATACCAATCAGGTGGCAAATTACAGGGGGAAATAAATAAAAATGAATACTTAGACACTCTGCCAGGCCTGTGGCCCAGAATAAAGTGGCTGTCAAGTTTTATTTCAGCTTCTGCATATATGAAACATATATAGAAAAGCTAATTGACAAGAGGTGTACAAATATTGTAATCACTTGAGAGACAAAATGAAAACAAAAGATCTAGGCCTCAGTGATATTAATGTCTCTGCCAAGGTTGGTTTCTGAATGTAATATTTATGCATTATTTCAATGCACCAAGCTGTATTTCCAAGGCAGTGCACAGGAGTTAGCAAATAATAAGATTTGTTCATAAGAGTCCCAAAAAGGGGCTTTGGACTATTACCCTATCAAGTGCATTTGATGATGGCACTAAATCTACACACAGTTAACATTGTCTTTTGAATAAATATGAGTATTAGGCATCCTTAAAGCACCATATATGGCTTTAGATGCACAGCGATAGGCTATGTGGCTGAGTAAATTATTACATGAAAGAAGCTTGAAGGGGGCATGGCAGGAGATTTTCTTTTTGCTTCGTTTCAGTTGTCAGTATTAGCATATTTTGATATAAACCAAACTAAAAATGCAAAAGCAAGTAGATATTGAGTGAAAGATCTCCCTTCTCCATTTTGGATAAGATACTCTGGCTCTTTTTTACAGGGTTCTTCATGTTTTTGAGCTCATAGTACATCTGGAAATGTGGGAAATTATCATGGGCATCACCAATAGATGGCTGCCATGAAAGGACCTGCCTAGTCCCAAAGGACAAGAAACGTCCTCAATAAACTGCGTAGAAGGCAGAGGTTGGTTTGAGTCCTAAATACTAAACCACATATTTTCCCCCACCTAGCACAATGTAAGAACATAAGAAGAGCCCTGCTGGATCAGACCAAGGGTCCATCTAGTCCAGCATTCTGTTCACACAGTGGCCAGCCAGCTGCCCATGGGAAACTCTCAAGCAGGACATGAGTGCAACAGCACCTTCCTGCCCATGTTACACAGAAACTGGTGTACATAGGCATACTGCCATTGATACTGGAGGTAGCATATAGCCATCAGGACTAGTAGCCATTGATAGCCTTATCCTCCATGAATTTGCCCCAACACCTTTTAAAGCCATCCAAATTGGTGGCCATCACTATATCTTGTGATAGCAAATTCCAGTTTGACTGTGCGCTGTTTGAAGAAGTATGTCCTATTGTCTTTCCTGAATCTCCCATCAATCAGCTTCATGGGATGACCCGTTTGGGTTCTTGTATTATGAGCAACAAAATGCCAAGAGTTCCCTGCCCCCAGCCTTGCTGGTGGGTAGGGTGGTGCTCTTTTGCACTTGGCCCTAAGAGGGTTCCGGCTGCAAGACTTAGGTGCTAGGCACAGAGGGGTTGAGCTGCACATTTCAAAGTGCCACTGCGTTTCATTTTAGAACCATGTGGGAATTCTTTTTCTTTTGCTGATGCCACTCTAACTTGCTGATGCTTGCAGGGCAGATTTCAGTGTAGATTAGGTTGGCAGGTACAGTGCAGGGTTTAAGGGAAGGAATGCTGAAGTCAACATTTGATGAGCATTGTTCAAGCTGATGGGAGGCTTCCTCAGACCTGCCCATTTCAAGGCTGTGAGGTAAGAAGTAGTCCTTCACTTGGGGCTTGCCTGATTCGCCGGAGCAAAGCCACAAGGTCTAAGTGGAGAGTGTGGGTAGTCCCCCTTTAGAACTTAAAGGTGCAAGCTACGAGGGGCCTTGGGTAGGTGAAAGGATAGTCATTCCATTGGTTCTGAGCCTGCAGAGCTTGCCCCCAGAGATTTGGGGAGTAGAAGAGCAGCTCCTCTATCACAGCCAGCCCCACAGATAACCCACACTGGAAGGCGGGAGTTATTTATGTTAGGCAATTTGCCCATTGCAGATGCCTCAGCTGAAATGAGTTTAATACAGCTGTTTCTCTTTTAATCCCATCAAACTGGGATGGCTCCTTGTGATCCTCAAAAAAGAGGACATTCATCACCCAAAAAGAGGACACTGGTCTGCATAAAATGTTCATATGCTAATTAATATGTATCAATACAAATTTAGAAATTATTATAATGTAAATAGAAATATAGTATCTAGGGGTGGGCGACTCGCCCACCACCCGACTTGTGGCATGCTCGGCGAGCACTGCCGCTGTTTCTGCCATGCTGGGCTGAGAGCAAGCGGCAGCTGAGGCACTCGCTGGACTTCCGGGTACCCAGCGCTACTTTGTTTATGTAGAAAATAGCATAAGATACGTTTAAAGTGGCTGCAATTTGCATAACCTGCACAGATTGTGGCCGTTTTTAATGTATCTTACACCATTTTCTACTTAAACAACGTAGTGCCGGGAACCCAGAAGTTGCTTCCCTGGCTTGGCTCATGAGAACACAAGGCAAGCCGGGGCAGCAGGTAGGGCGAGCGGAGCTCAGGGGTCGAGCCCAGCGAGTTCGCTTGACTTCCACCCCCCAATCGAGCTCCGCACACATCCCTAACTGTATATCTCACCATAGTGTGGAAGACTGTGACCAGGGGACCTGTGTGCTGGCACCTCCAAGTAGGGAGGGAAGTTCTCCTACTGGAAACCCTGGAGAGTCGCTGCCAGTCAGTGTCGACAATACTGGGCTAGATGGACCAATGGTTGGAATCAGTATAAGGCAGCTTCCTATGTTCCTATTCTATAAGAAATGAAGTGTGATCATCCCTAATCTCACATCTGCTATCGAGTAGAATAAAGTCAACCCATTCTATAAGAAATGCAGTACCTCTGATGTTATCACCTTAGCATAAAGCAGAATTTGGTTGTGCTAATGGACTCTTTGCTAGTATTTTTTAAACTGCACATCTAAAGCTATTTCTGATCCAAAATAAATAACAGACAATGTAAATTGTGAAGACTCATCGTCAAAAATATATATGATTTCAGCAAAAGATTGCAGCGTATTGCTTTAGAAGACACTGTCCACCCTGCCCCCAGAAAAGAAAAAGTATCCCAAGCTGATATGCTGTGTTGTAGCACAAAACATCTAGTTGTGTCAATCACATCTAATGGAAGGTAATAAGATGTGACCACTCTAATGTGATGAGTTGCAGTCTTGCACCAGGGGAACTTTAACCAAAAAAAAAAGGAGAAAGGAATGTGATTTCTTGGAAACTGAGCTTAAATAAAAGCAGTTTCAATCAAACCTCACATTCAGGCAATGGAGCAAAACAATGATTTGGCATTTTAGGAACAGCTGCTAAAACATCCTGCCTGGTTCACAGCTGCATCCAATAAGTTCTAGCATCGTTCAGGAAATGGAACTCAAAAGAAGGGGAAGCTTGAGAGCTTCAACACTGAAAGCTTCTCTTCCTTCAAGTCTCTTACATGACCATTTAATGCAAACTCTGTCAAGGAGAGACCTCTAAACACCTTAGTTTTTGCCTGCATGTGAATTCCGATCTTTTCAGTTTTGAATTGCATACATCTGAGGTCTTCTTGACTGTCTATCACTCAGTGGAACCTGATGGCTAATCTGACTGGGGAGGGGGTGAAGGACAGGTCAGCAGAGGTGGAGCGAAGGGGGTCACAGGAGGTGGTGCCAAGGGGTCACAGGAGGCAGAACAGTCTTTGAATCCCCAACAGCCAGCAACCCATACCACAGAAAGGAAGAACCGGGACACATGAACTTTAAGACTGTATGTGCAAAGAAGGGGGTGCGGAAATCACAGCCACACAAAAGCATCTCTTTGGACCCACATTCTCTTGTTCCGGAAACAACTCCCATTCCAATTAGAATCATGAATGAACAGTGGGGGGGGGGTGTCACACAACAAATCTGCTTGTGCTAAGGGGATAACATCAGAGGTACTGCATTACTTATAGAATGGGTTGACTTTATTCTACTTGATAGCAGATGTTTAGGGATGATCACACTTCATTTCTTATAGAATAGGAATATAGGAAGCTGCCTTACACTGAGTCAGACCATTGGTCCATCTCTAGCCCAGTATTGTCGACACTGACTGGCAGCGACTCTCCAGGGTTTCCAGTAGGAGAACTTCCCTCCCTACTTGGAGGTGCCAGCACACAGGTCCCCTGGTCACAGTCTTCCACGCTATGGTGAGATGACTTAGGGATGTGTGTGGAGCTCGATTGGTGGGTGGAAGTCCCGCTAACTCGCCGGGTTTGACCCCCCCCAAGCTCCACTTGCCCTACGTGCTTCCCCAGCTCGCCTCGCGTTCTTGATGTGCTCTCTCATACACATGCACTCTCAAGAAAGACATAGTCTAATTCACTGCCTCACTCAGATGCAACAGCCAAACAGGACTCACACACACATTCCCACAGCTGGCCCAAGACGTTTCGCCGCCTGAGGAGGACCTGCGAATGCCTCCCATTTCTCATGGGATGATCTGGGCCAGTCAATACCTCTCAGCCTAACCTACCTGACAGGATTGCTATGAGGGTAAAAATGGGGAGGAAAGGCCAAACATAAATGTAATAAAATGAAGTGAATAATTTTATACTAGAAAAACATAATTGTTTTACACTATGTTCGTAATAAACCTTCCTAGCCTGTAAAATGGCCATCTGTGCATTGCGTTACTGTGTACACATATTTGCATGCATGTGCACTAGAGATGAGAAGCATCCTGTACTCCACTTGGATATTTATCTTACACAGACCCTGGGGAGGTTGCCTGAAGACTGACACTAACTTTATAATTCATATTAAACATTAAAAATTTGTAAAACATCCCCATGCTTCTCATATGCCCCACCCATATGCCTCCATCTTCTGCATGAACATCAGTTCATTGACTGGGTTCACACAACTCGATAAGCCATGGTCGCTTCTAAGCCAGGGGCAGGTTGTCATGTTGTCTGAAACCAGCCAGAGTGGCTTGAACCCTCTCTGGCTGGGTTCAGACAACTCAACAAGCCACCCCTGGCTTAGAAGCCACCATGGCTTATCATGTTGTGTGAACCCAGTCACAGAAACCTTATTAGTAGCAAAAAAACAACGAAGAAATTATCTTGTGGCACCTTAAAGAATAACACATTTATTCCGGCATATGTTTTGGTGGACTATAGCCCACTATCAGATGCATGGGTACTATGGGGATTTTCAGGTTTTTATATTATATGTATGGTGTGTGTGGGGGGGGCAGGGGCTTATAAACAGTGAGGTCAGAAGGAAATTCAGTGAAGGAAATGAAGGTTAGTATCCTTCTTTCCATGGAATACTTCACAGTCCTATTCCCCCACCCCTGTATTTCCCTTTAAAGAAATGATGAACAAAAATAACCCAACCCACTAGCCGACTACATGACGACTCTGGACTACACTGCAGTGATGCCATACACTAGTATACCTCCCAATAATATGGGTATAACAACTATAGACTACTTGCAGTCATAGTAAGACACAGCAGCAAGTTTTCAGAACATTCAAAACCCACCCTTTTGCATCTTGTAACAGCAGCAATAGTTATAATCATCCACGCAAAAGCACTCCTTTGAAGCCACATTTTTTTTTTCATTCCAACAACAAGCGACATTGCACAGAGAAGGAAGCCGAATAAACTGTCTTTGAAATCATGAGTGCCAAGTGTGTGCAGGGTGGGGAGAAGAATCAGACAACACAACCCAGTTCTAGGGATGTAACCGCTCGCCTTGAGCGGGCGTAGCGGGCCGAAATTGGCCCTGCTCACGCTCACCCGAGGCGAGCGAGCCTTACTGGGCCCCGGGCCCCGCTCGCTTCTCTGTGACGAGCCGCCTGCGCCCGCTGGGATAGTCCCATCGCGTCACTCCCGGCTGGCTGGAAGTGAGGTGACGGGACCCTGCGCCGGCGCGCCGGGACCCCGCACTGCATCTTTTCCATAGAAACCAGGGCAACAGGGCTACGCAGAGCAAGGGCCCGACGCGCCGGCATAGGGTCCTGTCACATCACTTCCAGCCAGCCGGGAGTGACGCGATGGGACTGTCCCGGCGGGCGCAGGTGGCTCAAGTGGCATGGAGAATTGCTCTGCGCTGCTGAGAATCGAGCAGCGGGGACCCCCGCCGCAGAGAGGCGAGGCAGGGCAGGCCTCTCCCAGGTACGTGTACATCGCTACCACACAAAAGTTTGCACAGACGCACGCACACACACACACACCACAAGACATTCACACACACACACACACACACACACACACACACACACCAAGACCTTTACGCAGAGAGATACATCTGTCCCCTTTCCTTAGGGCTTCAATCCTATGGATGCTTACATGGGAGTAAGTCCCATTGAATTCAGTGAGACTTACTTCTTAGTAGACCTACATAGGATTGCTCTACATATCCCATTAACCCCTACCCCCTCTCTCTTACACATACATGCACACGCACGCACACACACACTTCTCCAGAGTATATAACAACACAGCGAAAGCAGTTTGTGGCAGAATCCAGATTTAAAGCAAAGTGGCGTGGGGGTGGGAGAGCAGCAGCAGCAGCAGAATTATATACCCCTCTGCCTTCCCCCTGTTTAAAGAAGTTTACATACCAGAATTGTGCTGGGCTGGGCTGGCTCCTCAAAGTAAACAGAGAAATAGCTAGCCAGCCAGCCAGCCAGCAAGCATGTGCACACTGCTCATGCGTGCACGTACACTCTCACCACTTATCTCTCTCCTTTTTCCACATCTTTTCTAGCTTAATGATTGGCTGAGCCAAGCCAGCCAATGAGCCAAAAGGGAAAGGGTCTTTTCCAATTGGATAGCAAAGGGTTAAGAACTGGGCAGCCTCGAGGCTCTGAACATGCAAATGCATGTGCAGTTTTAAAAAGAAAGCTGCTGCCCTGGAAAAGGATGCTCTCAGTGTGACAGGAACAGCAGCAGTAGTTGCCGCTGTCACAGCAGACAAAGGAGAGCAGCCGGTCTCCGCAAAGGGAAGTGGCTTGGCAAAGGTGTTTAAAAAATAAAATAAAATAAAGGGAGGCAGCGCAGTGCCCCAACTCCTGAAGAAAGGATCTGCCACTGCTATCACTAGGAGCTTTTCTACATGAGCCTGTTAATTGCTCTATCTACTTTCAGTTTCGTTGCAGAATTGAGATCTGAGCTCTGCACAAGGAGCTTTTCCTTTCCTGGTTTTCTTCTACATAACCTCTAGGTGACACTGTGCTATAGCAGAATAGCACAAATACACAAGTTGTTCTTTTGCTTTCAGAAATAATACCCCATTTTCTGCACACTAAAACCCCCTGGGAAAGTGTTCTTGAAAAACAGAAGCAAAACTGGAGGATCACGATGTTGTCTAAAGAACCCGTAAACAACCATGAGTAAGGAATCATGAGCGCATGGTAAATGCCTTGTGTAGAAAATCTCTATGAAACATTTTCAAAATTACAAAATCCCTTGCAAAGGAAAACCATTACCTTTTCCTTTCTAAACATTTTTTGTAGCAAATCTGAGCTACAAAACTGTGCTTTCAGCCTAGCTGAAGCATGAGGAACCCAGATACTGATACTTTAAGGAACCCAGAATTACAAATCACGTTAGGATCCAAAGATGCTTATACACAAAAGTTTTCTTGATTTCTGTTTTCTACTTCTGATCCTTGTGCTGCTTCTGATCTTGAAGATCTTCTGACTTTTGAAAGTGTGGGAGCCTTTGAAAGTTTGACTGCCGTGTGGAAGCTCTCCATGTGTTTCTTTGGAGCCTGGGCATACGATCTTGCTGTAAGCTGATGGATCTAGAAAGTACGCAGACAGTACTAGAATACCTGGTTCCACATCAAAATGTTTTCTCCATTTCCTTAAGGCTTGGGTTGTATCCAATGGCATTGTTCTGCCAGCAGAAGGAAGGCCATTGGCAGAATGGATTCCCCTTCCTACCGCAGCACCCTGTGTGCATCCCAAAATCTGTTCCAGAGGGCTGGGGGATCCTCCAGAGCAAATGTTAGGGGCACATGGAGGAGGGGGCTGCAGGAAGGAGGAGAAGACAGGGAGTTCTATTTTGCAAGTAGACTTCAGCTTGTGTGGCATTTGCTGCAAGATCTTAAGGAACCCAATCCACCTGAGTAGATCATCCCAAACTTGAAGTGATTGCTGTCAAACAGCACTACCTGGGATGCACCATGTACCTAAGATTGTTCCATCTGAGGCAAGCTGCTCTAGGAAGCAACTTGGGTGCACTTTCCTCACTCCCCTGTAGTGTAAGAGACCCATTATCTCTGTCAGTAAAAAGCCACAGCGATAGTTGTGAAGAAGGGAAAGAAACCTGGATATATGCAAGGTGCTTCCTAGAGTGTCTTTTCTCAGACAGCAGCACCATCTTAGCAGTAGTGATTGTGAATTGGTGTTACAGAGACAAGAAGATAATAGGGAGTTTAAGATTGAAAGGATATACAGGTATGATAGATCACATGATTGATCACATGGAAAGAAAAAATAGGATAGCTTGGAAGCAGATAATGGGTGAGCAGTATTATATATGAGAGAAGCATATGCTTACATTTATTAAACTCTTTTACAATTGGTGGCAGATCTAGGAGTTATTCTAACTTCAGGGGTTATTCCCTAAAGGATCAAAGCACCACGCACAGAACGAAAGCACACTTTGACATCCTGAAAACAAAAATTCCAATATTACAAACAATAGCTGCTATGCAAAGCCCTGTTATCATCACATATCCTTCATTCAGGTGGATATAGGGCTGGCTAATAGTACTCAAAACAAGTATGTCACCTTTCCAGGTTGGAGAGAGAGATGGGCGAATTTGTCAGTGTTGGTTTCTCTCAATTTCTCATTTTTTCAAATCTTAAATCCGGTTACTACCAAACTTTGTTAATTTTTATTTTTTAAGTTTGCATGAAAATTCCTATACATTTTGTGCATTTTTGTATGCATATCTCTTAATATAAGCATTTTATATGCAATTTTGCCTATTTTACACATCTTTTTGTCAGCAATTTTCCTAATAATATAATGCCTTTTAAACAGGATTAAGCATTCCCCCCAATATACACATTTGGTATGTATTCTTGCATTGGAGAACTCCATTGCCAAATTTGGAGAAGTGTGAATTTTGAAGGATAACTGAATTTTGCGTATTGGTTCAAAAGTGTGAAATGAGGTAAGTTTGCATTAAATGCAAAGCAAACTTCTCATCCATCTCTAGAAGGTTTGTCAAATTGTGTCCCCATGAGAACCAAAAATAGTTCGAGCTTCTACAAGTAACGAAGCTTGGATGGTAATTATTTCTCTTGTCCTTGGCATGTAAATAGAAAGAAACAGGGTAACATGGGCATTTGTTCTTCAAGATCTCAAAACCAAGAAGGGAAGTTTTTCCACTGGCCTATGTTGTAGTAGTAATCAACACAGCCGGTGATAATGCATACAACACAAAAGCTGCCTTTGATTCATTGATTGTAACACTGTCAGATCAAGTCAACACTTTGACCATCAGGATGTGCACAAAAAACTAATTAAGGAGCATGTTTGCCTCTCTTAGTAAATAGAATTCCTCTTTAAAGCAACATTACTTCAATATTACAACTATTCATAAGAGGAAGCTGAAGGGAGAAGCTCTCTCCTTATTTATTCAGCTTAATATTTGGTTTACTTGAATAGAGAGGAGATATATAACAGGTTGGTTTCCCGCAGTCTTGCTTAGGACCTAGAGATTAGAAAGTTGTCAAAAAGATACTGGGGAGTGTGTTTCAGAGTTATTCTATATTTAAAAACTATTGGGTATCTCTTCATGAAAGCTTTTACAGGCAGTTATAGCTAGATACAAATCAACCACAAAGGGAATTTGTCATACATATTAACCTGAATGAGTGATGATTTCTTAGTACTTCTGTTGCCTTTTTTATTATTATTATTTCTGCTTTTATTATTTAATGCATCAGCTCAGTATGAGAAGCAGACATCCATCCTCTGGTTTAAAGCTGTTAGGCAATAAATCTATTTAATGTCTTGCTGAGATGTAGGCTTCTAGCTGAGAAATTTGCCAGCACAAATGATGCTCTGGATATATCCTATGTTTACTCATACCCTGACTCACTTACAGCTGACATTTTAGCGGTAGCCATCTTTTCTTAAACATAGCCATGTGGAAAAGCAGAGACTGAAGTACAGCAGAACTACAGAACATCTCTTTTGCAACCATATCTGTATACTAATCAGGCTTTTTGTCTTACTTCTTTCACTTTGAGGAACTGATAATGTGTACCAGAATCAGGCATATATATTTTTTGATACGCTGCTCTGATTTGTTTTTCTTTTTTGGTTTCTTGTTTACCATCCACATTCTACGATATTCTACAAAATGTTCTTGCTGTGATGGCAAGTTCTCTTTTGAATCAAGGGCTCCAAGCATCCAGGTTTGGCAGACATACCCTTCACCTTCCATCATGCTCTTCCCTCAACCATCACAATGGTAAGATTACCCTCCTCCAATCAGGTGGGGTGATGAACTTACCTCGCTCAACTGCACTTTACATTGCAGAATTTACACAGAAGTGGACCTACTACAACATAGTCCTCCCATGATGTTGTTGGGTACTGTCACCTGCAGAATGTCCCCAAATTTAAGCTTGTTACCACTGACTGTTTTCTTTCTGGCAACAAAAACACACTTGGGGCATAAAACATCCCAAGGATCTATTGATTTCGCCATTGGGGTGTCTTAATGCCCCAAACACAAGCAACGTACTCAGGTGTAAAAATGTCTCAGTTTTTCCAGAGAAGACTGGTCTAGGGAAGCAGGCTTAAGTACTCTGAATGTCAGTAGGTTGGCACAAGCCATGGAATTTCAAATTTCAAATTTAGAAACATTTACCTCACCAGAGACAGCTTTATTATTGGGTTATGAAAACACCCCACCTGACCAAAAACATTAGTTTTTGTAATAATAAAGTTTTGCTTAAAGTTTTACTGTGACAGTTTGTGATACTTTCCTAATATTTCACGTTTAAAGCATGCTTAAAACACTCTTATGACACCCCAGACACATTTGAGGTTGTGCGGCATTTTACCACCCCAGGATATATTGGGAAATGGCTTGGGGTAGTAAAATGACCCCAAAACACATTTGTGTATATTTTTAGAGTTGTTGGATGAGGGTTTTAATATTGTCTCCAAGGTCTTGAGCAAGCTAAGGAAAACTATACCAACAGCCCAATCCTCTTCTCTGCTCCACTGAGGAAGTGGTGCCTAGGATCTGGCATAACAGCTGTAGGTCAGGTCTGCAAAAGTTCTAGTGACCTCTGTGCTAACCACTGCCTACCAGCCATCCTTGCTTGTCAATTTACCCTGCCTCTTCAATACTGCAGTCCCTAGCATGCAGCAAAATCCGATGTTGAGCTGCCAAACATGTCCGGTGGACTTTGTGATGCTGAGTGAGTTGCTTTGCAGTATCCTCTTCCTTACAGTTGTATTCTTGGCTGGGATAGCTGGTTCCCATCAAGCTTTTTCAATAGTGCATTTATTTTTTGGGGGGCCCTCCAAACTCATAAAATGGGAAACCTTTTGCTGCATCCAGTTTGTTAGAGGTAGTTAAAGCCATTCTCCCTTTAATTCACATTTTTCCAGGTTTAACTCTTAGCCTAAAAGGTGATAACTAGTATTCTGTTTTCTATGTGCCTCATATCTGATTGGGGAATTGAGTTAGTTACCCTTAAGTTGCACAAAACATCTTCACTGCCTCTCCTGTAACTCCAGATGCTGTGTACTACTTCTAAATGTGAGTAATTTATTGTAAAGTGTTTGGTGTAGGTCAGCAAGCTTTATTTTACCGTTTTATTTAGTGCCTACTTTGTTTCCCCTTCTTGTTCTTTGTTGCACACTTTTCATAAATATTGCCTCTTAATTTGTAATTGGAGATTTGATTCCCACTCACCCCCATTTCCTCATGCTATCAAGACTGTTTGGTTGCATGTTACCAAGTGAGTTATGGAGGGAGGGAGGTTAGAAGTTCAGGCCAAGGCCTAACCTGTGGAGATTGGGAGTTTGGCTGGCTGTTCACCTATCCTTGAAGAGTACACCCTGATAGCCTGAGGAAACCTTGCTCATCCCAAGTAGGAGTAGGTGATAGCAGTTTCTATGATTGGCTGGAACCATGCACTGCTGGCCTAACTTACAAAGGAGGTGCAGCACTGAGCAAAATGAACAAAAACCATCACAGTGTGTGTTAAACTTGAGCAGGATGGCAAGTTGTGAATCACCCAAAAAAGAGGACAAAAGAGGACACAGATTTGAATAACATTTGCATATGCTAATTTTATATACATATGCAGATGTAGAAATAATTATTATAATTGAAATTGAAATACAGTACATCCCATCCTACTGTGGAAGACTGTGACCAGGTGACCTGTGTGTCTTCCTTAGTCTGCTGTCCAGGTGCTGTTGATGGGCAACTTCAAGGCCCAGTTCTTCCTTCTGAGGGTTCCTTATCTTTAAACTGGACTTGGACTGGGCAGTCCCTCAAATAGAGGACACGTAAGTTCAAAATAGAGGATTCTCCTCTGGCAGCCCTTCAAATAGAGGACTGTTTTTTGTAAAAGAGGAGACATGGCCACCCTATTACAATTTGTTCAGGCCTGCCTTATGGCTCCTATAATGTGGGACACCGTCAAATGGCATGTCCTGAACCTGCCCCGTGCCTGGCACATCAACGGCCATCAACATTTTTATATGGCACTATATATAGAAATAGAGCCATATGCTTTCTGTGGGTGGGGTGGAAGGCAGGATTCAAAGACCAACAACTTATTGTGCAGGACTCAGAGGGCCAGTTAATCCCTTGATTCTCCTGCACCAGCTTATGGCTCAACAAGTTTTTCAACTATAATTTTATTCACTGCAAGGCAGATAATTTCAAGAAAACTTTGTTCCCTTTGGAATAAGTTTTAGAATACTCAGGAAGTGTTATTTTAAATTCATCTTGGTAAAGATAACATGGTAGGACATCCTTTACAAATATAATTCACACTGTAGATAATGGAAAACAGTGATTCATTCCTCAAGTACCTAGAAATTTGTTGGAGATGGCATTTCACAAGCCCTAATGGTTACATAATTTTGAGCATCAGTCTTTAAAACAGTCATGACAGATGGTTACTGGAGATAATGTGCTTTCTTATTGGCACTTGAGACACATAATTTGGGCTTTAACTGAAACTTTCAGATAGTTCTTACATCTACTGATTTTTAGCATCTTCACTGTCTAGCTCACGTCACCTTTTTCTTGCCTGTGAGATTCAGAAGACGTAAGAACTCAGATTTCAATGTGAACAACCACAATTGTTGTAAATTCTGCAATACTAAGTGGAAAACAGAAGCACATGTTACATGTAGAAACTGAAATATAGAAGTACAGTTGGGACTTGGGATACATGTGAATGCCTTTTATTTTCTAAACAAGTTTCTCCATGGAGTGAGTCCAGAAGAGTCCAGGAAATGGTTGGAAAGCAACTTGACACAGCTACTGTTGAAACTAAGCAGGTTCTAATCTGCCCAGAGGAGAGAACTCATGGAAACCACATGTAAGGGACTTTATACTCTCTAGAGGAATAATAAGTAATGAGTAATAAGTGTCATTTTATAAATAAAGTAAGTAGCGTAAGGTTTGTTCACATCTTTTGGTGCACTCCTACAAGTCATAGCCATGGTTTGTGCTTATGTCTTAAGAGCATAAGAAGAGCCATGCTGGATCAGACCAAAGGCCTATCTAGTCCAGCATTCTGTTCACACAGTGACCTACTCATGTGAGAAGCCCACAAAGTAGGACATGAGTGCACTAGCACCCTCACAATCATGTTCTCCAGAAACTGGTATACAGAGTCATACTCTTTCTGAATCTGGAGCTAATATATAACTATCATGACTAGTAACCTTTAACAGCCTTATACTCCATGAATTGGCCTAATCCCATTCTAATGCCATCTCAGTTGGTGGCCATCACTATATTTTGTGATCATGAATTCCATAATTTAACTATGCACTGCATGAAGAAGTACTTCCTTTTATCTGTCCTAAATCTCCCACCAAACAGCTTCATGGGATGATGCTGGGTTCTAGTATTATAAGAGAGGGAGAAAAATGTCTCCCTATCATGGTGCATGGTCTCTACACCATGCATAATAATCTTGCTTTCCCACATTGGAGACGGAAGGTAGCCTTAATGCAAAACTGGTGGCACAGTGCACAAAATGGTTAATCAAAGCAGTGCATTCCCCTTTCCACGCATACTTCTCGTTTAATGGCAATGTGCTGAACTGGGATCTTAAGAAGCCTTCCTTCAGGAATTCCTAAAATTTCATAATTCTCTGAGCATAATTCTCAGGCCATTAGCATAATTCTCTGAGTGTATGGTTACCAACTAGTCAGCATTCTAAGAGTCCAACCAGTACAATTACCTCTACAAATAACTGGTATTGGGGTCTGTAAAGCCAGTAAAATCCAGATTTCACCAAGCTCTCCCCATAATCCACCAGGATGTTGGATCTGCTCATAATCCATTAAATTATTGGCTCAACTCTTGATCCACCCAATTCTATCCTCTCCCTCTCCTGGCCTAGTAGATTCCTTCAGGAACTATCCTTGGCTCTGCCACTGATACCAATTAGCCCATGGGACATAGATTAAGAGGCAAGTGATGACACATCTCTGAGTCTCCACCATGCCCTTCAAAACAAATTATCCTTATGCTTTACAGTTACCTAAAGAAGATAACATACTAGAATGAAGCCCTGGTGAAGAAGGTAACATACTGGGGAAAATGCCTTGGTGCATTTTGTATTAGCATTTGGCTTGCAGTTCTTTCCCAGTTCTAGCAAAAAGGGGAGTTGACCAAGTCTGGAATCTGTTCTGTATGCCTAATCCTAAGAGTAGTTCCCACTCGGGAGATTCGGGTTCTAGTCCCCGCTTAGCCATAAAACTCACTGGGTGACTTTGGGTCAGCCACTGACCCTCAGCCTAACCTACCTCACAGGGTTGTTGTGAGGATAAAATGGAGAGAAGGAGGAGGATTATGTAAGCCACCTTGGGTTCCTTGCAGGAAAAAAGGTGGGGTATAAATATAATAAATAAATAAATAAACAAAATCTTGCAATTCAGAGCCATCAGTTTTAATTTCCCAGAGAGTGATAATAAAGATAAAACTCATAATAATGCATAAAACAAAACATTGAACTAGTAGATTGGGACATTGATTCAAAAATTATACACTACGCTTATTGTTTTTTTGCATATCAACACGTTCTTCCACCTGACATCTTTCAGAAGCAGATTTCACATTGCATGGAGTGGATGTGTGTGATTAGTTTGGGCTTGTGCCATCACTCCCATAGGTCATCAAGCCAATTAAAAGATAACCAAGAGAAGCAATATTCCAAAAACATGGCATATGGCGCTCTGGCATTCAAACACACAAGAAAAACATATTGGCAGGAATGATAACTTTGAAGTTTATATGGATGTCAAACTCAGTTGGTTGTGTATATTTGGTAATATGGCTTGATGCCTCCTTAGAACATTATCTTACTGAGTGGTTTCTATTTATGGAAACAGTATGTTCTGGAGTGAAGGCATACTGTCCTAATATGTGTTTGGGTGGGTCCCAATGGTGTAGAAAAATAATTTTGTATATAAGCTTACCTAAACCTTCTCAGTCTCCTTTCCTATTAACTGGCTTCTTATCTGCTGCCAGTTTTCTTCAGAGGCAGCAGTTCACCTAATCAGCATGTGGAAAGAGAAAAAGAAACTCATATGGTCAATGTGTGAGACTGTGCAGGAAAATAAGCACCAGAAACATTAGCAGTTGCTTTCTAGTCAAAGAGCAGTACATTGTATGTACAAGACCACCTGAGACCATAACTTGAAATCTTTGTAAAATCAAAGTCAAAAGGTAACTTATAAAGAAACAAGTTGAAAAATAAAATAAAAATAAAAGAATATCATGTACACAGAGAAAAACATTATTTAAATTAAGCAATGCAATAATAACAAATGATCAAAAATTAATTAATAACCAACTAATAACCCAGATGGTTATAACACTTTAGATGAATAGAGCAGTTTTGGTGGACCCCACTGCTTTACCACTGGAGTCTGCAAGCAGAGACACAGGCCCTCCTAGTCCTGGGTCCCCATGGCCCTCTAGATCCTCAGGAAAATAAGAAAAGAGGAAATAACATTTCTTTCTGGATTTCTTATTTCCCTTTGGCTTTCATTGGTCAGGAAATTTTCTCTTCAGTTTGACCTTGAGTATTTCCTGCTCTCTGCCACGTCACATGTAACTCCTCAAAGAGGTCAGCATCTCTGGTGGTATAACACTGGTATTGGACTGATTGCACCAGACATCAATGCATGCTTTAGTCTATACAGATAAGAAGGTCAATTGAACAGCTATGAAGGAAAGCATGACACTGGCCTGAGATGAGTGCTTCAAACTCCCTGTAGACAGCCCAAGCAGGAAAGTCAGAGCAGGATGGACTTCCTATTATATGAATACTGTCCACACAAGCTAGAAAAGGTCTATATGGCTTGCAAGCTATCAAAATGAATGTAGGCACATAGAAAGCTACCTAATACAAGGTCAGGATATTTTTTCCCCGCCTGGCTCTGAATTGCCTGCTCTTGAGCATGACAAGCATGTGCTCTACCACTGAGCTACATCTCTTCCTATTCTAGCCAACAATCAATTTATGCTGGCCCACTTGATAAACCTCCAGTATTTACTGCCTGCCTGGGATTTCAAAAGCAGTGGGGGTTTCAAGAACCTGGCAGACCACATAATGTAGAAAATGTGCTGCACTCAGCTTGATGGGTCATAAAGTTATGCAGTCGCGACCCAAAAATGGGTGTGATTTACGGTGGTTATGTTTAGGTAATGCTTATTTCCTGCCAGTGTACTTCACAGATGTTTTCAACAAGTGGGGACCAAACAAATGGGGTTCACAAAGGAGAGGATATGGCTCAACTGTGGCATAAAGACAGCTGTATAAAAAGGTTGCTTACCTATGTATATCTGGTTGTTTAGCAAAAACAACAACATGGCAGGCAGCTCATTCCATTTCCATGCACCCCCTTTGTTTTTAGACTTTGAGGGTAAATAATTATGACAGCCAATTCCAGTACTTTATATATCAGTTGCACAACTAGTCCTCCAGTCAACTACGGCTTGTAACTTACTTTACTGATATCAGATATACAGCTGTCTTTCTGATGACATTCTCTTTGTGTGTGTGTGTGTGTGTGTGTGTGTATCTCACATAACGGCTTATGGGTGCAGTGTGTGTCAAATATGACAGAGTTCCTTTCAAGCTCTTCATCAGCTTCTAGCTGGCATTGGGATAATCATCCTTCACTGAGTTGTCTTCCTTTATGATATCAATTAGCAAACAATCTGTTTTCCTGGCACATGGCACAATTAGGATGCAAAACTGAGGCCTGTGAAGCAAAGCATATTTGAGGTAGAATACCTGTTTCCCCCAAGAAAAGAGGGAGACTGATTTCACCTTGCCAGGGCTGGCATGTAAGGAAACATCAAAGGGACTATCCCAGGCATATTTACACACTGTCTCCCATTTCATCAGAGCTGGCATGATATTTCACTTTTAAATGATTTTAAAAAGCATCTTTCTGACTGGAGCCGTCTTTTGTTTCATCCTGTTCTCGGCATTAACACTTCAAAAGGCTTCAAATAAGTCTCCACACACACACTAGAGGGCACAAGCGGGCTATTTTCTAGCTTCCCAGCACGATTTGTATTAGGAGAACCACTCCAAGCATACCTGTTGGTACTAGTTAGATATTCTAGGTGGGAGGGAAATATGCAGACGTTAGATATTTGTTCACTTTTTATACACTGCTGCCTGTTTAGAACAGTTATTGGTTTATTAAATGCCCAGCACTATGATGTATTGTTTGCAGTGGTTATATATATGCAGAGCTAAATTTCTGCCAGCGCTAAAAGCAGTGACCAAACAAATGGGGTTCATAAAGGAGAGATTGCAGCATAGAATAGCAGAGTTGGAAGGAAGGGGCCTATAAGGCCATCGAGTCCAACCCCCTGCTCAATGCAGGAGAACAGATGTGGGCAGCCCAGGCAGTCACCCATCCAAGCACTGACCCGGCTCATCCCTGCTTAGCTTCAGCATGTGGCTTGCATTGTGTGCTCTCGTCTTTCTGACTATGCTAGCCCACTTGTTCCTTGCTGTGGGACAAATTAACCCTCCCCACGATGTTTTACATGTAGGATTGCAACCCAGTTAAAGGAAACAATTAATCATATAAGCTTCTCAGTCAACGGCTCATTTAAATTTGCATAAATTGGCATATGGGTAAAAAACAATATGTCTGAAGCAAGATGTGTACTTCCTTTGTTTTTAGACAATGCACAGACATCATCTTAGACAAGGCTTTCCTCCTGTGTGTGAGAGGAGAAAGAATGCCCATTTAAATGACGCCATGCCACTTAATCGGCAGCCTTATCACCTGCAGTCTTTATAAGCACTTGTATTCAAACTACTCGTATTTTTAAGGAATGGTATCCTTATGTCATATTAAAAATAAAAGTATTTCTTAATGAAATGTGCTCCTTGATTCATCGGAGGCACCTTTCGTTTGCTTAAAGTTCTAAAACCAATTAATTAAATGTTGCAGCCTGACCTAGGATGAGCAGCATAACAGAAGTAGATTAAATGATCAAAAGTTGACCAGGTACTATCACTTCTGACATTTCTGTACTTCTTCCCCTTTACAACTGCATATATGCCCCAGACCAACTGATGCAGATCAGAAACCTCTTATTGGAAAGACTGGACATTACTAGCCAAGGAGATATTAAGATGCCTCTGCGCAGCTCCTGCCAAAGTACAGTCAGTGTTCTCTTTCTGAGACGTTTATCTAGTTGAGGCAGGTGCTCCGGGAACTCTGGCACTCCAAACAGTTGGTAGTTGGTCTCTATGGTTTAGCCAGCCTTTCCTTTTGACTGTCATGGAAGTCAGAACACCATAGAAGTCTCTGACCCCCAAGTCCCTCTACAAGGAGCCAATCTGGCAGCAATTGTGGAAGTGATTGGGAAGAAACTGTCCATACACTTTCAGGATGCTGGGCACCCAAGTACATTTTGGGCCACAAGATTCTGTTGCTTTTTCTGCAATAGACTAACATGGTTGCCCTCTGGAAATTGTTTCAATTTTCTTCATTAGGTTAATTAATTAACCCAGCCCAATAACCCCTTTAAAGGTCCTCCAGTAAATCTAGTTAGCACATGGTAAGGGGCTGTCAGCTTTTAATTTCTGCCATCTATAGAAAGGCAAAAATTACAAATAATACAAATAATAATAATAATAAATCTTCAGGAAAGCATGTATGTCCTAGTTAGGGAAATAAAGGTGTGTGTGCACGTGTGTGTGCGCGCATGTGATGTGCATGTGTGTTTTATAGCTTGGCCACACAATGATTACATTTTTCAAATTTACCCTGAAAGGGTTTTAGTAGCACAGGTCAAGCTTCATTTAGTATTTTTACTGCACAAGCATCCCCAACAGCCCTACCATGAAGAAGGCTGTAGACAACAGCCCTTGTGTATATGTTGAAATGGTCTCAATAAGCTTACTAGTTGCCTTATGCTAGCTGTAAACTAATGTGGAGGAGTGTATAATATAGAAATAGTATTTGGAGAACATTTAGGACTTTCTCCATCCCACTCATTGTCATTCTCTCTCATGCGGGCTGCAGTGTGACATTTTCCCATAAAACACCATGAGATCTGCACTCACTCCCACATACCATCTTGGGTGGGTTCTCGGGACAGCTGAAATGTAACTGCGATGAAAGCAACTGGGAAATGTCCTCTACCAGGGCATCCCAGAAAGAGCATTTGCCCATCTGCAAGAGTGCTCATTTAAATTTCTAACCTGCCCCACATTCTCAACTCATTAAAACATGTCAGAATGTACAGAACATGTCCAAATTCTCAGAGGATTCCATAAACCCTGGGAATCTCTCCAAAGCCAGGGCTTCATCTGATGCAAAATTTGATACAAGCTTCACAATACTGCAAAATGTTGCCACACACATCCTTTTCAATGTGCAACATTTTGCCATGCACATTTTACATACGCTTCTCAATAGTTATGACTGACAAATTGCCTAAGCCTAGGAAAGTTCCGTAACCCATGCTGCCCCCCCAAATGTCTTTAGTTTTACTGAATTCCATTTCGCTTCCCTCAAAATTCCATGAATGTCTTGCTCAAGCAGGAGTGTTCAAATTCACCTCAGAATTTAGTGGCAACTTGGGGATGTACAGAAGAAGAATTCCCCCCTGAGAAATGTTGTTAGCCCTCTTGAAACTCTTTCCATTTCCCTTGAAATTCCTTCAGCCAAGAAGGAAACTCATATTTTCCCCTTAAGAAATTCTGCATCCAATATTCATTTCCAGTGGTCAGGTCAGTAAAAGAGCCAGTGTGGTGAGTGGTTAGAGTGTTGGACTGGGACTCGGCAGATCTGAGTTCTAGTCCTCACTCAGCCATGAAGCTCACTGGGTGACTTTGGGCCAGTCTCTGACTCTCAGCCTAACCTACCTCACAGGGTTGTTGTGAGGATACAATGGAGAGGAGGAGAAGGAGGATTATGTAAGCCGCCTTGGGTTCCTTGCAGGAAAAAAGGCGGGGTATAAATATAATAAATAAATAAAGACACCCCAATTATGAACACTGCCTTATACCAGGTACGTGCATTAGCCCATTAAACCAACGGTATCTACTTTGAATGGTAGCAGGCCCCAAAATCCTCAAGCAGCCATAATTTCCAACCCACTTGCCTGAAATCCTTTTAACTGAAGAAGACTCAGGGATTGAACCTGAGACCTTATGCATGCATGCATGCAAAGTATGTGCTACATCATTGAGCTATGCCACCTTCTCAGTTTAAATAAAGTAGAATAATAAACTAGAAAGTCAAAAGCTCCCTCTGGATGTTATTTTGTGCGAAGGGGTTCCGTGCAATTCAATAGTAGTGGCAACCCACTGCTGGTCCTGCCCGCAACGTTGTGTCCAATTGCCTCATTCCACCCCTTACCTCCACACACTGAGGCCCCTCAATGTGTGGAGATTGGTGCCAGGGCCAGCATCAGTGGTAGGCATAGTTGGGAACCTGCTGATGGCCCACAACCCAGCGAGGACCCACTAACAAGAGCCACGAGGACTTGCTTCTCTTTTTCACCATTGCAGCCCTGCTTGTTCACCTGCCTCTCACTCTGGCCCAGACAATGGTGGTGGTGAGAAGGAGGAGCAGCAGATGCCATTGCTGACTTGCTCACTGGCCCTCTGCCTCTTAAGCAAGCAAGCAAGCAAGTGCTAGCAAAGAGGAGCGATAGCAACTTGTGGCAATGGTGGTGAGAAGGCAAACTCACAGAGGGAGGGGCCCAATGAGGGTGACTTACCCAAGGGCCCTCCAAAACCTGGAGCCAGCACTGATTGGGGTGGAGATAGCCTAGTGGGCACAACTTCAGGGGTGGGGCCAGCAACACGGCCCCACTACCCTTTCGTCGCCTGGAGCCCCTTCACATGGAATAATGCATGGAGGGCGCTATAACTAGGGACAGTTATAGTCATATAATTATGACTTGTAATATTAAATGCAAAAGGGGTCAATTAAAGAAAAATAATTTTAAGGATATTTGGGGTTTATTTTTGGAATATGTGTTGAAAAGGGGGAAAGGGAGTTTACCCTGTCAAGATATGTTGTATTTTTGGAATAATGAACAATTATAGAGTTATTGGATTGTTTGGTCCCATGGTGATGGGAGCACAATATTAGTTATGTGTGTATGTTATTTTCTTTGTATTGTTTTAAAATTTAATAAAATATTAAAAAAAATAAAATAACTAGGGACACTTCTTGTTTCAGTTTCCCTAACATGCATTCTCAAGTGTTTGGAAGAACTATGCATGCCTGTCTTAAAGTTGGGCAATCATACAATCATAGAAAAGTAGAGTTGGAAGGGGCCTACAAGGCCATTGAGCCCAACCCCCTGCCCAATGCAGGAATCCAGGTCAAAGTATCCCTGACAGATGGCCGTCCAGCCGCACCTTGAATGCCTCCAGATTGGGAGAGCCCACCACCTCCCTAGGTAATTGGTTCCATTGTCTTATTGCTCTAACAGTCAGGAATTTTTTTCTGATGTTTAGGTGGAATCTGGGTTCCTGTAACTTGAGCCCATTATTCCGTGTCCTGCAAACTGGGATGATTTTTTATTTTATTTTTTTATTATTATTATATTTATACCCCACCTTTTTTCCCTGCAAGGAACCCAAGGCGGCTTACATAATCCTCCTCCTCCTCTCCATGTTATCCTCACAACAACCCTGTGAGGTAGGTTAGGCTGAGAGTCAGTGACTGGCCCAAAGTCACCCAGTGAGTTTCATGGCCAAGCGGGGACTAGAACCCAGATCTCCTGAGTCTCAGTCCAACACTCGAGAAGAGATCCTGGCCCTCCTCTGTGTGACAACCCTTCAAGCACTGGAAGAGTGCGATCATATCTCCCCTCAGTCTCCTCTTCTGAAGGTTAAACATGCCCAGTTCTTTCAGTCTCTCCTCATAGGGCCTTGTTTCCAGTCCCTTAATCATCTTTGTTACCCTCCTCTGAACCCTCTCCAGTTTGTCTACGTCCTTCCTAAAGTGTGGTGCCCAGAACTGGACTCAGTACTCAAGATGAGGCCTAACCAGTGCTGAGTAAAGGGGAATTATCACTTCCCGCAATTTGTAAGCTATACTTCTATTAATGCAACCCAAAATAGCATTTGCCTTCTTTGCAGCCACATCACAATGCTGGCTCATATTCAGCTTGTGATCTACAACAATTCCAAGATCCTTCTCACTTGTAGTATTGTTGAGCCAAGTGTCCCCCATTCTGTAACTGTGCGCTTGGTTTCTTTTCCCTAGGTGCAGCACTTGGCATTTATCCCTATTAAAATTCATTTTGTTGTTTTCAGCCCAGCGCTCCAGCCTATCGAGATCTCTTTGAATTTTGTTTCTGTCTTCCAGAATATTGGCTATTCCACCCAACTTTGTGTCGTCTGCAAATTTGATAAGCATTCCCTGTACCTCCTCATCCAAGTCATTAATAAAAATGTTGAAGAGCACTGGGCCCAGGACCAGCCCTGTGGTACCCCACTCGTTACCTCTCCCCAGTTTGAGAAGGAACCGTTGATAAGCACTCTTTGAGTCCGATTCTGTAGCCAATTGTGGATCCACATGATAGTTGTTCCATCTAGCCCACTTTTAGCTAGCTTGCTAATCAGGATATCATGAGGCACTTTGTCGAAAGCTTTGCTGAAGTCCAGATATATAATGTCCACAGCATTCCCACAGTCCACAAGGGAGGTTACCCGATCAAAAAATGAGATCAGATTAGTCTGGCAGGATTTGTTCTTGACAAATCTATGCTGGCTTCTGGTAATCACTGCATTGTTTTCAAGGTGCTTGCAGACTGACTTCTTTATAATCTGCTCCAAAATTTTCCCAGGGATTGATGTCAGACTGACTGGTCTGTAGTTCCCAGGTAGGGGTGGACTGTATCGCCTCGCGGGGTGTAGCGGGCTGAAATCGGCTCCGCTCACGCCCGAGCGAGGCTCACGTGGGCCTACCTGAATCCGGCGGCGGCTTGCCTCTCTGCGGCGAGCCGCCCGCGCCACCCATGCTGGTCCATTGCGTCACTTCCGGCATGCTGGAATTGACGTGACAGGAACCTGCGCCGGCGCGCTGGACCCCCGCACTATGTTTTTGGCGGGGAAACCAGGGCAACAGGACTTAAATAGGCCTTTTGCCCTGGTTTCCCTGCAAAAAATGTAGCGTGGGGGTCCAGCGCGCCGGCGCAGGGTCCCATCGCATCAATTCCGGCGTGCTGGAAGTGACGTGCTGGGACCAGTGCGGCCGGCGCTGGCAGCTCGAGCGGCGCGGAGAACAGCTCCGCACCGCTCAGAAGAATGAGGCGGGGGACCGCCACCACAGAGAGGTGAGGCAGCGGCGAGGCTGCCCCCCGGGCAGGTTTGTCCCCACCTCTATCAGGTTCCTCCTTCTTGCCCTTTTTGAAGATGGGAACAACATTTGCCCTCCTCCAGTCGTCTGGCACTTCACCTGTCCTCCATGATTTCTCAAAGATAATAGACAGTGGTTCTGAGAGTTCTTCTGCCAGTTCCTTTATTACTCTAGGATGCAGCTCGTCGGGCCCTGGAGATTTAAACTCATTCAAGTAATCAGGTGTTCCTTGACCGTTTGCCTATCAACCTCAAGCTGCAATCCTGCCCCTTCAGTCTGCACTTCAGGTTTGCCAGGGACATAAACTCTCTTTTGGGAGAAGAGCGAGCAAATGGCAGTACTTGGAAGGGTTGAGAAACATGGATTCACATTCCATCTCCTGAAGTATACATGCTTATAGGCACACACCTTCTTCTTCCTCTGTGACCCTTTGTGGGATTTACTTGTGTTCTCTTTTGGCATTTGCAGAGTGGCGGTGGTGGGGTTGTTTGTTTTTGTTTGCTTTCAGGCATGGGGAAGGATGTGTTTGGGTTTTAGGTTTTTTTTTTTTTCTTTTAAAGGTTGCTGTTTAAACTTTTGTAAGTTTCATTTTATTGTTTGAATGCTGTATTTGTGTTCATCTTTGTGAGCCGCTTTGGGGCAGGTGGGGTGGGCTGGCTCTTTGGCTGAAAGGCAGCATAGAAATAAGGAATAACATAACATGGAACTTATCACACATCCTCACCAACAAACAGTGCCCTTTCCTACCTTTCAAGCTTTATTATTGGATCAATAATCAGACTCCAAGCGAACTGAGTCACCACCACTTTGGCACACTGGTAGCACTAGTGCCTTGAGCAAGTGACAGTCTCTCAAGCTGCATAGCAAAAGTGCGCTGAACTTGTGGGATTTCTAGCCTCTGAGCCTCTGTAGTAAGAGGCACAGCGGCCCCGCAGCCTTAAGCAATATAGATACCAACTGCAACAAAGTTAGGAAATTCAAAGTCATGTTTTCTACAATGACTGTAAATCAGCCAGCTTGTAAAAAAGCAAAAAGTAAAAAAAGGAAGGCAGATGGAGGTAACAGATTATTTTCCATGGATCCTAAGCTATTCTTCATTTTAAACATCTTGTTAACCCTAGTGGTGAGCTTTTCTCCTGATAGGGAACAATAACCTCAAATAAGTAACGTACGGTAGGGGAAAAAAAGACAAAGATAAATGCTGAATATAAGCTGCTTGCTGAAGAATCAAGCATAAGCAGGAGGAAAAAGGCACTTCCAACCTTACCAGTAGTTAGTATGTCATTGTGAGGAATGACCCTTAAATTTCTGATTAAGAATGTGGCACTGAAGTCAGGAGAAAGTTCAAATAGCTTCGGTCCTGCCAAGTTCTTTTAATACATGTGATAGTCCTTGCAATGTAGGCTGTACAATGTTGTCTTCCAGGAACAATTGCTTTATTGCTTACAAGAGAATGCAAATTTATATACAAGTATAAAAGCATGCCTTTGGAAGCTCATGGGTGAGACATAAAAAGGTAGCCCAATCCCCTCCCAGATTATTGTAAAATCCCACAGAACAAGAACTCCCAGATTACCCCACATGACATAATAACAAATTAGATTTTGTAGAGAGAAAATTACCTATACTGTAATCTATATTTAACCCATAAGCAATGCTGTTAAATTGGTTAATAAATTCTCCAACTGAAGCCTTCCCATTTTGTATTTTAAAATTAATTTGTGATGTGAACCCAACCAAGGTAAGAAGGCTAGAAAATTAAACATGGTTTCCGTAAATATACATAAGTAATCAGGTTATGTACTGTATGGGTGTTTCCAGATGCAGGGCTCCTAGCGCTACCAATCAAAAGACATTGGGTGTAGCTATTCCATCATTTCTTCCATAACATAGTTTTTTTGTGGAAAGAAAAAGAAAGTTGGACGAAGTGGTGGGAAAACACAGGCGGCTTACAAATTGAAGGTGAGGATATCTAGACTCTCCATAAAATTTTTGTGAATGAGGCAGGGTAACTGCACAATAAAAGCCTTGCCCGGGAGCACCCAGCTCAAGAAGCAAGCAATGTAATACTTCTGAAATGGTATTTCTTAAGAAATGAGTCTATTCCTAACTTTTTATTTTCAGCATCCTATACATACATATCTCTAGTCCACTGCAGATAGTGATTGTACTGCATACCCCTTTTTTCTTGAATTGCACAGAATACATTGACAAAGCTCAGCCTGTGAATTGCTCTTCTGTTAGCGTGCCCATGTGTCCTCTTTTACACAGAATGGTCCTGTATTTGAAGGGCTGCCAGAGGACTGTCCTCTGTTTTGAAGGTGTCCTCTATTTGAAGGGCTGCCCAGTCCAAGTCCAGTTTAAAGATAAAGAGCCATCAGAAGGAAGAGCTTCTGCAGCCCATCATCTGCACCATGAAGGTACCCATCATCAACAGCACCTGGACAGCAGACTGAGCAAGGCACAGAGGTCCCCTGGTCACAGTCTTCCACGCTATGGTGAGATGCTCAGACATTTAGAAACAATGATTATAATTGAAATAGAGATACAGTAGTATTTCTATTTAAATTATAATCATTGTTTCTAAATTTGCATCTATACATATACATTAGAATATGCAAATGTTATTCAGACCTGTGCCCTCTTTTGTCCTCCTTCTTGATGATGTATTTTCTCTTTTTGGCAGTTCAGAAGTGGCAATTCATACCTCTGTTCCAAATCCTTAGGAATGGGGACAAAAAGCCATGACGTTTCAATACAGCAGCACATTTTATAACTGTTTATTTTAGTTCCTTGTTGACGGAGAGAGATGTCAGTAAAGAAGAGTTTTTCCTAATGGGTGTTTATGAACTGTTTATAGCAGTTCATCAATGTTCACCTGGATAGAGCACAGGACAAACATGTAAGCATGCAGGAGTGAGATTATAAAGCTGCCATTCAAAAGCATTTTGGGGGCAATCTTCTTGTATTGTTCACAGTCTCCTGGAATAAATGCAGGCTGTGGTGATGTAGATGCTGAGATATAATCTTAGGTAAAATGGTGTGAGAGGTTGCTCTTATGCCTGAAAGAAACCCCGACAGTGACCATGTATTGTGGGAAAGGCTTCATAAGGACAGAAGGCTCATGACAAGAGGAGGAAGGCCCAACTAACTGCCATGTTTTATTTGTGCCATTTCAACAGCTCCCTCATCATGGTGCCTCAGTAAGGACGGAAGGAGGAAGAAAGGCTTGTCTGATGTGGACCTGTGAAAACAACAACAACAACAACAACAACAACAACAATAGTGAGGCTGTATTTGGCCCTAAAGAGAAGCTTCCCAAATCCTATGCATCTTTACTCAGGCATTAGTCTCATTGAGCTCTATGCAGTTTAAGATTGCAGATGTAATGACAAATAGTGATTCAAAATTGACTTAGATTATTATCAACATGATGGGTATTGTAGTTACTTTATACTACAATTATATACATGTCTACATTGAAGCATGAACCATTGAGTTCAATGGAACTTAATCTCAGATATAGGCATATATTCAAAATATAACCTAGTAAGAGCACAATCCTATGCATGTTTAGACAGAAAAAAGTCCTACAGCTCCCATGCTGGCTGGGGAATGCTGGGAGTTGTAGTACTTTTTTTTGTCTAAACATAGAACCATAGAATAGTAGAGTTGGAAGGGTCCTATAAGGACATCGAGTCCAACCCCCCGCTCAATGCAGGAACCCAAGTCAAAGCATCCCCGACAGAAGGCTGTCCAGCTGCACCTTGAATGCCTCCAGTAGGATAGTACCCTTAGTCAATGTTTTGGTATCATGATAAAAGCTGAAGATATTCAGGCTTAGTAGTAGTAATTAAATGCACCAGCTTAGTTGTAGATCATTACATTTTATCATTATTTTCTAATGATTTAGTAATTATTACTGTTTGTATATATCAGTGACACTGGCTTGACAATTTTAACTCCTCTTTCTTGCTTCTTCAACTAACCTTGGCATTCCACTTTACTGCTAGGACATGTTATTCTTCCTTCAGCATGGTTCCTATAGCAGCATACACCCTTTGGCAGTGTATTCTTTTCCTTTTAAAATAAATAAATAAATAACAGATAATTGCAAAATGTTTTAATGAACGGCTTCTGACTTCAGTATCTAACATTTTCAAATTCATTTCCTTTGTGACTTTAAAAACAAGTGTTTATTTAGAAAATGCCTTCAGCAAGGATTCATTGGGGGATTTATTTTATGTCATAGATTGAATTATTTCTTGTTTATTCTCCTCACTTGAAATGCATAATTAATATTTCACAGCATGCTCAGATTAGTAGTTACATTTGCTTCTTTGCTTAATTTTTAAAAGTCACTTACAGTGCTCTTACTGAGACTTAGCCTTAGTGCTCTCACAGCGCAACCCATAC
The DNA here is from genome assembly GCA_021292165.1 of Shinisaurus crocodilurus. NCBI lineage: Eukaryota > Metazoa > Chordata > Lepidosauria > Squamata > Shinisauridae > Shinisaurus > Shinisaurus crocodilurus. The sequence continues at coordinate 114,011,234 of CM037879.1, forward strand.
ATCAGGTTAAATATTTGAGTAAAGTGAGCACTAAAGCTTCTTTTAAATCAAGAACACTTACTTACCATGTTGTCTTCAAAGGGCGCTCCCAGACAGGATTTATTTTGGGCACTGGGTGTGCTGCTTGTTTGCTTCTGATACCCACTGTGCAATGGGAACTTCAGCAGGTTCTGTTGCTCTGCATCTCCATACAAGTGACAAACTGGTATGGACAGTTGGCTTCCTTTCTATACTCAAAAGGGGCTGCAGAAGACACATGTTAAGAGCCTCATCAAGAGAAACAGGTATGTTTCTCTGAGCAACTTCCTTGAAAGGTATTGTGTTTTGTAAATTGCTCTCTCTCTCTCTCTCTCTCTCTCTCTCTCCCTCTCTTTCTCTCTCTCTTCATATTTTGATAAGTTAATGTCCATTGTGAGCAACTCAGCACAGTCCACTATGAGAAAGCAGCATATAAATAAACTAAATTAAACCGTGCTAGTGGTTGGGCACTATTCTCTTCCACTTCTGCTCCCCCTGCCCACTATGGCCCATCTATCCCAATTGCAAGTGTCTCTATATCAGAGCCACCCTCTGAAAATAGAATTCACACGAATCAAACAAAAGGTGCAGGCAGTGCTTCCAACTCTTATGCTGGTATCCATAAATACCTCTTGCCTAAATTAATGTCCCTTAAGTCAGAATGTAAGGGCACTGGTTAATAGGATCTGGTCATTCTTATGGTCTAGATTTCATAACTATATATCACATCATGGTTGTATTTTTTTTTTTATCGACTTTAGCTGCAATCCAACACAAGGCAGGTGTAAGCCTACAGATTTCACAGGGCTTAAGTATGCACCATTCTCTGTTGGGTTGTGGTGGTCCTTTAATTTTAGCTCCTTCCATGCATTAATCATGTGAAGGGGGTGAGGTTGGTACCTGAAAGAAAACTGTGATGTCCACAAGAAAAGCAGAGCAGGAATGAATTAGAAAAGATGTCCATCCACTTTGAGTTCCAAGGTATCCAAATTTGTTAGTCTGCTTATTTTTCAAAGTTATGCATAGCAAGCTCCTTTTTCAGTGTCTTTCTATTCGGTGTCTGAATTGCAGTGACACAATACTCTTCGCTTTGCCCCTATACAACACACCCAGCATTCACAATATTTTCATTGCGCATTCTCAGCATTTCTTCACTTTTCTCCTACAAAAACCAAATTTGTGTCTTGGGTAAATGACAAGCAGTTTCAACCAACACACATATTATTTTCTGGTAACTTCACCCAGTCTTCTCCATATGTGTGCTGCTGAGATAGTGGCATCTTTCCTGCCACTATCCACCACATTTCTTTATGGCTTTTCATTCCTAGTGGAAACTTTGGGGAAGATTGGGTGGAGTTATCGGTGGGATGGAATATATCTCTATTCTCACTCACTGTGTTCCCTTTTTATTTGTTTCTAATTTCAAAGGGACTTCATACATAACACTCTACATAGAAGGTCACTGAAAAACACTTGTGTGGGGGACTACCACATGCAGGTGGCATAATGTTGATGATATATTCTTCCCATATATGCTGGCCCAATCATGTATAGAGTCTTCCATGCGCATTTGGCACTGGCATGAAGACTTTCCAGAAGATTAAGCCAATGTATGGCCAGGAAGAGGCTTACCAGTGTTGCAGTCTCACAAAAAGAGTACCACCATGTGGGGTTCTGGCTATTTATTTATTTATTTATTTATTGTATTTATACCCTCCCTTTTTTCCTGCAAGGAACCCAAGGCGGCTTACATTCTCCTCCTCGTCGTCCTCCTCGTCGTCCTCCTCCTCCTCCTCCTCCTCCTCCTCCTCCTCTCCATTTTATCTTCACAACAACCCTGTGAGGTAGGTTAGGCTGAGAGTCAGTGACTGGCCCAAAGTCACCCAGTGAGTTTCATGGCGGGGACTAGAACCCGGATTTCCCGAGTCCTAGTCCCAACACCCTAACCACTACGCCACACTAGCAATCCCTGTGTAGCACAGAATGCAGGGGTGGGCGACCTTTTGACCCAAGGGCCACATGTAATGGTTATATGTGTGGACAGAGTCTGCATGTTGGTTAGCATGTCCAGAACTGGTGGTGGGTGGGGCTTGGGCTGGTTCTTTAGTATTTTTTAAGCAAACTACCCTTTCTGTTATTGATAACAATGCTAATTTTGGACAGACCTCTAATTCCATTCCAATTATTTCTGAAATTTCTGCAAACACTTTCTGCCAGAATTCCAGAACATTATTGCAGCTCCACCACATGTGGGCATATGTACCTTTTTCTTTACACCCTCTCCAACACAATGCGGAGCAGTTATTATCTATACAATTTAATCTCACTGGAGTTAGATATCATCTCCATACCACTTTGTAAAAATTATCTTTTATCCTAGTTGACATAACTCTTACAATACGTCTGTTCCAAATATTTCTCCAACTTTGTTTCAATATCTCCTCATGAAATTCATTATCCTATACCATTTTAAGAGAATCTTTGTGTTCTTCTGCTTTTTGTAACATTGAATATAAAACCTTTGTTGTGCCGCTTGTTGAAACATTACCTTCTATAGCTTCTCTAGTCAAAACTATATTTTCAAAAATAGTTAATTCTCTTTCACTATCAAATCTTGTCCTCCACTTCTTTAACCACAGTTCCAGTTGCAGTAAATTTAACCATGAAATTCTTCCTCTTCCTACTATTTCTACTATATGTTCTCTAGCCTTCATTTTTTTCTACCCAATCCATTAATTTAATCATCTTTTTCTTTCTTAGTATAGCTTCTAAATGTCTTACATTTTCTGGAAAGTCTTCCATTGCCACTACTGGAGTTAATGGAGATACCTCCGGTATGAAAAAAATCCTCTTACTGTTCCAACTCTCTAACATACTCCTCAAAAAGGGATTTTCTAATCTTTTTATACTATTATATTTTTCTTAAATAATAAATTCACCATCATGTTTCCTAATTCTTGTGATTCCAATTCCAACCACATTTTCTCTTTCCCTGCTATAATATCCAAAAGATGTCTTAATTGGTTGGCTAAATAGTACCACTTTATATTTGGAAGACCTAAACCACCTAATTTTTGAGCTTTATACCAACTAAATTTATTAATCCTTGATTTTTCCCTTCCAATATTCATTAATAATTAGTTGCCAATCTTGAATTTCTTTTTCTGTAATCTTTACTGGTAACATCCTAAACAAAAAGTTTATCTTAGGCAATGTCTTCATTTTTATGAGTTGTCTCCCCACTCCCCACCGCAATCGCAAGCCATTTTTGGCTTGCTGCAGCTTTTCCCCTCCTGGAGATCACAAAAGCTGGCTTGACAGCTGGCTTTCGTGATCCGCGTTTTGACAGCTACTGACAGCCCCTTCAAAGTGCCTGAGTGGCACCTTGGAGGGGCTGTCAATGGCTTTCAGAACCTTAATTGTTTTTTTTTTAATTTGCGCAAACCTATCAAGTTGGCTTATGCAATCTCCAAAAGAAAGAAAGAAAGAAAGAAAGAAAAGGAAAGAAAGAAAGAAAAAGGAAAAAGAAAAGGAGGAAAAGTGAAAAAAAGCTGCAGCAAGCCTGAAATGGCTTGTGATCGCAGTGGGGAGGGGGTGAAGCCAGTGCCAGCTGTCCCCAAGTGCCACTTGGGCACTTTTGGGGTGTCTAACATTGTTGGTCACCCAAGAGCCTCTTGGCAAGAATAGCAAGAGGTTTTTTTGCTGCTCTTGCCAAGCAGCTCAGTAGCCGATTCCTTATACCCATGATGGGGTCGGTTGCCTGGGTTCGGATGACATGACAACCCATTGTGGGTGCAACAAGCCATGGGTTGTTGGGGTAGCTCTATGAACAAGCCACCCTGGGAAAATCAGTTTGGGTTTGCATGACACGACAACCCACAATGGGTTGTCGTGTTGTGCATACCCAGCAATCTCTCTCTCTCTCTCTCTCTCTTACATGCATATGTGTGCATGCGCACACATACGCACACACACGTACACGTACACATACACACACACGCACGCACGCACGCACACATGCACACGAAGGACACATGTGGGAAGGGCTAACCCGCCCCCCTGCATGTCTTTCCAGCTAAACTGTGCTGTGGCCAGTCCTACAAACAGCTGTTTAGTGAGCTGGTGGCAGTGCAATTGGGATGGGGGGGAGGGACATGGGGGAGTCATCCTCCTGTGCTGTCCTCACCATTTCAATCATGCTGGGAGCACAATTTACAAGTGGGTGGGAAGCTCAGCTGCAGGGTGGCAGCTTGGGCACCCAGCATGTTACACTGAAGGTCTCTAAGTGTTGCATGTGGCCCATGGGCTGCAGTTTGCCCACATTTGATTTCATGGCTGTAGCATATAAAGCTGTCCTTATTAGGAAAGAGGGAGAAGAGAGAGTTTCTCCTAAATATTATCAATGACTAAATGTACATAATTCAATATGAACATATTCCAGAGAGGAATTTGCATACTTCAGAGCCCTCTTCAGGTGTTATGGTCAATGCAATTAAAAATGCATAAAGTGGGAGCAGGGATGTGCTTGCAGGCCCTGTCTGCCCCCCCCACCCGAGAAGGCAATCAGTCTTAGAGAAGGCAATCAGTCTTAGTGACAGTCCTTTATTGGTGCACTCCACTTGACCAGTGAATTGCTCTCTTGGAGGCAATCAATGCCCAGTAATACAAAATCACCAGCCGGTTGTGCTGTACAAAGTCCACTCACCAAAGCCCACCAAACATGCCAGAAATTCAAGGACGTGGGAAGTAGTTCAGAATGATGGAGCGTTGTCATCTACAATGGGTCTGTGGAACTACCTGAGTTTATATACAGTGAGAGGAAGCACTACTAGGAGTCACTGTCTGAGACTGGAATCTGGATCCTGACAGGGAAATCGGCCCCTCAACCTATGACTCCTCCGGACAGGGCATTTCTGTTCTGCCCTCTTTTGCTGATGCCTTGCCAATGGGCCCATCTCAGAGACCCCCTCCCCTGGAGAGACTGCCCCCTGTTGCTCAGTTGCCATGGATGAAGTCCCTGACTGATAACGGGAAGCTCTGTCCAAAGCCAAGTCTCCCAGCTGAGGAGAGTTAACTAACTCAGCCTCGATCGTCTCTCCCTCCCCCTGTTCACTGGGCAGTGGGAAGCCTGGCATGACTGTACTGCCTCATCTCAAAGGCCCCGCATCTGCAGCTGACTCTTCCCCAGGGGCAGAATCTGTGTCTGACCGTGAACCTCCCCCTGAGCTAAGGCAAGTCCCAACACTGCCCCCACCAGGGCTCTTGGACAGCCCTGCCCCACTGACTGGGGCCTGAAGGTCAGGGTCCTAAATTGTGCATGGAGTATACGTGCATGCCGTAGGCTCTCTTGCTTCAGATCTTCAGCCCCAACGTATGGATGGTGGCAGAGCTGGGCTGTCAGGGATGTATCCAAGGAGGCTGGGCCAGAGACTATGGTCTTGCCCCCTGCCCCCTCAATCAATAGTAATCATGAGATGGGTTGAACACTCAAACACAAGTTCGATGTGATATATAACTCTTATCACACCAAAACTTGTATTCATCTGTATGAAACCCATCCAGCATATTTCCCACATGGCAACAGCAACTCTCAGATGAAATATCTATCATGGTTTAAACCTTTGAAGAATCCAACTAGAATATGATAACTTTCTCACGTGCTGCCTGTAGGCTGCTAATTAAAAGTCTGAACTGAAAAAATAAATCAGAAACATACTCTATGTATGTACATGTTACAGTGAGAGCTGCACTGATAAACTAGGTACTGTACTGATAAGGGATACTATGATAGGAGGATGAGTATTTCTCTTTTTTATTACTTCTTTTAAAAGCTCTCTTAGCCTAGGGATGGGTGCTGCGCCTGGGTCCCCAGCACTACAGCAGTACGTGAAGAACAGCGTAAACTACATTAAAATGGCCATGATTGGCGTAACCAGCGCTACGATTTTTTTACATTAAAAACAGTGTAAAAAATATGTTAGAACAACCACAATTTGCGTGGCGTATGCAAACTATGCAAATCGCAGTTGTTCTAAAGTATTTTAGCGCCAGTTACGCAGATCACAGCTGCTTTAATGTATTTTATGCTGTTTTTTACGTAAAAAACGTAGCGCTGGAAACAGGAAGTTCCTTTCCCCGGCTCAGCTCACAAAGACGCGAGCTGAGCCGGGGAAAGGTAAGTCAAGCGGAGTTTAGGGGGGGTTGAGCACGGTGAGTCTGCTGAGCTTCGACCCCCCCCCCCTATTGAGCTTCGCGTACAACCCTACGAACTGCAAAAATAGATATCTTGAAATTACAGTTGCATGGAGTGAAGGTACATACTAATATATGTTGAAGTCTATTTTCATTTCATCTTATTTATAACATTTGTATACCGCTTACCGCCCAACAGCCAAAGCTCTCTGGGTGGTTTACAAAGATTAAAACTTTAAAAATAGCCTTGTAGGCTCCTTCCAACTCTATGATCTATGAAATCTATGAAATCCCAGGACCCATTAAAAACCCTTTCATACGCTGTCAAATGCCTCGGAGTAGAGGAAGACCTTAACCTGGCACCAGGCGGACCTCATGGGGGAGAATGTTCTATAATCAGGGGCCACTATAGAGAAGCCCTGCCCTCCCCCTTACTGCCATCATGCAAACCTGCTATGGACGAGGCAGTTAGAAAAGAACTTCAGATGGTGATTGTAGTGTAGAGGTAGGTTCATACCATTTCCACCTATTATGTGCTTTCCCTTTGAAATTAAATCTACCTGCTCTGCCACACATGTTCCATCCATATTCATATTTGTGGCCACGCCACAAATTCAAAATAACCAGCTTTATTTTTGCATGTGTTTACAGGAACCTCCACTGACATCCATCTTAGAAAAATATTCCAACCCCAAGAGCATGCTTAGTCTTAGGGCCAAGCTAGTTAAGATTTTTGAGATCTGTGATAGGATTCTCCTGTCTCCTCTTTTCTCTACTTCTTTTTAAAAAATCAGTCATAGAGATTGTGGGCAGACACTGGATTTGGACTATGGTGCTGAGAGAAGAGGAATGTAACACTTTTCTCCACAATTAAATTTACCCCAAGATTCTACGTACAGTACTTGTATGTTTTCCCTCAGTTCCCTGACAGATCAAATAAGTGGGGGAAGGATTGATCAGGAAACTGCCTCCTCCAGTGTCAAAGTCCCAATCCAATTTTGCTCCCCCTTCCTGCAACTGCTTTTAAAACAAATAAAGAGATCCAATCATAAAAAAGAGGAAATGCATGACCAAAAAAAGAGGGAACAGATCAGCATAACATTTGCATATGCTAACTTATACATATAGATGCAAATTTAGAAATTGTTACTATAACTTAAAAAGAAATACATCCTCACCATAGTGGGGAAGACTGTGACCAGGTGACCTGTGTGCCTGCTCAGTCTGCTGTCCAGGTGCTCACTGGTGATGGGAAACTTCAAGGACCCTCCCTGCTCTCCTTTCTGATGTTTTAAATCTTTGAACCGGACTTGTACTGGACAGCTCTTCACAGAGAGGGCTGTTCTCTGATAGCCCTAGTAGACTGTCCTCTGTAAAGTAGGACACAGGGGGCACTATCCAATCAGACACTACCGCCAGCATAAATAATATTGTTTAGTATTTTAGTGTGTGACCTCTAACACAACTTGCAGGCATAATGGGTATCCCCGGAAAACCTGTTGCACCAGCAGGGGTTAGTGGCATTGCACTAGAGATTGTTTAAGCTACCGCAATGTAATTTACATTAGCAGTAGTGTCACATTGGATATTGCCCAGAGCCACCCTAGTCCAGTGTCTTGTCTAATTTCACCCTTATTTGGCTGAACAACGACTCTGTTTTTGACTGCTGGGTGGCAACAAACATAAAACATTCAGAATATTGCAATATGAATCACTGTGCTAGTGAAAAGGGAACTCATGGTGTTAATCAGAGCCTGGCACAATGCCTCGAATACATATAGTGCGTTTTGTTAAAAAGGTCTTCTTGTGCACACTGGGAACAATAATGTTTAATAATTTCTTCAAAACCTTAAATCATATTCCCATCTGGTAGTAAACCAGAAGACGAAATGAAGTAATCAATACATAAAAATGAATTCCTTACCCTTCATTTCTTTGCAACAGAACTGCTCCCTTAAGTGCTACACACACACACACACACACGCACAACACAAAACCGACTGCTTTCTTGAGCAATTTTTTATCTGCTCCAATTGACATTCCACTTTTTGTCTCAGGACAAATAGGTTCAAGTAAAAATTTCCTTTTAGAGAGGCACTTGCATATCTAATACACATTTTCCTAAAGTGGAAATAAAACAGAAGGCTGTTCATATCTAAAGTCACATATCAGCAAAGAAATATAATCCCATTACAGTTCCTTCCACTTAGACATCTGCAGGATTGTATTCAAAGTCATTATAAAAGTAGCACATTTATACTTGCCTGGTTTGAAATCAGATCATTTTAAATGGCATCAAATTAATCAAAGATGTGTTTCCCAAAATCCATAAAACCAATGAGTTCCCACAATATTTATCTTGGCTGCTAAGAGGATTATAAAGGTTAAAGTGAGAAAAGATAAATGCATCATTTCACCAAAAAGGCAAAGATGTGAAACAGCTGATGAATGGCTAATTTCAGAAGGCTACAAAGTTTTGAGGACTGTGTGTGTGTGTGTGTGTGTATAAAATAATTATTATGATTTCTTCTTTGGTTGGACAGAAATAGGCCCAGCAGCATCTTCTATGATACTCCATTGTATTTAATGTAATTACTCTAGTGAGGCATTTAGCCCTACATTAAGAAAAGGTTTCAATGTCTTTTATGAAGTAAACGGTAAATTGAAAATAACTTCATGCTACGTTAAAGAAGAATGCATTATTTAAAGCACTCCAGCAGACAGTACATTTTTGGGGAACTAATTCCAAAAACTGTTCTTAATGAGTATTTCTTCACAATTTTTACATGGAAGTTTTTCTCAGTGTTCCTGTTCTACAACAGATTTCAAGTGAAAAGGGATTCTAATGCTTATTCTGTCCTCAATATTTTGTTGCCAGAACAGTTGTTAAGGGACCTTGTATCAGCTGTGACTAGACCTATGGCATGATGGGAGGTTGTGGGATAGAAGTAGGTGGTCTTGTTGGGCCTTGCACCTGGATCGCTACAGGTTATACAGACTTGAGCCTGTGAGACCCAAAATTTGGTCCTATACTCCTGTGGCCCTGTGAGACTTGCAAGGAGGTGGGAACAAGGCTTGTATAAGCCCCGCCACCAAACTAATCAGTAGTCTGAGAAGGCAACCAGTGCGGGAGGAGATATACAACAAAGAAGGAGATGGAACAGCTGGATTAGACTACTTCCAGCAGCAGCATTTTTGTTAGGCATCTGCTCTTTTTCCTGCAGGATGCACCACCTCTCCTGGACAGTGGGAAGCCTGTTGAATGCCAGTGATTGGATTTTGGGGTAGTGCTACTAGTGCATAGCCTTGGTTGCAGGGGTGGGTGGGATTCATTTGAAAAATATGGTAATTATGGCATTTGTGGATTCTGCCCTCCCAACTTTTCAAACAAAATTTGGCGGAAGTATAGGGTGTCCACTTAACATATCACCTAAAAGGAGGAGAAAAGAGATCACAGATTTGCATTATGTTTGCATATGCTAATTCATGTACGTATATAGATACACATTTAGAAAGAATTACTATAATTTAAATAGAAATACAATGGAGAGGAGGAGGAGGATAATGTAAGCCGCCTTGGGTTCCTTGCAGGAAAAAAAAGGCGGAGTATAAATATAATAAATAAATAAATAAAATATATCTCACCATAGTGTGGAAGACTGTGACCATGACCAAGTGAACTCTGAGACTATTCAGTCTTCTGTCCAGTGCTAAGTGTTGATGGGCAACTTTGAGGTGTCTGCTCTCTCTTCCTATGGTTCTAATCTTGATCTTTAAATCAGACCTGGGCTGGAGAGTCCTTCAGAAGATGCCTTCAAGGAGAGGATGGTTGTTTGACTACCCTTCAGATAGAGGATCGTCTCCTGTACAATAAGACACATGACCACTCTCTGTTCCCCCTTTCACTTGGGATGCTTCAACACCACCACACCCAGGTGTGGAGAGTTCTCAGCATGACCCTTCCCCCCAACTTATTTTTATTTCTTATCTCCCACCCCCAGCTCCAGTGCTTTGGGGGGGGGCATTCTTATAGGCTGTGTTCTGAGTGGATGTTTCCATAAACATTCACCACATAAGGGGAGGTTATAATCTTGCTTCTGCCATGATGGACTCACTGGGCCAGCCATTGTCGCTCACTGACCAGGTTCACATGGTCACTGCAACCCACTGTGGCTTATTTAAGCTGTGCCAGGCAGCTTTTGAATATTCCAGCTGCAACCATGGCTTGTTGTGTTGTCCAAACCCAGTAAGGGTGGGTTCTTGGCATGGTTAACAAATCACCCAGAACCCATGGGCTGTTTTTTTAAAAAAATCTTTTATTTAAATTTTAACATATAAGCTACAAAATACATAAACATACAAATTATACAACAAACACATAAAAAAAAAACAAAATAATAATAATAATAATAATAATAATAATAATAATAATAAGTGCAAACCCCCCCCCCCCGGGACCAACTAAACTACATAACTATTCAGCCTTCCAAAACTGTAATGACTCTTGTGAAGGGGTGTACACCCTTTCCCACTTAATAAAACAAAATCTACAAATGCTCTCCTCCATATATCTTTAAAATCATTTCGATTCGATAATCCCCTTTTAACTTTAATACTACCTGTTATTTATCATTAATAGCAATATCCCATACCTCTTTATATCATTCCTCTATTTGATAATCACATTGCATTTTCCATTTTCTAGGTATCATTAACCTTGCTGCTGTCAATAAGTTTGTAATTAAATCTTTAGTATCTTGAGTAGAATAGACATTATCATAAATTGATAGTAATGCTATGCTAGGACATACCTCTAAGTTTACTCCAGTTATTTCATTTATCTCTTTGAATACAATTTGAATACAAATTTCTGTACATGTTTACAACTCCACCACATATCAACATAAGTGCCAGTTTCCTGACATCCTCTCCAACATAACGCCAAATATTTCTTATCAATTTTATTTAATTTTACTGGCATTAAATACCATCTCCAAACCAGCTTATAATAATTTTCCTTTATCCTTACATACAGTTTTCAAAATACGCAAATCCCATATCTTCCCCCAGCTCTGATGACTTATCTTTCCCATCAAATCATAATCCCATACAGATTTAAGATAATCTTGTTGATCTTCAATTTCCAACAACATTTGATGAATTTCATTTGTTGTACCTTTTATAACTATATTTCCTTCTGTAGATCCCCTTTGTATAATCATCTTTTCAAATCTTGTACTGTATACTCTCTACATTTCTTATTTTTCTTGTCCAATTCCTTGTTCATTGCTCTAGTTGCATACAATTAAACCAAGATATCTTCCTCTTTCCTAACATTTCACTTACATCTGCTCTTTACTGCCCATCTTTTCCACCCAGTCCTTTAATTTAATTACTTTCTTCTCCCTTAATAACATTTCCAATTCCTTTCTGAAGTTTGTTGAAAATTTTTCCAACACCACCACTGGAGTTAATGGAGAAATAACTGGTACAATTTTTTCTTCATACCTTGCCCAAATCTCTAACATATTAATTAACAATGGGTTTTCAGTTCTTTCCAACAGCTTCTTGGTAAATTTACTAAAAAATATATTTTCTAAATTCAAATCCAATTCTTGTGTTTCCATCTCCAACCAAGTTAAGTCCTTTGGTCTTGACATAATATCCACAATATATCTTAATTGGTTAGCTATATAATATAACTTTAAATTAGGGAGACCTAATCCTCCTATTTTTTGAGATTTATACCATCTTTTCTTATTAACCTTTGCTTTTTTTATTCCCATTACAGAAATTATTAAACATAATTTGCCATTCCTTCAATTCCGCATCCGATACCTTAATTGGTAACATCCTAAATAAGAAATTAATCTTAGGTAGAATCTTCATTTTAATAACCGCTATTCTACCAAACCATGAAAGCTTAAATTAAGTTTACTATATTCCTCTAATTTATTCTTAATCTCTTTCTTTAATTTCTTAAAATTTTCTTCTTCTAACCTATCTAATTTTTTTGTAATATTTACAACCTAAATATTTGATTAAATTCCTTACCTTAATATTAACTTTATACCCAGTTAAACCTTGCTCTTCCACCTTATTATAATTAAACAGCACCATCTCTGATTTAAGCCAATTTATTTGTAAACCAGTCATTTACTCAAACTCCTTCAAATGTAATTCTATCCATCCATATTTTCCAAAGGATTTTCAGTTGTTAATCTGCAATCTGCAAACAAATTTATCTTAATCTTTTCTTTATTCCCAATCCCATTAATGCTCTTATCCTCTCTAATTATATTAGCTAAAACCTCTATAACCAAGGCAAATAAGATTGGGGAAAGAGGGCATCCTTGCCTAGTACCTCAGTCTAGGGAAATTTGTTCTGTCATTCTGATGCACCATAACTGATGCAGTATTTTGTGAATATAATTGGTTTATCACCCATGGGCAGTTTTAAGGTTGTGGGTGGTTTGTTAACCTTGCCAAAAACCCACGCTCACCAGGTTTAGACAACACATCAAACTGCTCGAATATTCAAAATGGCCTCACGCATGCACCACAGCCCACTGTGGCTTAAATAAACCACGATGGGCTGCTTGATCGGGTGAACAGGCCCTCTCTCTGTCTCCACAATCTGCAATGTAAGAACATCAATACTGGCCTGCCTTTACCAGTGGTCATGATTCCTGCGTGAATTTGCTCTGCCTTCAATATTTTGAAGCTCTGTAAATTTGCTGAGTAGTATCTCAGCTTTTCAAAGGGCTGATACACCTACACAAGAAGAGCCCTGCTGGATCTATCTAATCCAGCCTATCTAATCCAGCATCCTGCCTTCCAAAGCAGCCTATGGAAAGCCCATCATTGAGACAGGACATGAAGGCAATAGCCTTCTTCTGCCGTGGACCGGTTCCCCAGCAATTGGCAATTCAGAGGCATGCTGCTGTCTCTGATTTTGGAAGTAGCATATAGCCATCATGACTAGTAGCCACTGATAGCATTATCCTTCAGGAATCTGTCTTATCCTCTAATCTTCCCTGTAATTAATTCACTAGATGGCCTTGGTCATGTCACTGACTTGCTCTTTTTAGTTCCAAATGGAATGTGTTGTTGGAAGTTGAACCCCTTTAGATCCTACCTTGCCTTGGAATTGGAGGAGCCAGTTATAGTTGGAATTCATATTCATGAGGCCAAAGCCCTTAACAATTTGTTGGGAGGGGAAGAAATTCTATAAACAAGTCTGCTTGAGTATAATGCAATAGTAAGGTATTGTCATTCCTCCTCCTGATTCAGGAATGGGGTGGGAGGGCAATGGAGTTTACCCTATAGTAGCTTGTCCTTAAGGATGAACAGGGTCAAAGGGTAGGGATGTGAAAACATAAGATATTCTTTTGCACGAGAGTGAGTGGTACCAAATCTGATCAAGCAAATACCTGGGGTTGATTGGCTTGTTTTGTATGTCAAGATGGGAAAAGATTTACAGTAAACTATTGGATGGAGCAATTTTTTCTTCCTTTTCACAAAAGATATTAATTTCTCAACAAGAATTCAAAAGAAGAATGTGTAGAAAATGTTTATGCAACAGCATTTGTTGCAATGGAAAGTGTCAAAAATATATATTTGGACATAAGAAAATCCTGGCATCATTAGCGGAATAAATGCCACTTTTACCATATGTGGCAGACTTGTGTTGAACCAGAACATTCTAAATAATGGTCACAGGGCTAATTCAATCACTATTAAATCTATAATAAACATGTATTGATCTCCTGAATTTTATGGAACATGTAGTTTTTCAAAGGCAGGGGTGTTGAAACTCTGTTCTGTGGGCTAAATGCAATTCACCGGGGGACCCAATTTGGCCCTCTGGGATTCCCGCAGGGGGCCATGACTCCTCCTCCTGGTCTCACCCTTTCCCCTACCGATTGCCAATTGTTTCGATGTTTTCCCAGTTTTTGCATGACCCCCACAATTCTAAAAGGCTGAAATGCCTGCCCAAAGTAACAAAGTTACTTAGTTACTGGCAGTAAGAGCTTTAAGCTAAAATATCCTGGCATTTTTGGTATTTTGGCCCTGCCCTTTTTGCCTTCAGCCTTGCTTACCACTGGAATGTGGCCCCCAAGACCTTCTCCAAAATTGAATTGATCTGAAAGAGGTTTGATACTCCTGTGCTAGGACCTCGAAAGCAATTTCTTCCACTGGTAAGTTGTCCCAGTGAGGCAGAGAGTAAGTCTCTTTGACCCTGTGGCCAGATTCCCTGGTTCAAGCCTGCAGGCACCTTACATGGCTATATTATTCATACATGTCCCTTTGCAGCACAGAATCATACCACATGGAAGTGTCTCCCACACTGTTCATACCACATGTGAAGAGGACCATAATGTATGCATCCGATGAGATACTGATCTGCTAGAGACTTAAGGATAAACTGACCTGTAGTGCATGAGATACTTGGACCAACTCCTATCAGCTCCAAACACTGTGGCCAAGGGCCAAGAATGCTTGAGGTTGTCATCCAAAACATCTGGGGAGTACCAGGTTAGGGAAGGCTGCATTAAACAAAGGAAAGCAAAGGGAGAACCATCCTGTAATTCAAATACCATTTGTGTTTTTTTTGTTTTTTTGTTTTTAAAAGATCCTCAACAATATTTGGAGCACAAAACCTCTGAATCTACCTTACAGAGTATCTTTTGTGTGTGCCTGCATGCCTATTTATTTTCAATCATTGGTAGCTTTAAAATGTGCATGAGAGGCATTTATCATTTGCCCCCACAATACACAGAGATTTAGCTGCATGACTCCTATCAAAACTAATAAGGCCCCCATGGCTTAATCCCCTTACACTACTTGGAAAAACCTAGCCTTCAATATAATTCTAGTAAAACTCAATCCATTCAGGTTGTCTAATGATGGAAAGAATGACCCACGAAGGAATTCTGCAAACAAAATAATTGAAACACTAATTTGCTTCTTTCCTTGAACTGATAAATCACTCCCTATTTACACATGCAATCAGGTTCTAGGAATTTGTCCTTTTAATGCTTCTCTCTGAATTATTTAGCATTTATCTTGCTGCACTGAAAATTAACATTCAAATCCCTTATAATAGTATTAGACATTCTAGGGAAGGATATTTGTTTTCAGTTCCATGGAGGAAAATAACAAAGCAAACATTTTCAGTCTGATTCCAATTCTCCATAATATGCAGCTTTAAACTAAAGACTAAAAATTTCCGTGTTCACTTTTTGAAGGTATGAAACAGAGAAATGGAATGAAAATAGCTGTCATGCACCTTAGGATCTGTAGCATGTGGAAATGGCTAAAAAGAAAATCAGGTATACCATCCAATCAAAGGTTTGGTATACAGAATAGAGTTGGAAGGGACTTTGAATGTCATATACCCCAATCCCCTGGCCCTGCTCAAGGTAGAACATGCAATGCAGGATGCAACTACAGCAGGGGTGCAGAACCTAAGGCCTGGGGCCCTTCCAACAGATGATACTCAAGATGGCTAGCATAATACAATAAAAGATAATAAAATACAATAAGACAGCAATAAAATGCAAAGAAAAAAACAAGTACAAGACAAGTAAAAAAGCAATAAAAGCAATATAAAATCAACCACTTAAACCAATGACAATATATCTACAGATCAACAAGGGCAGAGGACTGAGTAAATTTATATGTTTTTGCGTGCTACTGGCAGGTCAATAGAGATGGGGCTAGTTTAGGAGCAGCCACTGAGGCCCTCTCTTGAGTTCCTGCTAAAAGTGCAAACTCCTGTTTGCTTTGTTTACTATCTAGCCTGATGAAGAATTCTGGAGAACTTGAAAGCTTGCACTATTTTGTGACATTTTGGTTGACCTAAAATGAATTTTGCCCTAATATGGGTTTTGTCATTTTTCTTATGGCCAACATACTTACCTGAAAAAGACACTTGGAAAATCATTAAACTGCCCAGCTGTGAGTTTTGTACTGTTTTTAATTGTGTTTTATACTGTGTGTGTGTGTGTGTGTGTTCCCCCCCTTGTATTTTATTGGACTGTACATCGCTCAGAGTGGCCGGATGTCTGGCCAGGTGGGCGATTCATAAATATAATAAATAAATAAATAAATTCCCTCCCCTGATACTTCCACCCCGTCCAGCATGTTGGCTGGAAGGGGTGGAACCACTGTTACCAACAAAGTTAGAAGAATCAATGGACAAGAACTTAAAAGGGAGGGTACAGATTACATTGAACCATTGAGAAGGGCACAATGAGCATGAGAACAATGGAATAAAAACAACTGAATGCCAAAAGTCCTTCATGGAAGGTTTTTAGGATAAATATGGGCATGTATCATAGATGCTTTAGATATATGATAATGTGCTTTTACGAACTAGGAAATGTAGACTATTGGCTGGTTGAAAGAGTTCTTACACTGCAGAAGCAGTGTGTGTTTGTTTCTCTCCTTTGTCAACAGCACAAATCACTCCAGTACTGGGAAAATAGGGGGGGGGAGTCATGTGGGAGCAGATAAAGGTTTGCCACATAGCGACTACTTCCAAATATCCCCAGTGTAAACTACTCTCATAATGTTATAAATGGGAGAGCTTTTCCAGGAGGGGCTAACAGTATGGTGCTATTTCTCACACCTCTGCTTCCTGTATTTCACCCACCTTTGTAATGTCCAAGGTTGAAATTCCACCCCCTCATCCCCTTCACAATAAGATGCTCAAGTCCTTAGCCCATGGGACACTGGCAACCTGACATCAGAGAGGAGGTGGGAATGTGAAAGGTGAGCATTACACAGAAGGAGTGGATTTATGTTTCCTGCGTCTCCTCCTGCCACCCCTACACATTATGTCTTACAATTTCTGGAGCTGCTTTGAGCTTGGCTTCACTTCTCCCAGTACTGTCCATATATACAACATCAACCCACACATTGCCTTGGGGCAAAGCATGAAACCATTTGTCTAAAGAATGAAGGTCCAGGCAACTAGCCTTCTCATTGTCCAAATTCTCAAGCAGTGTGACATGCCTTCCTGTTGAAGCATACGCATATTGTGTGGAAGTGTGAGCCCCCTGAAAACCCTCACTCCAATCTAAAGTTGTGTTACATGAATGTCCAAAACGTTTTCAGTGTCTTGGAAAAGCCGACAACCCAAGATACATTTTGTGAATATCCAAAAATAGAGATATGTTCTCCGACATTTTGGACATACATACAGCAGTGAATGCTGATGATCATATTATGGCGACTAACAATATTCACCCAGTAGATCTCTGAGTTTTCAGACATTCACAGTAGTTTGGTCAGGCTCCATCGAAAATACATATACATAAGCACCGAGATACACAGGAGAATAAAATATGCTGAGCATGTTTTTAAACATGGCAATGAAGGAAGTTCTATGTTGAGCCAGAACTCAAGATGGCGTAGCCCCATAACTTGATTTTAGTACCAGAGCTCATGCCAGCACTTAATTAATATTTTAAACAAAATCACATCCTAACAGCTGGGCTCTTAAACACAAATTCAATGCAGCTCCTGTAAATTATTTTTTCAATTTTTCATTGTGAATATCTCAACCTCAGCTTTTGCAGAAAAATCCCATTTAAGCAGACAAGGGCTTGTGTTCTGAGCTTATTAGAAAGCCGGGGCTAAACATGATATTTGCACAGGTAAGTCCAAAAGCTTTATCTAAAAAGCAGTACTGTCAAAAATACATTTATTTAAAAATTAGTCTGTAATTTAATTAAAAAACTCACCAGGGCTTGGTTTGTTTGTAACTGGAATGAAATCCAAAGCTGTTCCCCCCACTTCAATTATTAAGCAGTTTGTAGTGCAATCCTCTACATGTCTACTTGGATGTGGGCCTCATTAAGTTCAATGGGACTTATTTCCAGTTATGTATGTAAAGGATCACAGCTTAAATAACTCTTGCTGTTTGTACTGGGTTAGATCCAAACTAAGTTAGTTGCAGTTAACACCCATTGAAATGATAGTATGTAAATCAAGTTGTGACACATTTTTCACATTGCTATCAATGTAACCTAAGTGCCACTAATCTGGTCTGGTTTCAGCCGACTGACTTTAAAGAAATGGATGTACACATCTACCAGGAAGAAACAAGCAGCTGCTTATTCACAAAGGCCTTAAATCCACTTTATCTTGACTTGAATCTAGCTGTCAAGGGGGGGGGGGAACTATTTCTGCTACAGCTGTGCCTACTAGCCTAGTTTCATTATAAAATCAAAATTAATGGTTTTAACACACTTTAATTGAAAGGGCATTCCTTGTGGGGGGGAATAAAAAAAATGGGGATAAACAGTACAATGTTGTTTGGAAAGGAAATGATTTTACTTACGGAGAACTTGAATAATTATGTTTTTATTACATTTTAAAATCAGGTCAATGTGGTATTTCAACCACTAATGAATGACACTTCAATTTAAATATGGATAAGAGAGGAAAGTCTGCTAAACCATAATTATGTAACTATTTTGAGTAGCAAACTAAACCTCTTTCCTTGATAACACTCCATTCTGAGCTGCTAGACCTTTCTTATTATTTCATATGTGTAAAATGTATTTTTAATTGTGTAATTATATGCTTGCTTACTTCTGCAAGGCTATTTTAAATAGAATAATCTTAGCAGCAATGTAATAAAATAAAATCTGTCAATAAAAATAATTGGTGTGATTTTCATAGCAGGAGACAGATTTTTTTATGAAGAGCAACGGAGTTGGATAGGATCCGAAAGAGTGAGCAATCCAGTTTCTGATCTGTAGTTGAAGTGATCTCCATCTCCAGAAAGATATAGCCTTTCCACTCTACTGAGAATCCAAGGTGCTTCAGTTAGGAAAACATCCATTGATGCTAGGTCTGGTGGTAGGTATAGAAAGAAAAATACACATTTATTTGAAATCTAGTCAGATTTTCAAATTTAAAAATAATAATCAAAATTTAAGTTTTTAATACAGGATACATTTAATATCTAGGTGTACACCTGATACCTGCAACCAGGGCCAGATCAAGGGCATGATGGGCCCTGGGGCTAGCTCTCTGTAGGGTGCCCCTAGATGGGAGGAGCAGTGGGATAGCTGGAGAATATTTTTAAAGTGGAGCAGTTAAGCTGGAGCAGTTGAGCTGAGCTCAGAAGGAACAGACAGGCAGCAGAGAGAACCCAATCTCTACATGTCTACTCAAAGAAGTAAATAATCCCTGAGCTAAGTCAGGCATACTCCCAGGTAAGAGGATATATACTGTACCCTCTTACCTGGGACTAAGGCCCATTTAGCTCAATGGGACTTACTTCTCGGAGTAATGCAGGATTGCACTGTTACTAAACTTTATGGAAACATTCTTCTAGCCCTTAACTTCACAGCACCCCCTGACTGCATTTCCCTAAATCAACAACAATGCTGGCTCAGCTTGTCTGAGCGTGGAAAGCTAAGCAGGGTCAAGCCTGGTTATTACTTGGATGGGAGACCCCTCCTCTAGTTTCCTGCATTGAACAGGGGGTTGGACTCGATAACCTTGTAGGCTCCTTCCAACTCTATGATCTATGGAACAACAACAACCCACAAGTAGACTAAATAACAACACTGAACTACATTGCAGTGATGCTGGGCTCTGCTACCTGCCTGAAGTGTCACCACAACCTCACTGCCCAGCTTCCTGCTCACCAGCTCCAGATTCCAACTGTCCATCCAGAAGAGTTATCTCAGATTGGTTACCTCTTTTCCCACCTCTTAGAACTGCTCCCTTCCTGCTGTCTATCAGTAACTCCAATTCTCTGTCATCCACTCTCCAACTGTCCCTAACACTCTCTAACCAACTTCTCCTTGACCATTTTTAAATCTCCTGGCCAATCATGTTCCTTATGGAACTTCTAACTGACAATCATTTTTGTTGTCCCACCTGACCAATAGAAGCAAAGGCAACTTCTCCCCAGAGA
Source organism: Shinisaurus crocodilurus (assembly GCA_021292165.1). Taxonomy (NCBI): domain Eukaryota; kingdom Metazoa; phylum Chordata; class Lepidosauria; order Squamata; family Shinisauridae; genus Shinisaurus; species Shinisaurus crocodilurus. The sequence goes on from CM037879.1 coordinate 114,031,389, forward strand.
CATTTTAAACTATCTGAAACCTCCCTTCACAAGACACCATAACCAAGGCTGTTTAAGACTCCTTACACCAGGGGATTCAACCTTTTTGGACCCATGGTGGGCACATTTAGGAATTTGAGAAACTGCTGTGGGCCCAGCAAAAGGAAGTAAATTATCACCTGAGGTAATTTAATAGATAAATAAATAAATAGCACTTACCTTCTCCTTGCACAGGTACTTAACTCACTTGTGTGCTGATGCTTTGTCGCTAGGGCGGAGATGCTTCATCACTGTTTGAATGTAGGGCAAAATCCTTATACATAAAGTTCTCTAGATTAGGGCCACGGTTCTTTTGGGCATGCACAATGGTCAGATGCATTTTAGAGAGCTGCATTCCAATTGAGTTTCCTAAAGGTTTTATAATAAGGCAGGCATAAAATGCCTCTAGAATGCACTGAATTGCACTAGAGCAATTGCTACTGACTAGTACATTATTATTGACAAGATGCCGCTTCATATTTGAAACCAGTTTCATCACTCAGAAACAATAATTTAAGAGAAAACTTGCTAGAAACAAGGAATAAAAAACTGTGTTACTTACTGTAGGGTCTTTTTATCCTAAGGTTTTAGGATAAAAAGACCCTACTGTATACTCTCTCAGCAATAAAACACAAAAATAGAAAAATAAAAATAAAATTGGTAAAGTTTGACAAACTTCCAAAATAGAGCCAGGTTCAGCCACAAGTAGCAAATAAAAGTTTCCAAGGTAAATGCACTCCCACACTACTAAAAACTCCACTGTTTGGGCGTAAGACTGATAAGACTGCGAGACTGCAAACACAAGGCCTTCGAAGCAAAACCAGAAACAAAAACAGTTAAAAACGTTCATAAGGCTAAAATCTAAAATAACAATTGCAATCTGATCCAGTCTGAAGTGTTCAATCTGGGGAATTCAGCTGCTAATTTAAAAGCAACATAATATTTAGAATAAAAGAAAGCAGAAACGAATGCAGAGCTCCCACACAGCAGCCTCTTCCGTCGCCATCTTCCTCCCTACTGTATACATGCATGTACTTATTTTATTGATCACTATCTATATAATCAATATTTGAGTGAGCTCAGATTAGGAGGAAGAAACGAGAAATAATAGGGAATAGCACTAGGGATAATGAGGGGGGTAGCACGGAACTGGGCTCCTTGCATTCAGTAATATTTATTTATTTATTTATTATATTTATACCCCGCCTTTTTTTCTGCAAGGAACTCAAGGCGGCTTACATAATCCTCCTCCTCCTCCTCTCCATTTTATCCTCACAAGAACAACCCTGTGAGGTAGGTTAGGCTGAGAGTCAGTGACTGGCCCAAAGTCACCCAGTGAGTTTAATGGCCGAGCGGGGACTAGAACCCGGATCTCCCGAGTCCCAGTCCAACAGTCTCACCACTACGCCACACTGGCTCTTTGTACAGTCATGCCTTGGACTGAGAGCATAATTCGTTCCGGAAACGTGCTTGTAATCCAAAACACTCTTATATCAAAATGAAATCCCCCCCAAAAAATTTGTACAGAGATTTTTAATTTAAGCCGTACTACAGTACTTGTATTGCAAGACGTCGCTTGTATATCAAGTAAAAAAATATATTAAATAAATATTTAAAAATTTGCTTGTCTTGCAAAACACTCTCAAACCAAGTTACTTGCAATCCAAGGTATTACTGTATTTGTAAATGGTTAGGGTTGGCCTCTCTTTTCTCTTGTGTTCCTCCAAAGGCCTATTTGTCTCAGATTATGTCACTTAGGGTCATGGATCCACCTATATAATAATCATTCTTTTGTGACTTTCATTTTAATGTTAGTAATTTAATGGTGACACAATCAGGAGAGCATGCAGGAAGGGCCAAGTGCATCTCAATACATGTTCTGTCTGTCTATTGTTTACAATGGTCAGGCTTAATGTGCCTCTCTAGTATGTAGATACATACAGTCATCCCAGAACCAACTATGCAAGAGTTACTCAGGTTCGCAGCACAGCACAGGCATATTTACAATATAACCAGTAGCCTCTTGCCGAAGGCCCTGGGGAAGGATATATTGTTGTACTGTGATTCTGCTGTGTGGATCCTGGTGGATCAAAAGTGGTATATAAATTATGAAAGAAAGAAAGAAAGAAAGAAAGAAAGAAAGAAAGATTTTTCTTGTCATAGATCCTTTGCACACAAAAGTCTATACATCTAAACAAAGAAACCAGTAAATAAATCAGTTCAAGTCCTTGTGCTTCAGTCTAACTGAGTTGTGGATTGCGGATTTCATTGCTAGATGTAATTTACCCACTTTTTTTTTACTATTCTATCCAATAATAAAAGCAGCTTGGTCCCTAAGCTGCACGCAACAATGCCACTGCCATTTACAGAAAACGTATAACACTATGTGGCAGGGGTGACCCGGCAAATTTGTCACTGTTGAAAAATTTACAAGTTGGCTTTAAAAGTGCTTGTGATTGCTCCTGCAGTCCCCGAGAGTTTGTAAGTGGGCATTCGCAGTGTGTAATTGTCACATGTTGAGCACTCTGTCGTTTTTAGCTCTGAAGGTTTTCAGATTGATTTGGGAAGGACAAATGCTCTCACAAACTGCTGATTGTGAGCTCCCTTTCAGTGGACAAGATAAATACTTAAGAGCACCTGCATTGCTTTAATAGCATTTACTAACTGGACTGGCTGAATGCTTTGCATTGATGTTCTCCCGTGCTCTAGGGTAGGAATGTTTATTACTCACAGGACACTTTGTCAAGAGTCAAAGCTACGAACTATTTTCTTTAGCCAGACTCAAGAATAAGCTCCCTATTCCAGTATACATGTACACACATTACCTTCCTGCAAAGCCTGCTCCATTCATTTCAATAAATGTAGTTAATCCATACACACACCTGCTTCCACTAATATGATCAGGGCAGTTCTTGAAAGCTAGGAACTGTGTTGGGGCATTGTAGTTCTTGCGTGCATAAGAAACCGGTGAGTTGAGGCTTCAGACTACAAATTCATGGATAAATCACAAGCCACTAACACCTTTCACGTATGTGCAAGAGTTTTTATATGCACACCTGGGATTTTTTGTTTTCGTTCCTAGTCAGCAGACCTCATGGTTGAGCTGCTAAGCATGTTTTCAGCTCTGGAGAGTTGAAAATGTATTTTGGTGGGCACCGAGAGAAGAAAATTAGACCCCAGGTGCACTGCATGCATCATAAGTTTGGGATATAAGGCTGCAATTGTCAGCAAACATTTGTGGAGCTAAATGCAGCTTCGGGGATATTTTATACCTTTTTTTCTTCTGCTGCATGGTGGAGTGCAGGGAGAACCATCCTTGATGCCATGTGTGCATGTCTGTTGTGTGATCAACAACCTTCTATAGACTGTACCAGCATGAAGGGACCTGCAAACGGGAAGCTAAGCTGAATCATAGAATCATAGAAAAGTAGGAGAGGCAATACAGGAGAAAGCCTTTTTGCATGTGTCCAACAAACAGACCTCTAGGCAGCAGCATAAACATGGTACAGGACATGTTGACCCCTACATGGCTGGGTATATGTGTGTTTGTGTGTGATTGATGTTTGTCTGTAACTGGGCCTACAAAGTTCCTATACAAATGTGGGTAATTTTTAAACAATGTAAATGTGATGGGGGTGTATTTTCAGGTTTATGACGGAGATGCTTGTTTAGGGAACTACAATGCAGAATATCCTACTCAAGGTTTGCAGAGAAGCATCTCTCCTTGTCAGTGTAAAGACTCAGTTCAGCATCCATGGCCTGCTTGTTTTTAGAATAATAGAATCATAGAAAAGTAGAGTTAGAAGGGGCCTACCAGGCCATCAAGTCCAACCCCCTGCTCAATGCAGGAATCCAGGTCAAAGCATCGCTGACAGATGGCTGTCCAGCTACACCTTGAATGCCTCCAGATTGGGAGAGCCCACCACCTCCCTAGAGTTGGTTCCATTGTCTTATTGCTCTGACAGTCAGGAAATTTTTCCTGATGTTTAGGTGGAATCTAGGTTCCTGTAACTTGAGCCCATTATTCTGTGTCCTGCAAACTGGGATGATCGAGAAGAGATCCTGGCCCTCCTCTGTGTGACAACCCTTCAAGTACTGGAAGAGTGCAATCATATCTCCCCTTAGTCTCCTCTTCTGAAGGCTAAACATGCCCAGTTCTTTCAGTCTCTCCTCATAGGGCCTTGTTTCCAATCCCTTTATCATCCTTGTTGCCCGCCTCTGAACCCTCTCCAGTTTGTCTACATCCTTCTTAAAGTGCCCAGAACTGGACGCAGTACTCAAGATGGGGCCTAAGCAGTGCTGAGTAAAGGGGAATTATCACTTCACGCGATTTGGAAGCTATACTTCTATTAATGCAGCCCCAAATAGCATTTGCCTTCTTTGCAGCCACATCGCATTACAGGCTCATATTCAGTTTGTGTTCTACCACAATTCCAAGATCCTTCTCACTTGTACTAGTATTGTTGAGCCAAGTGTCCCCCATTCTGTAACTGTGCATCATTCTGATGATTTCATCACTGCCTCTATTTTCCATTCATGGGAGGGGTGGAGGGAGAAGTCACTAAAGGTGAAACTAAGTCCCCCCGCAAAGTTGTGTGAATCAGTTATGAAGAAGCATTGTATAGAATGTGCAATGCAATCCTATACATGTCTATTCAATAAGAACTAAGCACCATGCACTGATTTCAGAGGGACTTACTCCTAGGGAAGTCTGTATGGCAGCCCTCCCCAATCTGGTGCTCTCCAGATGTGTTGTGCTATCATCCCCAGCCAGCAGGCCCACTGGCTAAGCTCAATGGGGATGACAGTAGTTGCAGTCCGATACATCTGGAATGCACCAGGTTGGAAAAGACTGGTGTATAGGATTGAGACAGTACATTGCTGTTCATTAACATCGTATTATTAATCAAAGAATTTTTCTTGCACCAGAGATCTGCAGCATGTTTAGTTAATTTCAAGGCACATAGGATTCATTAATAACTAAATTTCTACCATTATGATGGTTTATTATTTTTAATCGTCTCTGTAATGTGTGCTGAATGGAAACATCTCCCCAAACGCATACATCAATTAATATGTTTTCAAAATGGTTCTTACAATAAAGGGAGATTGTGTGGTGAGCTGCTGACATGTCCTCCCATTAGATTTTAGTCAAAACATATGTGAGTTGACATACGGTGTTGCTCACTGAGGTGTGCTTCAGAAGGAAGGGCTTGACATTTGCAGTGTGGAAGTCTATTATTTAAATGTGAATGGGCTTTGTTTGCTCTTTAATTTGTCAGCATGAGGGGTGCAATTATGGCTTAGAAAGCTACATTTGAGGAGCTGCAGTTTTATTCCATGTTGTTTAACCAGGATAAAAGTGATTTTTTTTTTGGCCAGCTGTTCACAACCTTGTTTCATTTTAGTACTACCATTTTCATTAGGCAAAATAAAATTATTACTGCTAAGGAGTCGTACAAGAATGACTGGGTGATTTTCAGCTGATGCGCCTGGATTGGTGGATTTAGTCATGGTGGTATTGTAGTAAATTGTCATCAAAAGTGTGGTGTGTAATTTGTGGTCTCCACAATAATTTCATATTGTGGAGAGAAAGCCTGATGGAACATACACTTTGCCCCACATTCCACCTGCATAATCTCTGCCTGGAGCAGGAGAGCCCAGTCCGTGGCACATTTACATATTGACGGTTGTCCCTGAGAACCCTCAATGGTCTGTCAAGCACCCTCAATCACCCTTCTGAGCACCTTTGATGGGCCATCATCAAGGTGGCCCCAAAACCTCCGCAACCCCTCCTGCCTGGTCGGACCGGTTCGTCCTATCAGCAAGGGGAGGGGTTGGGGGATCGAGGGGGGGCAAGAAAGGGGAAGGACCTTCCCCCGGAACATGCACAGCTGTGGGCGGGGAGAATTTAGCAGGCATGAGGGAAGGAGTTGAGACATACCTGTACACAGGTATTACATCAGGTATAGGGGTGGGGCTATAGGAGCTAATATCAGGCCAGGTAGCCCCACCCACCCCCTCTCTCCTTGTCAGTGTAAAGACTCAGTTCAGCATCCATGGCTTGCTTGTTTTTAGAATAATAGAATCATAGAAAAGTAGAGTTAGAAGGGACCTACCAGGCCATCAAGTCCAACCCCCTGCTCAATGCAGGAATCCAGGTCAAAGCTCTTTGTCTTCTCGCAGCTTGCAGCTCACCTTGACGGAGACCCTCTCCCGGCTCCAGGGATTGGGGGATTGAGGGGGGCCAAGAAAGGGGAAAAGAAGCAGCCCAGGCATCTGGATGGTGTTGGAAGCAAGGCGTAAAGAAGCACAGAGCGGGGCATCGGCTAAGGCCAGCCCGGATATTCGACACCCAAGCGGAGCACCTGGGTACATTGCTGTAAGTTCTCCTGATTACTAGTTGTAGACTAGGGTAGATTCTTTGGTGTTAGCTTAGAACAGCTTAGGTTCTTTGTTGTTTTGTAGTTGTGACTGTGCGTAAAAAAGTACTTCCTCTTGTCAATTTCAATTCCCTTATCTCCCTTTCCAATTTGTCTTGTTTACTATTCAATAAACTTGCTTTCACTTCCGACTGAAGCATAGTTTCACTTTGACTTGGTGCTAAATTCCAGTGTTCGCGACCCAAGCTGAACAGGGGATTGCAAGTGGGAGCCCTCTGAGCTGTCAAAAAGAGCTGCAGAGCTCCTGTTCTTGAGATAAAGGACCAGCGGCGGTCCTTCACACTTATTCTTTACTTTTTGCAAAATATATTAAGGTCCACCTGTTCTGCTTTTCTAATTCACTTGTAGCTGTGAATATGAATTGAGATTTGGCTTAGATGAAGCCCTGAATTCTAGCCTCCTTTTAGCTCCCCATCATTTTTACTTTCCTCATCTTATTCTGACTTCAAAGCAACCCAGCCAATGGCTGGGGTAAAGGACTACAGCTCAAGATAACGGCATACTATCTTTGATCTATTGGAATATTGCTGTTGCCTCTAGGAACAGAGTGAATTACATGACATGCTAAGTTTTTAGTTAGCTTAATTAATATGGTGGAGGTCTTTTTGAGAAAGAAGGAGATAGGATGAGTAATAGGATCTAAAAAAAATTAAAGTAAACAAATCTGGTTTACAGTTTATTCAGTTAGTAAATAGGGTAAATTTAATCATTTTAAATGGTAACTTTAAGGATGATTTAGACAGGAAGGCAGGGGGGCACATGCGGCTCATGGGCTGCATGTTGGCCACTCCTGATTTAATGGTAAAATATTACTTTTGCCCCTGAACATATCCACAGAATTGAATAAGTTCAGACTACAACAGTTAAACAAATTAAGTGGCCAATAAATCTTGCAGTCATTGGAATTTCAGCTTAAATCCCCAGCCAGAATGGCAATGAGAGAAGATGTAATTCTGAGTGTAGACCCCCACATAGACTGCATTAGCAGGGGAGTTAAGCTCTTATCTGAGTTTTAAGAGTTCAACTAGTAGATCACATTGAAGGAAGCTCAAGTTAAATAGTACTGTATTCAATAGAAAAGACACCTTCAGAAGTGGTTTAAATTTGTTCAGAGTGCCAATCTAACAAGGATTCCTGCCCCCTTTTTGAAATATAATAATCACTGTAAAAAGTTGATAAGGAGGAGGCATTGATCAAGGAAAGCTTGATGGAGTTGGCACAGGCACTGGAAACTCATGATATCACAACATTTCGGAAGTTGGTGATGATATGGAGGATCATTCTTCTCAAGAATTTACTGTAATTGTCATATTACAAAAACTATGTGGCAGGATTCTTTGTGGGCAACAGTTCCATGATCTTGATTTGTGGGCAACAGTTCCATGATCTTGATTTGGTTGACTCACTCACTCTATCAGTGAAATCTGTTGACGAATGGCCACCTATGAAGACTGGCAACATAATACAGCCCCAATGGAAAACTTATTTTGACCAACTTACTAAAAGTCTATACTGAATGGAGAGCTCCAGTACTGGCTTCACTCTTTATCTATACTAATGGTTTAGGAAAAGTTCCAACTGAATGGAAGCAGTAGTGGTCCCCATATATAAAAAAGATGAAAGAGAACATCCAACCAAATATAGACCTATTAGTTTAGTTGGTGTTGTTGGGAAAGTCTATGCTAGATACCTTCTAGTTAAGTTAGAAGCTTGGGTGGTAAATAATAATATATTGGTGTATGAGCAAGCTGGCTTTGCTAGATCTACAATAGATCACTGCTTCCTTTTCTACCATCTTATACAAAAATAGAATATACATATAAGGGTAATATATGCAGGCATCCACCAGGGGGGCATTCTCACAACATTACATATATATACAGGTTACTCAAGCAATCTGAACACATATGTGAGATTCAACAATATTCAAATATAATGACAGAAGTTAACTGTTGATTTTAATAGCATTGAAGAGCAACTCGGTGATGATACATGCAACTATGTAGTTTTTCTTCATGCCTTCGCAAATAAGGCTCAGACACCAACTCATGATTTTTGGGGACTGAAAAATCTACAGCTTTCCACAAATTACTCAAAAACAGTGAACTCCTTGCTGTCTCAGCTGTGCTCTGTGCTCTTACCTGCAAATTAGCACACAAGCACCATTTTGAAATGTAGATTTGAGGGTGTTCTCATGCTTCAATTTTGTCAGTTTTTGGATATATTAATCAGTTCTCATTTCTGAGTAGAAAACACTTTCAACTGTTTTTGTTACAATTTTTGCCCAGCTTCAGTGCCTTGTTTCTATAACTTTCTTAGACTAATATTGTAAAATACATTCAGACTTTGTGTGTAGCTTTTATTGATCTGAGGTATACGTTCAATATGATACCAGGAGAGAGAGCAGCTCTGGAAAAAACATAAAGAATTGCAATTATACTGTATACCATACTACAATATTCCAACAGCTCATTTGGTGTCGATGGGAAGCTTTTTGATTCTATCCTGAAACTGCAGGTTTTCAGTTATATACTGTATGGATGATGTGGTTTTACATGTGTCTGGATCTTAATATTTCCCATGCAATAGGTGATAAAAATATTTCCTGTATGCAGATGACACAGTTTTAATGCAGTTTGGTTTACAGTCCCGTGGCAATTACTGTAAAAATTCAGGCTTGTAACTTAACTATCAAAAGATCAAAGTTTTTTTTTTTTTTTAAAGACCTTGTAAACACACTCTGCACTTCCCTGAGTGGTGTGAAATTCCACGGAAAGTGCTTGCCTGGGTTTGGTTCCTTTGGATGGAAAGATAACTGAGGCATTTCAGCAAGACTTGAGTTTTTAATCACAAATACACAAGTTGAACACATGTAGAGGTAAGCTTAGGGTGGGCCCTTAACATAGAATCATAGAAAAGTAGAGTTGGAAGGGGCCTACCAGGCCATCGAGTCCAACCCCCTGGTCAATGCAGGAATCCAGGTCAAAGCATCCCCGACCGATGGCCGTCCAGCCGCACCTTGAATGCCTCCAGATATTGCTAAAATTTAACATATTGCTAAAAAGAGGAAATCACCACAAAAGAGGTCAGTTTTGCATAAAATTTGCATATGTTAACGTATACGTATAGGTACAAATTTAGAATTTCAGAAATCATTAATATTTTCTGATTAGAGTGCAACCTGCTTGTATGTTTCTGAACCCAATTCAAGGTGCTGGTTTTCACCTATAAAGCTTTACTCGGCTCAGGACTACAATACCTGATGGAGCGTCGGTCCCAGCATGAACCTATCCATATACTATTCTTATCATCTAAGGCCCGCTTCCAGGTGACTCCTCTGAGGGAGGTTTGGAAGGTGGCAACAAGGGAGAGGGCCTTCTTGGTGGCAGCTCCTCCAATTATGGAGCAATCTCCCCAGCAAGGCCCACCTTGCACCAAAATTGTTATCTTTTTGGCACCAGGTTAAGATCTTCCTCTACTCTCAGGCATTTGGCAGCATATAATAAGGTTTTAATCGGGTCCTGGATTTTTCTTGTTGTTGATTGTTTAAAATTGCTTGTGTGTGTGCGCGCGCGTGCGTGTGTGTGCGTGTGCTGTATTTTTATTTATTTATTTATTTATTTATTTATTATATTTATAACCCGCCTTTTTTCCTGCAAGGAACCCAAGGCGGCTTACATAATCCTCCTCCTCCTCCTCTCCGTTTTATCCTCACAACAACCCTGTGAGGTAGGTTAGGCTGAGAGTCAGTGACTGGCCCAAAGTCACCCAGTGAGTTTTGTGGCCAAGCGGGGACTAGAACCCGGATCTCCCGAGTCCCAGTCCAACATTCTCACCACTATGCCACACTGGCTAAATGTTTTTGTGTAAATTGTTTTTATATTTATTTATTTATTTATTTCATTTATACTATGCATAATATTGTATTTTTAATGTATCTAATCTTTGTTAGCTGCCTAGAGAGCTTCAGCTATTGGGCAGTATAGAAATGTAATCAATGAAGTGAAATGAAATTTAAATAGAAATGCAATATAACTCAGCACGGTGGGCAAGACTGTGGCCAGGTGACCTATGTGCCTGCTCAGCCTGCTTTTGGGTGCTAATCTGATAGGCAACTTCAAGGCCTCTCCCTGCTCTTCCTTTTTAATGGTTCATTATCTTTAAATTGGACTTCAACTGAACAGCGCTTCAAACGGAGGGCACCTTTTAAATAGAGGCCTGTCTTCTGTCAAGTAGTACACCTAGCCACCCTAGGTAAGCAGGCTTCCAAAGTTAGCATCCTCCCCTCTCGCTGAGTCTCAGTCTAAAACTGCAGCTTCTATTGTTTCTTTCTCATACAGAGAAGTTGGAGGGAGAAAGGAAGGTATTCTGCCTTCCCCAACCTTGGATCAGTTTCTCTAATTCAGAATATTCCAGAGTGGACTCTGTATCAAGAAGTACTCTTCTAATTATTAGCTGCCATTGCGAGATATCAACTAAATATCTTTTGTCAACCTTTGTTAGGGGATTCACATAAGAACCTGATACAGGAAGAATAATCATATGACTATCTAGGGCAGTGGTTTCATAGATTTCATAGATCATAGAGCTGGAAGGGGCCTACAAGGCCGTGGAGTCCATCATCATCATCATCATCATCATCATCATCATCATCAGGCGATCACTCGTGACCGAGTAAGATTGTCTTCCAGGATAAAAGGAGGAAATTCTAAAGAGGATTGTGTAGACTCTAGCGATGGGTCCGTAAGTGACTGTGGAGGCCAATTCTAGATCCACACAGCTTCCCACAGGGAGGACACAGGTTACCAGATAGAAGATGGTCCTGTAAAGGATTCGTTTGACATGCTTTTCGCTTAGCACGTTTCTCCCTTTCACCTTGCACTCGGGCTTCTTCAAAGTCCATGGAACCTTTGTGAAAGGCCAACCTCCAGTTAGATCGTTCATGGGCCAGAGCTTCCCAGTTTTTGATGTTTATATTGCATTTTTTTAGATTAGCCTTATGAACATCTTTAAACCTCTTATATTGACCACCGAAATTCCGCTTTCCATCCTTGAGTTGGGAATAAAGTAACTGCTTTGGAAGACGGCAGTCAGGCATTCGAACAACATGACCGGTCCACTGAAGTTGGCGTTGAAGGATCATTTTTTCAATGCTAGTAGTCTTTGCTTCTTCCAGTACACTGACATTTGTTCGCCTATCTTCCCAAGTAATTCGCAGGATTTTCTGGAGGCAACGTTGATGAAATCTTTCAAGGAGGTGGAAGTGACGTTTATAGATAGTCCATGTTTCGCAGGCATACAATAAAGTTGGTAATACAATGGCTTCATAAACCAGTGTTTTGGTCTTCTTACAAATATCCCGATCCTCAAACACTCTATGTTTCATTTGAGAAAACGCGGCACTTGCGGAGCAAAAACGATGCTGGATTTCACTGTCAATGTTAGCTGTAACAGAAAGATAGCTGCCAAGATAGAGAAAACGATCGACATTTTCCAGTATTGTCCCGCCAAGCTGGATAGATGGCATCACCAAAGGGTTAGCTTGCACTTGCTGATGAAGCACTTTGGTTTTTTTGATGTTAAGTGAGAGACCAAGTTTTTCGTATGCTTCTGCAAAAGCATTTAGGATAGTTTGGAGATCATCCTCTGAATGTGCGGAGACCACATTATCATCAGCATACTGAAGTTCCACAACGGAGGTTGTAATTACCTTACTTTTTGCTTTCAGTCTGCTGAGATTAAAAAGCTTTCCATCTGTTCGATATATAATTCCCACACCAGTGGGAAGTTTCCCCTCGACAAGATGTAAAATTATGGCGATGAAAATAGCAAATAATGTTGGGGTGATAACACATCCCTGTTTAACACCTGATCCCACTTTAAATGGAGCACCATGAGAGCCGTTGTTGTCCAAAACCGTTGCCGTCATGTTGTCATGGAGAAGTCGCAAGATATTCACAAATTTATTGGGGCATCCAATTTTCATAAGGATAGTCCAGAGAGCTGTACGGTCTACAGTATCAAAGGCCTTAGCCAAATCAATAAATGCCATATAAAGGGGTTGACTTTGCTCCCGGCATTTTTCTTGGAGCTGACGTGCAGTAAAAATCATGTCTACTGTCCCTCTAGAGGGGTGGAAACCATATTGAGTTTCAGGGAGGATCTCTTCTGAAATAGATAGAAGATGGTTTGCGAGAATCCTAGCAAATATTTTACCTGCGGTAACTAAGAGAGAAATGCCCCGATAGTTTCCACAGTCTGTTCTATCACCCTTCTTAAAGAGGGTGATAATTATGGCATCCCTGAAGTCTTCTGGGATCTCTTCTCTTATCCAGATTTTTTCGATGAGTTTATGAAGATGTTGTACAAGTTTGGGGCCCCCTTCTTTAAAGATTTCAGCAGGAATCCCATCTGGTCCACTAGCTTTGTTGTTCTTCATTTGATTAATGGCTTTTTTTTAACTTTTTTTCCTGCTCAATGCAGGAAACTAGAGGAGGGGTCTCCCATCCAAGTAATAACCAGGCCTAATCCTGCTTAGCTTTTCATGCTCAGACAAGCTGAGCCAGCATGAGCCACAGGCCTGTATAGGTTCTCAACCTTTTTTGCCCCATGCACCCTCTTCACCATGTCTGACTTAATCTGTGCCATACAATAAGGTGTGATGTCCTGTAGATTATGTACAATCTGTAGAATTGTAATTTGTAGAAAGATCACTATTCCAACAGTTTGAGTCTGTGGTCCCAATTCCCCCCTGCCTGAAACCCTAAAATTCTCCCCTGTGGGGAATTTCCCCCTGGTTGAGAATCCCTGATCCAGGGTGTGTGTAAAATCCTCCCCTCCTGTTATTCCATTCATTAAAAACTTCACTTGTTTCATTATTCATTCGCCATCACATGTGTTTTCATGACTCATGCTCATCTTTGTGTCATATTCTTGTCTTCTTTCTTTCAACTTTTTTTTTTTTTTAACCCTCAGTTGGTTTGGTGGCCATGTTCTGTGGCCACAATTTCTTTTTATACAGAATTTTGGGCAGAATCCAACAGGGTACTTGCACCCCCACCAATTCCCTTCCACCCCACCAATTCTTTTCTGCAAGTGCTGAACGATTCCATTGCACAGGCAGGAGGAGCCATCCGCTTCCTGGAGGAAGCCCCAAAATGACTGGGAATGCTAGTTTCTGGAAGGAGGCAGGTTGGAGGAGCTCTCTTATGTGAGCTGCTTGCGTAACAGAATTGGCAGGGTGTGAGAGAATCAGTAGGGCTGTAAGCGCCCCATTGGATTCTGCCCTTTATTTCATTTTCCCAGAATGCTCCATGGATGGATGGCATTTCCCCCACCTTCAGAATGATTCAATGACTGGGACATTCTGTGCAAATAAAATTGAGGAAACAGGAACTAGTGTCAGCCAAAATCAGCTTCACTGCCATCAGAGACAAGTAAGCCTCTCCTCTCCTGCAATGGATACCAGTAAGATAAGAAAAATTAACCCATTCATACCCATTTGTTGATTGCAGAATTATCTTGGAAATGCATGAAATTTGACCCCATCCTGTTCAGTTTTTCATTTGTTATTAATTGAATGCAGAGTCCTCCTATGCTGAACTGGGTGACTGATTGATTCCGTTGATGGTTTTATTGTATTGCATTGTATTATATATTTGTGATCTTAGAGTCATTATTTTAATGTTGCCTTGTTTTATATAGGATGTTGGCCACCTTTGTGAGGAAAAGTAGTATATGGATAAAATCAAATAAATGTGCTTAGTTTAACATTGAAATGGATTCCCATGTCAAAGCTTACTTGACTGAATATGAATCACACAGGGTTACATATTTGTTGGAGTCATCACTTTCTAGGATTTTATTTTTTTGAATATGACATTTCTGAGTCTGCCTCATTTTGTTTAGGTCAGAGGTATTGCTTCAATGAACAGCAGTGTTTTGTGAGATAAAGAAGAGGCAGACACAGGGTATATGGTTTCAAATCAGGGCCACATTTATTGAACTGAAGAACTGTGAAGGGTGAAGTGCGGTACTAACCTAGCCCGGCCATTGGCCAGGTAAAAGACCAATATTTGGTGAATACATCCTAACTGAAGTGAAGGCGGGATGGCCCGCCACCGGCCAGTTGCCCTCCATGTGGAGCTGGAGGGCCTTACCATCGTCGCCTTACTTTGGCGCCTCCAGGCTCCCAAAGTAGGTGAGAAAGGTAAAACCCCAAAGACGTCCCAATCTTCCTCCTGCTAAGCCTCATGGCACTAGCGAGAGTAGCCTTGGGTAAACGTCAGTCACCTTGAAAGGTGCCACTGGATGATCACCATAACCCTAATCGCTCCTGCCTAAACCCGCACTTCCCGCAAATGCGACCAATTTAGCTAAGATCCCCCTGGCGGGATCGAAATCGAATTCAAAAATTTGGTACTGCTTCAATGGACAGCAGTGTTCTCTGGACATTTCATAGAAGGTCTGATTTTTGCTGTAAACTTTGGTACATTACTGAACTGACAAATGTTCAGTGTGTGGTGTGTGTGTTTTTAAAAATCCTTTAGTCTGATTCATAAAGCTTAAGTATCCCTATATTCCAAGCTCCCCTCTTAACTGTGTTTTATGCTTTTACATAAATTATATTTCAAATAAAAGTGAAGAATGGACATAAGTGTTATAAATGAGCAAGTGGGATATGCAAATAATGTTTGGGATGGAATAACAGATTATTGGAGCACATTATATTTAACAGTCCCATAATTTATAATAATGGGGAAGATTCATAGGCAGGATAATGGGTGCAGTGTTTTTTTTATACCTCACTTTAGTGCTCAAACTGCATTTATAGCCTTGATTTTGAGTGCAGAAAGGTAGCACATTTATCATCAATTAATGTGTAAGTGCAGTCTCATAGATTTCAGTAAGTGTGTCTTTAGATTGCTGCTTTAAAGGAGTTCTTTAATAATTTTATAAGAGGTCAATGCATTGTCAGGCTTATTATTATTATTTTTTGCCTGTTTTACTGTGATTTTCTTCTACCCCCACCAACAACAATGACAGAGATGTCTGGCTGCATATACAACACAGTTCACACTATTCTTTATTCATGCAGTTGTCTATCTACATACATAAATGCACAGAGGAACTGGCAGTATATGTGCGTGCATGTGTGTGTGTGAGAGAAATTGGGCTGGGACTGTGGGTGAAACCCCATTGTTCATTCTTCATACAAAATTTTATTAGCATCCACTGTTCTTTGCATAGACAGTCTTATATCAAAACACTGTAGAATATTCTAATTTTCAGTTCTGTAGGAAAATGTACTGTTGTGTTTTTTTTTGTAATGGAGAAGATGATCGTGTTTACCATTTGAATTAATGTACTACATGCTCTAAAGAGCTTAATTCATTTTAGACTGCTGTAGCATAATGCAATAATGGGCCATAGGCAGTGGTTTTGGGGTAGATTTACCTTTGTCTAGGAGGAGACATTTTTATGAGAGACAGGCCATCTATTACCATTAAATTCCCCATCCAGGCTGCTGACACAACAGGGACAATGTGATTTTTACATACTTCCACTTCCTCTGGATTAATGAAGAGGAATTACAAGACTGTTATATATTCCTAAAGCAATTCTTCAGTGATAGAAAGGCTAAAATGGGCAACCATCTTAATGAGAAAAAATGAGAGGGCATCATCAAGAAATCCATCTCATTATCAGCGTTTACAATGGAGACAAATGAGAGATGCTCAGAGTAAGAAGAGGAGGAAGAGGAGGAAGACAAGACAATATTGGTAAATGCACATTTCTCCTTTTTGATGTTAGACTGAATCGGATTGCAACTTCGAAAACAGGAAAGCCAATTTTGGAAGTCATAATCAGTGAATTTAGTTGCAGCATTCAAGAGTGTCATGAAATCTATATCGGTCCTTTTACATTTGGTTAATTCTGAGTTAGTGTGTTTGTGTTTTAATGGAACAAAGAAAATAAGGCAAGATGATGTGTGAATATCTATAAGAGGCACAGGGCAGTATCCTATTCAGCAGTAGCACTAACATAAATTATGCTGCACTAGTGTAAGCTACTCTAGCGCAATGCCAACAGTGCTTGCTGGTGCCACGGGTTTTCCAGGGAAACCAGTCACGGCGGCAAATACTATTGGCATTGTGCTAGAGGTAGCTTATGCTAGTGTGATGTAATTTATGCTAGCACCAGCACCAAATAAGAACCAGTCATGACAGCAAATACTATTGGCACTGTGCTAGAGGTAGCTTGTTCTACCTCTATGCACTCTGGAGCGTAAGAAGTCTTATTTGTGTCTACAAGTAGTCTTCCCTGAAATCAGTAGCATTCAAATTATGATCTTTCAGTGAATTGCCTAACTCAGCAGATACAGCTTTTATCACTATATATTTATGCTGGGAAGGCAGCACCCAATGCATTTCTTCCTGCGGCTAAAGGCACATACAGATAAGACTTCAGCTGTTTAGCTTTCTTTTGGACCGAATTATACTTGGGGAGACCTAAGCAGATTCTTCTTGACTTAGGATGGAACTAGATGTTACCTGAAAGCACATGTAAGAAGCTTCCAACATCTTTCTCTTCCTCTTTGTGTGTGGCATCACTAGGGATGTCAGAGGAATCTGCAATGGGTTCAAATGAGTTTAGATTTTGATGAATTCAACCCACGGATTCCACAGCAGACTGGCTTTTTCTGAGTCATATGGGATTCCATGGATGTGCACACCATTTAAAAAAAAACTTTCTGGGAATTGTATGCAAATTTAGTCATGCATAAATATGAAGGAAAAGAAACCACTGACCAAAAACGCACATTTCCCCCATTTTCCATTTTCACATTAACTAATGTGGATTAGCACTAATGTGCATTAGTTAATGCAGATTAGTACATTGATTTCCGCATGTGCGCAAGCGTGCATTAGCACACATGCAAATTAATGCAGGTAGAACTAAAATCTCCTACAATAAATCCGCTTCCATCAATGAGCAGATGATGGAACAAAAGACACCTGGTGATCCACAAAATGCAGACAGAACAGATTTAACAAAATCCGCAGATCCCTAGGCAGAGGAGACCCCCCCTGTAGAAGGGCAGGGAAAAGGGGAACCAAATAAGACAACCCTTGGTTGGGTTAAATAACTGGCCACAGCTTTATGGGTTTCGGCTTGTAATAGGATTTTGGCAGGGGCATAGGGCATGGATCTGTTTATTGAGCACCCCGCCTGCTGTCTAATCCCTCCACCCTGGCCCACACACCAGAGGCTTCAGTGGGGAGGCAGGTGCCCACATTACAGTGCAGCTGACTAAAGTGAGTTCCTTCTCTGCTGACCTGAGACATGGCAGGATTGTCACCTCACACTGGGCTGACTCTTGATGCCCATGTTCCCATAGGTGTCATATGGGGAACCCCTCATGGGAGATCAGGGAGATCAATCCTGCTCCTCCCCCTTACCAGTGGAACCAGCTGAATGCCTTTCATGCCTACAAAGTTGTAACAAAGAATTATAAGCCTTTGCAGCTGACCAAGGTCCAGTTCAAGAAGCCTGGCTTTTACCAGAGGGGACAGTCTTCCCTTTAGTCCACTGGCTCTCTGCTGATCCCTTCTCTCCCAGCGAGCACTCCCCACAAAAGTGCCAGTTTGTTTTTGTTTTCTTAACTTTTGTGCCACAATAAAAGTATTTTGCACCTTCACAGTGTTGAGTATCTTGTGTACATCAGGTGGTAACAATGTCAATTAAATCCATTTCAATTCCAGGTTGTAGCACAACAAAATGTGGAAAAGGCAAGGCGTGTGTGTGTGAATACTTCTGCAAGGCACTGTAGCATTCAAAGAATCTCTCTCATGCTTCAGAGGATATAGTGGTTGAGAGAATGAACCACACAATGAAATCTCAGCTCAACCCGATGTCTCAGCCTCAGTGCTCCATCTGTGATACGGGAAACAATACTGGCTTCCCAACAGTATTGGCCCATTTTCAGGGATTACTTAGGTCGTGTAGATAGATCAAGTATATATGGTGCTTAGAGCAATTATACATCAGCTGTCCCCAACCTGGTGCCCTCCAGATGTTTTTTGGACTATGCTTGCTGGGGCTGATGGGAACTGAATTCCAAAACATCTGGAGGGCAACAGGGTTAGGGAAAGTTGGCATATATAATAACCATATCCTCATAATTACCATCAAGAATTAACCTGTTTTCCCTTAACGTATGGTAACAAATCCTTATGTTCCATAGAAGAATTGGCTTAAATTCTCAGGAACTGAAATAAAATGAACAAGATGTATCAGCAAGCAACAACACATTGCCTTCTTGCTCCTCCATCTTGCTGAAACTCCTGGCAGCCTTCAATTGGACAGCTGTACCTGTCTAACAAGCTCTTGATTACTGGGAACATTCCTAACAGCCTGCTTGCTGTTATCCACTATCTTTGGACACCTCTCTGCTGTCTGTTTGATCAGCAACCACCAGTGAAATAGCCCAGTGGGTAAGTAATGCCTTCTGGGCATTACATGTCAGTTATGCTGCTTCAATTTCTCTGCCCAATTGCTTCCCCCCCCCCTCTCCCTCTAGGATGCATATTGGATGTCATCACTTGTCAGAAGATGAAATGGAAGTGGATCCACTGGAAATAATGACTTGCAGAATCGTATCCTCTTGCTGCGTCTTCCAGGAAAGCACTCCAGATTTCACAACAGGTGTAAAATTAATCTGCCATCACTTTAAAGATAGTTTCCCAGTTAGAAGGGCAGACAGCAGATTTCAGCAAATGCATACCAACAATATACGGGGGAATGGAGTCATGGTCCACTTACACCTGAGCATAGTTTGGCCTCTGAGATGCAGATCCTACACCAAGTGTTTTCTAGAGATTTATGAACTGCAATGCCAGCACTTTCAAAAATTAAAGAAAAAAAAAACACATGGAGGTAGCAAATGAATGATATGCTCATTTGTGCTACTGCACATTTTTCATATGCTTTGCTTAAAAAAAAAAAAAATCATCCTGGAAGCTTATTATCCTTGGGAGGTTGCCATTTAGTCAGTCATGTCAAGCTTCTACCATTTGTGGCTCTTTTAAGTGCCGATCATTTATTTTATTTTGTAGTGCAACAATGTGCCGAGGCTTGCATTCCCAAAAGCTAAACAGAATGCAACCTTTAGCTGTGTGAAAGGGTAGTATTTTTATACAGTAACTTTGGGTATTTCAAAACTGTATGTAACCTTAGTGCAGTGTTCTCCAACCTTGGGTCCCCAGACGTTTTTGGCCTACAACTCCCAGCATGCCCCAGCCAGCTACGCTGGCTGGGGCATGCTGGGAGTTGTAGGCCAAAGACATCTGGGGACCCAAGGTTGGAGAACACTGCCTTAGTGGGTTGGATCCAGCTTCTTTTCTGGTGGTGGGAGCATTCCCTGAGAGGAGTTCTGCTCAACATGCTCCCACCACTGGAAGGGAGGGAGCCATCTTTGCTGATTCCCCTCTCTCCTGCCTCCCCCAGCAGCGCCTGCCCCACTGTGCTGGAGGGTCTCCAAACCCTCCAGAGCAGATTTTGGGGGGTAGGGGGACTGTAGGGGAAGGAATCAAAGAAGATTGCCTTCTCCCACCTTCCGCCATCCCTCCAGATCAGATTTTCCAGAAGGAGGTGGAATAGAGGTTTGCAGTGAGAGGGGAGAATCAACAAAGAGGCCGGCCTCCTACCCTGTTCTGCCCGCAGAAGTATTCCACTAAATCAGCCCTTCCATCTGTGGAAGAAAGACCCTGGATCAAGCCAATGTGTCAAGAACAACTGAACTCTGCAGGTGTTAATCTTAAAGTGAGTTATAGGAATTAGCATTTTTCTGATGATCAAATTATAATTTCCACAATATGTGTAATCAACATATTACATTCTGCTAATCTTTCTGTGTTTTGTTAACACCTGCAAAGAACATTTTGCAAGTGTTGACTTGGGAGGCCATACTCTCCCTTCTTGAAGTATTGGCAAGATCTGAACAATGACTAAGAACTATTTCTACAGTGCAATTTATTCATGTTTTCTTGAGTTTCTTTATCATTGAAGGGGTTTATGAGTTTATTCATCACACATTCATGTCTTGTTCTTCCTCCAAAGCACTCTGCATAGCATATTAAAGACTATTTGTTTTTCTTCTCACAACAACAGATAGTGTAACAGATAATAGTGAAGGCCCAAGGTCATCCCATGAGCCTCAAAATTCAGTAGGGATTGCTTCCCCCGCACTGTAACAACACTCTTTATTCATTTCCCTGTTTAAGAAAAAGTGGATGTAAGAAAACAATACCTTGATCTAGTTCAGTATTTTTGTGAAGGTTGCAGTATTACTTCCTCAGTTTGGAATGGTAAACATGCTGACTCCTGTTGAGACAGCATCAGTGCACATATAGAGAGCCAGTGTGGCGTAGTGGTAAGAGTGTTGGACTCTGGGACTCAGGAGATCCGGGTTCTAGTCCCCACTCAGCCATGAAGCTCACTGGGTGACTTTGGGCCAGTCACTAACTCTCAGCCTAACCTACCTCACAGGGTTGTTGTGAGGAAAAAACGGAGAGGAGGAGGATTATGTAAGCTGCCTTGGGTTCCTTGCAGGAAAAAAGGTGGGGTATAAATATAAAAAATAATAAAAAATAGCTAGAATTTTAGTCCATTGCAGCCAGTGCTGGCTCAAGATATTTTGCTGCCTGAAGGAAAAGACAAGATGGTGCCCCCTCCCCAGTCCACATACAGAAGCTGACTGGACTAGCAGTTGAGTCTTACTGCACCAGTGGTGACAGGATAGTGTCTACCACCACATCTGAAGCAGCAGTGTAATTTAGGGGTTCTAAGACAGGTTGTGTGGCATACACAGCTCTCACTGGCAACAGAGTGGAATACCTGGGAGGCTGCCACTGCTGCCTTGCAGCATCTGCTTCCTGAGGTGGTCACCTCACTCTCTAATGGAAGGGCCAGCCCTGATTGCACCTACTGTACTTTGTTCTTGATAGTGAGTACAGTCATGCCTTGGATTGAGAGCATAATTCGTTCCGGAAACGTGCTTGTAATCCAAAACACTCTTATATCAAAACGAAATCCCCAAAAAAAAATTTGTACAGAGATTTTTAATTTAAGCCGTACTACAGTACTTGTATTGCAAGACGTCGCTTGTATATCAAGTAATAAATAAATAAATATTTAAACATTTGCTTGTCTTGCAAAACGCTCTCAAACCAAGTTACTTGCAATCCAAGGTATTACTGTATCTCTCATGACTGAGTAGGGATTGGAACTCAGATCTCCCTGGATGAAGTCCGACATTCTAGCCACTAGACTCTACTACACTACACTAGGCCTGCAATCCTATACACTTTTACGTGGGAGCAAGGCCCATTTAATTCAGTGGCTCATATTTCTGAGTAGATATGCATCTGATTGCACTGTGTAGATCCTTACTCCATTTATCTCAAATAGTTTGTGCTTCCTGCAGCAGTCTTGTGACATCAGAGTTGTTTTCTTTACCCTCTCGAGTTCTCCTCTTAAACTTTCCACATGCTGACACCTTTAGATGCTCTTTCTTCTTTCTTGACAGCATTTCTTCAGCCTTATCAGCTCCTTATCCTAGAGTTTCTCTTACACTGGCTATTTTCTGGGTTGTTGTTGTTTTTCCTTTTTCCTACACTATTCAGGAGCACATATCTTGTTTTAGCAGGCTTTAAAAATAATTGCAAACAAAATAAAATATATTCCCCCGAGTCCAAAACATTCTTCCAACTTTTTAAAAAAATGCTGAGTAAAATCTACCACAGTTAAGATTTACCAGTCTCACATCTAATTGAAGATCTTATTTTTAGTGTTTACTTTTCATACCAAAGTATAAAAATAATTACAAAGTATTACCAGCATGAAATGCTTTTAAAAGTTTATTATAGATTTGTAATTTTGTACTTTCATATAAAACACTTGAGGGTAGCAATATACTGCCCTGTGATCCACAATTCATGTATACTACAATATCTATACAGTAATACCTTGGATTACAAGTAACTTGGTTTGAGAGCGTTTTGCAAGACAAGCAAATTTTTAAATATTTATTTAATTTTTTTTGACTTGATATACAAGCGTCGTCTTGCAATACAAGTACTGTAGTACAGCTTAAATTAAAAATCTCTATACAATTTTTTTTGGGGGGGATTTCGTTTTGATATAAGAGTGTTTTGGATTACAAGCACGTTTCCGGAACGAATTATGCTCTCAATCCAAGGTATGACTGCACTATTATAAGGCTGCAATCCTATTTATTTATTTATTTATTTATTTATTTATTACATTTATCAATCGCCCATCTGGCCGGTCACCCGGCCACCCTGGGCGATGTACAATTAAAATACAATAAAACACAATAAAATATAATAATTAAAACAATATAAAAAATTCTCATTAAAACCTAACCCACCCCATATTCCCGCCTGAACAGCCATGTTTTTAATGCACGGCGGAAGCTCATCACGGAGGGGGCATGGCGAAGGTCACTAGGGAGGGAGTTCCATAATGTGGGGGCCGCCACAGAGAAGGCCCTCTTCCTAGTCCCCACCAGCCTGGCTGCTCTGGCTGATGGGATAAGGAGAAGGCCGTCCGTGGCAGACCTTGTTGAGCGGCCTACTTGATGTTGCTGGAGGCGCTCCTTGAGATAAGCTGGGCCGGAGCCGTGTAGGGTTTTAAAGGTCAAAACCAACACCTTGAATTCGGCTCGGCAAGCAACTGGTAGCCAGTGCAACTCTTTAAGCACTGGCGTGATGTGATCACGCCGGCGGCTGCCCTTAATCAGGCGAGCCGCCGCGTTCTGTACCAGCTGAAGCTTCCGGACCGTCTTCAAGGGTAACCCCACGTAGAGCGCATTACAGTAGTCTAGGCGAGAGGAGACCAAGGCATGAACCACTGATGGGAGCAGGTGATTAGGAAGGTAGGGGCGCAGCTGCCGTATCAGATGGAGTTGATACAGCGCCGCCCGGCTCACAGCTGCCACCTGAGCCTCCATGGACAGCTGGGAGTCTAGAATGACCCCCAAGCTGCGGACCTGGTCCTTCAGGGGTAGATGTACCCCATTCAGCACCAGGTCAACATCCCCTAACCTTCCCTTGTCCCCCACCAGAAGTACCTCGGTCTTGTCGGGGTTCAGTTTCAGCATATTTACCTATGCATGTTTACCTGTGAGCAGGCACCACTGAATTCAGTAGGAGACTAGGAGTTACTTCTGAGTAAACAGGAATAGGATTGTGCTATAAACTAATTTCATTTCAATGGGTTGCATCCAAAGATTCACTTCCTCCCAGGGGAAGCATTTTTGTCAGAGAAAGGAACATTTAGATGCACCCAAATTGTACTAATACAGTTTAATTGGAAGTATGCCTGCTTAAATATTTTGAGGATTTCACTACTAGGAAATATATGAAGACAGAATAAACAGAATTAGGGAGCGATCCTATGTCCCCTAGAAAAAGCCCATCTAATGAAAATGCAGAACTGGAGGATGGGGAGGTGAAGATCACATCCACCTCTCCTCCCTAGGGATGTAACCATTCGCCTTGCGCGGGCGTAGCGGGCCTACCTGGTTCCAGCGGCGGCTCACCTCTCTGCGGCAAGCCGCCTGCGCCACCTGCGCTGGTCCCGTTGCGTCACTTCCGGCGCGGCGGAAGTGACACAATGGGACCCTGCTCCGGCGCGCTGGACCCCCGTGCTATGTTTTTGGCGGGGGGAACCAGGTCAACAGGGAATGAGAAATGAAACACAACAGTAAACTAGAGAACATTACCAGTTATAGTATTCCCATCAGTTCCAAGAGTGCTTCAGCTCATTCCATTACAATTTATCAGGCTGTTCCATCTTAAATTTCTTTGCCTACCCATGCCTACACACCATTCAATATCTCATTGCTCAGTAACTACCAGCTGAACATGTAGAACTGCCTCTGTTGGAAAGCATTCTGTTTGGAGGTGGTATGAATGGATACAAAAGTTCTGACTATGGAGTTTGATCTGATGGCTAGCTCACTTGTTCAATTATCACTTGATGTTGCAGTCCTAATGTGATAACGGTACAGTGAGAACATGATCTACAAATGGTGTCTTAGGCCCCAATTCTAAACACCTTACATGGAAATAGCTCTTGTTGGATTTAGTCAATTTTACTTCCAATGTGGTTTGGAGTCAGATGCACGTACAGGCAAGTACTCAGGTTTTGATGGAAGTGGATTTGGCCAGTGTCATGTCACGGCTTGATAGCTCTACAGCCTACTCCTGCATGGCTGATCAAAGTAAAATGAATCAATGGCATGCTTGACTCATGTTGTAGCAACCAAAGGAATACTTTTTATTCACCCATTGATACAGTCTGTGCTCTGGTGCAGTGGTTAGCATCACCCCAGAATCACGTGCAAAGTCTCAAACCTTCAGTTTAGGGTTCTGAAGAGCACCAGCATCTCAGGGAATGCTCATCTCGAAATGGGATATCTTCAGCCACCTCCTCACTTTGTTGCTGCTGCTGCTGCTGCCTTTATGGGCGCCTGGTGCTTCATTTGGCCTCCTGGCACTGTTGAACCCACCTATGTTCTCCGCAGCCTGCTGCCTCCGCTGACCAATGCCATGAGTCCCAATCCTTCTCCCTTGGTCCTATCCTGGACCTTTCCCACTCCTTTCATATTCAGGTGGCATCATCCTTCTCCTGCCGTCCCTTATCTTTCCTGCAATGAGCTCCTTCCTTCCTTCTTATTTCCTGGAGCAAAGGGCTGCACCGCTCTCCCTGTTCCCTTACCTCCCTTAACTCTTTGTCATCTCTGCACCCCGGGGCCACACGCCTCCTACCAAGATCCTTCATCTGCTCCCCTCATTTTCAGCTTCCACATTCTTCCTTCCAGGGTAAGTTCTTCTCCTGTGGCTCCACGAGCAGTTATTTATGTTTAATTTTATTTTAAATAATTTTAGGCTGCCTATAATGGTGAAACATTCTCAAGACAGCAAGTTATGCAAAAATAGAATAGTTTAAAGTATGCATTGCATTCTCACATACAGTTGTTTAAATAAAAAGATGACTCCTATGAGGAGACATATTTGTAACAGATAATATTTTACTTCAATATAGAAAAATGTGTGATGTATATCAACAGTGTGCTGACATGTAATAATCTTTCATTTTCATTGCGAAAAGCAATGGTTACATTTTTCATTTCTCATTTTATCAAAAACAGCCAAGAGTCTTGTGCCATAAGGCTTTAAGGTGCCATAAGACTTTGTGTTGTTTTTGCTGCAGCAGACTAACACAGGTACTCCTCTGAAAATTATTTTGTCAAGGTTTATTAAGTTTTAATCACTGGGCCCCCAAATGTACAAAATGAATTCCAATGTTGCAGTATATTCTGAAAGCTTTTCTTAATGCAGTGTGTTTTAACAGGTATCTTTGAGTGCTCTTGCTCTTCTTGAGGCTAACCTACTGAGTGTATTGAAGGATTAGAAGTAAAGTGGCATTAGAAACCTTGAAGCTGTTAAAATAAACCTGAGCTAAGAGAGAAAAAGAACAGCCAACTACAAAACCGGCAGGTAAAAATCCACAAGTACCCTGCTCCTAGATGGGACATGAAATAATATCTGCACACCTACTGAACTGAACATGGCCATAGAGTTGCAGTCATCTGTGCGGGGGGGGGGGGGAGGGGTAAACAAAAACAGCAGCAAGACGTATGAACTATTTGGTCTTTCAAGTAGCCAACTGCTGTGCACTTCCACGCCTCAGATGGATCTGGGGACACATGAAACATCTTGAAGACACAGCATGTTCGTAGGATTGGTTTCAGAAGTACAAAGAGTCCAAAAGGTATGTCCAATCTTTTTCAGACCTGTAAGCTTCACAACTAGCATGTGGAAATTACTTTGTAAGGTCCGTTACTTTGAAATTAAAATTTAAAAGTTTAGCTCCTTCAAAAGGAGCAAAATCATTTTAAACTCCCAAATCACAATCCAGAATAGAATTAGGCTCCTGATCTGCAATTACTTCCGTGTTGGGCTGAGGCAATTCGAATTTATGGCTTATTCTCCATGTAGATCAGCTTTCCCAACCCAGTGCCCTCCAGATGTGTTGGATTACAACTCCCAACACATCTGGAAGATAGCAGGTTGGAGAAGGGTGCTGTACGTAGTGTAAGCAATTGTATGTAGCTACACAGTAAATACACATTAAGATCACATCATATCTGTCTTCCTCCTTTTTGTCCACATTTTATGAAGCATGTTAGCTGACTGACATGGTGGGCAGATTCTCACATGCAAATGCACCACATGCAGGGTAATCTGAATCATATTTACTTAGAAGTAAGTTCTAGTGCTTAGAGTTGCAACCTTGGGTATTCCTGCTTACTTGTGACCTCCACAGAGGACGATTTAATGTGAGATTCCAGGAAATAGGAATCCTCTGTCACAAGTTGATCTATTTCACACATTCAAATTATCCTTTAGTATTGCAGTCCTGGAAAGACAATTATTCATGTGTGAACTCTCAAGTTTCATTTTCTTGTTCTCATGAGTTCTTTTTAGCATTTTTTTTATTTGTTCCTTGGAAGAATAGCCATAGATAAGAACAGAAGCAGTTGCAAGTCAGACTGTTTGTCCAGCTAACCCAGTATTGTCTACACCAGTGTTCTCCAACCTTGGGTCCCCAGATGTTTTTGGCCTACAACTCCCAGCATGCCCCAGCCATCTACACTGTCTGGGGCATGCTGGGAGTTGTAGGCCAAAAACATCTGGGGACCCAAGGTTGGAGAACACTGGTCTACACTCTACCAGGGTGTCAGGCACAGTGGTCTTTCTTATCAACTGCTATGTGATCCCCATCTAGGGTACAATCTTATGCATGTTTAGACAGAAAAAGCTTCTGCAACTCCCAGCATTTCCCACCAGCCCTTCGACAGAGGCACCTGATGTGGTTTCTGCAGGGTGGCTTATTTTTCATGAACAAGTCACCCTGAGAACCTGTGGCTTGTGTTAAGGTTGTTCTTGCCCATGATGGCTTGTTGCATCATCAGAACCTGGCAAGGCAACTTCATCGTGGGTTGTCGGGTATGGCTACAGAGCCACTTGGCAAGAGTGGCAAAAAAACACCCTGCCACTCACTTCCACAATCTTGACAGTGACTGCCCTTCCACTGATGCCGAAATGGCACTTTGGAAGGACCATCAATAGCTCCTTGGCTTTCTCTCCCCCAGTGCCTCAAAAATGTGCAATTGGGGTTGTACTTGTTGTTGTTGTTGTTGTTGACAGTCTTTTGCAAGTGCACAAGTTCATATTTACTGCTATCCAACATGAGTAGCCTTCCCTGGTCAATTTCCTTGTCTGTTTCAGCTGTCAAAGGGAGGACAAAGTGAGACTGAATATAGACTAATTTGCACACAGTTGCCAGGGCCCAGTCGCCAAGTTGTCAATTGAAAAGCACCAGTCAAGGGGGGAAAGTGGCAACAGAAGGTGCACCAAAAGGGGATGGGGACAATATCTCCCCCTTAGCAATGTATTGAACTGACAGTTCACAGTACCCTCCACCTTTTCAACACTTCCCCGACTCTCCAGCTACTCCAGAAAGGAGTACATACTGTTTTTTGAGTACATACTGTTGCAGTTACTGCAGTTCCCTGACAGTTCTAAAAAAAAAAATATCCCACAGAAATATATGCAAATTTAATGGCTGTGAAGTAAATGGGGGGGGGGAATTTGTGTGCCTGCATTAACTGCTCTGTTATGGCAGCGAAAGAGAAGGGGTAGCAATCAGAGCGGGGAAGGGGAGACAAGATGGGCTCTGCCACGTACGAAGGACACTGGAACATGGGCTGGAAGACTGAGGGGGAAGGACGAGGAGAACAAGCCATGGTGAGCCTGATCATCTGTCAGGCGCACCATGGGTTATTCAGTGAACAGCCAACCTGCTGAGTCTTATTTGCAGGGTGGCATCGCGTGGCGTGTGAACATGCGCTGTGGTTGAATGTTAGGCCTTCTGTACACAAAGCATGTGCTCTATCACTGAGACAGAGTCATTCCTCATGTTTTAGCTTAGAATAAAGGGATTCTTTAATCTGTGACCCACTTCTCTCTTTTACCATCACCATTCTTTTTATCAAAGCACTGAGAAAATACGCTACCAAAATCAGAACAAAACAGGCAGCTTGCTTAAGTTCAGTTTTCTGCTGGCATTATATTTTAATGAAAGTAAAGTTTGAGTTCATTTAATAAGCTCAGTGCTTGTTTCTCTCTATGCAAATAAAGCTGGAGTTTAGATGGTAGCTGCAACTACATACTGAGTACAATACTTGAGAACAGGACCATGCAAAGTAACTGGTGTAAACTTTTCAAAAAAATAAAACCTTGGATCCTGCATTCCCCAAGGCAGAAAAGGAGAAGGCTATTTTCACTCGTTCTCTCTTCATCTGCCCTCCCATCCAAAACTCTGTTCTGTGGAACAGGGGGACGATCCAGTTCTCAAGTGGCTGCAGAGGGAAGGGAGAATTGTCAAAAAATCACTTCCTCTACCCCCCATTTTACCAGGAGGAGCCTCTGCCAAATCAAAAGCCGTTCCACTTCCACAAACAGGAAGAGCCCTTCCTTTCATGGAATGAATACTTAGGATCCAAGCCATTGACAATTTTTGTAACTTTCTCACCTATAACTTGATGAATATGTTATGAAAACATGCTTTCTCGGATATATAATCCAGTAATGTCTATCCACCAGTGGAATGGACACTGGCAGTGGAACCAATACACCCTACCCTTGCAGCTCCCCCAAACTGCTCTGAAGGTTGGGGGACCCTTTGGGAAGATTAGGGTGGCATACAGAAGTGCAGGTGGGAGGAGAAGCCTTGTTGTATGAGTGGAAGTCTGCATGTGGGACAGTGGATGTCACCCACTGCATGTATTTCAAGAACAGTTTGTTTGGGTACCTATCTTATTGCAATAGATAGATAGATAGATAGATAGATAGATTTTGGGAGAAAAAATTATAAGGCTGTTTTATAACATGGAACAGTTATGACAATTTGAATTGAGATCTTGTAGTGTCCTTGGTTAATAGTTTCACCATAACGACAACAAGAACAAGAAAGGGCTGAGTGTTTTACGGTGCAGCCTTTATGAAGTGGTTGTATGACTAAGATCTTACAAAATGGAAAATCTAAGTATGGAACTACATATTATAAGAAATATAGGGAGTTACCTACTCCATGTTTCCATCACGAGGCAAATGTACTCACAGGGAAGAATTTGTGGGTAGGGCAAGGGTGCTTAACTCTTCCCTACCAAGTGATTATGGAATCTGCTGATGCTTCCCTTCCAATGCCTCCAACCAGTACCATTTTTCTTACTCAAACATGGGGTTGGCAATATGTTTGGCAAGGGAACATGCATTTCTGCCCTAAGTTATGATTCTGAATACCAGTCGTTGAATAATGATAAAAAATCTTCCAAAATGTCACAGTTCAGACTAAACATGTTTTTAAAGGGTGAATTATATGTGGTAGGAGTTGAGCATATTATAGTTCTTTTTAAAATATCAAAACAAAGTTGGTATTAAATAAACTATAATGTATTCCATTAAGTATAATTCAGTAATCATGCAAATACTGGGGAGATGACTTAGCTTTGCCTTTAGTGTCCTTGTTGCTATGGTTATAGCTTTAACTACCACTCTAAATTACTGCTGTGCCACTTAAAATGTTCACTTTTCATTTGGTTTTATTAAAATATCAGCAGCAGTATCTGACTTTTTAATTGGTATTTAGAGGCAAGGTGAAATTTGTTTGCATTTTAAAGCATTAAATCCACTTAATATGAAATCTATATTTAAATGTGCTGTCAAGATAGTAAAGTCTCACAACCTGCATTAAAAGTTTTATAATTTGGTATGGGAAAATGTCTATATTCTGAGACACATTTCCTGTATACATGAGGTAAATCCCATTGCAAACAAAGAACACTTATGTCAGTATATTTTCAGACAACAGGGTATGAAACTGAAAATAAATAAATTAAACAACTTTGAAGAAAGCCTTCAAAATCTGGATCTTAAACATTAATTTTAGACTTAAGAGTGGCTTATAAACAAAATATAGAATCCTATGGCAATGTACAGATAAGACAAGTAGAATTTAAGTAATCCCTTAAGCCTGTGTGATTTCCCACCCAGCCTCATAAGCCTCGCAGTGCTGCTCTTCCTCACAATCTTGGGAAACAGTTTTAGGCTGCAGCTCTGTTCACACTAACCTGGGAGTAAGTCCCATTGAACCCAGAAATGCATCGAACTGTGAGGCTGTGCACTGAAATTGTCAGGTGGGATAACTATCATTCCAGCACTTGTCACATACGCCTGTTGTTTCATAGATTTCATAGATCATAGAGTTGGAAGGGACCTACAAGGCCATCGAGTCCAACCCCCTGCTCAGTGCAGGAAACTAGAGGAGGGGTCTCCCATCCAAGTAATAACCAGGCCTGACCCTGCTTAGCTTTCCACACTCAGACAAGCTGAGCCAGTGTGAGCCACAGGCCTGTTCATAGTCATAGTTTGCTCACAGAGGTCTGCATTAGAAAAT
This sequence comes from Shinisaurus crocodilurus, assembly GCA_021292165.1. NCBI lineage: Eukaryota > Metazoa > Chordata > Lepidosauria > Squamata > Shinisauridae > Shinisaurus > Shinisaurus crocodilurus. The sequence goes on from CM037879.1 coordinate 114,062,462, forward strand.
GGATTCCAATTTTCAGAGAAACACACTGAGTTGGATCTAACAAAATCCTGCTGCAGGTTTTAGGCTTTTTGCCCTTCCTGACTGCCCCCCCCCCGCCAAATGACATCAGGGCCCCGCCAATGACATCAGATAAATCTATTACCATCTCACAACTGCCCTAGCCCAGCCTTATCTCTAGGGGAACCATAGGTTTGTCTGGCAGTAATCAAACTTTACATTTTGAAAGATATTGAAACATGCCAGCTGCAGTCTTTGAGCATGCTCTGTGATGGGAAGAATAATCAGGTCAAGAAGAAGAGTACAGCAGCTATATTTTTAATGAGTACTTTATATAATTATGTAACATCTGTAGGTTGGTTTTTCCCCTCAAAATATGTTAGTCACTGAAATTTAGGTAGCTTGCAGCTGCTGCATTTTTATAAAATCTTTCATGAATAATACATTCATGTGGAATTGTTCATGGTATCTTTGAAAATGAAAGAAACATGGTGAATCAATATAAGAGACAGTAACAAAAGGCAAAAAACAAAACATCCTTTCCTTGCAAATGGTAGTATATTGATTTTGGGGGGCATAGTTCAAAATTGAGTGTGTCATTAGTAGGTAGATTTCCCCCCCACAAGAAAGCTTTTTCTCATACTCCAGAATAACATATGTCTTGTGCAAATCATGCTCCTAATTGGTGTGCCTTCCACGCCCATTACCATATATGTCGGTGTGATTTTGCGATGGATTGCAGATTACGTTGTTCTCCTGTTGATGAAATAATGGCCCATTCCCATTATCCATTTTGATGAGAAAGTAGTTCATGAGATTTAATATCTGTTGCTGCCTGGGCCATAAGATCAGCCACGAAAGCCCTGTTCATAGGCCCACCATCAAGATCAATTAGATCAATACAGGACATTTTTGGCAGTGACCCCATATCTGCAGAATTTCCTTCCAAGAGATATACATTTGGCCCCTTCGTTATCAGCTTTTAAATGGGTCGTGAGAACCTTTTTGTTTCACTGTCCATTTTGTTAAAGGTGTTGCGCTGGTTTCTATTTAATGGTTATATAGTTACTGTCTTGATTTGAAATCGTTTTGTTGAATTTACTGCGTTGGATTCTAGAGTATTTTTAGACTGGTGTTTTAGTTTGGTAACTATAAATGAATAGATTTTGAATTGTATTTTATGTTTTTGCTTTGTGATGAGCTGCCTTGGGAGGGCTTTTGCCCTGAAAGGTGGCATAGAAATATTGGTGGCACCGGCAGGTTGTCCCTCTGTATCCTTGTAGAAAGTGAACTCCAGCAAAGCAGTAAACAATAGCTCAACTGAACTAGTATTATTCCACCCTCTCTGCATAGTCCTCTGCATACTTCATCTTTACCATGCAAGAGCCCCGCTCATATGACCAGCTGGGTATAATGAATGCATAAAGGAAGAGGAATTGAATGGAGAAAGTCCCAGCCTAGACCTCCATGTGTTGATAGGTTCTTATGTATGAAGCCTATATTCGTATAACTTAAGAACATAGGAAACTACCTTATACTGAATCAGACCATTGGTCCACCCAGCCTAGTATGTTGACACCGACTGCGTCTGCTGCTCTCCAGGGTGTCAGGCAGGCTGGATCTTTTCCTGCCCTACCGTAAGAAGCTGGGGGTTGAGCCTGGGACCTTCTGCATACAAAATACATATTCTGGTGCTGAGCTATGGCCCCTCCCTACTTGTACATGAGTAGGTTCACATGCGTAGGTTCTGTGAGGAAGAGTTGATGAATGCATGGTTAGAGGTGGGGCCTACAACTGCTATTTTACGCTTCTGCCCTCCACTCTGCTCATGTGAGCAGAGTTATGATGTAGAACCCAGGTGAATATGAATGGCAGGCTAACAATGGGATATTACCTTGGTATATTCTATGAGCTATTCCTTGGTTCTTGAACCAAGGAGAAAGGGGCAACCCTTTACCCTTCTCTGGTAGGAAGACAATATCTGCCCACCACCAACTGTTTGCATACATATTCTGGAATTCTCAAGGTTTTGTTGTTTTTCTAAGGAAAGTATTCTTGTTTGCCCTATTCCTTTCCCCCTCCCTTTCCCTCCCAGCTTTTCTACTTTCCCTTGTGGGAAAAAGAATCCCTTCAAAGAGCTGAGGCGAGATGATTTTTCTTTCAGATGCACAGCCAGCAGAACATATTCCTGCAGAAGGCTGATAAGTGCTTCAAATTTTTTGACTATGGTAGGAGTGGTGGCCTTTGCCCTTTAGCCTTGATAAGGGTTGGTATTTTACAAATGCTGCATCCGTATTTTGTGTGATGAGATTGTCCTTGGGCAAGCACATCTAATAATTTGCTCGGCAGGTCAATGTTCAGTCTTACCTAGGGAAAAAAAGGAAGAACAAAACAGGAAACATTCATAATTCATAGTGATAAGGCATTTTAAAGTGCTTTAAAGAGATCTCAGGTGGTACAGAGCTACTCTGTGGCATTTATACTGAAGTTGACTTTTTGTGTGAGTCATTATCTGCTTTTTTTTTTTTTTTTAAGATTAATTTCCCTTGCTTTTGTGTACAGAACCTGAAGTAAGTAATTGTTGTAGAAAAAGAAACAATTTTGTTCTAATAGGGACACAGTCTGGAAATAAGGCAATACTCGGATAGCCATTAGCCCTATTCAGTGGGAAACCAGCATTCTGGATTGCATGGAGAGTCCCCGTGGATAGAGGAGGTTCACACAGTTGTCCTCCATGTATAGAGGGCGATGAATGCAGTAACAGAAGGGGGTGGGGTTAGTGCACTCTTGCTCCTCATGTGTTTGCTATACCCACATTGGGAATGCCTGAATAAGGTTATTAAAGGTCCCATGGCAAGTGACTCTAATGAGAAAAGGAGCCCAGGATGGGTGGGAGTTTTTTAAAAAGGAAATTTTAAAGGCACAATTGCAAACAATTCCCACAAGGAAAAAAGGCAGAGGGCAACAGAAGAAGCCAATGTGGCTTCACAATAAACTCAAAGATGACCTGAAAACAAAAAAGAACACGTATAGGAAGTGGAAGGAAGGAAAGCCTACAAGGGAAGAGTACAGGCAGGTAGCACAGAACTGCAGGAATAGTGTCAGGAAGGCTAAAGCTGAGAATGAGCTAAGGTTAGCGAGGGATGCTAAAAACAACAAGAAAGCTTCAGATACATGCATAGTAAAAGACAGAGGAAAGAAATGGTGGTTCAGCTATGCAATGAGGATGGCAAATTGATAACAGAAGACAAAGAAAAGGCAGAAATGTTCAATTCCTACTTCGGCTCGGTCTTCTCACAAAAGAGGGTCTATGACCCCCCTGGCAAACCTGAAGTGCAGACTGAAGGGGCAGGATTGCAGCTTGAGATTGATAGGCAAATGGTCAAGGAGCACCTGATTACTCTGAACGAGTTTAAATCTCCAGGGCCTGATGAGCTGCATCCTAGAGTAATAAAGGAACTGGCAGAAGAACTCTCAGAACCACTGTCTATTATCTTTGAGAAATCATGGAGGACAGGTGAAGTGCCAGATGACTGGAGGAGGGCAAATGTTGTTCCCATCTTCAAAAAGGGCAGGAAGGAGGAACCTGGGAACTATAGGCAGGTCAGTCTGACATCAATCCCTGGGAAATTTTTGGAGCAGATTATAAAAAAGTCAGTTTCCAAAAACCTTGAAAACAATGCTTATCAAATTTGCAGATGACACAAAGTTGGGTGGAATAGCTAATACTCTGGAAGACAGAAACAAAATTCAAAGCGACCTCGATAGGCTGGAGCGCTGGGCCGAAAAAACAACAGAATAACATTTAATAGGGATAAATGCCAAGTGCTGCACCTAGGAAAAGGAAACCAAATGCAGAGTTACAGAATGGGGGACACTTGGCTCAACAATACCACAAGTGAGAAGGATCTTGGAATTGTGGTAGATCACAAACTGAATATGAGCCAGCAATGTGATGTGGCTGCAAAGAAGGCAAATGCTATTTTGGGCTGCATTAATAGAAGTATAGCTTCCAAATCGCGTGAAGTGATAATTCCCCTTTACTCAGCACTGCTTAGGCCCCATCTTGAGTACTGCGTCCAGTTCTGGGCACTTTAAGAAGGACGTAGACAAACTGGAGAGGGTTCAGAGGTGGGCAACAAGGATGATAAAGGGATTGGAAACAAGGCCCTATGAGGAGAGACTGAAAGAACTGGGCATGTTTAGCCTTCAGAAGAGGAGACTGAGGGGAGATATGATTGCACTCTTCCAGTACTTGAAGGGTTGTCACACAGAGGAGGGCCAGATCTCTTCTCGATCATCCCAGTTTGCAGGACACAGAATAATGGGCTCAAGTTACAGGAACCTAGATTCCACCTAAACATCAGGAAAAAATTCCTGACTGTCAGAGCAATAAGACAATGGAACCAACTACCTAGGGAGGTGGTGGGCTCTCCCAATCTGGAGGCATTCAAGGTGTAGCTGGACAGCCATCTGTCAGGGATGCTTTGACCTGGATTCCTGCAGTGAGCAGGGAGTTGGACTTGATGGCCTGGTAGGCCCCTTCCAACTCTACTTTTCTATGATTCTATTATTCTAAAAACAAGCAGGCCATGGATGCTGAATTGAGTCTTTACACTGACAAGGAGAGATGCTTCTCTGCAAACCTTGAGTAGGATATTCTGCATTGTAGTTCCCTAAACAAGCATCTCCGTCATAAACCTGAAAATACACCCCCATCACATTTACATTGTTTAAAAATTAACCACATTTGTATAGGAACTTTGTAGGCCCAGTTACAGACAAACATCAATCACACACAAACACACATATACCTAGCCATGGAGGGGTCAACATGTCCTGTACCATGTTTATGCTGCTGCCTATTACCCACAGAGGTCTGTTTATTGGACACATGCAAAAAGGCTTTCTCCTGTATTGCCTCCATACTACAAAATGCACTCCCTGAAGAACTATGATTAGCCCCACTCTCTTGGTCTTTTGAAAGCGTGAAGATGCATCTCTTCAAATTAGCCTTTTAAAATACGTAGTTATTATGGTTTTAATGTTTTTACATTTTAATGTTCTTTTCTATGTTTCATTCTTTTACATTGCTGTACACAGCCTTGATGGCTTTTTAGCAGATAAGATGGTACTGTATATAAAATAATAACAACAACAACAACAACAATAATAATAGAAAGAGTTTGGATGTGTAAGTTGTGCAGCTGAATCATAGTCAGAAAATATATATATGCAGTGTCACTATTAATTGGGCATGAGTCCTATCTCAATGAGGTCAAGGAATACAGACTATTTTATTTTGTTTGAGTTTCTGTACTTTTTTTTACCACCAGGCATTTTTCAGCAGCAGGAATGAAAAGGGAGGAGGTTAATGAAACCTACCACATCATAAAAAATATCCATGTGCATCAGTTACAAAATTCTGGATGGAGTGAGCTAGCACAGCGCCAGTAGCAAGTTCCTGCACATGCTACACAGAAAACAGTTTACATAGTCTAGCTTGAACAGCTGATTTCAATAGGCCTTATCTTCAGTGGACCTGAACCTGAAAAAGTGCTTCCGAAGTTACTCCTCCAACCTACTGTTGGACGGAATCATTTTGGTGCTGTACAGATAATAGACTCTGTCTTGCAATTACCATCAGTTTCTGCATTTTCTGGTTATTTGCAAAACAATAAACATTTGGGAAGAAGTTAATTGTTCCTGTTCAAACATTTGACACATTCTTCATTATTTTTAGCGCATGCAAGTCTTTCACCAAGGTACAGTTATAATTAAGACTGATGAAATCATTAGACCTGCTGTAAACATTACGTTTATCTAAATAGAGTTTGGCAATGTTTTAAAGGTCTTCTGTCAGGCTCATTCAATGTTTAATTATTTGTTGTTGATGCAGAATTCCAGTATGATTGTTGTCATTTGTCATTACATTCTATTGTAGGTACATCGACTAATTTTATTTTTATGGTTGGTGGTCCCCAGAAAGCTGCATTTAAATGTGTAGTAGCAATGATAATATATCTGAGAAGTTCTAAAATTGCCTTTTGGAATGAGCAAACTCCGCTTTTTCATGATTCTTGATGCATGGCAAAGAATAATGGAACTGCTATAGAAATCTTGCACATGGAAAGCTGTAGTAACAATCTGAGCTTTTCTCTAAGATCACATCAAATTAAATCAGGGCAGCATAGAAAACCCAGAAGTCTGTGCCACCTTCAAATAAAACACAAGAGCAGCATACACCACAGTGCTCTGCACTTTGGCACATATGGACATCTGTCTTCCCTCTCAATTTTTAAATTTATATTTTCCCAAACTGTCAAAAAAAAAAAAAGTGGTGGGATATATGATGTCATGTGTGAGATTTTCTTTCTTTTGCTCATTAATCTCAATGGGCTAAATCCATTATTGTGCTAGCAGGTGTCTGCTAGTGTGATGGGATTGTCTCCCTCTCTCCTTCCGGCTGCTGCCCTCCGTGCCACCTGAAAATTTGCTACAGAGGATTTCCCAGGATCCAGGGCCCCCTTCCCTGACCAGATTTTGAGGGTACACAGAGGAAAGGGGAAAAAACCCCTCCTTGCTCCATTGACAGAGTGGAATGGAATGACACCATTGTGTCATTGGAATGACACCACACTGTCAGTGGAATGACACCATTGGATATAACCCACAATTTTATGTACATTTCTAAGAAGGCAGTTGTACAATATGTGGTTGCCTTGAAGGATAAGGCCAAAGTTTCATCTGCCTCAGCATTCTGGCCACAATCCACAGGAAAAAAAGATGACAAGTTCTGTGTAACCAGAGGCCTTACCCCCTACATCACATCAAAATTGTTGAAATAATTACTAATAAATAAAGATTTATAATTTACTTGCCTTAGAAAAGCCATACATAGTTTATTGACAGTATGTTTCCATCCTATGGTTTTTTTTAATCTGTATAGATGAACCTGCACAACAGCCTCTTTATTAGTAGTAGTGGTTTATAAAGAAGTTGTATCACTCCCTGTATTAGCAAGATCAGTGCCCTGTGCCAATAGAAATGGAGCCAAGTAGGACCACTGAGAAACATGCTTCGGTTTGCAGAAGTAGAAATATATAAAGCAAAAATACACAGAGGGGCAACCCCCCTACCCTTCAAAAACCCAGCCCAATGAGGTCTAGAAACATGCTCAGTGAACATCAAGAACCACAGAATGTTAAGTGTAGGTTAGAAAGGGGGAAAAAACCCACAGAAAACTGAGGGGGAAGGGGGGGAGAGAGAAAATGGGCTTGTGTGAATCCCTCATAGTTTATAGTAAGTGAGCTGGAGGTGTACATAGCTAAAACCCTAAAGAAGGTTAAGGGATGAGGATATACTGCAATATTGATTCAGTCCCCAGCTGTATAATTTTTATAGCACTCTCAGTATATAAAATGTGTATGTACCAACAGGCAAGTTGACCTACTTTATAATTACATGTCCAAGACTTATGAGTAAAAACTCTTTGCATGTGATGATGAACACAAACAGAAGGGGAATGGGATCATGCCCACTGTCCTGCTCCCACCTCCTACATACATTCAGTATAACTTTGGAAAAATCCTACACATGTACAATGACTGGGGAGCTTGTCTTTTCCTCTGATTGCACAGAAACATCACCCTCGTAGGGATGTCACCGTTCTGGTTTTTTTGCGTTCATGAACGGTGAGCTGGTCTGAGCAAAAGGAGAACGTTCGTGAACAGACTCGCGTGAGCCGAAAAAGGCGAGTTTGCACTTGCTGAACGGTTCATCAAAAATTCTCACACAACCCTACGCTGTTTTTTTTGCGTTCGCAAACGGTGCGCGAACAGAGCTAAAAAGGAGAACATTTGCGATCAGACTTGCGTGAGCTGAACAAGGCGAGTTTGCTCTTGCCTCCGATTCTCTCGGGTGGCGCGGTGCGGTGGACCGAGTGGCGGACCGAGCCAGCGGCAAGGTAGGCCCGTCAATTGCCACAAATATCGGGGGGGCTGCGAGCGGGGCCAATTTTGGCTCACTCCAGCCCCCCGATATTCGCGGTGACATCCCTACAAGGCAGTCCCCCCTGCAGGAGTACACCCAGCCCGGAATGCCATGCTCCCCATGGACACAGCGGATGAGGGGGGTCCCAGGAGCCCACCGGAGGGGCATCCCAGAATGCAGAACATCCCCTCAGAACAGCCCCTGGTGAGGTGCGTGCTGCGGCCAGGCAGAGGCAGCGCTCCCAGTACTGTAGCGGGGAGGAGACAGCCACATTGATAGATCTGTGGGCCAGCCGGGAGGCCCAGCCCCACCTGGCATGCCCAAGGCACAACACCATCTACCCCTGGCTCACCCGGGGCCTCGGCCACAGGGGCGAAATGCGCACCACCGCACAGTGCAAGGACAAACTGCGTGTCCTGAAAAAGCGGTACAAGGAGGTGGCAAGCCACAACAAGTGCTCCGGGGTGGTGCCCAGGACAATGCTGCATTACAAGCAGCTCGAGGGCATCCTCGCCGACACGGATGAGGTGATACTGGGCCACACCGCCAGGAGTGGGGTGCCGTGGAGCCAGCCTGCCTGAACACGGTGCTGGCCCAGTGCAGCTGCCGCCCACCCCACGGCTGGACTGGCACCCCCCACAACACCCACAGTGAGGAGGCCGGGCCCAGCAGTTCCCCTGCCAGAGCCAGACGCAAGGCGTTGGCGCCCTACGAGGCCGCCGTGGGGGTGGGGCTGCATAAGCGCCGCCCCACCCAGGAGCTGGACCAGCTGGTGGTGCGTGCCATACGTGACATGGGGCAGCCGCTGGGCGACCTGGCATCGGACATGGAGGATGCCCTGGGCACGCAGGCAGTGGCTACCTGGGGTGGGGCCTGGGCCCCTGGTGCCACCGAGGGACTGTGGCCCACCACCACTGGCACCCACGGCAGCACAGCCCCCATTCCTGGAGGGGGCAGCTGCTGGGTGGGTCAGGAGTGGCAGGATGGGCCGGGGAGGGGCACTGGGGGGCAGCATGGGGGAGGGGGAGGGGCAGGGGGAGCTGGGGCCAGGGCACGGACCATCCGGGCGTGTGGGTGTGTAGGGAAAAAATTGCAGAGTGCCTCTCGTGTGTGAGATGGAAGATTTAAAACCCTATTCCTGTGTGCAGACGCCCATAAATCCACACACAGAAGTTCAGATCCTTCTCCCCCTCTCCTTGCGCAGCATTCCAGCATTTCGGTTCTCAGCCAGCTCCCTGTAATCTGACACCCGCTCAGCTTCTTCCTTTTGCAGATTAATCCAAGTAGCAAGGAGATAACTCTGTAAACTCCACAGGTCTATTCTACTTGTTTATTTACTTTAGCAAGTATATTCTACAGAGCATACATCTCCTAGTTACAGTCCATGTGCAGAGTACAATGCATAGCAAGCATTTAATCCAGTGGAGCAAGGTGTTTACTCCACCTCAGCGAAGACATTACATGATTGCATTTAGTCCAGCAAGCACTAGTCAGAAGACATGAGTGAAGAGAGTGAACAGTCCTGTTCCTCTCTCACCAACAAAGAGAATGGCAATGGCTACAGACAGCAAAACAAGACAGTACGTCACCTGAAAGCATAAACCATGTGACAGGATCATACTGTTTCTCATACCCTCTAGTAACCCCTGCGAGAGCACGAGTTCATAAGAAAGACATAACAAACTTGTTTACCGCCAGTCTGTACCTTGCATGTGAAAACAATGTGCTCCAGCTTGTGAATGTGATACATATCACAACAGGGCGTGCCTCTCCCATGGCTATGGTTCCGCAACCCCCGCCAGCCTACCACATGAGTGCCCGGTGCCGCCTGCCAAGACCTGTGCGTGCGTCCGCACAGGCTGTGCCCACGTGCCGTGGGGCTGCCCCCTCCTGTGCCTCCCGGGCTGCCGTCCGCTGGCGCCCCATGGGACCCCTGCCCCCCATCCCCTCAGCCCCACACCCAAGCCCCTCAACTGCATGGACACTGATGTGGTCTGGCTGTGGATGCTGAGGATGGGGGGCGAGCGGCCCCCTCCACCCAACAGTTCTTTGGGTGGCTCCGGAATAGTGCAACACACCCTCTCCCGGGTCCCCGTGGGGTGCTGGCGTGCGCCAGTGCAGCGGGTGGCATGCGTGGGGGGGGCACGGGGGCTGCGTGCTGGCCATCAAAAAGCAAACAATGGCAAAGGATAAGCATCTGAAATCAAACAGTCCCCTCTACCTGAGACTCCCCTTTTAAACTGAAGATGTGAAGTTGTCATCAGTTGAACCTGTGATCTTATGCATGCAAAATGTGCTCTGCCACAGAGCAATGTCTTCCGCCCGCCCTCCCTCTAGGACAAATAGTAGAGTCCTTTTCACATTGTTAGAAAACCATGTAGGCTGAAAGCATGGAGAAAGAGGGAGGTTGTGTCTGCTGTCCACTCTCCCACATAATATCAAAGGTTTTCTGGCTTTTGTACATGTGTACTTGTACACACACAAGCTTTGTGCGTGTAGAGTTTTTGAATGTTTGGAGGTTGTTGGAGGAAATATGGGAGTACCACAAGATTAATTAATAAAGGGTTCTAAATATTCACTCTAGAAAGGAATTCCAAAAATGGGGCATTTGTATCCAGGTTTTGTACCTATGTCTAGATGGAAATGAACAGAATTCTACAAGAGGCCATGCTCCAATTGCTCCATCTGTCTTTAATGCACCAGCCAGCTTAGTTGACACAATGGAAATGCTTGCTTTAATGGATACCGGTGAATATACTGTATTTTTTAAATAGTAAAGGAAGCCGAGAGAGAAAGAGAGTAATTACTTTTGGAATCAGTGACAATATTTTCTCATAATTCTTCTGCGTGTAATTGCTACATAATGACCCTTAAATGACAGTAGACAAGATCACTTTGTAACTGTGTTCAACTCTGTCATGCCATTTAATCTTGCTTTTCAATGCTCCTTTATATTTACCTTGGATATTAATATTTGCCTACCTTTTCTGTCTTTGGGTTCAAGCGCTATTGATGTTCAAAGATTTGCATTTGCCATTGTCTTATGAACCAGGTGTAGGATTAACCAACTCATATGCGTTCACATTAAAAGATCATTGCCCTCAGGAATTAGATAGCGCTTCCAGATTATCCTCTCACGTTCATCGTCATTGCTTACTTGGAAGAAAAGAAACGAAGAAAATGGCTTACAGGGAAGAAAAACAACACATCAAGCGGTATCTCTTTAGCACCTGCTGTTTCTCTTGGCAGTGTTTGACACTGTTGACCAAGGAATTTTCCATAATTTGATTCACTCTCTTCCACTCTGCTTTGAGTCTAATCTATCTTGATGTGCAGTAAGCCTACATGCTCAGACAGGAGATGCAGAAGCCCATGTTTTTCCATTTCTGCCATTAGGATGTCTATTTTTCTCAATGTACTCCGGCATTCACAGGTAAGCAGATGACAGCCAAGTACAATTAGCACTTCCATACAAATAGCACAGCACAGTCTCCTACACAGACAATAATCCTTATCATATTTATTTTTTTAAGATGTCCCAGACCTTTATACTACAGAAATGGGTTTGCTGTCTCCAGTGACTTACACCAATTCATCCTATCTATCTATCTATTTCATTTATACCCAGACTTTTTCCTGCAAGGAACCCAAGGCGGCCCACATAATCCTCCTCCTCCTCTCCATTTTATCCTCACAACAACCCTGTGAGGTAGGTTAGGCTGAGAGTCAGTGACTGGCCCAAAGTCACCCAGTGAGTTTCATGGCTGAGTGGGGACTAGAACCCAGATCTCCTGAGTCCCAGTCCAACACTCTCAGCACTACGCCACACTGGCTCTGATGAGCCCTGAAGACTGTCCCAAAACTACGGGGTCTGGAAAATTTCATCTCCCAGTCTTCTGTTATGATGTTACATTCTCTGGTCTTTTCATAAACCTCCAGGGAAATCCCTGGATGCACATTTAGATGCATTTACTCAACAAAAACCCACACACTGCAAGTTTGCTTTGCCCTTCTATTTCACTCTGTCTTTCTACATTCACTTTGTTCGGTGCGTGACTACTAAACAATCTGCAATCTTTTCAGTACTTTCAGTATTTGTTTATTTATTATATTTCTATTCCATCCAATAGCCAAAGCTCTCTGGGCAGTTTCCAACAATTAAAACCATAAAACACAACATTATAAAATACAATTTGAAAGTTTAAAACTACAGTGTAACATAAAAACTAAAATACTGTAAAAGCTAGCAGGAATGCAAAGATCTAAAATACAGTAGCGGATTTAAAATAGAGACTGAAAGACTAAAATGCCTGGGAAATGTAATGTTTTAGGGTTTATTTATTATTTATGCATGTATTATATGTATATCCCACCTTTTTTCCTGTAAGGAACCCAGGTTGGTTTACATAATCCTCATCCTCCTCTCCATTTTATCCTCACAACAATCCTGTGAGGTAGGCTAGGCTGAGAGTCAGTGACTGGCCCAAAGTTACCCAGTGAGCTTCATGACCGAGTGGGGACTAGAACCCAGCTCCCCCATGTCCCAGTCCAGCACTCTAACCACTACACCACACTGCTCCCAATGGTGCAGCGAGGCCTGGACCTTGGGACCAAAGTTCAGGCTCTGTAGCCTGGGCTGGGGGGTGGGCTGATAATGACCAACCAGAGAGTGGCAGATGCTGAGGTCATCAGAAGCAAACTTCATTTTATTTCTGGAGTCATGACGGTGTTTGTTTTAAGTGAGTTTATAATGCAAAACTGCACATGCTCAGCCATATATATATATATATATGTGTGTGTGTGTGTGTGTGTGTATGTATATATAAATAAATCAGGGTTGTCAAACAGTTTTGTTGTTTTCTAACATGACAAGGATATTGAAGTAGTCATAAAGCATGGAATGGCTTTTGGGATGGGGAGGGAAGAGAACAGAAATGTTAGTTGTGTGTGCTTCACAACTGAAGTAGTACACATGGCTGTCTAAAGCCCACTCACCCAGTAAGACCAAGAAGTCCAAGGTCTGAAATTACCTAGCTGCACAACTGTTTGCTCCATGAGCAGCACCTAAGTTCAGTTTCATATCCCAAGCTTCAAATTCCCAACCTGTATCCTGCCTTCCACTGTAGTTTAAGATTTCAAGAAATAATTCTCCTCTGTTAATTTTGTTTGGGTGGTACCTTCTATTTAATTTCAGCGGAACATGCTCCTTATCGAAAATAAAGTCAGCTGACCCACATTTTCTCTTCATTTTGTCCAGTATCAGCTTAAAACAAGGCTATCATAATTACGCTGGCTCAGCTTGTCTGAGCGTGGAAAGCTGAGCAGGGTCAGGCCTAGTTATTACTTGGATGGGAGACCTCTCCTCTAGTTTCCTGCACTGAGCAGGGGGTTGGACTCGATAGCCTTGTAGGCTCCTTCCAACTCTACAATTGGAGAGCCAGTGTGGTGTAGTGGTGAGAGTGTTGGTCTGGGACTCGGGAGATCCGGGTTCTAGTCCCCGCTCTGCCATGAAACTCATTGGGTGACTTTGGACCAGTCACTAACTCTCAGCCTAACCTACCTCACAGGGTTGTTGTGAGGATAAAATGGAGAGGAGGAGGATTATGTAAGCCGCCTTGGGTTCCTTGCAGGAAAAAAGGCGGGGTATAAATATAATAAATAAATAAATATAATCTATGAAATCTATAATCACCTTCTGCTTTCATGGACTCTTATGGCAGAGAGCAAAAAACGCTGACATTTTCGTTGGTAAGACACACATGGGAACCATACCTGACATTCCAAATTAATGGAATGTCACTACATAATACCTCGATGGCGGGCCTTCTTGGTAGTGGTGCCCACTCTTTGGAAAACCCTCCCCTGTGCAGTTTGGGAGGCAGAAAATGCAGCATATTTCAAACACCTCCTGAAAACGCACCTATTCACCCAGGCTTTCCCTGGCTTGTAATTAATCATGTGCTGATCCATCTTACTGCTCCTTGTCTTGCTCTGTACTATTATTGTAATTGGAATTGTTTGTAATATTATATTTTAAATGTGATTTGAATATTTATATGTGAACCACGTAGGTGTGTTTTATTATATTTAGTGGTATATAAGTGTCACACAAATAAATAAATAATAATAAATAATAAGCTGGTCACTTATGCATTGACAAAAAAGATGAAATGCATGACTGAAAAAGAGGACAGAAGATGACACAGATTTGCATTCAAATTTGCATCTGCTTATATATTTGTGTAGCCACAAATTTAGAAATAACCACTATAATTTGAATAGAGATATGGTATATCTCACCATAGTGGGAAGGACTGTGACCAGGTGACATGTGTACTTGCACAGTTTGCTATCCAGGCGCTACATTGCTAAATAAATTTTAGAGACCAATCTGTTGAGCCATTTTCTGAGTATAAGGTGTAGAACCTACTGTCCTCCTCCCCAATCTCTGGTTAATGGTGGGATGCGTGATTCACCCAACTCACAACATAGGGCCACAACTGTGGCCCTGTAATCAGTGCTGGGAGCCTTATAATAGTAATGATAAGTGTGGGGATGGAAATGAGAGCCAGTGTGGCGTAGTGGTGAGAGTGCTGGACTGGGACTCAGGAGATCCGGGTTCTATTCCCTGCTCGGCCATGAAACTCACTGGGTGACTTTGGGCCAGCCACTGACTCTCAGCCTAACCTACCTCGCAGGGTTGTTGTGAGGATAAAACGGAGAGGAGGATGGTTATGTAAGCTGCCTTGGGTTCCTTGCAGGAAAAAAGGCAAGGTATAAATATAATAAATAAATAAAGATATGGAACCTTTGCAGCCCCTCTCTCCAAATCTAACAGGTGGCTCTCTAAAAGGAAATCAGTGGCCAGAGACAACTGAGGTGCCCCCTCCTCCCAGCAGACCAATGCTGAGAAAAAGCCCTTGGGGGAACAGAGTAGCATTGCACTGGAACACTGTGCCCCCAGCTCCCATTGGATAGCTGGATGGTATGAAAAGTCCAGAGGAAGTAAGAAGGTTGCACCCCTTCTTCTGCTTCCGGCATAGGTCCCCCATTAGGGCAACAAAAGCTGTTTCAGTGACAAATCCAGGATGGAAACCAGATTGTAATGTATGGAGCATTTGGGAAACATTCTCCAAGTGACCCTGAAGAAGCAAATATTTTTGGTTTTAAAAATCCAAATTAAACAACAACAACAACAACAACAACAACAAAGTGGGTGTAATGTTCTTTCTTTTCTCTCTCTCTCTGGACTTCCCTACATGAGGCATTTAATCTGTACCTTAAACGAAGGCTTCTTCCATTTTCTTTGTGGGAGTAAGAGCGGGTCCTTTATGTGTGTTTTTTCCCCTAGGGTTCTTCTTTCTCTGCCTTTCTATATATTCCATTACACAAGCACAAGATGGCGCTGTGGTATAGCTGTGATATAGAGGAATTGCTATAATACACAGGCTTCTCATAGCGATTTATTGTGAGATTTGGAAACAATACTTCACTCTCCTCGCTCTAAAAAAAAAGCTGCAAAAATGGCTGCAAAACATGGGAGAGGCCCTGGAGGAGGAGGATATCATGTAAAGCTCCCACAAACTACCGTGACTGAAGAGGCACAATAAATACCTCTTGTAGAGATGCCCCCTCTCTCTTTTGCTTATTTGTTGGCTATCAACTGGCTTCAGTCTTTTTCTACAAGTCACTCAATAAAGTTACTTCTTAATGGATTGCATTAAATATTTAAAACAAGGAGAGCCACTCTTTTCTTTTTAATTGCATTTATTGAGTTTTTAAAAGGTAAATAATGTCCTACATTAGATTGTTTTAGCATTAATGCAGATAGGTCTTGGATCATGCCTTCTTTGCTTTTGGTTATACACATGTCTCAGACTCTACAATATAGAGGGAGAAGGTAGGATTTTTATTCTTATGGGAAAAGGTTGAGCAGGAATGATCAATTGTTGTGCATTTCCTTTATTTTTTAAAAGATGTTATTTTTAGTAGATCTTATACAATTTCAGGGTACTCCAGTACATTCTTGCTCTCATGTACTTTGGATTAATCTAGTCTCCCCCCACCCTCACTTCTTGCTAGCCATTCCTTTAGTCTCTTTTGCCCTTTTCTTTCTTAAGTAAAATCCAATTCACACTGCTTTGGTCAACAGTTTCCCTTCTTGATACAAAGTGCTGATTATCTTTCCTACTTAATCTAACTCATATTACTGATTGCATTGCTCCATTTATAATTGCTCCTTGTCCATCAATCCATCCTTTCTCCCTGAAAACATACAGATGACCCAAGAGCCTCAAACTGCAGTCAAAAGTTTAAGTGGCAAAGTATTTTTAAGTTCAATATGCTTTATGAAAACTGTGTCAGCACCTTTCTCTGAATAGAGATTGGGAAAACTTCCTATTACTCAGGGTTAATTGCTATTGGAAAGAGCAACCTCTGGTTTCCCTGCAAAGTTATTGATAGAAATCTTTTATCCATCTGCAAATAAAATGTCTACCTTCAATCTCACCCAAGTCATTAAGAATGATTTGTTTAGAGGAGACATTGCTCATAGAAGCATTTCGGCACAATCTAGTCAATGAGTTGGATCCATATTGATATTTGGGGTGCAATCCTATACAGGTTAAGACAGAAAAAAGTCCCACAACACCCAGCATTCCCAAGAGAGCCATGCTGGCTGAGGAATGGTGGGAGTTGTAGGGATTTTCTCGGTCTAAACCTGCATAGGATTGCGCCCTTGGACAAAGTCTAGGGCCCTTCAGCCCAGGGCTCCTCCAAGTGATGGCCAGAAGGTGATGGGGGCAGTGACAAACAGGTATGGCAGCACAGGCATGCCAGGACAGCATCCTTGTTTACACACACACACACACACACACACACATATATATATATAAAGATAGATAGATAGATAGTCGGGGAATGGCTGACTGGTGATGTATGTGGTTACAGATGTTCATTTTATAGATTCATAGATCATAGAGTTGGAAGAGGCCTACAAGGCCATAGAGTCCAACCCCCTGCTCAGTGCAGGAAACTAGGGGAGGGGTCTCCCATCCAAGTCATAACCAGGCCTGACCCTGCTCAGCTTTCCACACTCAGACAAGCTGAGCCAGCATGAGCCACAGGCCTGTATTTTATTACTTTAAATGAAAACAAATACAGTCATGCCTTGGATTGAGAGCATAATTCGTTCCGGAAACATGTTTGTAATCCAAAACACTCTTATATCAAAACGAAATCCCCCCCCAAAAAAATTGTACAGAGATTTTTAATTTAAGCCGTACTACAGTACTTGTATTGCAAGACGTCGCTTGTATATTAAGTAAAAAAAAATTAAATATTTTAAAATTTGCTTGTCTTGCAAAACACTCTCAAACCAAGTTACTTGCAATCCAAGGTATTACTGTATTACTGTATCCTGCTTTATAACTTATGTGTTTCGGGGTGCTTTGCCCCTGCCAGAGTTGGGCCCCACATATAACTTGGTGCTTATTCCCAAGCGGATGTCTTTAGCATCAGGGTAACACACTCCATTTTAACCCTGTGGTCATGATAGTGATTTAAGTGAGTTTAACAACACATCAAATGCGAAACAGCACATGATCAGAGTATCTCTTTCTTCTTTAAATCAGGGTTGGCAAACAGGATTTTTCTCTCATACACATTGTCAGGAATGTAGAAGCAGTTGTAAAACATGGAATGGTAGGGGGAGGCGAGTTGTGTATTTCACACCTGAAGTAATACACGGGGGCATCTAAAGCCTCCCACCCCTTTAGATGATTTTCATTGATCAGCTGAGGAGCGGGAGCTGGCAAAGGTGTATGTGTGTATGAATGGTGTGTGTGAGTGAATGAATGGTGTCTGCATGAATGATGTGTGTGCATGTGTGTGTGAAAGGTATGTGAGAGTGGGGTGCCCATGTCCACTTTGGGCTCTGACCACACCCACCACTGCTGCCATGCAGTCCCCAGGAGTTTTCTTGGGTGGCTGGAAAAGGTTCCCCATCCCCAGGGATGGGGACTCGGACTCCAGGACTCGATTCGTGAGTCGGACTGAGTCCCCCCTCTGACTCGACTCGGACTCGAGTCCCAATATTTTTAATGGGACTCGAGACTCGACTCGGGACTTCATTTAGAAAAAATCATGTTCCTCAAATGCAACATGGATAAGTTTTAGGAAGTACAACAAATTTATTTTTTAAAATCATTTTCCTAAAATGCAACCGTTCAGACATTTTGGGTTTGGCTGCCTCTGCCTGCCTGTTTGGGGTTCCCTGCCTCCTCTGCCTGCCTGGTCTCTTCTTAACCAGTTCCACAGTCTGAATTGTCCAAGACAAACGCCTCTGCCTGCCTGCTTTGGGGTTCCCTGCCTCCTCTGCCTGTCTGGTTATTTTGGGTTTGTCTGCCTGCTCTGTTCTTGCCAAAATCAGTCGCAGAGTTTTGAAATAAAAAGGCACACTTGTGCCTAGAATTTATTTAAGCCACACATCTGAAATAGCCTTATTTTGTTGGGAAAACCCCCCATTGATTGTAATAGGGACTCATAGAGTCAGCTTTGGGAGTGACTCGTGACTTGTGACTCATGAGTCACCATTTTGGACCAAGGACTCGGACTCGGACTTGAGACTCGGGTCCAAGGACTCATGACTCGACTCGTGACTCGAAACCAAGGACTCTTCAACATCTAGTATCTGGCTCATCTAGTATCTGGCTCAGTGTTTGGACTGCAACTGCCTTGGTTGCCCTGATGGATGACCTGCACTGGGGAATGGGCAGGGGGAGCATGACCCTGTTAATTGTCTTGGGACACTCAATGGCTTTCAATACCATTGACCATTATATGTTCTGGCTGTGTTCACATTATATCTTTCTGGCCCCATGAACTGGCTATGTTCACAGAGGAGAGGCTACACCTTGCCTGGATGGGACTACAGGTATAATTTCACAGTGGCTTTGGTTTTGTCTGAAGAGTAGGTCTCAGTAGGTGGGGCTGGGAGCCTGGTGCTTCACCCTGTGACCTTTGGCATGTTGGGTGACACATGGATCTTTCTTATCTCCCATATTATTCAACATCTAAGTGAAACCACTGGGTGAGGGCATCTAGTGATTTTTGGCAAGGGTGTCATCATCAGTATGCAATTGCTGTTCTTTCTATCATCTAACCCTGGGGAGGTAGTGGAAGTTGTGAACCAGTGCCCAGTGGCAGTTTTGAATTAATGAGGGTAAACAAACTGTAGCTTGCTTAATCCATACAAGATACTATTGGGTGGGGGATCTGGGAGTTGGGTCTGCAGCTTGTCTTGGACAGGATAGCACTGACCCTGATACAACAAGTATGCAGTTTGGGATTCCTTCAGCCCTGCTCCTGGTTGCTCAAGTAGTGATGGTAGCCAGGAGTGCCTGTTACCGGCTTCACCTAGAAAGAATGCTTGCAGCTCCTTTTCCTTGAGAAGTTGGACATGCTTTAGTGCACTGTACAGGGGGCTGCCCTTGAGGATGAGAACATTCAGCTGATTTAGAATCCCATGGTGATATCCAGAGCCAGCAGATCAGACCATACTATGCTGATCCTTTATCAGTTTTACTGGCTGCCATTTCCCCCCCTGGACTCAGTTAAGGCATTTTAAAGCACTAAATGGCCTGGGTCCAGAGTACCTGAATAATTATTTCCTCTTGCATGAGCCTACCTAAAAACACTTTTGGTTTATAAGATCGATTTCTGTGACCCCTCCTTCTCACACAGCCAGATGTGTGGTCGGTAAGCATGGTAGAAAGGGCCTTCTTTGTTGTGGTGCCCAGAATCTTGAACAGCCTCCAGAGAAAGCTGCCAGTTGCCCTATCAATGCTTGCTTTGAAAAGAGCAGGGGAAACTGCAATCCCAGCAGGCATTTCTAAAATATTTTCCCCCTGATATTGGCTTTTATTGTTGACTATTGTTTTTAATTATACTATTATATTTGTCTGAGATCTTTTTAAACTATTATTTTATTATTGTTTTATGGTTTTGTGTGCTGCCTTGATTTATACTTTATACTGAAAGGTGGGCTAAAAAAGATGGAATAAAAGTGAAATGAATAAAACCTATAAATCATCACCTGACTTTATTCTCTCTGTATATTTTATTGTTCTTATTTTGGCCTATAGTGCCAGATACTCAAAAGAAGTTACAACAGGTGCTACATTGTATGTTATACTATTTAGGTTACGTCTACTCAAGAACTTCCTCTGCTACAAGACTTGTGTCTCTGGCGTCACAAAATGTGCTGATGACCATTAGCTTGGATGACTTTAAATAAGTAACAGGAGGCTTGGTCTATCAATAAAATGATAGTGAATAATGAAATGAGATACTAGAGAGAAACAAGGGGTGTTTATTTACATCATGATGTGCTTGTGAGTTTCTCAAACTTGCTGATGCACACAGTGCTGGTGATTATATTCTAGCCACTTCAGAGGCAACCAGTGAGTAACCACACTGGAAGTATGTGATGACTCGCTCAAATATAATTTTGCAATCCTTGCAATCAGTCTGCTGTGACTTCCTTATCTGATTTGTCTGATCTCTTCTTCAAAGTCATCTGGATTAGGACCTATGGAGGTCATTGCCTAGATTGTTCCTAATACTTCTTTTCAAAATGGTGCTAGAAGAAAATAAAAAACCTCTAAGAGTGAGAGAAAAGAAAAATAACAATAAAATGTCTGTCTTCACTCAAATTCATATTAGGGATCTTACTCTAAGGGGGAAAAGAAAAAATAAATAAATTGAGAAACACAGCCTTTAGTTTTCTGTTTTCTTATAGCATCTAGTGACTCAACTGGTGGAGTCTGTGTGAAATGTAATGCCATGAAGAAATAATAATTTTTCAACATTTTGTGTGCTGTCAAGTAATTCCAATTTACAAACTACAATGCTCAGGCAACTGTAATTTTTAATTGAAATTGTTTATATGGTTCTTCCCTAACAAAGCATTTGAATGGTGCAATTTACATAATAATATAATCATTTGCATATTTATTACTTTCATTTAATTTGCTGTAAAGTATTTAAATGTAGGTTGAGGGTGATCTTTAACCAGATACTATTATTGTTCTCAGTGTGAATATAATCCAATGAGTTGCTAATGTATAGATGGCACATCACATTTACCATCAAGATATGAATTTATATAAAATAACCTGTGCAATTTCTTGCTATTTTTCTAAACCTCTATGTTCATTTAGCCATACCCTTATGAAACTGTTTGCATTAAAACTTGCAAAATTATTTGCAGGAAAAAAATGTGTGGATTCCCTACCCCAGTTCTTTAACCTTTGAGAAGACTGAGAGTTTTGCAGACCCCCCCAATCAAACAAAATTATCTAGTCCATAATTTACATCCCCCCCCATCTAGTTTTGGGCATACGTCCTCACAAGGCTTGATTAAAAATATATATCTGTAATCAGGATAAAGAGCTAGCCTACCCTATTGACCAGGGGTGGACAATTTGTGGCCCTCTGGATATTTTGGCTGGCACCCCATCATCCCTCATCATTGGCTATGCTGGCTATGGCTGATGGGAATTGTAGCTGAAAACATCTGGAGGGCCACAAGTTGCCCACCCCTGCTATATACAAATGGCACAGCGGTGCCTGAGTCCTGTGTGTCTGGCTTAAGGCTGGCCGGCAGCCAGCAGCTGTCTGGCTTCTGGGAGCGCTGCCAAGTCCAGCTGAGATAAGGAGCTGGGTTGCCTGCTTGCAGAGAGAAGAAAGAGCGTGGTCTTATAGTCCTAGGAATCAAGCCGAGAGTGTCAAACAAAAGTCCAAGGGTCGAGCAGAGGCGTAGTCAGGGTGAGTCCGAAGTAGAGTCCAAGGTTCAAGGCAAGGTTCAGGAGCAGGGTCAGGGATTAGGAACAAGAGTCAAGGAGGATGTTGTTTCCCAATACCCAGGCTTCAGTGAGTGCGTGCCTTTCTACTGCCTGCTACCGGGGCACGCCCGTCCCGCAGCTGGAGCTCCTTAGCAGCAGGCTGATTATAAAAGCCTCACAAGGCCGCTGCCCTGGTTTGCAGCCGGACACTACGTCGAGGGACCTGCATCTATTCCTGCCATCTCATCTTCCTCCTCTGTCTGGGACTCGGGGCCTGCACCACCTCTACCTCTGATTCTGATTCCTCCTGGGCTGGGGAACTCCCACGGGTCATGCCAGAGGGGCCTGCCAGCTCTTCAGCTGCCCGGTCGGCCCTGTCTGGAGCAGCAGTGTCTGAACTCTGCTCCTGAGGAGTGTCCAGGGACCCGGGTGATTCACACTCATCCTCAGAGGAGGATTCCTAGAGGGGGGTCATGACACTGTGGATGTCTAGCAGCTAAATAAGCACCAACACAGTTCTTATTCATGAAAACTAAGACGGGCTCAAGACTTTCACATGCCACCAACTGCAAAGTAATATGACCATTAGGTCTTGTCATATGCCCTTTTAAGACATTCATGGTAAAATCCTACACATGTCAACTCAGAAATAAGTCCAGCTAAATTTAATGGGGCTTACTCCTAGCTATATGAGTACAGGGTTGCCATGGGGTAAAAATGAATGTATGTAGGAGACAGCGTCATGGTGGCAGGCTCCATCCCTGGTGGTAGACTCCATGTCGTGCATTCATTAGAACACCCCTAGACAGTCCTTTCCTTTCCTTTCAGCTGAAATCCCATGAAGAGGGGGGTGGGGAGAATAAGTAGAAGCAAGGCTGTGTGTGTTCTCTCATCGGCCCTGCTGGTAAGAGCCTGACCAGGGCGTTGTTCAGAGCATGCCATTAGTGAGCGCAGGATTGCTCTCTAAAAAATGATTCCCCTCTCAATTTTTCATTAAATGCCAACAAAATATAACAAGTGCAACACTAACTAACAAAACCAACAAGTGCAACGAATTGTATGTACAATGCGTCACATTTGATACTGAATACAGTCAATACAGATTGCAATAAAGTTGTTTAATCTCATCATTGCTTGTTTGTTTGTTCATTGTGTTCTCTGTGCCTCTCCTTTACATTACTTAGGGAGTGAATCCTTCCAGAAGGATGAGACTGCTGTAAGTGGTCTAGGCATCTAGAGGCCTGTGAGGTGGCATTCATAGATACCAGATAAAAGGATACTAGGGCTCCACAAATTTGTTTTTTAAAGAGAACACCCCCCCTTTAAAAAAAAAAAAGATTTTGAGGTGTCTAAAAATGAATTTCAAAGCATTAGGAGGCATGATGCAAAATAATCGGTTTGACCAGGATATGCAGATGTATTCTGAGCATTATTGTGGATTTTTCAAAGAAAGAAATATCTTCATATATAAATTAATCATAAGTGTTCAGAAACTAAATTAGTGTCATGGCAAGGGCTTCAGATGTCAGGTTTTTGCAAAGGAAATTATTTTAGCTTCAACAGAGAAATCATAGGTTATGATAGGGGACGACACATCCTTGAAGATTAAAATGGATTCAAATAGGAATAGTTTCTGAAGCAAAGTGAACATTTTCTAATGAAATGACAAAAAAATCTTTTTGTCAGAATGTATTTTTGACAAAGTTCTGCAGATAAAGTTAATGACATTGGTTTACTTGTGGGAATTACTGGATATATGAATAAGCTAGCTCAGGAAACTATATCCAAGGAAAGAAAATAAATACATGGTAGATATATAGAGAGCCAATTCTCATAAGCAAACTGGCACACTGGGAATGAGGGATGGGTGGACCAGGGAGGGACAAATTGATCAATTTCTGTTTCTCTGTTTCTCTTTTTCCCAATCCCCAGTTTGTATCATACCATTTCTATTCTGCATCAGTTTGCAACTTTTTTTATTTTAAAAAGGTTTGCATGAAAATCCATACACATTTTTCTGTACATTTCCACTAATAAATGCATTTTTGTAAACATTATTGCCTAATATACACATTTTTGTGATCAATTTCCTTTTTATATATATTTTGTGGTACTTTTTCACTAATACACACATTTTGGGCACACTTTCCACTAGTATACAATTTTTAATATAGTTTTTGCTAACTGCATCGCAAACCTAACTGGCTAGATGCTGGCAACGTAATGAGGACACTACCTCATTGAGGCATATGATGTGGGCATGTCCTGTGGTGGCTTCTTTTTGGTTGGAAGTCATTGCTCATATAAATTTTATTCTTGAAAAATCTGCGATAATAGCAGATGTACATGCACTTTTAAATTACATTCCTGTGAT
This sequence comes from Shinisaurus crocodilurus, assembly GCA_021292165.1. Taxonomy (NCBI): domain Eukaryota; kingdom Metazoa; phylum Chordata; class Lepidosauria; order Squamata; family Shinisauridae; genus Shinisaurus; species Shinisaurus crocodilurus. The sequence goes on from CM037879.1 coordinate 114,086,669, forward strand.
GTGGAGATTAAGAGATGGACAGCAGAAGTGGATACTAGTCCTTACAGTTGCAAAGAGTCTTCAAGCTTGTAAGGATAAACACCCACCCACCTATCACTCAATGTGGACTGAAGATCTTACTGCTCTTCCTACATTTAAATCATACAACCGTCAAAGTCATATGGATGCTTATTTAGATATGTGTACTGCTTAGATTAACATATATATTTGAAATGGAAATGTTAATCCTTCCCCCCCTTGCTTATGTCTTCTTTCTTTCTTTTCTTTATATCAAGGGAGTTGTTAAACATACTATATATTGATAAATTTCATGATATGATGCCCACTTTTTCTTTTCCTCCCTTTTTTCTTTTGTTTTGTTTGTCTGTTGTTGTTACTGTTGGTTTGCAAATAAAAAGATTTTTTTTAAAAAAAAACCAAACAAAAAAACCCTGCACCACAAAATTCTGAGAAGTTCAAATACTAAAGTATAACCATGTTTCAGTTTGCATATTGATTCAAGAACAGCAAATCTGGTAAGTTCTTAAAACTGAACAAAATTCTCTGGTATCCCTAGAATGGATCCATTTAGAGTTTGACTTATGATAAAATTGTTCATTATGTGACTGCTTCATCACATCACCAACTTGCAACTCAACCCATATTCACTATGCCATCAACAAAAGCTGCCAAATGAGTGTTCAACAGTAGAATGGTAAATATAAGTTTACCATTAAATGAAATATGGGTTCATTTGCTATTACATATGTGTTCATAGGCATATTAAGAAGCAGGTACAAGATAACTTTACTATGTGCTGAGCTCTGTACAGATCTGCCTAACATACTGCAGTAGTTAGACTAAGACTGAGGGGGGTTAGGGATACCCATACATAGAATTCTTTAATAGGGCTTATGTTGAAGCTAGATCCAGGCAAGATGAAGATGATCCTGGTAGAGAATCCAAATTGCTCTCGCAGATGTGAGTTTGGCTGTGATGAATGAAGGACTGTTTTTGCTCCTTTACTGCTTCAGAGGCAGGTAGAAGCTGTGAAAAAGGGCACCTCTTATCAGTTTCATCAGATGTGGGGCTGTGTCCTCTCCATGCCTTTGTAACTTCGGGGGTGGGGTGAGAAATTCACTTCACTGACTTTTTTAAAAAAACAGATTTACCCAGTTCCAACCTCCGGGACCAGAATGTGGACACAAATGCAGTTTGCAATAGGAAATCTGTACATTTCTGAGCTTGCAATGCATTCTGCAAAACAGCATATTTGACAACATGTGCACATTTGAAAAATATTCAAAGAAACATGCATACATTTACAAGTTGTGTACAAGTTGTGCACAAACATGCTTTAGTAAATGGGTGCATGCATCCAAAAATGAGTACATTTAAAAATATGCACAAAAATGTGTACTTTAATGCATATTACATTATGAAAGATGTGTATGAATTTCCATATGGATCTTAAATAAATGCATAAATAATAGTAAGCACGTGTAGAAATGGGACAGAATGAGTTTGATCTCAAAACCTCAACAATCTTGGCGAGACAGAGCTTAAAAGATCTGTTCATCTCTAGTAACCTCCAGGATCAACTACTATAACGCTTTCCTATGGGTGTGCCCTTGAAGTTGGCTCAGAACGTCAGATGGTGCATAATGCAATTGTTCGTCCACCTCCTGAAAGGTGGGGAGGCATGAATATGTACAACCAATGTTGCAACAGATGCACTGGTTGGCAGGTACTAGTTACCACAGCATCCAGCCTTATATGTACTGGAACCTACATTTTAAGTACTGTTCATAGTTTTTTGTTTTCTGTTTTTAATTCAGAGGGCACCTCTCACTTTATAAACTTCCCCTTTCCTTCTGTTAAAATTTCTGGAAAGGGTTCTGATACAAGTACCTTCACTGAGAGAAGTGGCATTAAGACTGAGAAAAATTAGGGCCTTTTCTTTCATGGCCACAAGCTGTGGGAAGGATTCCTCAAGGAGGTGCAGCAGCGCACCTCCCATTTAACATTTAGAAAGGCATGTAAGGCCCACTGTTTTAAGGTCCAAAACTACACATAATGTTGCATGTGTGATTGCCTCTAATGTACTTGTTTGTTTAAAGAGAGCAGCTGTAGGGAGAGGCAACATGATGCAGGGGGGAAGGGTTAAGCTGTCCCAGGGCACTGTGGTTCCAATCTTGACCAGGCTGTAAACATAATCTGTAAACAAAAAAACATAGTCACATAAATGCAGTCACAAATTTAGCATAACATGTAACATGGCCATTAGCCTGGCTTTTGGGGAACAGTGCTGGCTTGATGAGGCGTGCTGCTGTATTACTGATTGCAGCCCTTCGCAAACCTGGTACCCTCCAGATGTTTTGGACTACAACTCCCAGCATTCCTGACCATTAGTTGTGCTGCCTGGGATTGATGAGAGTTGATGACCAAAACATATGGAGGGCACCAAGTCGGAAAAGGCTGATTTATGTAATTGTTATTTTCTGAAGCATTTGATATCATGCTGTTTTATTCATATTTTAGCTGCTTCGAGTCAGTGAATCATCTGGCTTCTCAGTACAGGAAAACCTTTAGAGTACAATGATTTATTATTTCTATCACTACTACTTAGTTATTCAATAACTTAGGTAGGAATACATTGAGAGCTGGTGCAGTGTAGTGGTTAGAATGCTGGACTGGGACTTGGGAGACCCAGGTTCTAGTCCCTGCTCAGCCATGAAGCTCACTGGGTGACTTTGGGCCAGTTACTGACTCTCAGCCTAACCCACCTCACAGGGTTGCTGTGATGATAAAATGGAGAGGAGGAGGATCATGTGGGCTGCCTTGGGTTCATAGGAAGAAAGGCGGGACATAAATGTAACAGACAAATAAGTAAATAAATAAATAAATAAATAAAACATTTGAAAACCATTTTAACATTATCTAATGACTGAGTCAGTAGCAATGTTGTGCGATTGAAAACCAGAAATGGATTTGAGGAAGCTCATATCATAGTGATCATGTAGCAACTGGTCCAATTGCAGTTGTCCTGCATATCTGTGTTCCCAGAGTATATTTGGTTCAGTTATATCCCAACCCACCAGCTTGGTATTTTGCAGCATTGGATTCTATTGTATTGCATTATTCAATAAGGAAAGAAAAATGAGAAGACATCATTAGAGGTTATCTGTGGAATGGGGCCTTCTGAGCTCCCCTAGCAGCTCTTAGTTCATTAACATTTAAGGAGCTGATGAACATCTGTTTTAGGTTTGTAAGCTCTCAGTAACACATTTCTGTGCATTAGACTACAGGGAAATTTAAAAGTCCAAAGGAAAAGTTAAAATTCACTAAGATACAACACGTGCTCGTGTGTGTGTGTGTGTGTGTGTAGAATTTAATGTTATATCTTGGGAAAATTCAGTTTCCATGTGTTTTCTATACAGTTGGAAAGCTGCTCAATGAACACCAGCTCTTATCTCTAATGAAGGAGGGACTATAAAAGGGAATTTAAACACAGCTTTGAAGCACTAGAGTGCAGTGGTTTATACTGACAGATATAAGGGACTTAATGGGAAAAGAGAAAACCTGCCAGCAAGTTTGGTGAAAGTGATCGTGAATTGTCAGACAATATTAACAGCTCTACCCACAATCCAGTTAAGAGCCAACACATTAGGATTTAGCAGAAAATGTTTAAGTACATTTAAGATTTAACTTTAACATTAATGGATGAGAAGGCAGATTGCAATGGCCTCATAGGCAGTATCAGTTTCAAGTTGACAACACTCCAAAGACAACAAGAACACTCAATGGAATTTGGGCATTTATTGGAATTTGATTATTCCAGGATTATATTCCAGGATTCCAGAAGTAACAATACAGATGGGTCTTCTTTGGCATACTCTATTCAGTTCATAGCCTCATAACTGGGGGGGAAACATGTTAAAAGGGAATGGGAGACAGGTTGATAGCTTCCATATATGTTTGTATCAGAAGGATGAGGGAGAATAGCTCTTCATCACATCAACTGAGGATGGCATTAGAAAAGAAGGGTTCAGAATCAGGCTATGCAGTAGGAATACTGAAGAACTAACCTTTGAATATTTAGAAGAATATTGAACACATTTGTCATGTGAACTGCTCCACTATACTTGTATTATCAAAATGTTTATGGTTTATGATATTGTCTTGTTCAGTAGTACACCACACCTTGATCCCTTATTTGCTTGTTGCACAGCATGTTTTAGGATTTGGCAACCAGAAAAAGCAATTTTGTGGTTCATATTATTAGGAAAAGTCAACACGGGTGGTTTGGGATGAAAGAATCAGCCTTGCATTTTAGTGATGTGATTGATTCTCAGTTTCAGACATTACCACCAAAGTGGTGACTGGCTGGAGAGATGGGGGAGATGGTCGGGAAACATACTAGCTGCCACCAGTGGTAGATGAGCAAGGAGGGAGGCAAGCATAGAGTGGTGTGAATCTTCCAGTATTTGAAGGGATGTCACACAGAGGAGGGCAAGGATCTCTTCTCGATCATCCCAGTTTGCAGGACACGGAATAATGGGCTCAAGTTACAGGAACCTAGATTCCACCTAAACATCAGGAAAATTTTCCTGACTGTCAGAGCAATAAGACAATGGAATCAACTACCTAGGGAGGTTGTGGGCTCTCCCACTCTGGAGGCATTCAAGGTGCAGCTGGACAGACATCTGTCAGAGATGCTTTGACCTAGATTCCTGCATTGAGCAGGGGGTTGGACTCGATGGCCTTGTAGGCCCCTTCCAACTCTACTTTTCTATGATTCTATGATTCTATGATTAATCACCCAAAAGAGGACCAAAGATTTGCATAAAATGTTCATATGATAGTTTATATGCAGGGATACAAATTCAGAAATTATTATTATAATTTAAATAGAAATACAGTACATCTCACCCAGTGTGGGAGACTGTGACCATGTGACCTGTGTGCCTTGTTCAGCCTACTAGCCAAGTGCTGTTGATGGGCAACTCCAAGGCCCAGCTCTTTCTTCTTTCTGATGGTTCTTTATCTTTATACCGGACTTGGACCGAACGGCCCTTCATGCAGAGGATGCTTTCAAAATGAAGGATGCTAGACCTCTGGCAGCCCTTCAAATGGAGGACTGTCCTCTGTAAAAGATGGCATATGACCACCCTGAACCTAGTTCAATCAGAATAAATGCAGCCACCCTGCACCAGCATCTTGTGGTCTGTGTCAGGGTGAACCGATTATATCATTAGCTGGTGCAGGCTGGCAGGGACCTCTCTGTGTGTGAAATGGGGCCATTGTGGGCCTCCCCCCACCCAACACACACATTCACCTCCTATCAATGGTAGTCAGTACTTTCACTGATGTTTGTGATCTCTTGCAATGACTGAAAATAGTGCTGCATGGGGGCTGGATATGCTGATCAGCAGCTGACTCCTGCTTCTCACTTTGTGCCTATCTTTGACCTACTGGGTGTTTGCCCCATCTACACCTGCATGAATGCACGACTGACCACAGGACTAGAACATATTGGTCCATTTGCATACTGGCAGGAATTCTCTTAACATTTGTGTACATTCTGCCTCCTGTTCTACCTTGCTCCTGAAATTCAAGGAACAACTTCCAGTGATCTGTCTTTTCTCCATTTGTGCTGCAAATAGGAGGAACAGCTCAGGTGCAGCCTGACTACAATTCCAGAAGGTGGCTTTCACGGAGGTTTTATTAGTACTGCAGTGCTAAACTGGAGCCACAAAAATAGTACTGGAATAGTCGCTCAACAAGAAAGTAGATACTCTTGCCTTCTGAGTGTTGGTATTTCGTGTAACATCACAACGTAAGTTTTGACTCACAGCGAAGGCATGTAACTGCCTGCACCTGTGAACAGGGTGAGGCACCATTTAGCTGCTACTTAAGACAGCTGAGCTGTGCTCTGGGTTGCTGCAGTAGCTACTACTGTTGCTGCAAGCCTCCTACTGCGTGTTGCTGTGCCTTGGATAAGAAACAACTGCTACTACTACTGTATGGTAAGCTCCCTTTGTACAGGGAGACTGCAATTATAATACTCTGTTACTCTACAATAAAACTGTATATATATAATCACTCATTGCTACCCTCTGCTTTCTGGACCTGCTGCGTTGGAGGTAATTTATTCCCTCCTCCTGCTGACATTGGTTATGGGCCCAGTTTAACAGGTTCCTAGAACCAGAGAGGAAGCAGTTTGATTTATATTGCTGTATATTGTTTGAGTACAGAGCAGCCTATAAATCATTTGGCTGAATTGCAGCTAGCAGAATGGCTGAACGTCGGGGAAAAGGGTTTCACCTTCCCTCAGCTGGATGACTCAAATTTCACAATGTGGAGTCATCGGATGGAGGCTTATCTCAGGCTGGAGAATGTTTGGCATGCAGTAGCTGATGACCCTCCTGCGGCTGTTTCGGCGGCTTGGACTGCAGCTAATATCAAGGCAAAGGCTTTAATCACACTGGTGGTGTCTGACCAACAGTTGGTGAATATACGTGGGAAGACAACAGCGAAACAGATGTGGCAAGCCTTGCAGACCATCCACCTTCGCAGAGAAACTGGGTCAGCTATTATTTTCTTTAAGAAACTTTATCGGGCTGAACTATCACCAGGTGGGGATGTGTCTGCTCATTTAAGACACCTGCATTCACTGAGAGCTGAACTGCTGTCCCGAGACATAGAAATCCCTGACCTGCAGTTTTGCTATGTAGTGTTGACCAGCCTGGACTACAGCTTTGAGTCTGTAGCTGCTCAATTGGCTACTTTGCCTGCAGCACAGTTGACAGTAGAACTGGTTCAAGCAAGGCTCATGGCTGAGGTCAACAGAAGGGCTGCTACAAACTGTAATAAGAACTCTGAGGTTGCTCAGAAGCCTGTAGCAAACAGCAGGGGAGAGGAGCAAGCAACAGCCTTAAAGGTGCAGTGGTGTTTTGCGTGTGGCAAAACCGGTCACTTCCGCAAGGACTGCAAAAGTAAGAAGAAACAGCAGGGGGCACCACAGTCTTCAAAGCCTTCTTCTTCTTCTGCAACAACAAAAGCACTGTTTACCAGGTCCACTGCAACGAAGAAATGGGACCATTTTGTAATAGACAGTGGAGCTACTCGACATATTTGTAAAGATGAGTGGTTGTTCCAATCTATTACAAGGCAAAAGGGCATTATTCATCTGGCCAACAAGCAAGTGTTCAACAGTGAAGGGCATGGGACTGTGTTTCTGAAAGGTTTGAATACAACCATAAGAAATTGTTTATATGCTCCTGAGTTATCTGAAAACTTGCTAAGTGTTTCTCAGCTCACAGAGCAAGGTTTTGTTGTCAGGTTTAATGCAACTAAATGTGAAATACTGAAAAATCGTAAAGTGTTTTTGTATGGTAAACTGAAAGATGGTTTGTTTCTTATATCATATTGTGTTAGTAACAATGATAAAGAAAATGAAGGTTGTGAAGCAACAACCATGAATTTAAAATCAAATGCACCATTGCATGATAATTGCATTCACAGTTATCATAGGAAGTTTGGGCATTTAAATTTCCAAGCTGTAAAACAAATGGAAAAGATAGTTCTGCTGACACTGAACACCAGCAATGTTGACTCATCAAGCTGGATAGTCAATGTAGCATTATTTAGCGCTTCATTATGTGTTGGACTGCAAAATCCCAAAGTATCTCAAAAGCATCTCTGGACCTTTGAATGGATGAGCCCCAAGAATACAAGTTTTATGTAAGTTTCTCCAGAGGAGTTCTATTGATCTCAAAACGTATTCACTTCACAATAATTAATTATGTCCTCATTTAGCATCCCATGATGCCATTTAAATCTGAGGTACCGTATGGTATGTCTTGAGAACAGATTCAAAAGCATCTCTGGTGCTACAGTATGCCCTCATAGAAGCAGGATATTTTTTTCACTCTAACAGACCATTGGAAAGATGTCATCTCTCACTGAGATTTTCATGTAGCTCTGCCTCAGTGGAACATTAGGACTTCTCTGACTTTTCAATGGATTGCCATGGCTCCAGCAGAGAGCTCAAATGCGCTGGCACGGGTTTGCTTGACAGAGTATCACTTCTGGTGCAATGAAGAGAGGCTTCTTTCTGTCAGCCTAATCTCCCCACAGTTCTTCATTTCTACTACATTCTGCTACATGCTGATTGTCGCCATGGTGCTGCCTTAACCAAGGAACAAAATGTCAGGAAGCAAGGCAAAAATCTTCCTATCTGCCTGTCTGCATGCCTCTGTATTGTTATGCAGTGTGTTCTCAATCACCTAGTTCTTGAAGCCATTGCTAAGGGTAACAAATACATGAAGAGCATGTCAAAATTCTTAGAATGTATACTGGACTTTGGCCACTAGTTTTCACCTCAGCATTTTATTTTCTTCATGGAGTCTTCAGCGTTTACTAGTTTGGAAAGTACAGTATTCCAAACAGGTTACCTTATTCATGCAATTCAGTGTCAAGGTTTATTCCACACAAATATATCGTTTTGCACTGGTTATAAATTAGTAAGTAATTTGGGCTGCAATCTTATGCACATTTACCTGATGGTACTGTCCACTGAACGTGTTGGAACTCACTGGAGAATATATTACACAAATAAATAGAACCTGTTGTGAACTGGTTTTTAGAAACTGATACTTTCGGGCTGTTTGAATTCCATGCAATGTTATCATAATGTGAACTTGAATCTATTATTTATGTAGCTAACTGAAAAAGAATGAGTGACGAGTGAGATGGAACAGTGGACTGAAATAGAGTTAGGGTTAGACAATAACCCTATTCAGCCATTTGAGAGAATGCATGGAGACTCAAAGTGTGTACTGGGATGGGGCCATTCATGCTTTCCCCACCCCCCGCATCTCTGAGCTGGCCCTGCCACCCCTCAGTTCAGACCTTGCCGTCTTGAACTGATAAAGCAGGGTCCCCAGTTCTGGTGAAGTCCTACTACTCGTGTTCAAGCACAGATAAGTAGAACAACTCCCATGCAGCCCTTGCTGTTCAACACTGCAAGGACTGAACTGACAGGTGATGGGGCTGGTGCACACAGACGTACATGGCAGGGCCAGCATGCACGCACAGCCCCCTCCCAGTGCATACCTTGGACCCCCACACATTCTCTTGAATTCCCGAATAGGGCTAGAGTGACAGACAGGTCAAGAATGTCAGTTGAGGGGGACAGTAAGAAGACAAAAGACAATGAAGAAGGAAATGTCTTGTGGTCATCATGAATGTTAATAAACAGGGGAGTTAGGTTAGCTTAGCTTAGCTTATTATAAATGTTAGCTTATGATAACTGCTTATTATAACTGTTAGCTAACAGTTATGTTAGGTTAGCTTAATGGATAGACCACCATTTATTATTTTGTATCTAATGATTACTTGTTCTAGATGAGGGAGCTGTATCGGCCGGATGGGGTTCACCTATCCGATGTTGGCAATGATATTTTTATTGGAGATCTGCGAAGGGCCCTGCTCGCTCTTTTATCGGGCAGGTGGGGGAGATTCGACTAAGCGATAGCTTGTCTCTCCCTGTGGCGGGAAGTGCGGGTTTAGGCAGGAGCGATTAGGGTTATGGTGATCATCCAGTGGCACCTTTCAAGGTGACTGGCGTTTACCCAAGGCTGCCCTCCCTAATGCCATGAGGCTTGGCAGGAGGGAGATTGGGACGGCTTTGGGGTTTTACCTTTCTCACCTACTTTGGGAGCCTGGAGGTGCCAAAGTAAGGCGACGAGGGTAGGGCCCTCCAGCTCCACATGGAGGGCAACTGGCCGGTGGTGGGCCATCCCGCCTCCGGTTCAGTTAGGATGTATTCGCCAAATATTGGTTTTTACCCGGCCAATGGCCGGGCTAGGTTAGAACCGCACTTCACCCTTCACAGATCTTCAATTCAATAAATGTGGCCCTGATTTGAAACCATATACCCTGTGTCTGCCTCTTCTTTATCTCGCCTTTACACGCGCAAATCTTATCTCATGTGCTGGCTTTGATATACACAGTTAACTATATAAAAATCAGTAGGCAGTGGCAGCAGAGCTTTTTGTGGAGGGGCAATATTAGGAAAGTCTAGACCAGTGTTCTCCAACCTTTTGTCCCCAGATGTGTTTGACCTACAACTCCCAGCATGCCCCAGCCAGCTATGCTAGCTGGAGCATGCTGGGAGTTGTAGGCCAAAAACATCTGGGGACCCAAGGTTGGAGAACACTGGTCTAGATTCAGTGAACAGGCTGAGTGACTTGCTCAATACCAATGCCAGGGCATTGTAGGAGGCTCATAGAACATCACAATAACATATTTTCATTATTTCACATCTTAGTGGCTCATGTTTTACATCATAAAATAAAATAAGAATACTATAAAATGCAGATCAATCATATTAAATGAACAGCAAAACAAATTAAGAACAGGAACAATTAACTAAATTTTTAAAACTTGCACAGGTATAAGATGGAAGATACCTGGCTTGACAATAGTATGTGTGAAAAGGATCTTGGAATTGTAGTTGATCACAAGCTGAATATGAATCAGCAGTGTGATGTGGCTTCAAAAAAAGGCAAATGCAATTTAAGGTTGCATCAGTAGAAGTATAGTTTCTAAATCACAGGAAGTAACAGTTTCACCCCACTCTATGCTGGTTAGACCTCACCTTGAATACTGTGTTTAGTTCTGGATATCACACATTAAGAAGGATTCAGAAAAATGGAACAGGTTCAGAGAAGGGCAACAAAGATGATTAGGGGACTAGAAACTAAGTCCTACAAGGATAGATTGAAGGAACGGGTATGTTTAGCCTTGAGAAGTGATGACTGAAGGGGTGGGGATATGATAGCACTTTTCGAGTACCTAAAGGGTTGTCACACAGAAGAGGGCCACACAACCTGTTCTCTATCATCTAAGACTGTAGGATACAAAATAATAGGCTTAACCTATAGAAAGGCATATTTCAACTGAACATCAGGAAAACCTCCTAAGGGCCAGAGTGGTCAGACAATGGAACCAACTGCCTAGGTGGGCTGTCAGTCACTGGAGGTATTCAAGCAGAGACTGAGTGGACAGCCATCTGTGAGGCATGCTTTAAACCAGGGATGGGGACTCGGACTCGGGGACTTGACTCGTGAGTCCGACTGAGTCCCCCCTCTGACTCGAGTCCCAATAATTTATGTGGGACTCGGGACTCGACTCGGGACTCGAGCCCAAGGACTCCTCCGCCTCTGCCCTCGCCTCCGCTCTCGCCTCCGCCGCCCTCACCTCCTCCTCCTCCTCCACCGCCGCCGCCGCCGTCCTCGTCGCCATCGCCGTAGCACACAGCACGCTGCGTCACGCCGCCAGCGCCGTCGCTCTGTTTTTGGCGGGGTTGCTGTGGTTCAAAAACAGAGCGCCGTCGCTAGCGGCGTGACGCGGCATGTCACGTCACACCGCCAGCGCCGTCGCTCTGTTTTTGAACCACAGCAACCCCGCCAAAAACAGAGCGACGGCGCTCTGTTTTTGAACCACAGCAACCCCGCCAAAAACAGAGCGACGGCGCTGGCGGCGTGCTGTGTGCTACGGCGATGGCGACGAGGACGGCGGCGTGCTGTGTACTACGGCGTGCTGTGTGCTACGGCGACGAGGACGGCGGCGGCGGAGGAGGAGGAAGAGGCGGAGGAGGAGGTGAGGGTGGCGGCGGCGGCGGCGGCGGCAGCAGAAGCGAGGGCGGCGGCGAGGGCAGCGGCGGCGGCGGCGGCGGAGGTGGAGGAGAGGAGAGTGAGGGCGGCGGTGGTGGTGGCGGCGGCGGCAGCAGAAGCGAGGGCGGCGGCGAGAGCAGCGGCGGCGGCGGAGGTGAGGGCGGCGGAGGTGAGGGCGGCGGAGGTGGAGGCGAGGGCGGCGGCAGCGGTGGCGGCAGAGGCGAGGGCGGCGGTAGCGGCGAGGGCAGCGGCGGCGGCGGAGGTGGAGGAGGAGGTGAGGGCGGCGGTGGTGGCGGCGGCGGCGGCAGCAGAAGCGAGGGCGGCGGCGAGGGCGGCGGCGGCGGCGGAGGTGGAGGTGAGGGCGGCGGAGGTGGAGGTGAGGGCGGTGGAGGTGGAGGCGAGGGCGGCGGCGGCGGTGGCAGAGGCGAGGGCGGCGGCGGCGGTGGCGGCGAGGTGAGGGCGGCGGAGGTGGAGGTGAGGGCGGCAGCGGCAGCGGCCCACGGAGGGAGCAGGAGGGTCTCCGCGGGAGGAAGGGCAGCTCTTCTTCCTCTCGCGGAGACCCTCCTGCTCCCTCCATGGGCCGCCGCTTTGGGAGGGACTCGGGACTCGACTCACCATTTTGGACCTCGGACTCTAGACTCGACTCTAGACTCGGGTCCAAAGACTCGGGACTCGACTCGGGACTCGGGACCAAGGACTCTTCAACATCCCTGCTTTAAACTGGATTCCTTCACTGAGCAGGCAGTTTGACTCAAGGGCCTAAATGACCTAATTCCAATTCTATGATGACATCACTAAATAAATAAACTAACTCACTGATTATAATTCTAAGTATACCATGGATATGCTTGTGGAACAACTAGGGTAAAACAGCCAAAGGGCGATCTCAATATCTCATAAAAGACTCATAAAACTAATATAGCATATATAAGTGTGTGTGTGTGTGTGTGTGTGTGTGAAAGAGAGAGAGAGACATAGTCAGAAAAAATATAGATGCTTGCTATATTGATTGGTACTTGATTGGAACTTGATCGGATGTTTGACGAGCTTCCACACAGGAAATAAATAGAAACCATGGTGCCGTAATATATGAGGATCAAGAGTCTCTACATACCGTATGAGACATTTTGTATTCTCACACACAAATATACAAGACATTAAGTTTGCTCAGTGAGAGTTCTAATCTAACTTGGCCAGTATATGTTCCTCATGTGGCCAGCAAAACTCATGCAAAACTATCAGTAGAAGAATGTGCTGAATGACTAGTTCCTTGCTTTGCTGCTGTTGTTTTCGGACCAGGAGTACTTTGCTGTGCATAGCAGAGCTCCAGTCAAGTTGCACATCCTCCAACAGCCTAACAGAAAAGTGGAGTTGAAGTGGAGGGTGAGAAAGAGATTTCCTTCCAGTTATCTGCTGCTGTCGTATGTCATAATGATGTTCTAGGAAATAAATGTATTAAAATGTACCAGAATAAGTCTGGCTGTTCAGGAATGTGTTGTTTTTGTCTACAGTTCTCAGAACTCTTTTTACTTTCAGCTAGTCTTAGGCCTTTCTCTGTTTAGGCAATATTTTCCCTGTTCTGTATTTTCTCTACCCTTTAAGTTGTCTTGTCTTTGTTCATTTCACCATTCTGGCAACCTGAGACTCTTTAAAATAATAATAATAATAATAATAATAATAATAATAATAATAATAATAATAATTTTTTGCTTCTATTTTAGGTCAAGAATCCAACCAGATCTGACACCCAGGATACCCAAAGGAAGTCAAAAAACCATTTTAAGGTCAAAATATAAACTGCCCTCTCATAGGAAGTAACAGAAGCCCTGTCCATCCCTTATTTTTCTCTCCCTAGAAAATTCCTGGTCTCTAAGAACTAGAAAGAAGAACTAGAATTCTGTGATCATACCACTGGAAAGAATCTTTAATAAAATTTACCATGGCATGTACAAGAGAGAGCAGTGGTAGATGTCTTGTTTTTGTTTGTTTATTTGTTAGTTAGTGTTAAATTTGTACAATCATTACTAGAAGAAAACTTTTAAATTTTTTACTGAGATTTGGACTCAGGAAGTATATATTACAAATAACAAATGGGACATTATGATCAGAAAGCTGGTTTTCATATTAAAATCACTTGTTGCCAGAAAGAAATTCTAATTGACTCTGGAAGAACAATATTTATTCACTACCAGGCATCTCATTCTCCGGCAGTCTGTCTCACTTGCTTCTTGAATACTGAAAGTGAACAAACATATTTTTATCTTTTTTGATTACCGGTGTCAATCATGTAGTTTCAGCCTAAGCAGAACCCACTCTGAGTGGTAGATTAAACAGCAAGGAACAAAAGTGCCTGGTAACCAACTTTCTCATTGTCTTTTATTGCCATCCATCATAATCATTCCGAAAAAGATATTCATCCCACAAGGCCTCAGTTATGAAATTGCTTTTGTTGCTTTTGTAGATTGCAGACATTTTGAAAAACAAAACAAAAACACAAGTGTCAATCCTGTTCATGTTGCCAGTCAGGGTTGAAAACAGAAGCCCCTGCACTAATCAAGCAATTAAAATAGTTAAGAAATTAATTTTCAAGACAGATTTTATTCTCTACTGTATTTTTTTACTGAATGTACAGGCATACAGAATGGCATTTTAAAGTAAATTTGAAATGTTTGTAAAAAAAAAAAGAGAGATTTTTCTGATCTAACTACATTTAGTTATGACTAACTTCTATTGAAGTGACTGGTTACATTCATAACTAACTAGTTACATTGGTTTCAATGATGATTAATTAGTCATTATCAATTTTAGCTGGATCAGGTGCAAAAGCTAGTCCAAAATGTTTTGTTTTCTTTACAAAGCTAGTTACACAGTATTCAGGACTTTTACTGATTCATCAATAATTCCTTCAAATACCATCCACATTTTCCTACACTTGTGCGAATGTAGCCAAAACTGCACCATGCACACAATACAGAGGTATCAACAGATTCAGGTTAACTCCAACATTTACACAAGAGTATGAAAAATCTTTAGGAAAAAAACCTCCAAGTGTGGGGGAAAATATCTCCAAGACAGCCCAATGATAACTCAAACAGGACACAGCAAAATATATAAGGGAAAGGTTTGTGCATGAATAAGTCCAAACATTTTACCTATCAATGTGTTCCTACTCTTTGTTGTATCTCTTCAGCAGGCTCATCAGGGAGAGGTAATGGATTTTAAACTACCTTGTGTTTGGGTGACTTATCATGGAGACATGTCTTGGCAAAATATGATTGTGTCAGACAATATTGATTATTAGAAAACTCCTTAACTTCAAGTACATGCATGATTAACAGCTGATTATAGCATAACCAAGGCTGGAATTTGAACAAGAAATTTAAGCTCAGGAGATCAGGCTTTATAGCTATGAACCTTTTATACTGACTTCCTTTGCAGCCCAAATCGTCAATTATATTTTACACAATGTTAAAGGGAGTCCAAGAGCCATGTGGGAGTAAGGTAACCTTTTTTTGTTTAAAAGGAATAATAATTCACGCATTATCTTTCATGAATATGTTAACAAAATTTTAACAACTGCCAAATCTTTTTTATAATGTCATGTTTAAATCAGTTGGGTATTAAATCCTTTTACAATAGATGTCATCCTCTTAGTGAAAGGCCACAGTTCATCCCCTGTGTACCACTTGCCCTTATAAATGCATTAAAGGCTGTAGGTTTAACTGCAAACTGGGGAAAAAGTAGGCACTTTCTATACTGCTAACCAGGTACCAGGCAATACACTTGCTTATGAATATTTACCAGGTATAGCACAGCCCTATTATGAAAGTGAGAGGCAACATGAACTACTATCTACCTATTCTGTAGTTTAAGACAGATTTCTTTTTTAAAAAAATGAATCATGGCTGTGAAGATCATAAGGACCAAATCAAGGCCACGGCAGACCCCGAGCTAGCAGGCACTAGTGTTCTCCAAACTTGGGTCCCCAGATGTTTTTGGCCTACAACTCCCAGCATGCCCCATAGCATAGCTGGCTGGGGCATGCTGGGAGTTGTAGGCCAAAAACATCTGGGGACCCAAGGTTGGAGAACACTGCTCTAGTGGGTCCCCTACTCCCACCCCAGCTCTGAATTCACACACACATGACATTTACCTGCACACACAGTCAATGAATACTACAGTCTTGTGGCACCTTAAAGGCTGACACATTTATTCTGGCATAAGCTGGTGATGAAGTGGGCTGTAGTCCATGAAAGCTGATGAGACAACAAATGTGTTTGTCTTTAGGGTGCGACAAGACCATGATGTTTTTTCTGCAATAGACTAACATAGCTACCCCTTTGGAAAGAATACTATGCCGTGTACAACAATGCAGGAAAAGAATGACGATGTGCCTTAGTGCAGGGGTCCCCAACACGGCACCTACAGGTGCCATGGTGCCCAGGGGCACCTCCAGTGGCGCCTGTGAAAGGGTTCCCAATGTGGTGGCCCCAGACTCCTGAATTTTCTTTTTTTCCAGTTTTTTTTTTTAATATAAGTACATGGATTTGTATGAAAGGCACACAGCTTTCTAGAACTTATACATAGGCTTCAACGAAAGCAAACCAAATATCCAAATAAGTATCCATTTGAAGTTGGC
Source organism: Shinisaurus crocodilurus (assembly GCA_021292165.1). Lineage (NCBI taxonomy): Eukaryota > Metazoa > Chordata > Lepidosauria > Squamata > Shinisauridae > Shinisaurus > Shinisaurus crocodilurus. The sequence goes on from CM037879.1 coordinate 114,102,971, forward strand.
AGCTATATGCCACCTGTTCATATATAGAAGCTTCGGCAGTTGGGCAGTATATTATTATTAATAATAATAAGCATTGTAAAGTCCTCAGGCAATTGCATTCATTATAGGAGGTGAGTGTTTATCCTTCCAATTTTGTACTATCAGTCTTTTAGCTGTCAAAAGGGCACAGAGAATCCATTTCCCCTTCCATATGTTAATTTCCATGAAGCAGGTAAATCATTTAAAAGAGCATGTACATCAGTGAATATTACCATCATCATCATCAAAAGAAAGTTTATTGTACTGGCCAAAGGCCATGACAAACATCAAAACATGACAAACACATACATACAGAGGTGCAAAGTTCCAAGCATTACAATACAAGTTTAAAAATAAACAACTCATCTTTAACTTAGCACTCTGAGTCTCCAAAACAGTTTGTAGCAATTTTGTCTAATTCTCTTTTCCTGATCATTTTTGCTGCCAGGGCAAACATACAGTTGTTATGTATGTAACATAACAACTGGCATCGCTCAAAAGAAAAAGAACAGATTCTGTGAGGGCATTCTTTTCTTTTCTTTTTTTTAAAAATATTTTATTTACTTTTCAAAACAAATTATAACAAAAAATATATAACAGAATACAAGAATATCACACAAATATAACATAAACAACATACAATAAATCATGAAGTGCTCCCCCCACCCTCCAAGGGACCAATTACTATACTTCCATCCTCTTGATCAAATAAAGTCTAAATTCCAAAAATATAACATATCTTGACAAGGCATGTTCCCCTTCCCCTTTATTAATACATAATCTAGTAATTGATTCCATATATCCATAAAATTATTCTTTAGCAATCCTTTTTTGCATTTGATACTACTAGTTAGTTTATCATTTAGGGCTATGTCCCAAACTTCCTTATACCAGTCTGTTATTAGGAAAACATGTTGTACTTTCCAATTTCTCGCTATCATTAGCCTGGCTGCAGTTAACAAGTTTACAATTAACTCCTTCGTACTTTGATCACAAATAAGCTTCTCCGTTATTGATAACAATGCTAATTTTGGACAGACCTCTAAATTAGTACCAATAATTTTCGATATTTCTGTAAAAACCTCTCGCCAAAACGCCAATACATTTTTACAACTCCACCACATATGAGCATATGTCCCTTTTTCCTGACATCCTCTCCAACATAATGCAGAACAATTATTATCTATTCTATTTAATCTTACTGGAGTTAAATACCATCTCCAAATTAGTTTATAATAATTTTCCTTTATCCTAATTGACATCATTTTCACAATCCGTCTATCCCATATATTGTTCCACCCCACCTTCGAGGTCACCTCTTCAAATTCATTATCCCATACTGCCCTAAGCTGATCCTCTTGTTCTTTTGCTTTTTGAATCAATCTAAATAAATCCCTTGTTATACCTCTTGTTGATGCATTACCTGGTAGGCCATCTCTAGACATGACCATCTTTTCAAAATTAGTTAAATCTCTCTCATACTCAGTTTTCCTTTTCCATTTCTTCGACCACTGTTCTAACTGTAATAAATTTAACCACGATAATCTTCCTCTCCCAACAATTTCCATTATTTGATCTCTAGTCCCCATCTTTTCTGTGAGGGCATTCTTATAACCATAGGTTAACAAGGGTTTCAGAAATCTCTCTCTTGGATTGCTATATAGAGGGCAGATTAGCATATAATGAACAATGTCTTCCACTTGACATTGACCACAAATACACAGCCTGCTTTCAAAAGGCACCTTGTTATAACGACCATCCAGCACTGCAGTTGGCATAACTTGAAAACGCAACTCAATGAAAGCATTTCTAAGGGAGGGCAGACTCAATTTGAACAGATAGCTGGCTCGAAAAATGTTCTGTTTTCAAAAGAGGGTACCATCTGGAAAATTTAGTGCTCTTAATTAATTGCAGGTCCCTTCTAGAGTCTATCCAAAATAGCCAATCCCTTAGTTGCCTCTTATCCATAAGAAAGGCAGAATTCAACTCAGGGTAATAATAACTATCAAGCAGCTTTTGGAATATTGACTTCCAATAGCTGTTTTTATTCATTTCCAGGTAACACATGGCTGGAAAGCGGTTTTTTGGAAGAACAGCAATTCGTTTTAGGTATTTCAGCTGAGCGCAATCTGATCTTATCTTAATTGATGGCCATCCAGATTCTGTACGCAAAAAAACTGCAGGGGATTAAGGTGGTAGAGAATATAGTTTTCGAAAGAAATTGTTCTGCACAATTTCCAAAACATTTATGATGGTACTATCAGACCCCCAAATTTCAACTCCATAGAGCATTTGCATTATCACTTTACTATTGAAAATTTTGAGGATAGGTTCAATCAGCTGCCCCCCCCTTAGTATAATAGAACTTCATCAAAGCCCTTATGGTTTTCAGTGCCTTCAGTTTCACTGCCTCCCTGTGCCCTTTCCAGGAGAGAGACTCATTAAAAAGAATTCCCAAATATCTAAAGGAATGAGTTTGTTCAATAATATGTTGGTCCAAAAACCATCTGCACCTAGGAGTATGGCTACCAAAAAGTCTTAGTCTTGGAATAGTTTATTGCCAAGTCTTCACATTTACAATAAACACTGAATGCCTCCAGAAGATTTTTCAATCCCAAACGGGAGAGAGAGAGAAGTACTATATCATCTGCGTACATCAGGAGAAAAATCTTTCTATTCATAATTACTGGGGAGGGGGAGTTTACCTGGGCTAAATATGGCACCAAATCATTAACATAAATATTAAAAAGGGTGGGAGCTAAGAGGCATCCTTGTTTTACTCCCCATGTGGTTTTGAACACTTCTGTTAAAGAGCCTTTTAAATCAACTCTGACCCTCATATCTGTGTTAGTATATAATTCTTTTATCAACATCAAAAGTCTGCGGTCTATCTCAGAGCTTTGTAACTTTTCCCATAACCTTTCCCTGTTAACAGAATCAAAAGCGGCCGAAAGATCGATAAATGCTGTATATAGATGTTTCTTATTATTCTTAGTATATTTTCTTATTAAATAATTCAGTGCAAAACATTGATCTATAGTGCTATACCCACTTCTAAAGCCAGCTTGTTCTTCATGTATAATTTGATTATTAAGTAGCCAATTTGATAATTTTTGAAGTAGATACCGGGCATATATTTTTGATGAAACATCCAACAGACTAATTGGCCGGTAGTTTTGCGGATCATTCCTATCACCTTTCTTAAAAATTGGGAAGATGATACTCAATTTCCATCCAGAGGGCATTACTCCAGTATTGTTAATTTTGGTGAATAAACCAGAGAGAATTGGCAGCCACCATTCTAGATGTTCTTTATACAGCTCAGGGGGAAGCATATCTTCTCCAGGAGCTTTCTTTAAGTGTAAAGATGAGATAAGGATCTTTATCTCACTACAAGTGACTGGTTGCCACTCTGGTAAATTAGAGAGATCTTGCTTCTCCTCTGCCTCACATGATTGCCAAAACTAGGCACCAAATATATTAGAGAAATATTTAACCCAAGTTAAAGCTGGGATTGAGATGTCCTGTGTGGATGTTACCTCATTCAAACTCCGGGAAACAAGTTCCCAAAATTTATCTTCCTTATGGTCTAACACTGTCTGGCCTAATTCCTGCCATTGGAATTTCATATATTTTACTTTCTTATTATTAAGCAGTCTCTTGTAATCTGACCTAGATTTGATAAGAATTTCTAGGGATTCCTTTGATGGTTTCTTACGAGAATCCCTTATATTCTTGGTCAGGTCTTTCTCAGCTGCTTTACATTCAGCATCAAACCAACCAGAAGAAGATGGTTTACTTTTATTTATAGATGTTATCAAATGGGGCCTAAGTTCTGCAGTAATTTGTTGGAAAACATCTACCGGTATGTGATTTACAGATTTATCCCAAAATAACTGGCGCAAATTAATCATGTGGTGGCTGTATAATCTCTCTTGAATGGTACTACTAATTCTCAAGGACCATTTCAGTCTTCTCTCACCCAACATTTCTCCAGTCAAATTTAATGTGTCAGTCAATGATACACGTTCAAGTAATGGGCATAATGACACTAGTATTGGAAAATGGTCGCTTTCGGTGCATTCAAGCACGTCAAAGGTGTTAACTAGAGGAAATAGTGAAGGTGAGACCATTACATGGTCAATAACACTACCACCTCTTTTGCTCAGATAAGTATAATAGCCTCTAGATTTGTCCACTAAGCTCCCATGGAGAGTATATAAATTATGATGATAAACAAACTTTAAAATTTTTAATCCCTGTTGATTGTATTTATTTTCCATAGAGAGATGAACACCTAGAAAAATATCTTCCAACTCTAGGCCGAGTTGTTGCAAAAGGCCCTCTGAGGCTGCCCCTATTTGAGCATTAAAGTCCCCACAAATAAAAATAAATGCATTTGGGGGACTTCTGAGTTATCTGTTCCAGGAGTAATGTTAAATCCTCCCAAATCCGATCGACCACTAATGGGCACTTGGTGGGAGGAAAATAAGTGTTTATGCAAAAGAAAATATTTCCTTCCTCAGTTTTAATTTGTACTGGAAGAAGGTAATTATTCCGTATGCCAAAGTCTAGCAACTGAGATTCTCCTGCCAATTCTACTGAGATGAAGGATACTAATCCCCCACTTCCTCGACCTTTCTTACATCTCTTTATGGCTGGCTGATTGAATGATATATAGCCTGGGAGGTATCGGGGATCATGTTCGTTTGACCATGTTTCTTGTAGACAAATAATATCATAAATTTGGAGCATTCTGGTAAATTCCTTATCCACCATTTTATTTCCCCAGCCTGCCAGGTTCCAAGAAATTATATTGATCCCTTTTTGTTTAATGCCTAGTCAGTTTTTAGGTCCTGGCCATGGTTTGAAGGGTTCTGAATTTTTGAGCTTTGTTCTATAATTGCCCAAGTTTCTGTTATTATCCTGAATAACTAATCTCTGAGAGACTGTCCAATTTCGATGAAGAGGTTTATTCCTGGGATGGCAATTTTGGTTATTAGACCTATCTGGGTATGTTCCAAAACCTCCCTAGGACCTGAAGGGATGCTCTTCCTTCCATAGTTCCTATGATAACTTATTTTAATATTATTTGGGTATGTGAGAAATGAGGGGATCTTATCCCTCTGATTCTTCCAACTCCTACCACCCCAATTACCATCTTTAGGCTGAATTTCTATTTCATTCTCTCTTAAAGGGAGTGTGGAGTTAATATGCCATTGAAAGAATTTGTTTTGTGGTTGCTTCGTCTCAAGTGGTGGCTTTCTAGTCCCCCTACTCTCTGTGATTTTTTGTACTGCCTGTGTCACAACACACCCAATTGGTAGGGTGGGGGACTGCCAAGAAATATCCAATATTTCATCTGTTATAGAATCAAGGTCCGCTTGTGTAGAATTTAGCTGGATACTACTATCTTTTATTAGGGCAATAGAGAAGGTGTTGTCGACGTACTCATCAATTATCAGCAGCCTTGGGTCAGATGGTGTGAGATCAAGTATGGAGAAAGAACTATCCATACTAGCCTCATAGTCATTTTGGTTGGAATGATAGGAAATTTCTGAATTAGTTTTCCAATCTTGAAAAATGCCATTTAGTTCTTTAAGAACTAAATCTGAGGGGAGCTTATTGACCTTTGATTGATCTTTAACTAAGTGGTCCACATGGCTATCTTTAAGATCCCCACCCTGAGTAGGCAAACCTGACTGGGGAGCCACTGTTAAAATCCCAAGCTCAACTAACCCAACCAAGATATTAATAATGGCTTTCAGGCCAGAAACCGTCTCTTGCAGCTCATCCATTCTACGAAAAATTATATCCACTGTTTGCTTAGATAGAAAACATTGATCTCTTAATAAGCTACACAGCGTAGAAGTTTCAGTTTCTGCATCTACTAAGTCAATTTTACCCAAATTCTTTTTGAGTGTATTTGTTGTTTCTTTATATGGGGCAGTTTGTATTTCTACCAGTGATGAGCAATCAGTTCTTTCTTCCAATACTGGGTCAATTGACCAGTTAATTGGATATTCATTAGGGTAGTATAAGGCTGAATCTCCATCCTGAGAGGCAGCAACCCTGGCTATGGACTCTGCGTGCACACCATTTAGTGAGCTGGAGTGGTTAATAAAAGGCAAATCTACAGCGTTTTGATCCATCCAACACTCATTCTCTTCAATCACTGTTTCTCCAGGCAAAGAATCATAATAATCTAAAATACATTTCTGAACAAGGTTTGGTAATGGGGTTTTGGTTAAATTTTGTCGGAACTGAGCCCGGGTAATAACCATATTAATAGAATGTTAAAATATAAATTCTCTAAAACACAAGTAAAGAAATGTATATATAGTCTAAGGTCAAATGTAGCTTCCAGACGTGGCCTCCAGTTCGACTCAAAGTACGACACTGGGGCGCACACCAAGGCGCAGCCTCTGGCAGCCCCGCCTTAAGTATCTGTTTGTTTGGCCAGGGACAGAAGCACACACAGTCTTAGCCCAGGACTCCTCCTCTTCCCTTGCAGCTCCTTCCCGCATACATTACCCCAGTGAATATTAAAGACTCTTCCAGTACAAAATTTATCTGTGTAATAACCTCCTCCCAAAAAGAGGCACTGCTGGACATTTGCCAAAACATATGTTTAAAAGAAATATTAGCTGTATTGCACCACCAGCACAGCTCCACATTCCTGAAAATTTAGCTGAATTAGACAATCCCTTATTAAAGAGACATTGTGGGGTCCAATAGACATGAAACAAAAGGTTTTGCTAAATAAGATGCAGCCTAAGATCCATAGATGCGACAGGTAGATGCCAAAGCAGTGATTCACTGATTAGGCATTTTGCTGTGGTGCCCACAGCAATTTCTCAAATTTCCAAATGTGCTCATGTGTCCAGAAAGGTTGGGGACCCCTGCCTTAGTGGAAAATTGTCTTCCATGCTTTCCTAGAAAAAATATATCTAAAGGCTAGGGATGAGAGAATCAGCAAGGATTGAGCTTGTCGGGGTTCTCCAAGTTCCACCTCAAAGCTTGATATTTATTTATTTATATTTATTTATTATATTTATACCTCACCTTTTTTCCTGCAAGGAACCCAAGGCAGCTTACATGACCCCCCTCCTCCTCTCCATTTTATCCTCACAAGAACCCTGTGGGGTAGGTTAGGCTGAGATTCAGTGACTGGCCCAAAGTCACGCAGTGATCTTCATGGCCGAGCGGGGACTAGAACCCGGATCTCCCGAGTCCCAGTCCAATACTCTCACCACTACGCCTCATTCATGTTCCCAGTTGTGAGCCTCCTTCCCCCCCACCCCCTGTTCAAATGGGGAAAGTGCATTTTTTTAAAGTGTGCACCCAAATGTATACTTTCCTTCCTTTGCCTGAAATGTGAAAACGTACATTTTTAAAGATCTATTTGTTTACCCAGGCTTTTGATTATATTTTCCTCTCTTTTCTTTTCCTGCATTGTGCTGTTATTTCTCTGTTACTACTCCCTCCTGTTTGATTACGGGGGTGGGGGTTGGTTGGTCAATGTATTATTTTACTGTGTTTTATTGTTTGTACCCCATTTTGGAATTATTTTATACTGAGAAGCAGTTAAGAAACTTCTTCAATAAATAAGGAAATAAATATTCAGGAATGTGGAGCTTTGCCCACGAAATGTATTTGCAGCCACACTCGTGTTCAGTGGTGTGAACGGGACAAGTTCTAGTCTTAAATAAACAAAAACAAAATTCTTGTATATCCCTACTAAGGCCCTCTTCATGTGTTAATTGTATGAAGACATGTTCTTGAGTACAAGGCAACATGGAGTCACACTGGGAATGTCAGCATAATGGACGTGTATGTGGCCCTATTTATTTATTTTTTATAAACCAAAGGCAGAGGTATTTATTTATTTATTTATTTATTATATTTATACCCCACCTTTTTTCCTGAAAGGAACCCAAGGTGGCTTACATAATCCTCTTCCTCCTCCTCTCCATTTTATCCTCACAACAACCCTGTGAGGTAGGTTAGGCTGAGAAGGGTTTGTTTATTTAAACGACTCTGGCATGCCAACTGGTCCATCCTTGGGGTAGTCGGTTCTGAGTTGAAAGTATGGACTCTCTCTTGTACCTTTTGTGCACAGGAACACTAAATGTGAAAAAGCAAGAGCACTTAATAAGACATGGTATTACTAGTATATGCCAGGCCTGTGACTCATGCTGGCTCAGTTTGTCTGAGTGTGGAAAGCTAAGCAGGGTCAGGCCTGGTTATTACTTGGATGGGAGACCCCTCCTCTAGTTTCCTGCATAGAGCAGGGGGTTGGACTCGATAGCCTTGTAGGCTCCTTCCAACTCGATGATCTATGATAAGGTGACCATATGTACTGGTTTTACCAGTACAGTACTGGTTTTTTGGACATTGTCCTGGTTAGTCATGAGATGTAACCAGTACAGTTTAGGACTACAAAATCAAACATTATTAATTTATCAAAAGATTGAGTACATAAAATCCATCCTTGATAAACCAGCCTAAATCAATTTTATTAATTTATCCTAGTTTTAGTTTTATTTTACGCGACGGTTCTTGTCGTTGGATCTCGGCAATACTCTGCATTCAGCACACGCACTCTCACTATATTGTGGCCGCAGCGACTCTTCGATAATACTCCTGCACAGTACATACAGCCTGACCGTGGGAACTCGATGATGACGTCATCACACAAAGCCTGCCAAAATCGACCAATTCGGTGTTAGCTTCGGACTATAAAAGGCCCTCCACAGCACAAGACAGGCACCAGTGATCTGGCATCTTCGGACCATGACATTGGCCCTCAGAGCTCCACACTCTCTCGGTTACTCGAGCTTTTCGCTCCGCCGTTTTCACGGCGCACCTCGCTGCTTCGCCAGGACTAGGCTGACCATACGTACCGTTTTAAAAGGGATAGTCCCATTTTTTTTTCATATTTCCTGACTGTCCCTTCTTTTTAATATAAATGTCAACCCAAAATAAACCCAAAATGCAGGCAGCTATGTTGATCCATTATAGATAAGATACCCCCAAAGAAAATCAGTCCATAGCATACTAGCTAATTTATTAGGATCAGCTGAAAAAAGTGCCAGAGCTCTGGGACCCAGTGTTCCCACTCCACTACACCATGGCTTCTTTATCAGATGGGAGGGGGCCATTGTTTTGGCACAGAAACAGCTTTGGTCGCCCTGTATGATGACCTATGTCGGGAGAGAGACAGGGGGAGTGTGACCCTGTTGATACTCCTGGATCTCTCGGCGGCTTTCGATACCATCAACCATGGTATCCTTCTGGAGTGGCTGTCTGAGTTGGGAGTGGGAGGCACTGGTTCTGCTCCTACTTGGATGGCCGGCTCCAGAGGGTGGTGCTTGGGGAATGTTGCTCGGCCCCATGGACTCTCCAATACGGGGTTCCTCAGGCATCGGTCTTATCCCCCATGCTATTTAACATCTACATGAAACCACTGAGTGGGGTCATCCAGAGTTTTGGAGTGTGTTGCCATCAGTACGCTGATGACACGCAGCTCTATTTCTCCTTTTCATCTTCAGCAGCTGAGGCTGTGGATGTGCTGAACCGGTGCCTGGCTGCGACAATGGACTGGATGAGGGCTAACAAACTGAGGCTCAATCCAGACAAGACTGAGATGCTGTTAGTGGGTGGTTCCTTTGACCAGATGGAGGGTGTTCAACCTGTTCTGGATGGGGTTGCACTCCCATTGAAGGAGAAGGTTCGTAGCTTGGTGGTGCTCCTTGAGGCATCTTTGTCACTTGAGGCTCAAGTGGCCTCAGTGGCAAGGAGTGCCTTCTACCAGCTTTGGCTGGTGGCCCAGCTATGCCCCTATCTGGACAGGGATAACCTGGTCTCAGTAATCTACGCTCTGGTGATCTCTATAGACTACTGCAATGCACTCTACGTGGGGCTGCCTTTGAAGACTGTTTGGAAGCTGCAGCTTGTGCAAAATGCGGCATCCAGGCTTATTGCGGGGACCGGAAGGTCCGAGCACATTACACCAGTTCTGGCCCGCTTGCACTGGCTGCCAATATGCTTCTGAGCTGAATTCATGGTGCTGGTTCTAACATATAAAGCCCTACACGGCTTAGGACCACAATACCTGACGGAACGTCTTGTCTCTCCCAACCGCAATCTACCCGGACACTATGCTCAACATCTGGGGCCCTCCTCCAACTGCCACCTCCAACCAAGAGAGGCTTGGTTGGTAGCAACAAGGAGGAGGGCCTTCTCAGTGGTAGCCCCCCAATTATGGAATAAGCTCCCCACTGAGACCCGCCTGGCACCAACCTTACTATCTTTTCGGCGCCAAGTTAAGACTTCCCTCTATGCCAAGGCATTCAATAGTTAAGAGCTCAAAATGGCATGGGGGGGGGAATTGTCACCTGTAGACTTAGTTTTATTAACTTTTGGATTGTATTTTAAACTGTGCTCTTTAATTTGGTTTTTAATCTTTTTTTGTATGTTTTTATTGTTGTTTTTATGTACAAACTGTTGTGAACCGCCCAGAAAGCTTCGGCTGTGGGGCAGTATAGAAATTAAATAAATAAATAAATAAATAAATAAATGTCCTGGTTTTAAATTTGAAAAAAATGGTCACCTTAATCTATGAAATCTAGTGACAAAATACTGTGCTGTATAAATCTCCACATTCATGACATTTTGGAGGCGGTTGTTTGACCTCCTTAGGCATTAGGCTGTCTGCCTTAAAGCTCCCATGCCTGAAAGTTCATATCCCTCAGCTTTGGGATTTATTTTATTTACATTTTTTAAAAATACCCTAAGTGTAAAAGCTCAGATCGATAACATTTAAAAACAGCAATATCATATGATCCACTAAAATAAATCCAAGTTTATCTGTTGAGGACTGGAATGCTAACATGATTTGTCCATATACTTTGCCAAACAGTCAGATCCCAAGCAGCACCTTTTTTTAATCCTGTGCTACTGAGCAGTGGTTGATAGTTTTTCTTCTGTTTTCTTACAAACATAAACTGTGTTTCTTCTTCCCAAGATTTGGGCATGACCAGAATTTGGTCACTGTTACCTGTGCACTGGTAACCTTAGACTGAAAGACTACAGCTCTAAATAGGACAGAGTGGTTTTAAAGGGGGATTAGACAAATTCACGGAGCATAAGGGTATCAATCGCTACTAGTCACAATGGCTGTATGCTAGCTCTTGGATCACAGGCAGATTACTCGGGAACAACAGTGGAAGAGGGCTACGTCCTGCTTGTGGACTTCCTGAAGGCATATGTGGGAAACATGACATAGGTCTTTGGTCTAACCCAGCAAGGGTCATATGTTCTTATTATGACTGTCCTTGAAGTAGTTCAGAAGTTGGAGCTGATGAAATATTCTGTTGTCCAGTTGTTGATAAGGATGGATCACAGAGAACGTATCACTTCTGGCACAGGTAGGACAGTTGCACTACCTGTCATTAGCTCCAAGTCCCAATGCAAGATGCTGGGTATACCTTTAAAGTTGAATCCAGCATTCTTCAAGGACCTTCTTCTGTACATCCCTCCCTGTGTTGAATTAGATCTGGAGCTGAACCATCAGTGTACGGAAAAGGGAATTCTTGGTAGTCCCTAAGGGAGGTTTGCCACTGACCCTCACTCTTCCTTGAAGGGTGAAAATCTTCACGGAAAACTAGGTGAGAAGAAGAATGGAAAGGAGTATTCTACATGAGGCTCTGGCTGGCTAGACTGGGACACTGAACAGCAACACTCCACATTGCAACATTTTGTTGCAGGTAGTACTTGTAATCGTTTGTAATCAATTGATTTGATGGGAGATTAACATGATTTCAGCCTATACATACATACATGAACATATTAAGCTAGAAAGGAAGAGTCAAACTAACCATTAAGTAAAGGAGAAGAAGTATGAACATTGCATTAAAAACACAGAAGTCATTGTCTAAGGTACAAGGGCATAATAACTACATCATGTTGTCCAACTGTTTTGCAATGACAAATTTACGCTGTCAGAAGTAAATTCACTGTGCCTGTTCTGAGCAAAGAGAATTTGGCTACGCACAGCTCCTGATTGCTAAATTTATTTAAAATAATTAAATAAAAACCTTTCTCTCTGATTTTAATTAGGCTTAAAACTTAAATCCTGTATAATAAATAAATAGGAATGAAATATTGTGTTGCTTCTATCACAGCTCTTTTACAAAACAACAACAAAAACAACAGGATGTTCTAGCATCCTGAAGATTGAACAACAGATAAATCCTGCATATTGTAAATAAAAACTTAGCCTTTTAATAGAATTTTTTATTTATGGACAAATACAGCTAATATTGTCGCCCTATAGTTCACAGAAAAATATTTTGCTTTTAAAAAGAGTCACCTCAACATTTTGTGGTGCTTTAGGTTCAGTTTAATGAAGAGAGGTTTTTTACTTTAATATTTACAGCTGGCACATCGATAAATCATAAACAGGAAATTCTAATTTGCCGCCAGTTATTCGTGTGAGTTCCATTATAGCCACACTGCAAGCAATGATGCACTACAAAGATTGTGCTGATGCTGATGTTATAAACCAGAAGAACAAAGTTTAAATGGTCTGTAAATGTCAGCAGAATCCTGAGAGTAAATTATGACCTTGCTATCGACTCCTGAGTACCTTTTGTTACATTTTATGCATTCCACATAATGAAAGTGTAATGCTATTTGGATGACAATAAACAAAAGGAGACTGCTGCGGACCACCTTTATGGACCAGGAGTGAATGTTAGTTGTTTATCAGTAATTCAGCAAAGTTATTTAGAGAAGTGAAGGCTCTCCTCCAGAAAACTACAATATGCAGAAAATAGCATTGTATGTAATATTGGTGCCTCTGTGCTTCAGGAAATGAGGTGTGTGTCCCCCCCCACCGCTCAGGTTTAATATACACTTCTCAGAAATACAGGACATTTCCATTCCTAACTGGAAAGGTAGACTTCTTAGCCATCCTTATTTACTGTGCCCCAACACCTCTCAGGAGTGTTTATATCCAAGACTCACTGAAACATCCACAGCTGCTGGCAGGAAAAAAAATACTAGCTCCAGTCATGAGAAGATTGCTTAGATCCTCACTTAAGGATTACTATGGATGTCATACAGCAACCCATCTCTGGTGTCTTCATCTTGGTCTTTGTGGCATTGGTATGATACACCACGGCATTGAGGTTGTGGGAGGGTACAAAGCAAGGACATGCTACACATTGGGTTGGATCCAAAATTGTCCTTCCATGAAGGGGGGTTAGGATACTCCCTTCTTTATGTCAATAGACCAAGTGTGGGGAATCTCAGGTCTGGGGGCCAAATCTGGCCTTTTGAGGTTCCCAAGATGGCCATGTCCGCTTCCCCTGGCCCTTCCCCCCTTTTCAGCTTTTGTGCAGTTTTTCCCATTCTAAAAGGTTGAAATGCTTCTCCTAAGGTTTAGTTACAGGCAGTAAAAGCTTTAAGCTACAATATGTTCGTATTCCTTGTATTTTTGTTTCCACCTCTTTTGTCTTTGGCCCCACCTGCCATTGGAATGTAGCCCTTGAGCGCTTCTCCAGAATGAATATAGCCCTGAAGCTATATTCTCCACTCCTGCAATTGAGGTTTCCCACTCCTGCAATAGAGGGTTGAGGCTAGTCTTGCAGTCACAACCTGTCCTTATCTACTAGACCAGTGATGGCGAACCTTTTTGAGCCCGAGTGCCCAAACTGCAACACAAAACCAACTTATTTATTTCAAAGTGCCAACACTGTAATTAAACCTGAATACCGAGGTTTTAGTTTTAGGAAAACAACTCATACAGTTGTCCGAACTAATTAACATATTTTGTCTTTAAAGAAAATCACAATAACAGAGCTTTCAATGATACAAATGGTTTTTTGTTGGGGAAAAAATCAACTCAAAAAATTATTATAGTACTACATTGTACACATAGCCTGAAGGGAATTTATACAAACTTTTAAAATAATTAGGCACATGTATTTTTGGATAAGGAATTCTCAACTTGTAATATGATTATATGCCAGACTGAAATTGTATGGGGCAAGCTTTACTCCGGGTCCTTTCCCTGCTTCTACAGGTGTCGGATTAGTAAAAGTAAAAGTCAACCTGTACTAGGATGAGCAAGATAAACAAGAAAACTAAACATGCTTAACACATTTTAAACACTTTATGTCTTGGACTGCAAACATTGCATTAGGTAAAAGTTTGCATTGGGCATGCTTTTGCACAATTAATGTGATTTTTGCTATTGCATGCATGCTGATAATTTGTCAAACCTTGGCTCATACTCCGTTAGTTTGAGAGCAACACATGCAGCACTCAGGTCAACTGTTAAGTCTTTACATCCAAGCCATGCTCTGTGCATCATTCTTCAAAATCTTTTAAATGTGATAACAATGTAGAAAAGAATTCTGTAACAGGAATTCTAGAATAAAATCATTCTGTTCCACACTGTGAGAAAGAACAAGATCATTAGTCTTTTGCGGAAGGGGACGGTCTTTTTGCGATCTGGTGACCAATGGCTCGAGTGCCCACAGAGAGGTCCCTGCATGCCAGCTGTGGCATCCGTGCCACAGCTGGTGGATGATATGAGGAGGGCTTTGGATAGGGGCGAATGCTCCTTTCTAGTCCTCCTCGATCTCTCAGCGGCTTTTGATACCATTGACCACGGTATCCTCCTGGACCGTCTGGAGGGGTTGGGCTTGGGAGGCACTGTATTGCAGTGGTTCCGGTCCTTCCTCTCTGGAAGGTATCAGAGGGTAGTTCTCGGGGAGGAGGCTTCGGACCCTCGGCTGCTCACTTGTGGAGTGCCGCAGGGTTCCATCCTCTCCCCGATGTTATTCAACATCTACCTCAAGCCGCTGGGAGCTATCATCAGGAGGTTTGGGGTGCAGTGTCATCAGTATGCGGATGACACGCAGCTCTACCTCTGTTTCAAGTCCTCACCGAGGTTGGCCGTTGAGACCCTGTCCAAGTGCCTGGAGTCAGTGGCTGGCTGGATGGGAAGGAACATGCTGAAGCTGAACCCGGACAAGACCGAGGTACTTCTGGTGGGGGACAAGGGAAGGTTAGGGGATGTTGACCTGGTGCTGAATGGGGTACATCTACCCCTGAAGGACCAGGTCCGCAGCTTGGGGGTCATTCTAGACTCCCAGCTGTCCATGGAGGCTCAGGTGGCAGCTGTGAGCCGGGCGGCGCTGTATCAACTCCATCTGATACGGCAGCTGCGCCCCTACCTTCCTAATCATCTGCTCCCATCAGTGGTTCATGCCTTGGTCTCCTCTCGCCTAGATTACTGTAATGCGCTCTACGTGGGGTTACCCTTGAAGACGGTCCAGAAGCTTCAGCTGGTACAGAACGCGGCGGCTCGCCTGATTAAGGGCAGCCGCCGGCGTGATCACATCACGCCAGTGCTTAATGAGTTGCACTGGCTACCAGTTGCTTGCCGAGCCGAATTCAAGGTGTTGGTTTTGACCTTTAAAACCCTACACGGCTCCGGCCTAGTTTATCTCAAGGAGCGCCTCCAGCAACATCAAGTAGGCCGCTCAACAAGGTCTGCCACGGACGGCCTTCTCCTTATCCCATCAGCCAGAGCAGCCAGGCTGGTGGGGACTAGGAAGAGGGCCTTCTCTGTGGCGGCCCCCACATTATGGAACTCCCTCCCTAGTGACCTTCGCCATGCCCCCTCCGTGATGAGCTTCCGCCGTGCATTAAAAACATGGCTGTTCAGGCGGGAATATGGGGTGGGTTAGGTTTTTAATGAGAATTTTTTATATTGTTTTAATTATTATGTTTTATTGTGTTTTATTGTATTTTAATTGTACATCGCCCAGGGTGGCCGGGTGACCGGCCAGATGGGCGATTGATAAATATAATAAATAAATAAATAAAAATAAATAGGTTCGCCATCACTGCACTAGACCTTGCCAAGTAGACAGTTACAGGCAAGATGGAGATAGAGTCAAAATGGAAGTGCAGGACAAAATGGAGGTGATCCAGTAACAGTCTCTCCCAGTCCCAACCTCCACCACCACATGGCATCTCTTCCCATCAGAGGCATGGATTTGATGTAGCTCTTCTTGATCATTCATGCAGCACGTACTCATATCTGAGCTCTTTTGCGTTATGAATATGTGCCTAAGTCACCAATTCTGGCTGCTTGTTACATACATTTTCAGAACATGAGTAGGAAACAACCATTTTGGAAGGGTCAGTTAAAGAATTATTTATTGTTATTTAGTATAATACTTTTATATTGGTCATGGGATTTGATGTACAGTATTTGGGTCCTCTGGGCCCAAAGGCTGGCTCCAACATGCAGCAACATCACTAAAATATCACAGCTAATCATGGGTTAACGATCTTCAGTGAAAAATGTGGTTGAGTTGATATCAAGTGACATGAGTTCTCTGTCTGTGGTACTTGCTCCATGATGGGTGTCTCACACCTGAAAGGTATCACTTGAGAGTGAGACACTGGATGATTGCCACACATGTGTGAAGCCTTCTTGAGAGAGTAGTAGCACCAATACACAGAGTCTCACACAGTGCATCATTAAATGATGGAATTCAGTCCCACAAGCTGTAGTGATAGCTTCTTGCTCAGATCCAGATGGCTTTTTAAAAGGCTAGAACATTTAAGCAGAATGCATGGCTATTAGCCATGATACCCAAACAGAGGTTTCAAAACCTTATATGTGGGTTCTCGCAATGTACCCATGTGGTAGTTATCATGTGGTTAGCTTATCGCATAGAATTATACACAACCAAGTTGTGTCCCATTCACTTTATTGTCAGGGAAGGATCTCCAATGTGTTTGTAGAGCATGCACTTTAGTGCTGCTACATCAGAGAGAACAGAATTAAATTGTCATTTGTCAAAGTACTTTTTGATCAAGTTCTGAGCATATTCTTAATGTTGCTTGTCCGTTGCAGTCTATCTGAATTCCCAGCCAGAAAAAAAAAGATAAGTGTAAAATAATGCTTCTACTACACAGTGCAGATGGTCTGGCTACTACTGAAAATACTTTCTAATCACCATGTATATTGGAAAGGTTTAGAAATAATGTATCTCTTTTTTCTAAATGACAGTCACAATTTTGTTTTTGCTATTAAAAAGCAGATCAGAAATATATACAATTAGCCACCAAAACGGTCTCTTCAGTTGTAGGACATGTTTCTGACTACAAAGAGCTTAAAATACATATTCAACTTGGTCAATGGGCATGCTAGTTAGAACCAAAGTAGAATAAAAATGTTGTTGTTGTTGTTGCACTGAGATGATAAACAACACAATGGCAATTTTTATTCTTTTTCTTTCCATGACTTTCCTTGAACAAAGCAAGGAATCCATGAAGAGAAGATATCTTTGGAATCAAGGAGTGAATGTTAGAAATTCTCTTATACTTAAGAACATTCCTGCACACTGGTGAGAAGGAAGATTAAAACCCTTCTGTATGCTACACACTCAATTGGAGGCAAGATCTCCTGCCGTGAAGGCACACACGTTGCAAAGAGTGGCAGCAGGAACCCTTGTCTGTTAGTGCCGATGAGAGCAGCAAAAGTGAATTCTGTGTGAAATATAAGCTACTGGAATGAATCCCTGCAAGATATTTTTTGTTTGTAAGAGCTTGTGCAGTTCCACATTTGAAGAAATACTCAAGTTACTGTGTCCTAATTCGTTTAAAATGGCTTGCGTGGGAGTAACCCCCATTGAACTCAACTGGACTGTCTTCTGAGTAGATTTGCAATGTAAGTATAATTAGGCTTGTTAGGGAGGGGGCTTACACACACTCAGACTGGGATACGTTTTAGGTATGCTTATGTTTTAGGTATGTGATTGTGAATCCCCAGTGCATTTTCCTTTTACTCTGAGCAGAGACACTGCAACATGCTGTACCCCCCACAGCTTTTTAAAGCCCTCAGCCATTAGTGTTGTGTGTCATGGTGGAAGGACTCCTGTTTGAAAAACACATTTCCAGATATTTCTCTGGAGTGAGAAAGCTACTGTGCAGTGCTTTGGATCCTAGCCTCTAAATCAGTGTTCCCCAACCTGGGGTCTTCCAGCTCTGTTGGACCAGAACTCCCAGAATTCCCATAGAGAGCCAGTGTGGCGTAGTGGTGACTCCAGTGTTGGACTGGGACTCGGGAGATCCGGGTTCTAGTCCCCACTCGGCCATGAAGCTCACTGGGCGACTCTGGGCCAGTCACTGACTCTCAGCCTAACCTACCTCACAGGGTTGTTGTGAGGATAAAATGGAGAGGAGGAGGAGGAGGATTATGTAAGCTGCCTTGGGTTCCTTGCAGGAAAAAAGGCGGGGTATAAATATACAGTAATACCTTGGATTAGGAGCATAATTCGTTCTGGAACCGTGCTTGTAATCCAAAACACTCTTATATCAAAGCGAGTCTCTGGCGGGCGTGAGCGGGGCCGATTTTGGCCCACTACGCCTGCTCGAGGCGAGCGGTTACATCCCTACCTTGTATTGCAAGACGTCGCTTGTTTATCAAGTCAAAATTTATAAAAATAATTTGCTTGTCTTGCAAAATGCTCTCAGACCAAGTTACTTGCAATCCAAGGTATTACTGTAATAAATAAATAGATACACTCCCTCTCCTTCTCTCTTACACACCTCCCTTGGCCTTCTCACTGTAAGCACACAAAACCCACACTCCCCCGGTTTCCTGCTGATTCCCCCCCCCCATCTCACGGGCTTCCCGGGCCCCACAGCTAGATTACTGCTGCTCTTCCTCATGCCCCAGTGCTCTTTTTAATCCACCCCCTTACAAGGCAGAAGTGATGTGTGTCCCTTATTTTTCCACCTCTTTTTCTTGGTGCTTGGGCACTGGATAGGTAAATGTAGGCCTGCAGTCACCCGCCATCTTCCTTTTCTATTAATGTCTCTGAGCCCCATGTATGACCCAGAGACATTCTTGGGAAACAAAACTGGTACCAGCTGGAAGCCCTCACTTTGCTTTGAGGCAATCCTAGCTGCTGGTAAGAACTTTTTTTGAGTCTTGAGTGGGAGGAACAGGCCATTTTGATGGGCACCAAGAAGGGTGTTTGTGGGCACACTAGTGCCACTGGGCGCTACCCCTACCACTGTAGAGAACAATAATTTTCCTGATTATTGTAGGAATGGGTGAGGATTTAATTTGGTTTGTGTTTTTGATAAGAACTTACCAACATCTACAAATTTCTCCATAAACAGAGTTGAAAGAACTTGAGATTTGAAAAATTGAGTGTGCAAGAAAGCGAAACTGAAACATTCATTCCTCCAGGCAGAGGGCTTTGAGCTTGTAGCTCTTAAAAGTCAGGGTTTGAATCTCTGTGCATTTGGTGATGTTTGGGTTTGAATCTCTGTGCATTCGGTTTGAATCTCTGTGCATTTGGCTTGGATGCTAAGTTGCTCCTCTGTTAACATAAGCAAGGGTGGACAACTGAAGGTGATCCATGGGGCTATTTTTGTCCCATGGACCCCTCCCCCATAGGCTGCACAGCAAGGGGGGAAGAAATGTTGAAACATGGCCTACCGAATTTCAGCATCAAACCATCTGGTAGTGCCAAGATGGACAAATGTTTGTTCATTTTAGCATTCCATAGCAAGTATGGAGCACTAAAATGTAGCTTGCAAACATGCTAAATTTGTCTGCTTTAGCGCTCGGTAGCTAGGAACATAGGAATCTGCCTTATACTGAGTCAGACCGTTGGTCCATCTAGCCCAGTATTGTCGACACTGACTGGCAGCAGCTCTCCAGGGTTTCAGGCAGGATTCTTTCCAAGCCCTGCCTGGAGATGCTGGGGATCGAACCTGGGACCTTCTGCATGCAAAGCATGTGCTCTCTCACACTGACCTATGGACCCTCCCTACAGCACCTGGTATTCCAAGGCGGTCACCCATCCAAGTACTAACCAGGCCTGACCCTGCTTAGCTTCTGAGATCAGACGAGATCCAGCTGTTCAGATGTACAGTTGCTACAGAGTGCCATTGAAAAATACTTTGGGGTATAATGGGGCGGCAGGCCCAGACCAGGGGGCAGCAGGGGCGACATGCAGCCAACAGGTCATGTGTTGCCACCAACTTCATTATTCACTTTCAGCCCCCTGTACTAGTGTTACAAATAAGGCTGGGCGCGCCGCCCGAGCCTTATTTCGCCCCCACCCCCCTCCCTGCCTTGTTTTTTTGAGCGGTTTTTTTGATTTCCTTACCCCGTCCGATGCTTTCCGGACCAGAAATGGACCCCTGCGCAGGCGCAGAATGGTCCTGTCGCGTCATTTCCGGTCCCGGAAGTGACGCGACGGGACCGATAGAGGAGCGTGGGCGGTTCTCCGCCGGATTGAGCGGCTGGGGCGGCTCTCCGCAGAGTGTGCGAGCCGCCCCGAAGAAACGGTAAGGCCTCGCCGGGGTGTGAGTGGGGCCATGTTTGGCCTCGTTTTGCCCGAGCGAGGCTCAATTCAAACACAATTCCCAAGGCTTCCCCAACACCCAGGAACAGCTTTTGGGAGGAATGCAGGGAGTTATGGAGGGATGCAAGCCATAGTAAATAACTTATGTGAGCTCTTGCTCTTTGCCTACACAATATGAATCAGACTCTTTTGATAGTTGTCTCTTCACTTACAATCAGTTCGGAAAGCAAGTGTCTCTTCAAAACAACCTCCTTCAAAAGATGCAGTTGGTTCTTGGCTATCCACACTGGAATAAAAACTTCTGCTTTGTGAACATTCAAATACATTTTGGATCTGAGGGCTTTAACAAAGTGCTGGAAGTCTCTCTCTTCAAGCAGACTTTCTTTCTCCTCTGCTTTCACAAGCAAGTATCAAGATGCCCAGGGCCAAAGCTTTTTGTTGATAGATTAATTGATTAGCTTGGCAGCCACTAACTTTTTTAGGAAAGCAGTGTAATGCTGGGTACTATGAAATAAGCATAATCCTCTTCAATAAAATACACATATTAATCTTTAAAAAAGAACCCTTGGGCTACTACAATCTGATGAAGCACAACACAATAACCTGATAATGCAGCAGGGCAGAGCAGGTTTCAACGCTAGTTTCCCAGTGCTGAAACAAAAGGCAAACCACCCTCACCACTTCCACTGGGGTAGGAGCCTTTGCTTTTTAAGCACCGTGTGCACACCAGATACAGGTGGCGATGTGAAGACAATGGCGGCAGGGGCAAGAGGAAATGTAGATGCAGCAGAAGGTAGGTATGCATGGAGGAAATTTCCGAATCCTTAGCATGTTTTACAGTTTGAAATGAAGGCGCCGCGTGGGCATTTGGATCTTTTGGCAACCAAACAAGACAAAAATGTCTCGTTAACACTAGTTGCTTCTTGGTTACTGTACAAAACTGAGACAAGCCCTTCCCACACAGGGCTTACAGTATGTGACAGATGGGCAAGAAAGACTGTGAGAAGCGGGGTTGCAAAGAGAAGGATTGGATAAACTTGATTTCACCTTATTTAGATCCCTTTTCAGGTATTCTGAATCTTAGGGCCAAAACAGACATCACTTTAAATCAGTGTACAGCCACTATGTCTTTTTTTTTTTTAACTGTAAAGTAGGTGCACCGCCCTCACCGGATTTTAAAAGCCCCTCAGCCCCCCAAGCTAAGTACCCAATCCAGTTCAGGACCTCGACACCTACTCTAGAGTAAAAATGAAGAACAGATGTAGCAGCTAGATACGGATTTAAAGTAATGGCTGCTTTGGCCCTCTTACTTATGACAACATGTGAGGAGGGAGGATGAGTGTTTTGCATTGTGTGGAGAGCCTCTGTCGATAGGAGAACATGAGAAGGACATGTTCACCCTGAACATGTGGAGGGTGCTGAGAATGTGGATGGACTGGGGCAGATTTAGCAAGCTCCTTCTCATCCTCACTGCCCCTTCCCACTTGTTGTCATAAGCAAGATTCAGATCATCCAAAGAGAGCTTGGTGTCATTAGACTTCAAAGTTGTAAAGGCTAGCTGCGTTTAAAATAAAAAATAAAAATCTGAGTGAATCATATTTCAGATTTCGATACAGCAAGATCAGTGTGCAGTCTAATTCTATTAAAATGCGGGGGGGGGGTTGGTTGGTTAACATGTCAATAACGAGATGAGAAAGGCGGACTTGGAACACCACCAAAGCCAAAACAGAAACTTTAATAAGTGCTAGTGATGGAGCAGGGGTCAGGAGGGAGAGACTCCTTCCCAGGTTTGACTCAGAATTGGTCTTGACAAACAAAGCTATTCACTACCACCACCACAAGAATCGGAAAATATTTCACTTTATTCTGAGCCCAATTCAGAACCCATCACATGACCAATGACACGCCCAGAACCCATCACACTCCCCATAATTCGGGTCTGAGCAACTTCTCCCCAAACTACCTGTAAGCACCCTGTCCAATGCATCTGATTCCCACTCCCCCTGCATCTTTCCCACCTTGCCTCCCCAATTACTTGGCCTGGTGACACTGATCCTAGCAGCATATTACCATGGGGCTCCGCTCAGTCCTGTTCTTTTTTACTCTAAAATCTCCACTTCCTACTGGAAGGCTAGCTAATTAAGGCCTAAGAATCAGCCAGGCCAGAAGAGCCAGTGTGGCGTAGTGGTGAGAGTGTTGGACTGGGACTCGGGAGATCCGGGTTCTAGTCCCCGCTCAGCCATGAAACTCACTGGGTGACTTTGGGCCAGTCACTGACTCTCAGCCTAACCTACCTCACAGGGTTGTTGTGAGGATAAAATGGAGAGGAGGATGATTATGTAAGCCACCTTGGGTTCCTTGCAGGAAAAAAAGGCGGGGTATAAATATAATAAATAAATAAATAAATAAGAGCTATCATTTACACTTGCTGACCTGTAATCTAAATAAATAAACAGAAACATCCCCCTGGTATGTAAGGAATGCGGACTCCAGAAGTTGCAAATCTCTCTCTGATGGCTGCGTGATTGATTCTAATTAGATTGATCCTAATCAAGCAACACAAGGTTGATTCTGAATTGCCAATCCAGAGTGGAGGAAATGCTCCATTCACAAAGTGGTACTAGTACCCTAGATATATATATATTTTTGAGCCCCTTCGTTTTGGGTATAACCCCCAATCAACTAAGGGTTTAAGAAAGGTTTCCTTTCCAGGAAGTTTGCTGAGCTGGAGTTGGGTTTTCGTTGCTCAGCTTCTACCTGCAGTTAGCTCTGCTCCCCTTCCCTCCTAATCTCTCAGCATACCTCTCTTCCCTGCATTTGAGTTTGCTGTTTTGTGAAGGGTTCAGTTAGAGCTTCCAGGGAATGCCCAGTTTATGCCTCTCCCTCCCCTGCCCATTCCAAGCTTCCCAGCAAAAAGTCTAAAGAATGTGCAAACGGTAAAGGGACATGCAAGGGCATCACTAACCCCAGTTCTCCATTGCAGAAGGACAGCCCTTGAACCTGGAACAGCATTCCAAACCTCTCTTCTTTATTTTCCTCTTCTGCTGGAATTCAATCGATAAATATTAGCACTTTTAAGCACTCGCTCACTCATTCTCTAATTGTTCTCTATGACCTTTCCACTTTACCCAACATGCTACCCCAACCATGCGCCATGACATCTCGAGTTCCCAATTATGTTCAGTCCTCCAACTCCATCTGCCAATTTCCCTAGTCCTCACCCCCCCATTGTCAGTTGGTTGCACAAATTACACTTCTGTGACAGGATGAATATGTGTCTGGGGACACATAGTAATAAGTGACAGCAGCGGTAAAGCAGAGAACCTGTGCTAGAAGCCTCCCTTTCTGCCTAGCGCTGCTTTAATTGTCACCAGCTGCTATTGCTCCTCATCCTCTTTCTCATCATCGCTACCACTTGCAGAGAGCCAGTGAGCCAAGTTGGCAGTGGCATCTCCTCCTCCTCGCCACCACCACCATTCCCTGGGCCAGAGCGAGAGGCAGGTGAATAAGCAGGTTGCAGCGCTGAAAGGAGGAGGAGCAAGTCCAGGGGGCTCCTGTCAGTGGGCCCCTGCTGGGGTGTGGGTCCGACCATGCTACTCTTGATGCCAGCTCTGCAGGTCTCCTCCAAAGTAAGGCCTACTACTGATTTCAGTGGGGCTTGTTGAAATGCACCCCTTATTATATAGTTGCAAAATGCAGCTCAACTATAGAGAAAGGAAGCTTTACATGAGCACATAACACTGGCACTCTTTGGCTGCTTGGTGTTCCCATCATGCATGGTAGCATGCTATAATAATTTTCTGTGTCAGAACAGTCATATTTTGTGCCAATGGGGCTTGCCCTAAAGGTGTGTACAATATGGCATTAACTTCCATTCACAGAAAGTTCTGAACCCAAGGAACATTGCATGGAGAAGGTCCCAGGTTTGATCTCTGGCATCTCCAGGCAGGGCTGGAAAAATTATTGCCTGGAACCCTGGAGAGTCAGCGTCAGCAGCAGTGGGCTACGTGGATCAAGCAAGTATGAGTGGGTTTGGGTTCTGCATGGGCCCAGTGCATTCAGGGAGCACACGGAGTAGCTCTACGCGGGTACTAACATATGTGCATAAAGCTCCTCCATGTAAGGCCTGATTGGCTTCACAAGAATACACAGCCAGCAGGGGATATGGCCGATAGTCATGTCATGGGGGGGGCAGGGCTATCCAAAACAGCCCCTTGTGACTACCTCACATGCGCTTTAAACGTATGAGTCAGTTTATCTGATATCATGGATAAATGAAGAAATGAAGCAAATGCGAAACAATACATTTGGGACTGATGTAAAATCTTTCCAGTCAGGTTACAATCCCAATAAACATAATAAAGACAAATGCAGACAAGGGCTTCCAATGCATCAAATATCCTGAATAAATAAGTAAGAAAGATATTGGTGAGGGGTTTTCTTTGGAAATACGTTGTTATTAAGCCCTAGCGGAATCCAATCCCTCACAATTTTTCATGAGTTGATGTTCTTGGGTAATTGATGAGTGAACTTCTGCAGTGTTTAAAGCACCACAATCATCCTTCTGACATATCTTTCGGTTAATTTATGGCATCTTGCCATTCCTTATCAAACCTTTTTGTATTCCAGGCTGTATTTAATGGTCTCCTTTAATTGAGAATGCTTCTGTTCCTCTGTTATTATTTGTTTTGTTATGCTAATTGGCCAAACATTTCTTTAAAAGACAGACAAGAATGATTTACTCAATTATCAATTTGATCAGCTACCTGATAAAACCTAGTATTTGTCTTAAATTTGTAGGTGACCTTTCCAATTCTTGAAATAATGAAAACGAAATGACGTATGAGGATGAATCTTGAGGAATTACATTTTTTGGACATATATACCTGACACAATGAAGTTGTATAATGCATCAATTTTGCCCTTGTTACTGTTGTGTTACTGTCAAGTGTATCTGCTTGAAAAAAGCCTATCTTGCACGCTTCCATTTAACCTAACTGAAAAATTAGATTTCACTGTCTAAATATCAAAGTTCTAGTCTACTCATATTTGAGTAGTGTGTGTTGGTTCATGTATGCATTTCATGATCTCTTGAAGCACAACATACATATAAAGTATAAAAGAAGAATAATGAGTTTTAAATTAGGTTTCTAACAAATGTTTAAATTGTATCATTGCGGGAGCAAATTAGCCTTTGGACAAATATAAAGATGCTGAGCTTTGCATTTTACCATTTCAAAATTCTTCTTTAATTGTTTCCCCTAAAGATTAAGTAATCCAATAAAGGCAGTTTGATATATCGTCAACTATAAGGCAAATAATTATTTTTAACCTACATTAAAAACAACAAGACATGACTGCTGTGGAGAAAATTAAAATGTGTTAACCAAAGATGGGATTTTTTTTAGAAGTGCTTAAAGGAACTGGGTGATAAATTTCTTGAGGTGCTTTTCTGAGATCTACTGTTGGAAAGGTCAGAGTTGGATTCCTTTAAGTAAGCAAATTTTCAGATTTTAATACCTGAAGAAAAAGCACCCAAAAAGTACAATGCAGAGAAAACAGAACACTGTTTTCCCTGCTGAATAAACGATAAGCAGAAGGGGGCATGCCTGCACTGCCTTCACCTCCCAGAAGGTATCACAGTGTGAAAGCCAATTGCAGCTTGCCAAAGCCCACGTTTACTTCACCTTGTAGCAATCTGTTGTCAGTTCCTTCCTTCTCATGCAGGTTGCTTGGAGGAAGAACAGGCTCCTGGATGCATCAAGGAGAGGCATGGGAAAGCCTCACCTTGGCATGGTATGTTGCAGCATGGCCATTCCATTAGACGTGGCATGGCTAAGACTAGGGGATTGTTCCATTCCAGTGCCTTTCTGCAGTCCATCTGATGTTGGTCTGTGTGCATGGAATATGGCATCTGCAAGCTTCAGGTGTTTTACAACAACAGATACACCTTAAGCCAATGGAAATGTGAAGCACACACCACTTCAGAATGTATTAAAGAATCCTCGGACATCTCTACTGGCATCTTACCCATTTGAAATTTGCCTGTTGTGATAGCTTGGCTGAATGAATGGTTAATATTGGATTTACTAAACCTCTCCTACAAGAGTCTGTCAAATACTGAATGCTACTACGTGTCAGCTCTCACATCTTACCAGGTATAGGTATTTCCATCACTGCTACACACACATGAGATACTGTCAGACGCTGATTACTGCTGTACGTCAGCTAGCAGATGGTCACTTGCTGACTGACTCCAATTGCTCAGTGCGGTACAGCACATGCTTTGCAAGCAGAAGATCCACCTGCCGACACTCGCCTCCACTTAGATAATCTCAGGTTGCAGGCCTGCGAATGATCTATTTCTGAAAACTTTAAAGAGCCACTGCTAGTTGGAGTAGGAACTGGGGTCGCTAGAAAATGGACTGATTCAGGACAGCTTTGCATGCACATCTGCTACATGTCAAATGCTGACTACTACTGCATCAGATGTCCAATATTGTCAAAAATGTTGCAAAATTTTTGCGAGCTAAACATTTGCCATAAACATTTGCAGAAGGACATGTGTGTGCAAATTTCAGCTCAGCTATAAATGCCCCTATAGCTAAGGTATAAAGGAAAAGTATAAACTTCGTATTCCCGTTTTTAAAAAATGTTCTAGCAAACTTTGTCTTAAGGACATGTTTATCCTCACAAAGTGGGGGGAAACTAGAGTCATCACTGAAAGGTTGCCTGTTGCATTTTACACATCTGTAGGGAAAAGGGACCTTATTGTGACTGGGAAGCAGGCTTTTTATGTTGAAAATATTTGGAGAGAGAGTGCTGAAGCTATTTGGATTCCTTCCCCACCATGTAAACAATTTTTAGAAAATCAGTATTAGACCACAGTGAAAAGAGCTGCTTTTAAAGGGGGAATCTATTAAAAATACAGGCATTGTAAAGCTCAGCCATTTTATTTTATGGGGAGAAAGATGCATTAATGATAAAATCCACTTGTCTGCAGCTACATGGTACAAACAGCAATTCATCAGCATCCCAGACTGAAAAATGTAAGAAACCTGACCTTTTATTGAAGTTGGCAAAAATAACAGAGACTGTGCTTCTGCACCAGCTTTACATGTAAGGGATATTATGTTAGTTATACCATATTTAAGATGGAGCAAACATCAATCCCTTACTTGGTTCCTATTTCTAATGCAGGTTATAATTTTCACAATATCTTGCTTTGAAAGAAGATCAAAATGTACATTTGGGATGAAAGGAGCTGAAGAATGACCTCTCTCCCCATCTGCCTGTGTCTCCTTTGTGATCTATATCAGAGGTCTTTTTTTCTGGTTCCCACCATCTGAGGTGTGGTAGGTGGCTACGGGAGAGAGGGCCCCAGCCTTGGAATGCTCTCTCCAGGCTCACCTAGCACCCATTCTGATGTCTTTCTGGCACAAGGTGAAGACCATTTTATTTGGCCAAGTTTTGTAGCTTTATAATGTTTTAGGGTGCAATCCTATGCATGTTTAGACAGAAAAAAAGTCCTACAACTCTCAGCATTCTCCTGGTTGGGGATCCTACAACAACTCTCAGCATGCCCCAGTCAGCCATGCTGGCTAGACATGTATAGGATTGCATCCTTAGGGTGCAATCCTATGCATGTTTAGATATTAAAAGTCCTACAACAACTCCAAGCATTCCCCAGCCAGCCTACGCTGGCTAAACATGCATAGGATTTCACCCATAATGTTCTATTTTATTTAGATGCTGCTTTTAGGGAGTTGCTGTTTTTAGCTTATTTGAATGTATTTATAATTTTATGGGGTTTAAAATATTTGATTGTAAGCCACCCTGATAATGTATTTGAAGGGTAGTGCATAAATGTAAACAAAGAAATCCTTAGACTACTCTCCCCGCAGCCAGGGGAGACTGGTGACGCCAATTTCGATGTGGCTCCTTTTCCATTGCAGGTTTTATTTGGAGGTTCATAGGAGCTGTCCATGGTGCTCCATGGTGGTGAACCTACTGGGGGGGGGGGAGTTCAGCACCATGGATAGCTCCTATGAAGATCCAAATAAAACCCTGCAAATCTTTAATGGAAAAGGAGCCCCACTGAAATTGGAGTCACCAGCCTCCCTGTGGCGAAGCCAATACCTTCGCTTGAAGAAAAGTTTTCTATGTGGCATATCTTTGATCATTTCTTGTTCATCTTCTACATGATAAGAGAACTATTGCGGAGACGCATGGCTACAATGTGCATGGCTGAAGTGGGGATTCTTCTCTGCCATGTGCTGTTGTGGCCTTCCAGGGATTGGCTAAGAGGTGAGCTCATGTAGATACAAAGTGGCTGTCACTGTGTGGTTAGCTGGGGAAGTGGGGCACAATGTGCAGATGGCATGACACTGATCTGTGTCACAACCCAAAGATAGTATTTGTTTGCACTGTTCACTGAAGGCCAGTGCTTCATCTCTGTAAATGTCATGCATCATGACACGGTTTCAAACAAATTTATTACTAGTGAATGGACTCGGCTTCGCACGGGTCAGAATAGTTTATTTAGGGTTGTATCCAGGATCTGTCTTCTATGGAGAGAATGGTTCTGCTCATGGAATGTGCCTCCACCTGATTTTGGGGGATTCCCCTTTCCTCAACACCACAGCTCACCCCATTCAGCAGGGCACCTGACCCTCTGACTGGGTTCAAACAATACAATAACGCACACCTAAGGGTCGAGTGTGGTTTCTTGTTGAAGCATGGGTGGTGGTTGAAAGGTGCGTTATCAAGTTGTCTGAACCCACCCGAGATAACAACCATGGTGAACAACCCACAGTTCACAACCCAACAACAAACTATGGGATCTCTTCATGGGTGTTGTGGTTAACAAGCCATGGCATGTTAGCACAGCTGGGTTCAGACAATGCAATAACCCATGTTTCAACAGCAACTCACGCACTCAACCCATACTAAACCCTTGAGTGTGGGTTATCATGCTGTCTGAACCCATCCTCAGTCTCAGTGTAACATTTTCAGGGGGCTAATTGGGGCTGCTGTGGGGAGGAGGGGGCAGGGAAGCCTGCTTCCGCCAGTCCAGTCTCACATGCCTATATCTGGATCCAACCCATGATTAAGCATATTATTAATTGACAGTGAAATCCTATACATGTTTACTTAGAAGTAAGGCCCATTGCATTCAATAGGTCTTACTGCCAGATAAGTTGGTACAGGATTGCAGCTGAGAAAATTAGAATGGCTTACTTTAATTTTTGTTCTGTTAAATTTTAATTATAAATTGTTTTATGAATGGAATACAGTGCAATATATTTTATGTATAAATTACAATGAAACAAGCTTGACATTTTTTTGGGGGGAAAGGCTCTTTTTAAACACACATGCAAGCATGGAATCAACTACATTTATAATGTGTTTTTCCATATATAGAAATGTTATGTTCCCCAGACACAGCCAGTTTTTTTAAAGTTCAAAAGCATCTGCAATCTTTTTATACACCTGATTGTTGCATTTCTTTCTAAGACTTTTTCCATGCCCAATTTCCGTTCACTCTCAATTTTCTTCCCATTATGTGTGAGAGCCACTGAGCACATGGATATTGATTCTATACTGAGAAACACATAACAGCAGATGAATTTTGCCCCATTTCCTTGTGTTCCTTACAGCTGAGACAGAACGTGAATATTTATTCCTTTGGCAAAAATGAGACAATCAAATAAAGTTTTCTTGTTTTCAGAAACTTTCAGAACAGAGCTATCAAAACCTACAAAATATATTGGTACAATGACTGAACATGCCTACGTTTTCATACAAGTTTTGAGAAATTGACCTTACTAGGAAAAAGGCCATTCTGTCTTCTGCAGCTAACCTTTCATAGAGGGACAGGGATTGGTTGGAGAGAGGAAAAGAGACATGCCGGTGTGCTTCACAATGGTGAGCCTTCAGGCCTTATATCACCTAAACTTTCATGAAATCTGATGTCTGTTCCAGTCTCATGAGATGTGAGTGAAAAGCAGCCTAGGTTTGCTAGATCAGTGAAACCTACTTACTTGGGCAAAGGAGCACAGTAGGTTTTCATTGGTCACTCTTTCTTGGAGCCAACAAGGGATTTAATCATCATCATCATCATCATCATCATCATCATCATCATCATCCTGATTAGTGATGGGGCTGGCATGTCTTTTCTTTTTCCTTTTCTTTCCTGGGTTATTCTTTCTCTTGGGTGGGCTTCGTGATTTCTTGCTTGGTTAGTTTTGATGAATTGGTTGTTTTCTTCTTTTGTCAGAACTTTGCAGAAGGACCAGTGTGGACAATGGAAAACCATAGCACCAGGGAGAACATGGCAAGGTGCCAAAGTCCATCCATCTCAGTAACACGAGGGGCAGAAGGACACCCAGAAGACTGGAATAGATCATGGGTGGGTGGGACTACTGTCTGTGTTAGAATGAAGGGATCGTACAATTAACAGGGGTGCAGGTGACTCCAAGGGGGAACCTACCTCACCTCAGACCTACCTCTGCCCTCAAGGGGAACACATTAATTTATCAAGTTGAGTCTGAAAGTGAGCTGAGTTGTGTATGACAGAGATATTGGCTAACATCTATGACAGTCTCCCTGGACATCCCAACAGGAAGGGTTATCACCATCCTTTCATAATGGGCATAACATTAGGCATGTCCCCTTAATAAAGTTCTGACCTTTTCAATAGCAGCTCTTGGTGTCTATCTCTTTATTTCCATTCCCCTGCAACCACAGTTTTCTATAACTATAAAGCAATTTTACTTGGCTTCTTGCTAATCAAATGAGTACTTATTAATGTCAACTCTCAGTATACTGATGCTGAAGGCTAGACAGAAAAGCAATTTTTTTTCCCACCAGCCTTTCACAGTATAATTTATATCATGTCAAATGTTGATAAACAAGTAGAAGCATTTTTCCCACTGTTACGTTCATATTTCTGAAGTAACAAGACAGTATTTAGTCTTCATGGAATATGAAAAGCTGGATAAATTATAGGAATTCTAAGTTTAGCGCAATAAAAATGTGGAGTTTTCAAAAACTCATTTTGATTATAATCCTCAGGCTACTTGTTTTATATAGGTTGTTTGCCCTAGGTTTGATCCTTAGGTTACTTTCTGTGGAATAATCCAATTAACATCAGTTCGATACTCTGAAGAAAGATGGGCAGAGAAATCCTATAGTCCTGTTACATACACCATAGTAACTAATGCTGTTGGAATGTCCACATATTGTAGCCAAGATCGTATAAGCAAAGTTAGCAGCAAACCAATACCACTTTAAACTACAGAGAACATAGAACCATGGACAAGCATTGCTACGGAAGCCATGGCAACATCACCAATCATGGTGCAGCATGCCACCAATGCGCTCACATCAGTCATTCATGGCAGTGAACCAATCCATGTCCAGCAATATTTATGCCACATTACGCCAGTCCTCTATGAACTACATTGGTTATCAGTTGAAGTCCAGGCCCGATTCAAAGTGCTAACATTGACATTTAAAGCCCTAAATGGTTTGGGGCCAGGTTATCTGAAGGAACGCCTCGTCCCATACGTGCCTACCCGAACCCTGAGATCCTCTTTGGAGCTCCTTCTCAGAGAGCCCCCTCCAAAAGAGGCTAGGAGGGTGGCTACTAGGGGAAGGACCTTCTCAGTTGTGGCACCCCATCTCTGGAATCAACTCCTCAAGGAGGTGCGCCTGGCACCTACTCTTTATTCCTTCAGGCGCCAGGTGAAGACCTTTTTATTTACCCAAATTTTAATGGATAGATTTTTATTCCCATTTTTATTATCACTGCTGTACCTCTGGTCTGATTCATCTGACTGCTTTGTTTTATTGTATTTCTATTTTAATGATATTTTTGGTTTTAAGATTGTTTTTATCCTGTTTTTCTTGTAAACCGCCCAGGGAGCCTTTTGGCTGATGGGTGGTAAATAAATATATTAAATAAATAAATAAATAAATAAATAATTTATTCATTCATTCATTCATTATTGCATTTATATTCAGCCCTTTCCCCTCTTGCAAGGAATCCAAGGTGGCTTACATGGTCCTCCTCCTCTCTGTTTTATCCTCACAACAACCCTGTGAAGTAAGTTAGTCTGAGAGTCAGTGACTGGCCCAAAGTCAGCCAGTGGGCTTCCTGGCTGAGTGGGGACTAGAAGCTGGATCTCCTGAGTCCCAGTCCAGTATTATAACCACTATACTACACTGGTAAAACACCTCTATGAAGTTCCACTACCACACCACACAGACAAGGCATGACTGAGCAGACACAATCACACCACAGCACCCTTCCCAGGGCAAACCACTGTGGTGCAACCAGCATGAGCAGAATAAGAGACGCACGCCAGGATTCCTGCAGGAAGATTATGGTTCAGATCCCTTATACCACAAGCACACACCACCTACAAGCCACAACTCTCCCCGTTTTTCTTTACAGGAAAATACTCAGGAAAGTAAGGACAGACATTCCTAATTTTCAATGGAAGTTTACCACCGATTTATATAAAGGAATTGTATCATCACTGTTTTATTTTCAATCCTTTTCCTAATAATCCTTAACATAGAATTTACATGTTTCACAGTCACTGAACACTGAGTTAACACTTTAAGGAGGTAAGCATATAATATAATAAATAAAAATAAGCACCACAACCACAATATCATTCCCCCTAGGTATTTGCAGACAGTTTAGACTCCATCAATATATATAGAAATTTTATGCTTACTTATATTGCAGCTCATTTGCCATTTTCTTTTATTTCTTGTCCATTCCTCCAGAGACTTCGTGGTCTGCTTAGATTTTCACCATCCTGAATAATTTGATATGAACATGTGCCTCGATCAGGGGTGCAGAACCTCTTTCAGCCCAAGGTCTGAATTCGATTTTGGAGAAGCTTTCCTGGCTGCATTCTATTGGTGGGTGTGCCTGAAGGCAAAAGGGGGCATGGTCAAAGCCAAAAGAAGTCAGGACCCAGAATACCAAAAATGCAAGCATATTTTAGCTTAAAGCTCTTACTGCCAATAATTAAGCCTTAGGAGAGGCTTCACAAAAGCTGGGAAGCCACCAAACAATCGATGATTGGGGGAAAGGAGATGGAGCATGGCCCTATCGGGAACCCTGGAGGGCCAAACTGGGACCCCAAGAGGGCCGGATTTGGTGCCAGGGCTAAGGCTCCCCAGCCCTGAGAACAATATTCTAGGAAGACATGCAGGTTGAACATGCAGTTTGAAGCATGCTCTGTGTCTTTCTTTGGGTATGTGTTCACTGAGAAGAAGAAGAAATATTGTAATCTCTCTCTATTGGCAAGTCCTGCCATTGGCAACATTTTTTTTTAATTTCTGGAGGCCTCTCAGCCACGTTTTGCCTTGATGAAATTCAGTTTAATGTCTTGTATATATTTTGGTAAGTGATTTAGCTAACTCTCCCTGCGGTGTCTAAATAGTTGCACTGTAGTGTCTGGATTCTTCCAGTGGGATCAATCAGGTTATGCTAATGGCACCAAGATAATTTCAAAGTGGCATAATGAGAAACTTATTAACTTAGGGGGAAATACTAGGTTATATATTTACCACTAGGAGGTTTTGTTATTGTCATTCTTTTAAACAGATATTCTACCAGCATGGGAGGAACCATACAGCTAAAAACAAGAGAGAAAGAAAAACATAGAACCAGTAGGAAGCGTTATTCTCCCACCACCAGAGCAGGTAACTGTTAGGCCATATGGAAAGACTTTATCATAGAAAGAAATAATAAAAGGGGAAGCTACAATAACTCTTAAATGATTGCTGGTTACCAAACTGGTCACAGATTCAAGCAATTTTTGGCTTAAATCAGGAGCAGATAGAAGCTTAAGAAGGGCCAGAAACATGTAGAGTGAGACGTGAAAGTCATATTATTTATTTTTTAAATATAGGATATCCTTGTGTAGGTACGTGAGGTGTCTAAAGGGGAGAGAGGGGGAGAGAAGAACATAGTGCAAGAGAGTGTATTTTTTATAAAATACATCCTTGCATAAAAACACACACAAAGTGACCTCCTACTTCCTTGCCCCCCCCTCACCTCTGCTCCGGATGAATATCCACAGCAGCAGAGGTCAGCACACTACCTTTGAGGTAGCCAGTAGGTAGTTCTGAGCAGTAGAAGTAAGGCCTTGTCAGGATCAGGTATGGCTAGTGTGGCGGAGTGACAGGCAGAAGCCCGGGGAGGGGCCAACCTGAACATTCCAGAGGCTCTGATTGGTTGAAGTAGAGAGCATAGAACCCCAGGGAGTTGGCAGTTAAAGGGAGTTGGTTGTCAGTTGGGGGAGAGAGTGGGTTGGAGTGAAAGAGGGAGTGGGAGGTTAATAGAGTAGGTAGGAAGAGGTGGTACTGAAGAAAAGAGTTCAGACAGGAAATTTAGTACTAAGTTGTGAGAAAGCAAACGTGAAGGTGTATAGAACAATTCACAGGAGTCTCCACTTAGGGAGTGAAGGACCTTCTGTCTGAGGAAGAAGGTGAAGCTCTGGACTAGTGAGAGGGACAGTTAAGTTCCCTGGTCTGATACTGTAACTTTCAAGTAACCAAGCCAAGTTGATACAAAGAGCACTGTATAACATCTGCCTGCCTTTAACCTGAATCTAAGCAAAGAACAAGTTTGAATGTAACTGTTGAAAATCCAAGTTATCTGTGCCTGAGTTGAATATCAGTTTAGAGACTTTGTTAGAACAATAAATCAACCTTTTTATTCAAAGTTCTAATTCTCCAGAGTCTGACTGGTGACAGGAAAGTTAGAAGTGAATTAACGGAGGGGCACCCTCCTTCAAGTAATCAAATAAAACAAACTGCTCTTAATAAAGAGAAACAAACGTGGGTGAACAGCTACATATAAGCCCCAAGACATATAATCAGCTAACGCAACTTAAGAAGACCGCTTAAAGTCTGAAGCAGGGGTCCTCAAACTTTTAAAACAGGGGGCCAGTTCATTGTCCCTCAGACTGTTGGGGGGCCGGACTATAGTTTGAAAAAAATATGAACGAATGGATCAAGTAAAAAAAAAGGACCCGGGTCCTTTTTTTTTACTTGATTAAATGGAAAGTTATTATAAATTAATAATAAATTAATTAAAAATTAATTTGCTGTCTAAAATTGAAATACATTAAATTTTAAAAAGGTATAGAAAGGCTTGATTTGCACACTGCACATATCTTATTTGTAGTGCAAAAAAAACAGGAAAAAACAATACAATTTTTAGTATGAGTGATGAGCAGTATTTACCAGCCACAGAGCTGGTGGTCCACATCCTGCAACTTTGTTCCACTGTTCCACATAAATGTGCATAAGATTGCAGCCTTACAGCCTCATCTTATGCATGTCTACTTGGAAGTAAGTTTCACTGAATTCAAGGAGACTTTCTCCCCAGGTAAGTTTATAAAGGATCACAGCCCTAAAAGTACAAACCCATTCCCTGGGGTAGTTCAGGAAGACCTGGTACCCAGAGAACATAGTGAGAGCCAGTGTGGCATAGTGGTTAGTTAGAGTGTTTGACTGGGACTTGGGAGATCCGGGTTCTAGTCCCTACTCAGCCATGAAGCTCACTGGCTGACTTTGGGCCAGTCACTGACTCTCAGTTTAACCTATCTCACAGGGTTATTGTGAGGATATTTATTTATTTATTTATTTTATTTATTTATTATATTTATACCCCACCTTTTTTTCTTGCAAGGAACCCAAGGTGGCTTACATAATCATCCTCCTCCTCTCCATTTTATCCTCACAACAACCCTGTGATGTAGGTTAGGCTGAGAGTTAGTGACTGGCCCAAAGTCACCCAGTGAGTTTCATGGCTGAGTAGGGACTAGAACCCGGATCTCCTGAGTCCCAGTCCAACACTCTCACCACTACGCCACACTGGCTCTCACAACAACACACCAGGTATCAAAGTCAGCTGGGCTCCAATGTGTGTGTGTGTGTGTGGGGGGGAAGCACAGAGTTACAATGGGAAGTGTGCGTGCTTTTTCAAACAGGCAAGTAGCACCCTATTTGTTCTGGAATGTGTGAAATATAGTTCTGGCAAGAATCCCCAACATTTCCATGAGCACAATCCACCAGGGAACAACTCCTACCCCCCTGCCCTGTTGAACTGCACAGAGGCTGAGCAAGAGCCATGGGGGCAGAAAAATCAGTATTCGGTATATACCTAATTGTGCTCTTGTAATACTTATGCGTGCACAAATGGAGAGGAGGAAGATTATGTGTAAGCCACCTACATAATGGTGGGGGAGATGCGGTGGGGAAGACGCGGCTGAGCGCACGTTAGCGCGCAGCCAGCGTCTCCTCCGGTGGGAGGAGCGGGACGAAGCCTCGTCCAGCAGCTGCAGCGGGATGAAGCCTGTGCAGGGCTCCCTGGCGGGCCACCCCTGCCATGCACCGCCGCCCGCCCGTCCGCTCACCCGCCCACACCTTCCAGGCACCTTTCTGCTCCTCCGAAGGTGCTTCGCCTCACCCTCTTTGCAGCAGCAGCAGCCCTTGCCTTGAGAACCAGCTGGACGAGGAGGGGGTCTTCCCCCCCTTCCTGTTCCGCGCAGCCTCCCGCCCAACCCCATGCTCACTTTTGCGAGGCTCTCGTTCCGGTGGAGGAGGCGTGGCTGAGCTGGTGGCGGCGGTGCGCGCACGGCGGCGGTGTGTGAGCCGCCCGGAGCCCTGCAGGGCGTGTGTCAGCGCCGCAGCCAGCGTCTCCTCCGGTGGAGGCGGCGCGGCAGAGCCAGCGGTGGTGGGGTGTGAGCCGCACGGAGCCTAGATCGGCCGCCGGGCCGGATGGAAGAACACAGCGGGCTGGATGTGTCCCACAGGCCGTAGTTTGAAGACCCCTGGTCTGAAGTGACCAATACAAGGTGGCACTTGGTGAGAGTGAAGTACACATTGACGGTGTGGGCTTTGGAGGAGGGGTCCGGTCTGCTACAGCTAGTTCAAGCAGTCAGGTTTCAGAGTCCTGGAAGAGCTGCCTCTTCATCCAATGAGGCCAGAGGGGGAGAGTGGCACGGTCTCTGGAAGGCAACAGTGAGATTCCAATCACAGCAACTAAACATCAGAAGGGCAAAAACAAGCAGAGAATCCACAGAAGGCAGGAGGTCCATCTTTCAATGGACACAATTGTGCTGCTCCATCTGGGATTCCATCATTTGCACTTAGCATCAGCGCAGGCATGGGGCAGGCAACTGGAACAGGAGCAGTCTGAGCACCACAGGTGGCAGCCCAGGACTTGGACTGAGCTCAAGACCACAGAAAGCAGCCCTGCAGCTAGAGTGCTGACAACTTATCCCACCACTGGCTTAGAGCAACTGACAGGGTTTTCTAGCCAGGCCAGGAGAGCCCTTCTGGGAGCATCACCTCCTCAAGTGCTGCATCTGGTTTTCTTAAAGGGCCCGTGTCTTTTCCCATGGGCACTGGGTGGTGGGGGTCTGGGCAGTGAGGAGCTGGTGGGGGGATGCTCCCCAGAGCCTCCCTGCTCACTGGAGGAGTCTGAGGTCCACCTCATGGGGATTGAGAGGGCAGGGTGTGGAATCCAAGGTGGAGGGCCGCAGTGCCCCACCTGTGAAGCTCTTGTGACTGGTTCTGACTCTTCCTCAGTGTTGCTGCCATTAGAAACCTCAGTCTCAGATGGCTCTTGGTCCTTGGCAAGGGAAAGACCTTAGGTAGGCAGGGTCTTCCTTAGTGAGACAAGCTGCTCAAGATCACACGATAAGGCTTGGACTTATATCACTTGGTGAAACCAGCATGGTGGTCCTTGGATCAGCCGACTGAATGCTACATCAGCTTGTATTTCAGCCTAGATGGAGGAACGTAGTTCAGTATGCAAGACTTCTAGCAGACACATGACTCTGATGGAGCAGGAAGTAAGTTGCCAGAGCCTGACTGCTAGGATTGTGAATTTGGGACAGGCCTGAAAGCCACTCACTTTGGTAAGCAAAAAGAGCTTAGGTTTTGTTTGATGGACCTCTTGTGACTTACAAAATGTTTCAGATGGAGATCGAAGTACTAGGGACATTTTGTGCCCTATAGTGAAGGAATTATATTTTATAGTCCACAATCCTCCACCACCACCACCACCACCACCACCACCCTCAAATGTCCACAAATCATGGCTCATGCCATTCAGAAACAGGCCTCAGAAATGTCCCCTACCCCCGCAATGATCCCCTACCTATAGGTATTCATCTGGGTGATGGGACTCTCCAATGTTCCACAGAAAAGTTGCTTAGGGAACAATCCCATGCATGTCGTAGGACTTTTTTTCTGTATAAACATGCATAGGATTGTGCCCTTAAATCTCTTATCTAAATCCTTATCAGCTTCAAGCAGCATCAAGCTCTAGTTTAATTGTAGCTGAACTGCAAGGCTGGCTGTAGACCTGAGCTTCCACTGTGTGGTTTTTACTTTATACTTTGTGTTTCCTCACTTACTTACTTGATAATTGATTCCCAACAGTTTCCTCCAATTTCTGTTTAACTATCCTTTATCTTCTCAACTTACAGCACTGTTCTTTGCTATAGCCCCCTCCATGAAAAGGCTCCCCTGTTTCAGCAAGCTTTGGGGGTATGTGCAAATAAGCTCCTGAACATGGAGGAGAAGTATGGTCTTAGGTTGGCAGTCATAACAATTACAGCAGTGAAACCTTAAACGTTATGTGTTACTGAAACAAAACAAAAAACTGCAACAGAAAAGTTCTATTAAAGGCCAGATATGGAATGCAGACAATGACCTTATCGAACATGTGGAGGCAGGCATTATCAAATTCATTATGTGTTCCCCAAATTGCACTGTGAGTCCAATCTCCATTATTTTTTGTATTCATTCAGCACTTTTTATTTGGATCTGCTGCTTAAATGAATCAGGATGAGCATCAGTTAGTTTTTGGATGTGTGAATTATTTCATTAGCTAAAGCTTTCCCTGGGCTTGTGCAGGCAGAGAAAGGATGACATTATCACCCCCACACACCCAACTGAATAATCTGATTTTTCGGAATATTGCCTCAGCTTTGAGTTGTACCAGATGGGATTCAGGTCCATTCTAATTATATTCTTCATTTCTATTATTTCTGTGGGACTGTTCACATGTATATTATTTCTCTTTTCTCAGTGCTCATATGGAGGACTTTCTAGAAAGTGACTAGGGGTAGATGAATCTATTTCCGGTCTGTAGTAGGATGGGATCCAATTAAGTCCTTCCACGGACAGAACTGCTTCCATCAGCGCAACTAGGAGGCAGGGAATTTTACCGTCCCCCTGCAGCTCCCTCTGCTCCCTGAAAATCTACTCTGGAGAGTTGGGAGACCTTTCAGGGTTTTTTTTTTGGGGGGGGGGGCGGAATGCAAGGGGCATGTAAAAAACTGCCCATGGTGGCAGAAGCATATCTAGTACCTGCCTAGAAGCATAGTCTGCCATGCTAAGCGAACCCTGGCCCTGGTAGTACATAGAAGTATAATTTGCACATAGAAGCCTCCAGGCTCAAATGCTGACATCTCTAGTTGAAAAAATGATCTCAGCCAACATGGGTAAGAAAGGCCTTTGCCTGACACTTTGAGGAAAGACTGCCAATCATAATATATCATATTAAGCTAGATAAACAAATGGCTTGATTCCAGATAAGGCAGCAACTTATGTACCTTTTCTTTTGTTTGCCCAAGCAGATCTAGAATGTTCACAGCTTATTTAGTTGGGGGGGGGAAATGGACAGAATCCAACGGGATGCTTCCAATTCCATTGCAGAAGTGGCCCCCACAGCTGGCACAGCAGTGATTTAGTGCTTCCAAGGCAACCCAAAACAAGCAGAAATGCTCGTTCCTGGAAGGAGGCAGGTCGGCGGAGCTCACAAAAGGGAGCTCTGCTGTCCTGCCTCCTTCCAGAAATGAGCATTTCCACTTGTTTCAGGAATTCCCTAAGAAACATTAAATCTCCCTGGTGCAAGCGGTGGGTCCCCCTTGCACATGGAATTAGCGGGACCTACCACTTGCAGAAAGGAATTGGGGGGGGAAGGAATCAGTGGGGGCATAAGCACCCCATTGGATTCTGTCCAAAGGAAGCTTTCTTATACTAGCTCAAACATTGGATCTATCTAGCCCAATCTTGGCTACTCGACTGACAGTGGGCCTGTTTGCACAATCACCGCTTGTTGTTCAAACCCTAAGACAGCCCATGGGTTCTGGGTGGATTGTTAACAATGGCAACAAGCCACCCTTGCCAGGTTTGCATGAGATGGCAAGCCATGCCGGCAAGGGTAATTATGCAATTCCCCCTGGCATGTGACCAGGGGAAATAAGCCACCGTGGCTTATTTCCCCCTCTGTGATCATGCAAACCCAGTCAGTCTTTCTGCAGGATCTCAGGCAGAGGTCTG
Source organism: Shinisaurus crocodilurus (assembly GCA_021292165.1). Taxonomy (NCBI): domain Eukaryota; kingdom Metazoa; phylum Chordata; class Lepidosauria; order Squamata; family Shinisauridae; genus Shinisaurus; species Shinisaurus crocodilurus. The sequence goes on from CM037879.1 coordinate 114,143,803, forward strand.
CTATCTGATCTATAAAAATGGGGTTAGTCCCACTCCAGTTATATGGTTCCACTTTTCTTAATGATATTGAACATGCTCTGGAAAGAAAGGGTCAGAAGACTACTTCAATATGTCAGTTCGTTGGAGATGGTTGTTTCCGTATTCAAAATGTTTAATTAAACATAAGGAACATAGCTCAAATTTAAATTAGAAATGCTTTACGTGGCCACATTTTTCCCCACTTCAAGAGCAAGACTTTGAAATGAAAAGGCATTTTATCTTTGCTTCTATACACAATGGTCGATAATTCTGTAACACGCATATAGCAATCAGTACCTTCCCTCATACAGTTTTTTTTTTTTAAAAAAACAACATTAAAAAAAGCAAAACACAAAAGCAAATTTTCTTCAGTGTAAAGGTAAAAGGTACTGATTGATAGTACTTAAGCTTTTTCCACCTGAACAATGGATGCAGAGTATCACATTTCCAATTTTTCCTGCATTCTTTGTTCAGTCACACCTGCATGCATCTAAACATCCTTAAACAGCAAGGGCAATGGAGTGGAAAGGGTTCTCCAACAGAACAATATGCATGTAAGAAAAGTCAAGATCTCTAGCAAAAGGGCAGAGATTAAATTGTAAGCTCTTGTAGTCTTTACCTAGGAGATCATTTACCTTCAGATGAGTCATTCCTTCACAACCTACTGCAAATAAAACAATCTAATAAAATCACTTCAGTATTAAATAGATTGCTTCCACTCAGAAACTTCAGTCAAAACTGAAGTTGAGTCCATTTCAGCCACATTTGAAAGTAAGGCTGCATAGCCAAAGTGGCTAATGTTCTTTTTAGTACCCAATTATTTTTTCTTTAAAAAAAAAACACACTTCAAAACATTGCTTTTTCTAAGAAAAAAATAACAATTGACTGTTTGCATTCATAATTCTTAACACAAGCAAATATAAAATCACATAGCTTCAGACTAAAAATAAATAAATAAATAAATAAATAAGAACTGTGCTATCTAGACACAGCTGCTGAATTCATGTTGCTGCTATGATCTTCCCTTCCTGAATCTTCCTAAATAATTGACTTCCTGCCTTTACTTGTTGGTTACTGATTTGACCTATGGCTTTTTATCTCTGACAGTAACTTTACATCACCCTATAAATTGCTTCCTGATCTGGATGGATTCCCTCCCTAAGACAACTTAGGGAAGTGAAACTTGATGTCGATCCTGACTTTTAATTTCTATTTCTTTCTCCCTGGCATAGACCTGCAATTCTGCTTACTTAGCCTGACATGCTGCTAACAAGATGATGTGAAGCTATCAGATTAAATCTAAACTTTGCTGGAGTTTGATTTTTCACCATTAACATTGCCTTTTTCAGGGAGGTGAATTTCCTATCGAAAATACAAGCACCCTTGCAAAATTAACTTTTCACAGCAAACAATGCTGTCTAGCTCCACCAGCCTTGGAACAATGATGTGGGAAGGAATGTCACAGTTGACTTTAAAGATCACCCTACAGAGTATTGGTTGATCACTATTGACATGTTGCTCACCCTGAAATAAGGCATGGGAATATGCTGATGTTTTGTGGAAATTTTATCTCTATATTTCCATCAAGTGACCTTAAAAATGTATACTTGCCTTATCTCACTTCCTTAATAGAAGGGTGGCCATGTGTCCTCTTTTACAGAGGACAGTTGTCTGTTTGAAGGTATGCCAGAAGACCATCCTCGATTCGAAAGCATCATCTCTTGGAAGGGGATGTCCAAGTCCAGTTTAAAGGTAAAGAAGCCTACAAATGGAGAGCAGGGCCAGGATGGGCACACCTGTCAGTTTCACTTTCTTCCATATTTGAATTTTTAAAATCTCAAGTTCTTTCTCTCCCAAATATGAAGAACTTTGTGAATGCTGATAAATTCTTATCAAAACAAAACTGAAATGAAATTTTCACTCAGCTACAGAAGCCAAATTCAATAGGTACAGCTATTCCCAGCATGGAGAGGACCATAATGTACCTGTCTGCCATACAGCTCTTAAAGGTAAGGAGCATGCCAGAAAAAAGAGGTGGCAACCCCAATTAGGCACTAACATTGTTAAATACACAAGATTTCAAACCCAGACTTTTAAGAGCAAAGCACTGGGCTTGGATAGAAAAATCTGTCAGTTTGAGTTTCTCCCACATTCATTTCCCCCCCTTTAAATCGCAAGTTCTTTTTGTCACGAATATGCAGGAATTTGTGAATTTTGGTAAATTCTTATCAAAATTGAACTGAAACAAAATTCTCACCATCCCTAGAAAGGTGCTGAAACTGCCCATCAGCAGTTAGCACCTGGATGGCAAACTGAACAGGCAAGCACATAGATGACGTGGTCACTGCCTTCCCCACTATGAAATTGCATTTGTATTTAAATTATATCAATTATCTCTAAATTTGAATTTATATATGTAAATTGAGATATGCAAATTTTATGCAAAGTAGTGTCCACTTTTGGGGTGATTCATAAGTAGCCCCCATAGTAAAATACTTAGTCATGCTTGCCAGTTTGTTCTTTATAAGAAATGGACATTCCCAGTCCTCATATATTAATGGTATTTTGTCTTGCCACATAACACCTGGAACCCTGTCCGGCGGCAGCCAGAGATATGATGTCTATAAAAAGTGACACAAGCAGTGTTTATAATACACATACTGGGACAACCGCTTTATTGTTACCAATGATGCAGTATCTTTGCGCATAGCTTTGCTTGTTTCCTTTATAATCTATCATGCACTCTTTTTCTATAACCTTTTGAAGTAAAACTAAAACAGAGAACATTAGCCAAAGAAATTACATTATATAAAAGATCCTATCAGATGAAAGGCCCACATTTTTAATTTACTTTTGTGTTGACACAGATTCCAATCTGCTATCACTTTCCCTTATCAGGCTGATGAAATAGAATTTGTGCAGTGGATATATAGAAAATTCAGAGAGTGGCTATCTGTCATTGTAAACAAAAATGGCCTATCTGTCATCACTGGAGACTTTATTTACTTTTAGAGGTATTTGCCTGTGCACAGAGTAACAGCCAGAGTGTCCTTGCCTTTTGTTATGAACGCTGCCCTTTTTAGAGATCAGCAAGCTGATACTGGATTGCCCAGCCTGTCTAGCTATCTGTCTGCATTTTCCCAAGCATGCATATCTTATCCTGAATTATAGATGATAGACTAGAAAAAGATGCACCTCTCAGCCCATAACCCAGTTTAAAAAGTCAGCACGTAGTTGTCTATGTTGGTTTTGAGGTCGCCAGAATGAAGTATTAAATCCTATACACATTTCCCTGGGACTAAGTCCCATTGAATTCTATGGGGCTTACTACTGACTAGACATACGTGGGATTGTACTGTAAATCAACTTTTAATCTAGGGAGTTTATTTACTGTTCTGTGGTTTGCTGCCTTCATTTAATTCTGCAAGACACTTAGTTCAGAATGCTCAAGCAATTCAGTCTTTGTGAATTCTAGTACAAACTGACCCAATCCACATCTTTTCGACTAACATCCAGATCAGAATGTAGTTATTGTTCATATTTCATGCTTGTCTGAATTTTGCAATGCAGCTCTTGATTTTAAAAATGTATCAAAATATGTTTTAAATGTATATTTTGAGATAAATGTGTAATTGTGAGAAAATGCATTCTATTTAAAAGCAATTTTATGTGGATTTAAAAGTAAATAAATCACCGATTAAAGTGGATAAGGGATGGAACAGATGTGTGAACAAACATGTGCAAATGTGACACACACAAAAACTGGACTGATCCGCCGCCTATCACTACATTTAAGAAGGCATCCAATATTAGGAACATCATTAAGTTCTCTGGACACAACAGGACAATTCATTTGTTTAAAAGTGTACAATCCAAGCTATCAACCCATTAAGAGAAAATGCTTGGATATTGTTGGATACATGCTGTCTAATGCAAAATAGTGATCTCTGTAGGCTTGGTGCAGTTTGACAATTTCAAAGTGCTTGTCAATGGCTCATTAAGTTGATCATCAGTTATCCATTTCTCTGCAATAAAAGTCCCTCTAGGTTGATATCGGAGAGCAGTTTTCTGCTTCAGAGTTTGAAATTGGCCAGAGAGAGAAAAGACAGTCTGTACATTTTGGATCTGGCTGGCAGAAGAAACCATCTTGGGTTGCTGCTATTGCTTTGGGACTCATTCTGCTTTGGGAACAGCACTGCTGGATTGTGCCTGTGTGCTTTTAGTCACTCGATTTAACCAATGTTACAACAACACCTTATGTCTGTGGGTCAAACGGCACACTATGTGTGTTTTTCAGGGACAAAGAACACATTACTTTAAAGAGACAGCTAGGCATGAGGAAGAAATTCATTCAGTTCGCTTACCCAGTTTCACATGTTTGAACCACTATATGAACTGAAACTCAAGTTATCCTTCGAAATTTGCACTTCTCCAAATTTTGCAGTGGAGTTCTCTAATCAAAAAAGGCATACATAAATACATATATTAGGGGAAATAGCAGCAAAATGCATTATATTAGGAAAAGTACTTGAAAAAAAATTATATTAGTCAAAGAGGCATTAAAATATCTTCAGAGAAATGTGCAAAAAAAAAATGCTTATGAAATTTCATGCAATTAAAAAAAAAAAAAGATCCAAGCTTGAGATGAACTGGAGAAATTCTCAGTGTTAGAGACAAACTGAATTTAAGACTGGAATAATGAAAAACTGAGAGAATAAAGAAATTATCTGTCCTACATATAGCCAGCAGCTAAAGTAAACAAACAAACAAACAAAGAAAGAAACCCATTTCTTCTTTAAAGTGCTTTGGGACTCAGTGCTCTTTTCCCTTAGGTTTGTTTTTCTTTTAATGAAAGGGAACTGCACGTGGTTTTGAGGTTAAGCAGAGGACCAGCAGGTGCACATGATGCTGCTACGTCTTTTTCCTGCCAGCTATTTTTTTTTCAAAATGGCCCCCTCTGGCTGCTTTTCTCCCTGCTTTTGAAAATATTCTAAGACCTCATATTAGGCCTCATCTTGCATATGTCACTGGAATTAAGTTTGCACTGAGTAAAATACATACCATAAGTATACATAGGGCTCCTCATGTTTTGGGTGGCTCAGGTAGCCAAGCCAAAACCTTTGGTTGCCAGCACCCGCCCTCTTCAGTGCCATCTGATGCATATTTACTTGAAAATAAGTCCCAATGTATTCAATGGGCTTACTGCCAGGAGAGTGTGCAGCCCTACACCCTGACCTCATGCTTTGCCTCTCCACAACTAGTGAGCTGAGGCTTTGGGTGCTGGCTGGCTCCAAGTACCTTCACAACTAGCTGCTAAAATGACCATTCCCAACCTTCCTTTCCTGAGCCAGTGGGAAAAGACTCATTCTGGAGGTTTGCTGCCAAGTAACAGCTCCCTGCTTACCCGGAAGCCTCATTTTGTTAGCATGTGAGTGTGGAGATATGGCTGGTACCTGCAGCTATTTTGCTGCAGAATCAGGAAGAATCCGGGTGGTGTAGATTCTTGGGGGTGTGAGATATTGACTTAAGGGGAAAATAGGTGGTGGTTTGTCTTTGGGTAAATTGGTATCTTTGGGAAGGATTATACAGTAATCCCTTGGATTGCAAGTAACTTGGTTTGAGAGCATTTTGCAAGACAAGCAATTTTTAAAATATTTAATTTTTTTTAACTTGATATACAGGCGATGTCTTGCAATACAAGTACTGTAGTACGGCTTAAATTAAAAATCTCTCTACAAATTTTTTTGGGGGGATTTCGTTTTGATATAAGAGTGTTTTGGATTACAAGCACGTTTCCGGAACGAATTATGCTCTCAATCCAAGGCATGACTGTATTAGAAAGATGATTTATGAAGATTAAACAGAATTAGATATGTCCTAGATTGATAGAAGAATTAGAAGAATTGTTTATTGTTAATAATTATTTTCTTTCTTTATTTTTTGAACTTGTGAGGAGGATGAATAAGAAGATGAATGTTTGACAACAGGAAAAAAAAGAAAATTCATTTCTAAACTACAGGGTAGTGTACATAAGGTTGCTTGTATTTTGTTGTGAGTAAAATCGGAAGTCCATTTGAATTTTTGTATAGTTGTGCTTTTGTGATGTTATTGTCATGTTTGTTTATGTTTTATTTTTATTTTTGTTTTTATTTATTTTTTGGAAAATAAAAAATTGTCCCAAAAAAAGGGAAGAATCTGGGTGGCCAGCTCATCCTGATGCCGGGGGGCCAATTGGGGCTCTGATTGGGTCAGTGGGGGTTGGGCTTTGGGACAGACCAGAGTGAGAACCTTCTCTCTCTGGTCCACTCCTGGCCTATAAATTTAGGTCTGAGTGGTGCTTTGGCATTGCCATTGCCAACTTCCCTAAAAAGTGATCATATGAATATTATTGATGGTTCATCTGTAAACATTTATTGTTGTTTAACTCTTGTGGACAAGAGTTAATCACTGGTTAATAGGGTTAAGAAGGAATTTTACCTGCATAAGCAATTCACACAGCAATGTAGGGGTTTTGCCTTCCTTGTTTATTTTCATTGTAATTTGGGTCATTTGGCAAGTTTCCTTTGCTGTTATTATAAGTTGCAACTTCATGGAGGTGTGGAAGGCATTGGGCTGGATCCATTTGTAAGGGGAAGTGGGACTGGGCTCCCTCCCTGCTCCCCATGGGGGGACCCCCCTAAAGGGAACCAAGCCCTGCATGGGGGCTGGCAAGCCTGCCACACACCCAGGGCACAGGAGGGGTTCACGTTAGCGATTTGTGCCATGGTGAGCCCAAGGCTCCTGGCCCCCCACCTATGCTCACAGCACACAGGCCAGGGTGGCACTATTGGCCAGCAGGTGGGCTGCCCACTGGCCAAACAGCCAAACCCCAATCTTCCTGTCTACCTTGGATCTGGTTAGGGAGGTGGGGATCTTCTCCATGGTTGTGCTGAGTCCTCTGAAGTTAAATGAAAAATGTAGGGACAATTCCCATACTCTCTCCAGCTCCAAGTTAGACAGGAAGGCTTGGGCTCCTCTTGTCACCCTTGTAAGATGGAAATGAAACACATCCCATGGTGGAGATGGTGAGCAGAAAGCAGAAACCCTGTGCATACGATTAGTGTATATAATTTGGAGCTTTGATGTTTACCTTGTTACAGCGTTTCAGTGGCATAAGCATGAAAATGGTGTGACATTAGGGCTCAATTCCAATGGACTTTGGTTTGATTGGCCACTGTTTAACATCTCACAGAGCTCCAGGTGGGTTCAGAATATTGAAACAGATTAGAACAACCCATCTATCTGTTGTTTATCTGTTTATAAAATTTGCTAATTGCCTTTCTGTTACAGAACACCCAATGTGAGGTACACTAAGAAAATGCAGCATTAAAACAACAATAAATGTTTACAGATGAACCATCAATAATATTCATATGAGATTGGACTATGAAAATTAGCAACCAGAAGCCAAACTGAGAGAACAGCAGGTTGTGTTAGGTATATATTTCTATGACCAGTTAATTTACCCTGGAGACTATTCGTGGTCAAATGTGCCAGTTTGGTAACCACTGATTACACTCAATAGTCCATTAGCCTTTTTAATTTTGCTGATGCTGTATGCTGATCTTATCCCTTGACCTTTTCAAACTTCTTTTTCTGCTATCATACCATGGTATATTGAATTGAAAACTAAATATGATAACAGAATGACTTGTTAGAAAATTATATTGTACTTATACACTAGTAAAGTAAAACTTTGTTAATAGGGGAATTGGAATAATAGTCCATAACCTTTAAATAATTGACTTGATTCCGTTTCAGTATTTTTAAGGGTGTAAAAACTAATGTCCACATCCTATCTTGGAAACTTTAAATGGTTATTTTACTCATCACTCATGATTATTTCATGTGATTTTATGGGGGCAAAGGAGGTTTTATAATGTGCTGCGAAGAGGGGCGTATATTTGATTATATTAAGATTATATAGTACTCCATCCTTCTGTATGCACAGACAAGAACATTCCATATGTGCATGTTACTGATACCTACATCTGTGAGTTATCTTTGATAAGATAAAAAAGAATATAACTTGTAGATAGATAGATGACAGATTTTAAAAAAATAATAGTAAGAGAAATTGAGGCATCTACAGGAGTCTGAACACCTTTAATGGTGGCAATTTCTACTGTTTCATGAAGGTTTGGATCTTTGGGGGGAAACTTTCTGGAACTGGGAAGGATTGAGGCCTACACAGGCTTGAGTTAGGTTGAAGCCTGTAGGCCCAAACATCTCCTGATGGGAGGGGGGCATTCCTGAGTTTCATTTCCCCCTCATGGAGTTCAACTTTCCTTTTCATTGAGAGAAGTCTCCTTTCCCCCCTAATAGAGTTAAGTTTCGTTTCCCGAGTTTGAGGTCACCTGATTGTAGCCTTCTAGTCCTGGTGAGAGTGTAAATAAAGAGAGATAAGCTGTGTGGAGACAGAAGCTGTGTGGAGGAGAGGAGCTGCAGGCATCAAGAAGCAGAGACAGGCAGAGAAGCAGAGTCTGAATATCACTGAAGAATGCAGAACAGCCAGGGCTAGGATGGGAAGGAATCTCTATTAAGGTTACAGGTGAAAGAGTAGCTAGGTTAGAGAGAACTGCGTTATTTCTTTTATTTCTATTATACCTGCTTTTTGAAAGTATACAGCTCTATTTGTGTAATTACCTTAAGTTATTGTGAATCTACTATACCAAAATTTACTAAAGTAAACAGTTATTGTTAACATCAAATAGTTTGGAGTGTCTTTTGCAGCATGCCTAAAGCCTAATCCCACATTACTGGGAAGAGAAGGTAAAAGGCAGAGAATTGGCATCCTGATACAGGAGGGGCTCTTATAGAGGCAGAATATCTTTAAGGAGCTGATCAAGGTGTCCTGGTCAGGTGGAACCTTGACAGGGACAAATTCAAGAGGCCGAGGGAAAAGAAAGAACAATGACGGTTTCTCTATCTGATGTGGGTAACTTACGATGTCACCCCATCCCAATATAACTCAGAATAGGAAACTAAACAAGGTGTTCCATGATAGTTCCTCAACCATATAATTATTTTGGTCTATCATGGAGAACTCAAAACAACAGCAACAAAAGTAAAAGGAACAACAATAGCCGCTCATTTTGGAACTAGATTACCATTGAGGCTTTGTTTTCTTACTTTATCAAGTTCAAAAGCAGTAAAGAAGGGAGATGAAATATCGGAAAGAACCTTCATCACTGGGGCTATCTAGCACAGAATGAGATTCTGAAAATTACTTTATTGATTGAAGTTTGCAAAGCTGAGAGAAAACTAGGTGTGCTTTCTGTGCTGTTTTGCATTTTAAAAATGTCATGCTTCCTTATAACAGAAGAAATAAATCTTCACAAACATCCAAAGGCCCCATCTCCATTGCGCTATCATAGTTTACCTGACTTCCAGCAGTGGACAAAAGAATGTTGGAAACAGCTGCCAACGAATACTTTTCACTAAATCCATTTATTGAGCATGATGGCTGCAGCCTTTTCTTTCAAACTAATGTCTAACAGCCAGTATTCATGCCTTTATGGCATCAAGACTTGACAGCTACAACAAGTAAGGTGTATACATGATAGAGGTGTATAATTTTATACATGATAGAAGTGTATAAAATTATGCATGGTGTGGAGAAAGTGGATAGGGAGACATTTTTTTCTCCCTCTCATAGTACTAAAACCTGGGGTCATCCCATAAAGCTGATTGGTGGGAGATTAAGGACAGATAAAAGGAAGTACTTCTTCACACAGCACATAGTGAAACTATGGAATTCACTACCACAAGATGTAGTGATGGGCACCAATTTGCATGGCTTTGAAAGGGGATTGGACAAATTTGTGGAGAATAATGCTATCCATGGCTACTAGTCCTGATGGCTATATGCTACCTCCAGTATCAGAGGCTGTATGCTTATCTACACCAATTGCTGGGGAACATGGGCAGCATGGTGTTATTGAACTCATATCCTGCTGGTGGATTTCCCGTGGGCAGCTGGTAGGCCACTGTGTGAACAGAATGCTGGACTAGATGGACCCCTGGTCTGATCCAGCATGGCTCTTCCTAATCCTATGTTCTTATTCACATGATATGGTTTGCTGCTTAGGACACAGAGATGGGGAACCTTTTCTCTGAGAGCCGCATTCCCTCAGGGATAACCCGTCAGGGGCGGCATGGTGATGGTGTGCAGGACCAAAGCCAGTATCCCCGTTGCTGAAGAACCTGCCTCAGCTACCTGCTACTTGTTTGCAACTGTTGGATGGTTCAGTCCCCTCTAGATCTTGCTTAGTACCCATAGACTCACAGCCCCGCTGGAGCAAGACAACTTGGTGTTGTTCTGCTCCAGGACATGTAGATGCCACATGGATTATGTTTTTGAAACTGAATGGACTTTGAAAAGCAGTTTTTTGATATGGCATGGGGAAGACTGAGCTGTTCAAAGAAAAAGGGTCAAAAATCCCACTGGATGTGCCCAATGTCTAAAGTAGTCCATTGGGGCCTGGCCCATATTCATTGGCCTTCACTGTTCGTATCCAGCCTGAGTTATTGCATCCATGTGTATTAAAAATTTAAATGTAAGAATAAGAGGCATGATTTATTAAAAGACTGAGCTGGAACACTCACACACATACGCACACACACACCACTCAGCAATTTATCATGGACCTTTGTGAATGGAGATAGAAATATCCACCTATTGTGCAGGGGCAGGTGTCAGGGGAAGAGATGAGAATGTGCTCCTGTTGCCAAAGCAGCTGGACTCACACTCCCTGTCTGGCCATGCTGCACTCTGGTGGTTTATTTGCCTGTCAATAGAATGCAGATGGCAAGACAGGGAACATTGGCCCAGCAGCCTTGGCAATGGGAATGCCTTTCCTTCATCCTTTCTGGCACCATTCAGTATGAGGGCAGTGTGGTTTTGTTTGCCATTAATAATGTGTCAACTCTGGTTTGTTATTTGGTGCCACGACATCATCACATGCACTGTGTGATCCCTGATTGGCTGGGATCACCTGAGGGGAAATAAAATAGATGAACATTGGCAGTGGAGCAGCGCCAAAAAAGGGAGGGGCAGGAAAGCACTGTCAACAGTCACAAACTGTATAAGGTAAGGGTTTGAAGCAGCCCCCCAGAAACACCACTTTTTTCCTGAAAATATTCAAATATGAAAATTAACTGTAGTTTTAATTTGGAATTTAAAAATTAAAGCATCCGCCTGTGCAGAGTTTATTTCCAGCTTGGGGGGGGAAAGGCTGCAAATGCAAGTGTGGAGCATTTTTAGTGGCAACTTGATAATAGATATAACTTGATTCTATAGATAATTACTGACCTGGGCCTTTTTTGACAGATGACTGAATTAAAAGATAATCATAATCAACAGGCTCTGTTTGTAATGGATTCCACCAGTGAGTTGATAGTTTGACGGTGTCATTAGTATGCATTCCTACACAGGTTTCAAGTCCAATTTTCATAACATCACAGTATGCATTGTAAATGGATTGCCTTTACAACTCATTCGTACCCTGGCCACCTGTTCACTTACGTTGTGCTGTTATATTGTGCCTAAATGCCATGAGCCCATGTATTTCATCATTCTGAAAGTGACGGAAATGTCACATTCCTTGGAAAATCAGAAGACACAGGGTGGGGAAAGAGCTCTGAGATGGCTTCTGATATTTTATTAGCATATACTTGTACTTTGCAACTTTTAGAAATTGCGAGAAAGCAAAGAGCATAATTTTGAATTATACAGATCTCTTTCCAATGCTAACCTCTTTTATTGTGATTAGAATTTTACATTAAGTGTTAATGCTTTTTACTAAGAAGCAGGTTAATTGTATCATCTATTTTCAATTAGCTCTAATAGAGTGCATGTATAGCTTCCGAGTCTATTGTGCATGTCCTCATTGAGATGGGGAAATGGAGTAAAAGCTATTATTTTGATGTACTGATAAATTATGTTCCATATTATGTTAGATTAACAAAATGCATGACTAACGTCCCATGTACACATGAGCTCTGACAGCATTTCTGAATGTTAATAAATCTGAATTCTGGATGATGTCCAGTCTTGTTTTATGGTTAATGCAAATTAAATCTATGTCTTCTCATTATACTTCGTAATTTACTTTTGAATGATCAGATTTAGCCGTTATTGTTGGCAACCTTTCTCCCATAGCTTTCCTGATAGCTTTCCATATTAGATGAATTCTGAAGATGGATACATTTTATGGAAGCACATTGCCGTCGTTATGTGCAGTGAATGGACCATAGTTTATAGGCAGCGCTAGCTTGAAATTCACTCTAGACCTAATAACTTTGAATTTCTTTGATGCTAATGCTATAATTCCACACAGTCCACTTTGCTTTTCTTCTGTTACAAATTTAGTTTATGTAATCTTCATCCTGTAGCTCTGGTGAGCAGCTAGTTTACTGGCAAGCCAATTTGAGAAGGAATGGGGTGGGTGTGGGGCTCCAAGTCTCCATCCCACAAATCTCTGCTGCCCAGTCCTCTTACTAATACCACTTCTCCACACACTTTTTGCTTCTTATGGGCCTGGATTTGGCTCAGGTCTTCTAGTTGCTGACTTTATTTATTCATGAGAAATAATTGCATGGGTTCTGAAAGGGGTGTTCTTGCTTCTAGGCTCTCTCTAAGAGTGGGTTCAGCAAGTATAAGAAGTGCAAAGAACTGAAGTGAATGCACATGTGTACTTGTGCTTGTTGCACTTCCACTGTAATATTTTACAGGGTACTTGAACAGTGCAATGCACAAGCTGTACATGTATCTGAAATATGCGCACAACTCCTGCATGTGTTTCCTTTTGGAGATCAATATTCATTTTGTGAATTAGCACTTAGAAATGTGTTGCACCCTCATCTAAGATGGTTTACACCAACAGTAGCACCATCTTTGGTTTTGTTGGGGGGGGTTCAGAGAACGGAAAAGACAAGGGGTGGATAGAAGGGATAGCAAGGAAGACAACTGTACAGAGTAAAAACATGTTAAAATGTGTCCCATGTTGTAGGTTGGAGCTAAAGGTCAGTCCTCCTAGGTCTGAAAAGATATAGGGACTCTGGACATTTCAGTGAAAACCTCAAAATAGGAAGTGTGAGGAATTCAAGCATCTATTTAGATCAGTGCTTCTGACTATGGGTCTGGACCAAGAGTAACATCACTTTGCCAAATCCAGGGATGTTGAAGAGTCCTTGGTCCCGAGTCTTTGGGCCCGAGTCTAGAGTCGAGTCTAGAGTCCGAGGTCCAAAATGGTGACTCAAGTCGAGTCCCGAGTCACTCCCAAAGTGGCGCGGAGGGAGGGAGCGGGAAGAGGAAGAAGAGCTGCCCTTCCTCCCGCGGAGACCCTCTTGCTCCCTCCATGGGCCGCTGCCGCCGCCGCCGCCACTCACCGTCCTTCCCTCGTCCCTACTCCTGCCGCCGCCGGGGGCAGGGATGTATTACGAGCCCTCCCTGGGCTCGTAGTTCCTCGCGGCGGAGCGGCCCAAACTCGCTCTTCTGAGCGGCGCGGAGCATTCTCTGCGCCGCTTGAGTCGCTGCCGCCTCGCTGCCGCCCTCACCTCCACCTCCGCCGCCCTCACCTCACCTCCGCCGCCACCCTCACCTCACCTCCGCCGCCGCCCTCGCCTCTGTCGCCGCCGCCGCTGCCACCCTCACCTCCTCCTCCTCCTCCTGCTCCTCCTCCTCCTCCGCCGTCGCCGTCGCAATCGCACACAGCACGCCGCGTCACGCCGCCAGCGCTGTCGCTCTGTTTTTGGCGGGATTGCTGTGGTTCCTCCCGCCAAAAACAGAGCGACTGCGGTGGCGGCGTGATGTGGCATGCCGCGTCACGCCGCTAGCGTCGGCGCTCTGTTTTTGGCGGGAGGAACCACAGCAACCCCGCCAAAAACAGAGCGACGGCGCTGGCGGCGTGACACGGCGTGCTGTGTGCGATGGCGACGGCGACGGCGATGGCGACGAAGTCGACGGCAGCAGTGGAGGAGGAGGAGGAGGAGGAGGTGAGGGCGGCGGCGGTGGCAGCGATGGCAGAGGCGAGGGTGGCGGCGGATGCGGCGGAGGTGAGGTGAGGGCGGCGGCGGCGGAGTCCTTGGGCTCGAGTCCTGAGTCGAGTCTCGAGTCCCACATAAATTATTGGGACTCGAGTGGGACTCAAGTCAGAGGGGGGACTCAGTCGGACTCACGAGTCGAGTCCCCGAGTCCGAGTCCCCATCCCTGCAAATTACTTAAATATGGAGATAAGCATAACGGAAAGGGCTCAACAAAATGGACCCTAAAGTTTCAGCAAAATTGAATGTTGCATAGAGGTGTTTTTTTTGCAGAGATGGAAATTTTTCACAAAAACTTGGTTTAATTGTGAGTTGCACACAGAACTCTGAAGAATGTGGGTGTCTTTGATGGGCAGCTCCCTCTGGCAAATGCTGTTCCCTAGGATGAAGCTCATTTATCTGTCTAAACAGAAACACTCATGTGACCATACCCTTTTCTGACATATGCTGCATAAGGCAATGTAGAAAGACAGAGTGAAAACTCACTACACTAGTAGGATGGGAGAAGGTGGGACCTATAACAAAATGTTGTAGTGGGGAGTGCTCTGTTCATGGTTCCAGCCAGCCAGCAATGTCTTCTTCCAGGTTATTCTATTCCATTCCCCCTCTCCCAGGCTTTCCATATTTTCCTAGCCCTCCAACAGTCAGCAAGCAGGGCCACTGAGCAAGCTCAGTCCTCATTGGGCTGTTTGGTTCCCCTGCACGTCCTTAGGGTTTCCCCTGCTTCAATGTTTGTTTGCACTTCAAACTTGGGGGCTTCCTCAAGCTCACTGATAGTTCTCTCTTGTGCATGGATCACAACCCTGTCAACTCAGTAAGGATCCAAACTGGGAGAATTATGTTCACTATATATGACATGACAAGTCTAGAATGATGCATTTACCAATTCTTCCTTTTGAGAATACTACTCTCTACCCTGCACCCCTGTTGCCAGGCTCTATGTCACTGTCTGTCTGTGAAGCCTTGAAACAATAAGTGTAAGACTTATGGACCGGGTTCGCATGATCACTGCAACCCACCGTGGCTTATTTAAGCTATGGTGGGTTGCAGTGTGTGCCAGTGGCTATTTTGAATATTCAGGCCACTGTGGGCGGTCACCATGGCTTATCATGGCAGGGGCAGGCTTGTCCCCTTCCTGCTTCTGGAGGGAGACACATGATGGAGGGCATCTCATTCCTGGCACAGGATTCCTCCAATCAGAGGCTGGAGGTGTGTCATTATAACAGGGGTGCAGAACCTCACACTCAGAGGCCAAATCTGGCCCTCCATGGGTCATAATCTGCCCCTTTGGTGTTTCCAAGAAGGTCATACCCCTTCCCCCCAACCAGAGATTGTTTGGTGGTTTCCTGGCTTTCATGCACCTTTTCCCCCTTTCTAAAAGGCTGAAATTCATGTATTCGTTTTATTTATTTATTTATTACATTTATATCCTGCCCTTTTTTCTCCTGCAAGGTGACTGACATGATCCTCCTCTCCGTTTATCCTCACAACAGCCATGTGAGGTAAGTTAGGCTGAGAGTCAGTGACTGGCCCAAAGTCACACAGTGAGCTTCATGGCCAAGTAGGGACTAGAGCCCAGATCTCCCAAGTCCCAGTCAAACACTATAACCACTACACCACAATGCCTTTCCTAATGCTCAGTTACTGGCAGTAAGAGCTTTAAGCTAAAATATGCTGGTATTTTGGCCTACCTCTTTTGTCTTCAGTCCCACCCACCACTGGAATGTGGCCCCCGAGAGTGTCTCCACAATGGAATCTGGTCCTCAGGCTGAAGGAGATTCTGGAAACCCCATCCTTCCACCAGCCTCTTTCCCACTGGATGTGATTCCAACCCTCCTATCATTGTAGCTACAGTTTGAGATTAGTCAGTTGCTCATTTTGGGTGGCTGAATAGGCATTTTTCAATGCACCCTGACTGGCTGTGAGTGCATCCTTTCTACTTTGCACTGTCTGGTACCTGGGCTGATTTTATTCAGCTAATTGGCTTGCTCTGGGCACATTTTGGTGGGTGGAGCAGGCACCAGCACTAGGAACAGGCTACCCCGCTGAGCACCCTGAGGCACCTGGCCCTGGATGTGGAAGGGTCCCTGGCTGGACCCTTCCACATCCTCCATCCTCTTATTGCCAACTGGCTGGAGAGGATGGAGGAGCAGCCCTTGGGCCCCTTAGTCCCAGGGGAGGCTGGTGACTCCTGTGTCAGTGGGGCTCCTTATCCAGTGTAGCTTTTATTCTGAGCTTTATAGGAGCTATCTGTGGTGCTGAACTCCACCCCCAAAATAGGTTCAGCACCATGGATAGCTCCTATTAAGCTCCGAATAAAAGCTGCAATGGATAAGGAGCCCCACTGACATAGGAGTCACTCACTAGCCTCTCCTGTCTAGTCTTATAGTCCACCAAACACTGACCAGCAAGGGATGGGTAGGAGTCATCTGGGCCACCCTCAGCCTGCCTACATGGTGAGCAAGGAAAGATAAGCCCATGGCTGATCTGGTGCTTGGAGCCAGGATGGGATTGCCCAGCCCCAGACCATGGGACTTTACCAAAAGTCTCTTGGGGCGAGTGGGTGCCTGCATTTAACCCACATTATTGACTGTTGCAGATCCTTATTTGTTAGTTAATATCATTGTGAAGTTTTTGTCTCATGTCTTCATTCCATTGAGGGGACAAGCCCACAGTGTGAACAATTCATTGTTAAGGAATGTTAAGAACTTAATTTCATCTGATAAACTGAGGGAATGTGGCTCCTTTGGGTCCAAGTATGGCAAAACATATATATCTGTTCTGCTTGAAATGTGCTTCATTTTTTAGTCAATGCTTCTTGCAAAGAAAAAAAAAAAACCTCCTTTGCAATGTGCGTTAACGGGGAGCTAAACAGGTCAACAGTATGTGCTATTCTTTCCCAGAGGCAAATGCTACATGCCTTTGTATTGCATCAGCATTGTCAAAGCTGTCTTGCCCTTTCCATGATACTATACAGTTAATAAGGAGTTACACAGCACAGCAGCTCCAAAGTGCAACAAGCCAATGCATTTGGCCTCTGCATTTGTTGAAATACTGTGTTTTCAACAAATGGCTGTCCTTTATGCTTTGCTGATTTTCAGCTGAGACCTCTAATGATAGAATAGTTTGACCACGCTGAATTAGTTACAGCCCAGATGCTTTCAAAGCATGCCAACACATGATTATATGTTTTCATCCATCCCAAAATGAGTCCAGAGAAGCAACATAACATGGGGACTTCTGGGTCCAGTTTAATGCTGTGTAAATGGCCCAATCATGGGTTAAATATTGCCATCAACAAGGGAACAGATAGTGTACAGCATTCTGGGCATTGGATCCATTTTTAGTCAGAGCAGATCCATGGAAATCAATAGAACTAAAGTTAGTCATTATTAATTTAATTCCCATTGATTGCACTCTAAATATGATTAAGTCTGGTTCCATTATGATTAAGTCTGGACCTATTAGGAACATGTGTGCTAAGCACTCAGCAATGACTAACTAGGGATAAGGGACAAATTTGTTCAGTTCACATTTTGATGCAAACTTACCTAGTTTTGCACCTTCAAATCAAAGCACAAACTGAAATGCAGTTATCCCTTGAAATAAGCACTGGTCTGAATTTTGTGATGGAGTTCTGCCCCCCAAAATAATAAATAAATAAAAATGCACCCAAAAATGTGCATATTAGTGAAAATAATGTTTAAAAATGCATTATATTCAGAAAAATTCTTACAAAAATGTGTGTATTTAGCAAAATTGTGTACAAAAATCCATACATTAGGATAAATGCACCAAAAATCCATACAAATTTTCATGTGGGCTTAAAATATTCTTAAAGTTTGAAATGCACCAAATCTAAGATTGGAAAAATGAGAAACTAAGAGAACCTGAAATTGACAAATTTGTCAATCCTTACGAATCACACATCTTCCCTGTTTGTATGACTGTGACCACACCATCACACATTCCATTAAGCTGGATAGTTCATTAAGTTGGGTTTTATAGTACATATACTTAGAAATTGGGATTTTGGTAGATCTGTACTATTCTTGGATTTTAAAAAAAATTCAGTTGTATCCTATATATTTTTAATGAAACAGATGTGTGTTTTTACTGCCATTTTGTCATTTGCTGAGCCAAGAATGATTTTGATATGTTACCATACATGTGTGCTCCTCTTGCAGCTGGAGCATACATGTATGGAATTGTTCTTATAGAAGTGTTATTGTTTTTAAATACAGTAATACCTTCGATTGAGAGCATAATTCGTTCCGGAAACGTGCTTGTAATCTAAAACACTCTTATATCAAAGCGAGTCTCTGGTGGGCGTGAGCGGGGCTGATATTGGCCCTCTACGCCTGCTCGAGGCGAGTGGTTACATCCCTACGACTTGTCTTGCAAGACCTTGCTCGTTTATCAAGTCAAAAATTTTTTAAAAAAATTTGCTTGTCTTGCAAAACACTCTCAGACCAAGTTACTTGCAATCCAAGGTATTACTGTAATAAATGCTGAACTTTGGCAATTGAATCTGTGCATCTGCAAACCTTCCAGTAAGTTGTTTAGAGAGTGTACTGATAGATGGATGGATGGATGGATGGATGGATGGATAGAGATAGATGATAGATAGGAGACATGATTATAAAACAGGGATAGGGAACATGTGATGGTGCCCTCCAGATATTTTTGGACTGCAATTCCCATCAGCCCTAGACAGAAGAGCCAATGGTGAAGGATTATGGGAGTGAAATCCAACACCTTGAGGGCCACATGTTCAGTATCACTTTTACAAAAAAAACACACTAGCATCTGGGATCATTGGGCATCAACCTATTCAGCATTAGCACTAACCTAAGTTATATTGCTCTAGAGTAAGCTTCTAGCAAACACCAATAATGTTTGCTGACTTTTATACCCACTGGGTGACTAGATTTTTAGTTTCTTCTAGAAGACTAAAATTAGCCCAGTCTCTCCTCAAATGGGCACACATGGGTGCAATAGTGCAAATTTAGAGACATTTTTAATAGCCTCCATTAGTCATGGAAGAAGGATGGCATAATAGCAAGGGAGAGATGATGCACAATTTTTGTCTATACCAATGGTACAAAACTATCATCAACAACCCTATACCTTTTTAATAAGAGAAAGCCAAGTAGTGAGTGCAAAAACAGATGGTAAGCTGTGCTCAGATGATGATCTTCCTCCTCTATAAGTTCATATTAACATTAGACTGCATTATTTCTAGTGTGGACACAAACATGACATCCCAGACAGACTACGGCAAAAGTGCTATGGCAGGATTAGATGGACTTTAACAAGTAGCTTCCTAGCCTGTGCACTGGTGAAGGAAAAAGCTGGGGTAGCTCAGCCCAGTTCCAAATTGATTCCACTTAGACAGCTTACTCTAACGATGAGGAATCTCTTTCAGACTGTGGCCCAAGTTCAGTTTCAGAGAAGATCTTGGGGGCCGCATTCCACGTGAAGAGCATAACTGAAGGCAAAAGGGGTGTGGCCAAAAAAATACACCAAAAAACAAAAATACAAAACACACACACACACACACACACACACCATATTGTAGCTTAAGGTCATGTTGCCAGTAACTAAGCCTTAGGAGAAGAATTTCAACTTTTTTGCATGGGGAAAAAACTGCAGAAAAGCCAGGAACCACCAAATGATTGGTGGTTGGGGGAAAGGGGGTGTAACCATATGGGGACACCAAGAGGGCTGGATTTGGCCCACAGGCCTGAGGTTCCCCACCCCTAGCCAACTCTACTCATTTCTTTGACATAGCCTCAATATAAATACCTATATGCTTCCCACAGGCAGCGAATAGAATGCTGGACTAGATAGTCCTTTTGTCTTATTCAGCACGGCTATTCTTATGTTCTTACATCAAGCCTGAGCCTTTGCTTGGGCAAAAGCTAGTTTCTAGCCTTGTATATGAAGCTCACCAGCCTTTCCACAGGCTATTTTGGCTTTGTTAGACTATTATTCCATTTTCTTCTTACTTAAAAAACGGAAGAAAGTAAGAAGAGTCCTGCTGGATCAAACCAAAGGTCCAGCATCCTGTTTCCTACAATGGCCCTCTTCCACTGTTGTTTCTCTGCAACTCATCCTAGGGCTAGAATACAGCACACGTGACTAGTAGCTATTGATCATCATTAATTGTCTAGTCTTTTAAAGTCATGGCCATCATTATATCTCTGACAGGACATTCCATTGTTTAGCTACATCCTTACCTGGTCATCTACTAATCTGTCAGCTTCCCTATCCACTTGCCTGCCCTTCTGCCTGCTTACCTCTTTGCCCCAGGTCCCTTATGCAGCGATGGCTTGCAAAATGCAACCAAGTCTGTCCCTCTATTGACACTTATATAAATCTGCCCCAGCGCTTTTAAAAATTCCATTCCCAATCCTGCTGGAATACCTACTTCAGCTCCTGCACACAAAGGGGCCTACAGCCCAGTGATTTTCGAGCTCACCTAAATTCTCTGAAAATCACTTTGAAGCTTACTTTGGCTCACTCCCATTTAGTTTTTTTTACCTTTTTTTTTTTTTTTTGCTCATTCGAATGAGAAAAGTGTACATTCTTGTGCATATTTTTCAAAAGTGTGCACT
Source organism: Shinisaurus crocodilurus (assembly GCA_021292165.1). Taxonomy (NCBI): domain Eukaryota; kingdom Metazoa; phylum Chordata; class Lepidosauria; order Squamata; family Shinisauridae; genus Shinisaurus; species Shinisaurus crocodilurus. Next base: position 114,164,526 of record CM037879.1, read on the forward strand.
TTCCCCCTATTGGCTCAAATGTGAAAATGCATTTTTTTAAAAAAATATGCATTCCAAAGTGCTCTCTCTCTCTCTCTCTCTCTCTCTCTCTCACACACACACACACACACACACATACGAAACATGCATTTTTAAATGTGATTGCAAATTCTTGAATTTGCAAACATTTCTCCCAAATAAGTGCTCCTGCTTGCATTTGCATTCAAGATTGTTAAAAAGAAATGTTTGTATGATTCTCAAACAGAAATGGAATACTCATACATCCCTACGCGATCACTGGCAATAGCTATATTACAGTGTTTACATCCTGCATATCACTAGATCCTGTGGCATGAGGACATTTGTAAGTTTTATTAAGGAGAGGTATGGTTCCTTTTTGATTCTGTTTTGCAGTGTATCGACAGCTGTGTATCCAACCTAGCCTTCAAGCATATGAGCAATCCCGTTGTTTCCAGCCAACAATGGCCAAGAGGTTTTCAACCTTTCAGATGTATCATGGAGAAATCATTTGTCATACCTAAGTTTCATGACAGCAGTGATTTCAGTTAGTGGTAACTGTGATCACCTCCCTGTCTGTGAACATGGGCAGGTTGTATAGAAGATTTCTGTTATTAAAAATGTCCTGTGTTGTTAATTCTTTCAGAACATATTCCCTAAACTATATCATTTCAAATTATGCTTTTTCTATGAAGAGCTTTATAGCCATACTTGTCTATATCCATTTTTTTCTACATAATCGTCAACATTTTTATTAGAAAATCCATTGAGAAAATATGCTTAATATGCATGAATGTTTCCATTTCCATTGCGCAAAGCTATGACTTCCAAGTAAGTGATAACTTTGGGCTGTTTAAGGAAAATAAAAGAGAAACCATTTCCTTTTTAGATTTATAGCTATTACTGAATTTCAGCATAAAGATAAGGCAGCTAAGGACGGCACACACAAAAATCTCAGGCTGCCCCCCATAATTAATTCGATATGAGAATAGACATGTTGAACCTGGTCATTCTATGCCAAATCGACAAAATTTTAGCACATGCTGCCATCATAGCCATGGATCTTTTTGAAACCTTGCTGAATTACTATATGTGTTGAAATGTACTTACAGCAAACAAGTACATACATACATAATGTTCCTATCACTGGAAGCTGCATTTCTCTGGAAATGTGTTTATGGTCTCATTGCTTGTAAAATCTTTGCTTGTGCTTTTTTGCCATAGAATGAGATGGCAAAAACAATTCCAGATGGGTGGCTGTATTGGTTTGTTGCACCAAAAACAACAGAGTCCTGTGGCACCTTAAAGACTAACAACTGTCCACTTCATCAGTCATTAAGGGCTCATTCTGAAGCCCAGGAACTTTTTCAAAACTGTAGAGAGATGTGCGCTAAAATTAGCAGAAATACAGCACTTAATTTGACGGTCATACATTTAGGAAAATTCCAAATTTTCAGGAATGTCCATGCCCATTGATATGTGTGCAAGTAGGCCCAGTAATGGCTTTGATAACGTTGATTCACATACTAGTGATCAATTTACCTAGCACATTTCAGTATGATTTTCTCAGGCACACATGACATGACCTTTGGGCCACTGAATTTCAGAAAAAAGCAAAAAGGGGCCACTTTTGTTTTGTAATCTAAAGAAAAAAATGCACAGTACCCTCAGCCATATCACAAGGGTAAGGTAAATTCAAAAACACCATCAAATGAAATTCAAATGAAATGCTAAAGTGCCCTTCAGATGAGCAGTGGAATGAAAACCTCTTTCTGGAGGGAAGAAAACTTTTGGGAGATTGGAGCACAGATTTCAGATAGATATGGATGAATCAGTCAATTTGGGTTTTTCTCAGTTTCTCATTTTTCCAGTCTTAAGTTTGGTTCTTCCCACACTTTGTTTTGTGTTGTTGTTTTTCTTAAAAGGATGCATGAAAACTTGTACACACTTTTGTTCACATTTCTCATGATACATGAATTTTTGTTTGCACTTTTGCCACATATATTTGCATGCAATCTTCTTAATATAATGCATTTTTAAATTAATATATGCATTTTTGTGCACTTTCTGCTAACATGCATTTTGTATGCAATTTTTGATTGGAGAAAAATGGCAAGATTCAGAGAACGGTGAATTATGAAGAATAACTGAGCTTTGGTCCACCTATTGGTTCAACCGTACATGTTCTTACAATTTCTCCCCATCCCTAAGATTAGCACTACTTAGCACATAATTTGTCTCCCCACCCCTACCATATCTCCCTCCCCCCACCTCCCAGCCCCCAACCAGATATCTCCCACCTCCCAGTCCCCCACCATGTCTCCTCCCACTGCAGCTGTGCAGTAACTCATCCAGGCCCAGTGCCTGGCTCTGAGGGGTCGTTCCTCAGAGCTAGGCACTGTGGGAAGGGGTGTCCCTGGAGATAACCTGTGGTACAGGCAATCTCTGATAACACCACCTCCCACAATGCCTGACTCTGAGGAAGGACCCCTGCCAGGTGGTGTTCGGTTGGGTAGCATCTCAGAAGAGCCCCATCACTCTGCTCTTCCACAGAAGAAGAACAGGCAACGGGACTCTGGAGCATGCCCTGGAACCACTGCACTCACCACCTGGCTGCTCATCCACTCGGCGCGACCAGTGACGGGCCCTCCTGATGGTGGGGAACATGCAATTTGCCAGTCCTCCCACTCTGCTGCCTGAGACAGGGGATTGCCCCACTTCATGGGAGGGCTATCATCCCTACTGATGTTATGGTTACAGTTATCATATGACAAATACCACAGGCTAAGGGGAAAAAGCAATCTCCATGAGTTATAAGTCATATGTATTAGCTATTCTTGGGAACTAAGATGGATGGATAATACAATCATTATGGTCTTACTTAAAAACAGAAACATTCTGAAATCCAGATTAGCATAATATTTTTCTTAGGCCAACTCAAAAGTCACAGAAATGTGAAAGCTTTCAAGATCTCCAGATCTCTTAATCAGGCAAGATGTTACAAAAAGCAGGTGGGGCGGGGAGAATAGAAGATATATATATATATATATATATATATATATATAATTTTCACTTGATGTTGAAGTTATGATGTCTGCACAGTTAGAGTCTTAAGATGAAATAGTGGAGGAAGCTTTGCAGACATTCAAATTGGGCTCTACCAGGTGATGTGGTCGTTTTAGGTTTCACCTGGAGCTGTCCCTTGGAGCACTAGTAAGAGCAAGAAAGAAGCAAACAGTGGTTGATTCTCCCATTTTTTACATTATAAAAGCCAGCCTTGACTCAGAACTTTCTCCATCCTTGGTGAAATGCATAGGTTCCTTGATTGGTGGAAAACAGAAGTAGAGAGAGTAACCAGGCAGTATTTCTATCAACAACGCTGGAAATAATTTTAGAAGCTGTACACAGATATGTAGGAAATAGAGCCAGTCAAACTTGAGGTAAGAAACTTTAATAAAACTTTTAACAGGGACCATTCTCTCCTGGTAAAGATGTAGCAGTAACAGAGCTATGAAGAAACAATCCCCATGGATGCTGCTAAAGCTAAGAAGAGAACTCAAATCATTAGAAAAATGTAACAATGAACATTCTACTACTGCCTAGAGGCCTCTGCCCCAAATGGAGATAAAAGCTATTACTGGTACATATGGACAGTGATTTGTATTACATTGTTAATAGGCTGTGTTCACTAATTTTACCAGATAAAAATAATAGGCTCAAAAATAGGCTATTACAGTATCTCCATTGAGCTCATTTTTGATGAAAAAGCAATTACTTTTGTCTGAATAATGCAAAGAGTGGCCATGATCAGAGAAGGTTAGGTTCAGAGTTTATTAGAAAAACATACGCCATTTAAATTAACCCAAATGACCAGCATGTCAGTTCAAAAGAAACATGTGCCTTAATTTGTTAAACTGTAACCTTTGCTATATTAGAAAAATACTTTGACACAAACACTTTACAAACGTCAGCAGAAAATCCATACTCCATTTCTTCACATTGGTTTTGTGACACGGTGTTTGCTGATCTTCGACAAGGGATAAGTTACCATTGATTTCCTTCCACCCCCTACTCCCTTCGCTTGCATTTTGGGGAATTAAAGGGCAAAAATAACCACCGTGTTGTTGTTTTTCCAACTGGATGGATATGCTATGGTGGGTAAACTTAAATGCTTCCCGGAACTTAAAGGTCAGCAGCCTCTCTCCAAGAAGCTAAGAATGTAAGCCTGAAGTGGGAGCAAGAGCTCATACAGAGCAAAAGTAATAGAGACAGTGCAGTAGATTCAGTGTCTGGATCTTCTGAGAGACACACTTGCACACTTTTTGCCATTGCTAAAATGAATTGGAGAAACCATTCTGATTTTATGTTGAGGCAATTCTGCTACCCAGATTTCTTTTTAAAATTCTTTAAAAATGTATTGACGTACACTTTAAAAATAAATGCCGTCACCTGTAGACTCTAAAGCAGCCTTCCCTAAGGTGGTGACCTCCAGATGTTTTGTACTAAAACTTCATAGATTTCACAGATCATAGAGTTGGAAGGGGCCTACAAGGCCATCGAGTCCAACCCCCTGCTCAATGCAGGAAACTAGAGGAGGGGTCTCCCATCCAAGTAACAACCAGCCCTGACCCTGCTTAGCTTTCCACACTCAGACAAGCTGAGCTAGCGTAAGCCACTTCCATCAGCTCCAGCCAGCATAGCCAATGGTCAATGGTTGGTGGGCCGTGGCTCAGTGATGGAGCACCTGCTTTATATACAGAAATATATCCAAATTGCAACTAGCTCTTAGCAAAGGTTAGCACTCAGCTGTGACTGGCACAGCTCCTTGCCTCTGCACCCGACACCTGGGCTTGGCTGGCGTCTCTCCCAAGGGGCCAGGTGTGTGGGGGGAAACTGTCTCCCTGGCCCCTAGCTAGGCCGGGTGCAGGGGACCCTTGACAGTCAAGGGCTGGATTTTATAAAATTAGGTCTACCAAATTAACTGATAATTTCTGAGACTGCATGTAGTAGTTCCAGTACAAAATTGTCTTGACAGCCACAGTGATAGATTCTGATGCAGAAACCCTAAACTAAACTTCCTCCTCTGTTTTGAAGCGCACTAGATGGCCTTGGACAAGTCAATCTTTCTCAGTGTAACCCACCTCACACCGTAACCTACCTCTTAGGGTTGTTGTGAGGATAAAACACAGTCCTTTCCCTGTTTCCAGAATGACAGCCTCATACCTAGGACCTTTGGCAGCAGAGAAGATGTTGGCATGGCAGGGATTGCCTGAAGGTCTGATCTACGCACCTCTATCAGATTCTCCATCTAAGCGACCTTGACCTTAAAGCAGAGATGCAGAACCCAGGCCTGAGGGACCAATTTGACCTACCTGGCCTGGAGGCCAAATCTGGCCCTCTGGTATTCCCCATATGGCCCTGCCCCTTTCCCTGGCCTCACCCGCTTTCCCCGGACTTCTGATTGTTTGGTGGCTTCCCAGCTTTCGTGCATTTTTGTTTCATCTAAAACAGTGTTCTCCAACCTTGGGTCCCCAGATGTCTTTGGCCTACAACTCCCAGCATGCCCCAGCCAGCATAGCTGGCTGGGGCATGCTGGGAGTTGTAGGCCAAAAACATCTGGGGACCCAAGGTTGGAGAACACTGATTTAAAAGGTTGAAATGCCTCTCCCAAGGCTTCATTCCTGGCAGTAAGAGTTTTAAGGTAAAACATGCTGGTATTTTTTGGTATCTTGGCCCCACCCACATTGCCTTTGGCTCCACCCACCACAGAATGTGGCCCCCAACAGCTTTTCCCAAATTGAATTTAGCCCTCAAAAAGAAAGAGGTTCAACACCCCTGCCTTAAAGGAACCCATTTGTTCCTTAAGAGGTGGGTGCTCACTGGACCAACAACTCACTGACAATTCCTGTCCAGGAGGCAGGGGAACATGCATATCAGGCTGGTGCTACCATTAGGCCAACTAGGCAGCTGCCTAGGGCGCAGGGCTAAAGAGGGTGCCAGAAACGCCTTGAAAAAAAATACAGCGCTCTCAAGTGAGAAGGGGGTGTGCTAAATATCTGATCTTGCCTAGGGCACCAAACTGCCTTGCACCGGTCCTGAATATGACACTGCATGACATTCTTGCTTCTAAAAGGCACACGCTTAAGGTAGCAATTGAATGGATTCTGTATCTTTAAATCAAGTTTTTTTCTCATTCTTTTGCTTTTCTAGTTGTCATTCATTTTCACGGGAACATTTTCTATAGAAAGCAAACCGTTGTTGAAAGCATTGTTAACTTCTTCTTCTTCTTCTTCTTCTTCTTCTTCTTCTTCTTCTTCTTCTTCTTCTTCTTCTTCTTCTTCTTCTTCTAAGCCTTAAAAAATGGTTTTACTCATTGCAACAAATGGAGAAATTAGAATGCCATTTCATAAGTAGGAAAGCAGGCCTATGCATATATATTTTTTAAGGGTTTTCTTTGGTTTAAAGAGTGAACTGAACAGCTTTAATATTTATTTCCTAAGATGTATATTGCTTAATAGATGTCAGCAATGTGATACTTGAACCTTTTTGATTAAGCTCCTGTTGAACTTTAGATTGTAATAATCAACAGTCAGTACCATTTAAATTTTAGATTATTTAAGGAGTCTTTAGAAGCGCAGACATTATAATATGAGATGATTATTGTAGTTGTTATGAAAGGGGTTGTTAAAATCCAGTGGGAATGTTCATCAGCATAGTGTAATCAGCAACTACAGAGAATGCTTAATTACAGTTATTTAGGTGGCATGTTGATGCAGTAGTAGTGGTGCTGAAAGCAGAAAAGTTGCATGAATTAGCACTCGGAGCCAGGCAAGAGAATATTAAAAGACATCAATATCAGTGTGGAATGTTGGATTATGTGGCTGTTCATATTAATTTGCTTTTCTGTGCAAATGACTATGTTCAGCACAAAAGTGTATGGAACACACTTTCCCTCTCATCTTTGATATTTATTCAATAGGGAGACAATTACAATTGTTTGTTTTTTGATCATATAAAATAAAGTGTTCACTTCATGCCTAAATGCTCCAGCATTCAATGGCCTTTTAGCAAGAAGCATCTATGCATATTTCAGAGTGAATCTTTAGCATTATGTTTGAGATATTAAGACAAAGATAGCAAGAAACACATATTTCTTTAAATTGTTCCATTTAAGGAAACTGCCTAATCAGAGCAGTGAGGAATTAACTTAGACAAGGCTGGGTGGCCATCTAATCTCTTTTACAGAGGGCAGTCCTCTATTTGAAGATGTCCTCTGCTTTAAGGACTGTCCAGTCCAAGTCCAGTTTAAAATTTGCATATGCTAATTTATATTAATAGATGCCCATTTAGAAATAATGAGTATAATTTATGAGAGCCAGTGTGGCGTAGTAGTGAGAGTGTTGGACTGGGACTCGGGAGATCTGGGTTCTAGCGCCCACTTGGCCATGAAACTCACTGGGTGACTTTGGGCCAGTCACTGACTCTCAGCCTAATCTACCTCACAGGGTTGTTGTGAGGATAAAATGGAGAGGAGGAGGATGATTATGTAAGCCGCCTTGGGTTCCTTGTGGGGAAAAAGGCAGGATATAAATATAATAAATAAATAAATAGATAGATAGATAGATAGATAGATAGATAAATAAATTTATAGTGCAGAAACCATACTATGGAAAACTGTGACCAGGTGACCTGCATACCTGCCTGTTCAGTCTCTTGTCCAGGTGCTAGCTGTTGATGGGCAACAGCTTTTATGCTTTAAAAGCAAATTGCGGTCCTCTTTTGTCCTCAGTATTGGTGATGCATTTCCTGTTCTTTGGCCATTCATATGTGGCCACCCTAGCTGTGATCCACCATGCTGACGTAGTCAATCAGCCATTGATGGATGACCATCAATGACAGTCATGATAAACCTTCTATTTCTATTGCCTGCCTAGAATTGCAAAGACAAAGGGCAGGTCAAGCAGCTGGCATGCCCCAATACACAGCGGGTGGGTTGCATTTGGTTTGATGAGCTATAAGTTGTGCTTTAGGCCTACTAGTCTGTCTTAGATCCTTAAGCAATCTTAGCGCCCCTTGACGTTAGCTCAGTGGATTGGGAGCTGCTGCAACATGTGCTCCTTCTGAACCACTCTACTAATCTCAGAAGGACTCTAGGCTATGGTCAATCAGCCCAAAATGGGGCGCTTTCCCATACCAGCCATATCCTCTACCCCTCTCCTGGCAAGGGGCAGAGAAAACCCTGGAACAAGCATTAGCAGAGAGTATATATGTGTCTGTGCTCTAAATGGATGTTCGGTTTGGTCAAAGCTGAGAAATGGATGTTCGGTTTGGTCAAAGCTGAGAGCATCAGCCACTTGTTCAGGATAGACATTTTCATGCTCAGCAACAGTAGCAGCATCATGATCCTTTGGATCAGGCCAACCTCTTAGGCTGCTTCTTATATCAAATGGTTCAAACAAGGAAATACTGTTGCACGTCACTCCTATGCTTCAAAAGGTAATGTGACAAGGATTTATGCAAATCTCTAAACACCCATGTATCACCAAGTGGCTCTCAGAGCATTCACCATCAAGCAGGTCTTTTTCTTGAAGTATTGATTTAGTTAAAATATTTATGAGTTGGTCTTCCAGTTTCACAACTACCTGTAGTTAGAGGGTTGGACTGGGACTGGGAAGATCCAGGTTCAAGTCCCCACTCGGCCATGAAGCTCACTGGTCCAGTCACTTCAGGCCAGTCACTGACTCTCAGCCTAACCAACCTAAACAGGTTTGTTGTGAGGATGAAATGGAGAGAGGACTGGAGGATCATGAACGCTGCCTTGGGTTCCTCGGAAGAAAAGGCAGGATATAAATATAACAAATGAAACAATAAATAAACAAGTAAACATATATTTGTAAACTATATAACATCACAGCACCTTATGAAGGTGGAAGCCAAAATGTTTAGCTCTAAATGTATTTTGAAATTACTCTGTGTATCTTACACACACACACACACACACACACACACTCACTCCTTCCCCCCCACACTACAAATGAGTGGGGATGTACTCAGGCCTCGATAGGGCAAGGCATGCTAACATTGCCATGCAGAGCAGACAAACACTATTCTCACATGCCAGACAGGAGTAATGAAGCTTGTGGGGCTGTTTAAGCCTGGCACCTGTCTTCTCCAACCTCTGCTTGCGACTTGTCTTGGCACCCACCCACCCATCCCTATGTCACAGTGTGAGTATAGCTGGTCATGTATGAGCCAAGTAGGAATACTTTGCTTGTGAAAAACAATGGACAGAGGGAGATTAGGATGTTTCACCTACTCCGTAACGTAGGACTAGGAGATTCAGTGTGAGTACTGGGAGGATACCTGTAAATAAAAAAGGTAATCTGGTCACAACTAGTGGTGGCAGCAAAACTCAGAATTAGGCAGCTATCTTATAAGTCAAATCTGCTATGTTCGTAATGCCCACATGTTGACTGAGCTTAGATGGCTATCCAACGAACTTAAACTTCCTGAAATGCCCATGTGATGGAATGCCCTTTAAACTTTAAATGCCCTTTAAACTTCCTGGAATGCCCATGCCAGGCTGAAATACTCTCTCTGAATACAGCCACACTGCTACAAGCACAAAAAGAGGTCGCTCTCTCTCTCTCTCTCTCTCTCTCTTTTTTACAGCTCTTACTACTTTAGAAAACCTCCTTACATTCTTGTAACAAGTGCGGCTGTCTTCACAGCTTGCGTTTCAGCCTGGAATGCCCATGCCAGGTTGAAATACTCTCTGGAATAGACCTGTGACCATATCAGGGCACGTCACCTGGGTGGTCACATGGGCATTTGCTGCTGACTAAAACACGATCTGAGTAGGCACGTAGCATTTCAGAGAAGATGAGGTTGGGAGGGGAATGATGCAGGCTGGGGTGGCTGACTAGTGGGCAAGGAGGAGGTCTGTTCATGCCATCTCCCAATGCAGTTACTTTATTCCCAACTCAAGGATGGAAAGTGGAATATCGGTGGTCAATATAAGAGGTTTAAAGATGTTCTTAAGGCTAACCTAAAAAAATGCAATATAAACATTGAAAACTGGGAAGCTCTGGCCCATGAATGATCTAACTGGAGGTTGGCCTTTCACAAAGGTTCCATGGACTTTGAATAATCCTGAGTGCAAGGTGAAAGGGAGAAACGTGCTAAGCGAAAAGCACGTCAAACGAATCCTTTACAGGACCATCTTCCATCTGGTAACCTGTGTCCTCACTGTGGGAAGCTGTGTGGATCTAGAATTGGCCTCCACAGTCACTTACGGACCCATCGCTAGAGTCTACACAATTTTTCTTTAGAATTTCCTCCTTTTAAAATTTCCTTTTTGTAAATTTTTATCCTGGAAGACAATCTTACTCGGTCACGAGTGATCGCCTGATGATGATGATATACACAAAACAAGAACTCGAGATAATGGAACACTTTCATCCAAGAATAGAGACAGCAATTTGGGACCTGGCAAGCAAATTACAATTTCTGTTGGGGTAAGTTCACCCATCACTATTTACAATAGTAAATCAATAGGTATAGTCATTGGTGAGCACCAGAAGACACCAAGATGGTTGGTGGGTTATGGGACCAGGGGTGAGGAATCCTGTTTGTGCTTGCCTGCTTCATAGAACTAGAATCCTGGGGTTTGGGCCCAGTGTTGGTAACTGGGCGGGGCATCCTTCAACCCTGGGCATATTGTGGCCCAATGGGGTGGGAGTAGGCTGTACACTACAGTCATGCCTTGGATTGAGAGCATAATTTGTTCCGGAAATGTGCTTGTAATCCAAAACACTCTTATATCAAAATGAAATCCCCCCCAAAAAAATTGTACAGAGATTTTTAATTTAAGCCGTATTACAGTACTTGTATTGCAAGACGTCGCTTGTATATCAAGTAAAATAAAATAAAATAAATATTTAAAAGTTTGCTTGTCTTGCAAAACACTCTCAAACCAAATTACTTGCAATCCAAGGTATTACTGTACTTCCAATTCAGGGCTGGGTGCTTGTCCTTCCTGTAGCAGGGAGGTCGCAAGACAAATCCTACTTTAGACAATGCTCAGCACAGTTTGAATAACCATTGCAAATCTTTGTCTTTGGTTGAGTTCAATAAATTATGGCTCTAGTTAACCCAAAAAAAGGTGTCTTGCTTCTTTATTCCAGATGCGGACATAATTAGTAAAACAAGCTACAGTAGATAGCATGCTGGAAGGCCTGGGCAACTAAAAAGTTTTTGATTCGTGTGGGAAGGTCATCAAGTTTAGTGCCCAGTAAGCACCTCTGGAGAGAGAATTCCAGATATAGGGCACCACAACTGAGAAGGCCTTTTCTTCCATCAAACACTAACCACAGAAGATAGGGTAATGCAGGGAGGAGGGCCTCTGATGAAGATTGAAATATTCAGGCAGATTTGTGTGGGAGAAGGGGGTCCTTTAAACATACAGGTCCCAAGCCATTGACATCACAACTAAGCAGGAGTACTCTGAATTGTGCCCAGAAGTGGTCTGGCAGCCAATCTAGTCAGTAGCTTAGCAGCTGTGTTTTGGTCTAGACAATCCTGACATGGATACCCTCAGAGAAAGGTTGGTTCTAGTCTATCAGCACCCTTCCGACTGCAAGCCTAATACTTAGGGGGGATGCAACCCCATACCAGGGATGTTGAAGACTCCTTGGTCTCGAGTCACGAGTCGAGTCACGAGTCTTTGGACTCGAGTCCGAGTCCAAGTCCTTGGTCCAAAATGGTGACTCACGAGTCACGAGTCCCTCCCAAAGCTGACTCCACGAGTCCCTATTAAAATCATTGGGTTTTTTTCCCAACAAAATGAGGCTATTTCAGATGTGTGGCTTAAATAAATTCTAGGCACAAGTGTGCCTTTTTATTTCAAAACTCTGCAACTGATTTTGGCAAGAACAGACCAGGCAGACAAACCCAAAATAACCAAACAGGCAGAGGAGGCAGGGAACCCCAAAACAGGCAGGCAGAGGCCTTTGTCTTGGACAATTCAAACTGTGGAACTGGTTAAGAAGAGACCAGGCAGGCAGAGGAGGCAGGGAACCCCAAACAGGCAGGCAGAGGCAGCCAAACCCAAAATGTCTGAAAGGTTGCATTTTAGGAAAATGATTTTAAAAAATAAGCTTGCTGTACTTCCTAAAACCTATCCATGTTGCATTTGAGGAACACGATTTTGGAACATGAGTCCTTGGTCTCGAGTCCCGAGTCGAGTCTCGAGTCCCATTAAAAATATTGGGACTCGAGTCTGACTCGAGTCAGAGGGGGGACTCAGTCCGACTCACGAGTCGAGTCCTGGAGTCCGAGTCCTCATCCCTGCCCCATACAGAACAGAATGAACACTACCTCCACAGCCGGAGGAACCACCCTACCAAAGCACCTCAGTCTTGTCAGGACTGAGCATCTGTTTATCAGCCCTCATCCAGCACATAACTGATCCCAGGTTCCAATTCAATAGTTGTGCATACAAACTTTCCCAGTAGGGCAGGTGATATCAAGTGCCTTTCCAACTAACATTGAAATAAATGGTAGCGGAACAACTGCAGGAGCAATTGGACATTGCATAGGGTGAATAAACATTGTGACATTGTGATGATGATCCCTCCGCCCAAACTGAGCTTTTAAATATTATATATCTATACATTTAACCCACACATACAAAAACAGTGACAACAAAGAGATCTGAAAAACTCACACATGTAATGTGGCAGATCTTGTAGACAAGAGTCTGCTTCATCAGTCTGCCTTATCTGGTGATCCAGCTGATGAATTATGCTTATATGGAAAAGCTAGTGCCACAGTACAGGGTAAGTCAATTGTGCCTAAGCTCCACTGAAATTAATGGGACAAGTTGGTCGTGACTTACTTGGCTCCGATTTGTTTCAATGCCACCTCAGTACAGTAACTTGCTTGGGCTTTGGATCTTAGGCCGCAATCCTGTGCACTCTGACTTGGAAGCGAGTACCCTGTTGACCCCAGTGGCTTACTTATTTCTGAGGAAAAGATGTGGGGCATTAAGCGGACAGGACTCTTTGTTTTGTCTGCTAATATAGATGAATGCAGCCATCCTTTGGGAACATAAATTTTAAATACAAGGAGCCTGAAGCAAAATCAAGATGCTATCTTTGAAGATCCATGCAAGCTTCTGCTTTAAATATTCTGCTCTTTGGGAAAATGTTATTTTGTTGTCAACCTTAATTTTCCTTTAGGAAATGTTATTGACTTTTTTTCTTCTTCATTTTCTCTTCTGTCTCTGGTAGGCTGTAATTCTTTGTGGCACCTGACAAGGTACAGATTGACCTGAAGTTCTCTTCAGCCTATATAGTGTGGGAACATCTGCAGCTGAGAATGTAAACAGAAGTGTAAAAGATGCATGATATATGTAGGATCAGTGGTTTTAGCTATTCATGTTTTGCGTATCTCCTACTTGCCATTTGGATTGGGTCCATTCTTACATATAATCAGAACTGGGTTGGCAAAACAGATTTCCTACATGTTTGTTAAGCCCTGTACTTATTATTTCTCATTCAGCAGAGATCTAGTGGAAGAAGAAAAGGATGCATTAATGTCTGTATAGGCATGCCTCTTGTTGACCTGTAAATGAGAGAGAAAGCCTGCCTTTTGTGTTCTCTTTTATGTTCGTTTAAAACTAAGTCTGTAACGTACATAATTATCCGGTTTCTCAAAGGAGGGGTAGAAGAATAACCTGCTGTTAATTGCATTTAATGTCTGTGCATGATATCTCAAAGGTAACTGAAAAACTAGCAGGAAAAATGCCTGTTATAGTAGCAACATATCCATTGGTGATATATGGAAGAATTTGTCCTGGTGGAGTATTTTTTTCTTTTATAATGTATTTCTTATATTTTTATCCCTTCTTACTTTAATGAGCCCAGGACAGTGCACATAGTTCATTCCCTCTTCTTCCACATCTTTCTCCACATCTTATCTTCAAAACAAGCATGTGAAATATGTTAGGGTGACAGCAAGTGATTGGTCCAAGGTCACCTACACAATGAGCCCCATAGCTGAACAGAGAATTGATCTGGATGTCCCAAGCCCAAAACTGTGGGGCACACCTAACTAGTTTTCGGTAGGAATGTTCCTCAAAGCTCACATATTCCCGAGCTTATGATCAAATTCACAAAATGGGTATGATAGAAAAATGTGCACTTTAAAAATTCACATTTGGGGGAGGAAGCATCTTCATGCTTTCAATCGGGGGAAAGTATGCATTTGGGTCTGTGCTTAAAAAATGTGAACCCAAATGCACACTTTTCTTGTTCAAATAACAAACACTCACATTTGGGAATGAGGTGGACCAAGCTTCAAGGTGGAACTTGGAGAACCTCTATGAGCTCGAGCCTCATGGATTATCCCATTCCTAGTTTTCAGATATTGATAATCTGAGAAAGCTACAGAATTGGTATGAGCTGGATGGTGTCCAATTTTACTGAATAGCAACACTTTGATGGTTGTGGTTCATGACAATCAGCACGACTTCTTACACATCAGAGCCTGCAGTGCACATAAATGGCTTAATCTTAATAGGTAGCATTATGCACTTATACAGGCCTGTGGCTTACGCTGGCTCAGTTTGTCTGAGTGTGGAAAGCTAAGCAGGGTCAGGCCTGGTTATTACTTGGATGGGAGACCCCTCCTATAGTTTCCTGCACTGAGCAGGGGGTTGGACTCGATAGCCTTGTAGGCTCCTTCCAACTCTATGATCTATGACAGTGATGGCGAACCTTTTTGAGCCCGAGTGCCCAAACTGCAACACAAAACCAACTTATTTATTTCAACATGCCAACACTGCAATTAAACCTGAATACCGAGGTTTTAGTTTTAGAAAAACAACTCATACAGTTGTCCGAACTAATTAACATATTTTGTCTTTAAAGAAAAACACAATAACAGAGCTTTCAATGATACAGACAGTTTTTTGTTGGGGGAAAAAAATCAACTCAAAAAATTATTATAGTACTACATTGTACACATAGCCTGAAGGGAATTCATACAAACTTTTAAAATAATTAGGCACATGCATTTTTGGATAAGGGATTCTCAACTTGTAATATGATTATATGCCAGACTGAAATTGTATGGGGCAAGCTTTACTCCGGGTCCTTTCCCTGCTTCTACAGTTGTCGGATTAGTAAAAGTAAAAGTCAACCTGTACTAGGATGAGCAAGATAAACAAGAAAACTAAACGTGCTTAACACATTTAAAACATTTTATGTCTTGGACTGCAAACACTGCATTAGGTAAAAGTTTGCATTGGGCATGCTTTTGCACAATTAATGTGATTTTTGCTATTGCATGCATGCTGATAATTTGTCAAACCTTGGCTCATACTCCGTTAGTTTGAGAGCAACACATGCAGCACTCAGGTCAACTGTTAGGGCTTTACATCCAAGCCATGCTCTGTGCATCATTCTTCAAAATCTTTTAAATGTGATAACAATGTAGAAAAGAATTCTGTAACAGGAATTCTAGAATAAAATCATTCTGTTCCACACTGTGAGAAAGAACAAGATCATTAGTCTTTTGCAGAAGAGGACGGTCTTATTGCGATCTGGTGACCAATGGCTCGAGTGCCCACAGAGAGGTCCCTGCGTGCCAGCTGTGGCACCCATGTCATATAGGTTCGCCATCACTGATCTATGAAATCTATGAAATCTACACACCAGCTGATAGACAAACTGTGTCCACAAACAGGTGCCTTATGTGAGCTCTCCTGATCTACCAGTTCAGAAGTGGGAGGATGCAGGTGCACGGAGCCCTAGCTGCTGCATGCCATAGAGTTCCTCTTCAAGGAAAGAACTCCCCATTGAATATAGATATTCTGCAATGAGAGGGCCCATTTCAGGGGAGATCCATGTATACAATGAAGTTCACATGGAGCTTTATATCACAGTCTCCTTAGCTGAGTCTGTTGCATCAAACAAACATCGTAATAGGAAATTGTGTTCTGATTGCATAAATGTCATGTATTGATATACAGTGAATTTCTCATCTATGAAAATTGGATATAATAGAAATGATTGTTGTGGTTAATGAAAAGGAACATACTGAAGTGGGGAAGTGGAGGAGGTATTTATGTGGTCTGGTTTGGATGCAGATTTAAAAAAACAAAACAAAAAACCTTTGGACAATAATTGTGTACCAGTTTCTCAGCTACTTATCAAATGAGACCGAAACATTTTTGGGTGGGTGAGTGCAGTGCAGAGGGTGCTGAAACTGAGCTATTCCAGAGTCAACTCTTCATCAACGATCAAACTGATAGGACAAGTCATCTATTTTTTCCAGCCTAATCTACCTCACAAGAGCTTGGAGAGTCTAAATATATTGTATCCTACATTTCAGGCACTGAAAAGTATGCACCAGGCCTGCACAAGTCGTGACCTACCAAGCCAAAGACAGGTCATAAATCTAATATTGTGACCTTCTAGGTGCTTCATAATTCCTTTGTTTGAATGGTCCAGGTGGGAGGCAAAAATAGGAGGTGTCTTCATCCCCACATATGAACTAGTATGCTGTATAGATAGATAGATAGATAGATAGATAGATGGATATCTATTATTTTATTTTTTTAGTCATTGCATTGCAGTCTCTCCGCCTAATCTGGAAGACAACAGCATCAACGGATGTAATTTTATTTTATATGTTACTGATACTAATGTCTTTGTATTTCCTTTTCACAGTAGATGAATGTTAGAGTTAAGGCTTTAAGAATTATTTTCCCTTCAGCTATTCCTCAGTCGCTTTCCTGACCAGTATGTAGTTTTCCCTTTTCATTTAGAAGATTATATATTGTTTAATAAGAATAAATCATTTCTAGGATTCCATATTACTGGGGGGGGGATAGATGGCATAATCATGTCGACAATGTTCTTTTCAGCTCTGTAAGTTTTTTAAAAATATATTTTCAAAATCAGAGAATCACAATAAAGAGCAACTTAGGAGAATGCACAATTTGTAAAAGCAGTAGAGTACATCTAGAGAACAGAAGGAAGTGGATTTCTTTTCCTATATAATGCTAAGGTATTTGCACTCAAAAGCACCTAACCCAATAATCATGTTGCAATGGCTCACAGCAATGATTGTTTTTCTACCCTACCAAATGACTTCTGTAGATGTAATAATTTTGTCTGATGACTGTTCGTGCAATAGCATTACAGTTTCTTAATCTATTGTTATTGGTTTGAAACATTTTGAATGGCAACCAAAAGCAGACCAGTTGTGAATCACAATAAGATACCAGCTTACCATCAAATGTACAAGACACCCCCCCCATTCACACACATGTCTGAATGGCTTAAAACAGACTATACACAGTTTTCTGACATGAATGCTTCTTATTATTTTAATCCGGGTTTACTGTTATTATTTGGAAGCATAGGGGAAAATCGAATGCACATTCTCATTCCAAACATCCAGTCCATTGCCAGGTGGGCTCCACAGTGTGCATGTGCAAAAGTATTTCCAGAGCATGGTGAAGTTGCCCCCTTTACTGAAGTGAAGATCTTAACAGTAGGAAAGTTCCATAGATACATCAGAAACCTCATTACTGCTGTAGAGGTTTGTTGGATTGGGCTGAAAAAGAAGTATGTTACAGTGATAAATATATCTCATGGATTTTGGTGGAACATTTTCCTGTAATTGTGTGTATGATATAAACTTAACAGGTAAGAAATCCACTATTTCATAGATTTCATAGATCATAGAGTTGGAAAGAGCCTACAAGGCCATCGAGTACAACCCCCTGCTCAATGCAGGAAACTAGAGGAGGGGTCTCCCATCCAAGTAATAACCATCACTGTGTTTGGCTTCTTCAGGCCCTGGACCCCATGTCCTTTGTCCATTTGGGTGACAAATGGGGGGAAAATACCCCAAAGTATTCAATTTTTTCCTGACCACCTAACACCAACCCACTTGCTAATACCAAACTGCCAGTGCTGGAACTGCTAGCCCAACAGCATGCCCAGACAATGATAGAGCGTCCACAGATGAGCACCATCTGTGCTGGTCAATTTGCTTGCTTGGATGTCCAGACCTGGCAAAGAAAACACAAAAAAATGACCAAAATAGCATCTTCACGGAGAATAAAGGAACAGGGGCACAGCATCCCAGCTGGTGGTCCTTAACCAATGTAGTGCTTGTCAGCTTCAGATCACTACATGCCAATCTGTTTAACAATGGCTATGCCAAGGCCCTGGTTCACTGTGGTAGAAACAACGTGGAAGAAATGAGTGATATACTCTTTGGGGTTAAAGGCCAAGGCTAGGAGTACAGCACACACAACTGCCCAGAATTAGTAGGGTGTGAAGGAGCAGTGTCAGCTCCAGGTTTCTGTGGGCCCTTGGGCAAGATGTCCTCAATGGACCCCTCTCTCAGTGAATCTATCTTCTCACCACCATTGTCACCAGCTGATGTTGCTTCTCATCCTCTTTCTCAGCCATGCTACTACTTGCTCACTTGACAGGCAGTGAGCAAGTAGGCAAGGGCATGTTCTCACTTTACTGCTCCTCCGTTGCACCACTACCTTTGTCTGGCCAGAGTGAGAGGGAGCTGAACAAGCAGGTTGCATGAAGAGGAAGATCAACTCCAGGGGTCTCTTGTCAGTAGGCCCCTGCTGGGTTGTGCGCCCTCAGCAGGTGCGCAGCCACGCCTACCCTTGGCACTGGCCCTGTGAAGGAGGAACCATTCTGATAACAAAAGAAAACGCCAGGTCATTGACCATTCAGGTCATTGAACACACACAGAGCCCAGACCAGGCAAAGTGAAGGTAACTGTGACATCCCTAGATGATTTATCAGTTCTGGAAAATTGGATCAAAACGCTGACATCTTGTTACACACATCTTGTTACACAAACTGCACATCATCAGTGCTAACGGCTCTCCCCGAGGAGTCTTCCTGGGCTTTTACCAGAGGCTCGTCAACGTGCAGGGCTGCAAAGAAGGCCAGGAATGCAGAAGACAAAGTAACCTCTATGGGCAAACAACATAACCAGACTAAGTGACCCAAAACCACTGCTAACATGGCAGGCATGAAGAGGGAAGGCAGCCTGGACCAGCCCTCAAGCATCTTCTTCACTCTAAATAATTGGTGTGTTTTGCCCACCTCTCAGCTTTAGACTTAAATGCAAATGAGACAAACCTCCAGTAATGGTCCTAGATAACAGGCCCCCAGTTCTTAAGGAACACATCAAACCACATCACATGTTCAATAGCGCTGGACAAACATTGTACTACACTGGAACTAGACCTGAACTCTCCTAACTCCCTTAACCACATGTGAGGTCCTTGTGCTGGAAGAGAGTGCAGAGATGATGGTGTGCTGGGCCTTTACAGCCCCCGGGGCATGGGGTCCACTCTGATGGTACCAAAGGTACCAATTCCTGGAAGAGTTCCAGCTGGAATTGAGGTAATGCATCAGCCATGGTATTGTCCAAGCTTGGGATGTGGTGTGCCATGAACAAAATATTTTCCTTAAGTAACTGCAATACAAAGCAAGGCACATAAGTTGATGGGACCTGGGCTGGAAGTCTGCCTGTTAATAATTTGCACTGTGGCATTTTTATCTCACCAGAATTTGAGCAACCTGTTCCAGAAATCTGGAGCCCAGAGGTGGACAGCTACCACAATCAAGAAAAATCCCAGGAATTTAAGGTCCTCTGTGATACTATTTTCAGCCCAAACCTGTGGCCAGTGTTCTGTGCACCAGTGATCAAAGGACCACCCCAAAGCCCACATCTCATCTGACATCACCTAGTTCAGCCTCCAACAGAAATTGTCCCTGCCAGAAGGGCATGCCATGCCACTGAACTAGCAGAGGAACTCTTTTCACATATACAGTGCTCAAAAAGACCAAGCCTACAAAGCTCATTCACCATAGATCACCAGTCTGTTGCACTGTCAAACAGCTCATACCCTTAGGAAGTTTACCCTAATGTTTATCCAAATCTGCTTCCCTGCAATTTCTACCCATTGGTTCTGATCTTGCCCTCTGGAACAACAGAGAACATCTCTGCTCCTTCTGCATGACAGCCTTTCAGACATTTGAAGACCACTATGATGTCTCCCCTAAACCCCTCTTCTCCAGGCTCAACATAGTCAGCTCTTTCAATTGTTCTTTGTAGGACTTGTTTTCCAGGCCCCTTATCATCCTGGTTGTCCTCTTCTTGACACACTTGAATTTGTAAATGTCCTTCTTAGATGTGTCACCCAGAACAGGACACAGTACTTGATGGGAACTAGGAGATAAGAGCGCTGGCAGTGAGCTATTATAAGCTGAGATGACATTTGTATAGGGGTTGGCACAGCTCAATGATTTCCTGAGAGAGTTCCCTACCTTTTGATTTCCAAAATGTTTTTTTTTATCCCTACTTAGAATTAGTTCAGCCCAGGTTTAACACCTCGGTGACAACTAGACCTATGGTACAACATCCCACCTCCTCACCTCACCCCATATGAGCAGCTTGGAGGGACAGTCCACTGGAGAACAGGTAGGTACTGAATTATCTATGATTCTTCAGTATGCTGTATATGAATGATACTATTGTGTTACTCTGCTGCATATTCTTTAAAAATGTTCCATTGTTTTGGTGTCTCCCTGTCATATTTCTAATGGTTCAGAGAAATACAGAGATTGTGCTTGGCAATCATTTTATTACTCTGACAGACAGGGAAAAAAAATGAAAGAGAACAAATCTTAGCCTGAGACCCTTTTTTTTTCTTCCTGTACCAGACACTACATATTCCCTGACACAAGCTCTTTGACCAGATCTCCAAGGGCATCATTAACTGTACCTTCAAATGTAGGAAAGTTCAGCAGTAGAGATATAGCTTACAGTAGACTCGATGCCTTTATCTCATAACAAGCCAAAGCCAATTACAAATAATGAGACATAAGCTGGGGCAAGGAGAGTTGGTGACCATACAGGGCACAAGCTAATTTAAGGTAGCTTCAGCATGTCACAAAGTCAACATGGAAACTTTCAGGCTGTCTGCCTTATATTGTAATTCTTGAAAGTGGTTCATCATTCCAAGGGCTATTGCACAATGGAGTGTGTGGACTATGCAAACAAAATCAGTTGGAAAAAATAATGACTGGCCAAATCTGACCACATTTGATAGCACTGTCATCAAGGAACCAGGTTTTCACGGCACAAAAGTTTCCCAAAGACACTCTGTATTGGGCGTATTGTGTGAAAAGTGATTGTACTGTATCAAAGAAACAGTTGTATGTTTGAAGACAGACAAACCAACAATTGCCTACAAGGTGTTCTTGGTAGGTGGGGGGTGGCAAGAAATGAAGGGGAGAAAAAGGTTGAGTTTGGAATCCAGAGATTTCAGGGCTCATGTGGGGAGGAGCGTATTGGCCCACGTCTCTGTTCCTGTCTAGAGAGTGAGCTGAGAAGGGTGAAGCAGAGGTCTGAGTAGTACACTTTCCAGTAGGTTATAGAAGCAAACAAACACTTAAATGAAGGCGGATATATTTATTAAGGTTTTGAAGTCATAGGTTTGATACTCCTTTGCACTTTTATGAGCATTTTTTCACTTGGGTCAGGCTTATGTGATGACATATCCAAACACTGATATTGTCCATCTACGTATTATCCAAAAGCAACCTTGGTTGCCATCAGTCATGGCAAATGGGTTATTATGGTTTTCAAACATTTCTAGCAGCATGCTCAGTTGCACATCATCATATTTCTTACTAGAAGTCTCCATTTCAACATGCCATTCACTGGGCATGTGATACTTTTCAGTCAGTGTAGCTATATTGGCTCAACAGCTGGCAAATGTAAGATGATGCTTCAGTTTTATGTAGAGCTGAACCGAATGTTCTCCAGACATTGTCCATTAGAAATGGCCTAGCTATCGAGGACTTCTGGTTGGAGCTTATGTCGGACTGAAGCTCCCTTGAAATTTTGGGAGACCGGGCTGCGCGGCAAGAAATCCAGTTAAGAGGTTATCTTGGCTGCTTAATCTCCTCGGAACAAGAGGATGATCTAAGAGTGATTCCCAGTATATCTCTTAATTGCTCTCTCTGAGGGTTTTTTTGCAGCTGCTTGCGCCGCTGCAGATTCTCTCGGGGAGGGGTAGAGAGTGGGAGATTTCATCATCGCTCACCGCTGCGTTTGGAGTTCTTTTCTTTTAAGAACCTTAAGAACGACAACTCCATTTCTTAAAGATTTATTGACAATTGGTAATAAAGAGGAATTTTATCCACAATCAGGATTAAATACCCTCGTCTCTGGAATACTAAAAAGAAAACGTGCTTTAAAAACTTCATAAGGGGAAGATCAACAAATGTGTTTTGAAACAAGAAAGAAAGAGGTACTGTAACTCCTTTTACTTTGAATTCTGGAAAAAGTAGCTGTAAATTTTTACTGCGACACAACAAGATGGCTACTTATGATCTATTGCTGCAAGGGGGATGTGCTAAAAAAATCGATTTTTTTTCTTCTTCGAGTAACCTCTGTTCACTGATCACACAGCATAATTAATGAGCCATTGTGAACTAAAATGAAGATCATTCCCATCACAAAGAGATCTTCTAGCTCTCTTCGAGCCAGAGCTGTAAATAACCTGTAATACAGCTTTTTTCTTTGAGATTAAAAAAACAGCTTGCATATGCAATGCATAGTGCCTCTATTTGCATTTGAGATTCAAAGCAGTCTCTCTCTATACATATGCAAAAAACACTGCCAGTCTGGCTGGAGTCTCTCTCTGGTGGAGGCTTCTCCCTCTCAGACTAGAGTTAGAAAAAAAACGTTACCTTAAAATCAATTGGACATAATACTGAGCACTGCAGGCTTCCCTTTCAGTCATAGTTAGAACTAGAAAAAAAGTTACCTTAAAATCAATTAGCACATGCCTATAAAATCTATAACACAAAATCTATAACACAAAATACTTTTTTATTCTAAGTAGGAATGTAAAGACTGTTGTTCTCAAATTAGCATTTCTCTTAAACAGGAGGTTTTACCACCTGCTGACAGTCATTAGCTTTTTGCATTTCAATCACTGTTATTACATTTCTTTGTGTGAGAACTTCTTGCTGAAGCACATGGGGGGCTTGCTAGGGTCTGTGATATTCAGATTTAGAAGGGACCTCTCTCCAGCCTTGAGCAAAAGATCTTTCTGATTCGCAGCTCAATTTGGTATCGAGTGTCAGGTCTGTGAACAGGGAGAAGGAGAATCTATCTAGATCGAAATTTTTTTAAACAGGCTGCTGCAGGATCGGTGACATACTCTGCAACTGGCCGGGGAGCTGATGGAACTATTTCAAGCACTCCAAAATAAACTGCTGGGGAGATCGGTGATACTGGAAGTGCAGAACAGGGAGGACGAGGCGAAGATTGATATACTGGGAGAGATAACAACTGGACCTTTGAAGAAAAAAGGGAGGATTGCCAGCGAAACGGACAGTGAAGAGGTTTTTGAGAAGCCTTTAATGGAGAACTGGAAAGATGATTGCTGCCTGGCTACTTGGAGGAAGACAGCTATGGGGGATCACATGGGGGTGGGTGGGAAAGTCTTTTCTGGAACATGAGCCTGAAGAAGATGCATATCGTGAATACTGTATTTGATCGGGAAAAATGATTTGCTGATTATTGGATGGGATAAATGGCTTGACCTGTGTTAGGATAAAAATTGTTTGCTGATTATTTGATGGAATAAATGGTTGAACTTATATTATGATAGTTGCTGAATATTGGGAGATGGGGGAGGTTCTTATGTAAGAAGTAAGAGGGTTCAGCTTCCCAAATGGATTGGTGGGAGAAATCTAAATGGGACAAACCTGAATGGATTGCTGATAGTGATCCAAAGAAAATATATATAGACCTGAACCTAAGGGGCTAGTGAGAGGGACTCCTTTGAGAGAAAGGAGAACTTCTCCAGTTTGAGGTGGTTGATTACTGGTAAAAATGTATTGAGTCTAGATGAAATATAGCATAGAGAATAACCAATGGAAAGGAATGAGCTAAATATGGAATAGAATTTGAGATGTGAAGTAATGTGGAAATGTGAAACTATTTTAAAAATAAAATAAAATAAAAGCTAGGTTGTCTGTTTATAAATAGAGGGAAAGAAGATAGAGATTTTTATTAAACATAAATAGAAATATTGAATATTGTTTAGCTAGAAGGATTATTATATGTGTTTAGGAGTAAATTGCTGTAAGGTTTCAAGGTTTTGTGAACTTGTGAGGTTGAGGAATAAGAGGGGGGGGGGGAAATATTTTGTTTGATTTGGTTGTTTGTTTGTTTGTTTAAGGGGAAAAAAGGAAGCAATTTCTTTATAATTATTATATAGAATATCTGATGTTACTTATACTTGGTTGTGGAGAAAGCGGAAGTACTTTTTAGTTTAATGTTGCTTTGTTTCTGTAGTGTATGCTTTTTTGGTTTTGGTTTTGTTTTGTTCTTGGTATTTTGTTTTATGGATTTTAAAATTCAAAATAAAAATTTTTTACAAAAAAAAAAGAGAAATGGCCTAGCTATCTACAATCCCATATGATACTGATAGTACCACTCCAGAGGCCCCTTAAGCCAAGAAACCTTAGCTGAAGTCCAGGGGGTTAGGTAGGGGCCAGTCGGTGCCCACCAGGAGGAGTTCTAGAGGGCAATGTGAAGATAGCAGTGAGTTACCTCCCTCAAATGCCAACCCCTCAATTGCCCGAAATAGCCCCTGAAAATGGGGACAGGGGCTCATCTTCAGTATGTCAAAATGTTGAAATAGATTAGAATGGAATCTGTGGTAACTGCTATCTTTACCATCTCTGCTTGCTGCTGTTCTCATAATCTGGGCTCGGACTCTCCTCCCCACACACAGAGGCTTTCAGAACCAACTGCCCTGTGAGGAAGATAATAATAAGCAGATAGAGAGGCATCTCCACTCACTGCTGCTTTAACTAGCTGGGCTGGGCCCCTTCTCACCCCACTCAAAGGCTTACAAAACCAACTGCAATGTGTGAAGAGCAGAAGGACCATAAGCGCTGGGTGGTGGGGGTGGTGGGGTCATATGGTCCTCCCTCAGTCTTACCTGCTGTGACTGGAGTGATGAGATGCCAGCAGATTCTAGCAAGGCCACAGAAGACTGAGGCTCCACCTTGTAAGGCCAACAAGTTGCGGCTGCACTAGAGCCACTTCCACCAAGGTCAGGTCACCAAGCTATTTCACAGCAGTCCACTAAGACTTGATCTTTTAAACTGTGACCACCAGCCCGTTTCCATCCCAGCTGGTTGTTATAAGGACTTTGTGCCTAATTTTGCTTGTTCTTCTCTTCTCTCCCCATCCCTTTTTTCCTTTTGTGTCACGTCTTTCAGATTGCAAGCCGGAGGGCAGGGACCACCTTGCTTTTTATTGATCTGGGTGGGAGCCACTCTGGGAGCCTTGCTAGCAGAAGAGCAGGATAAAAATGCTTCAAATAAATAAATACATCTATTTATCAGCTAGAGTCCAATGCTCAGCTGAACTCTTCTTCTGAGGCATGGCATCAGCAGTAGGGGGTGAGGATCTCTGTCTAAACCACTGATCCCAGTGTCAGACAGGAACTTGATAGCTGAGTGTGTGATCATTGGTCATCATTTACAGTGCAGTATGGGTTGTCCAAGTTTTGCCTCCTGGGGATTTTCTAGTTGTTTTCAAATCAGGCCACTTCCAAACATTGGTACGTACATGTAGTAAAAGAGGCATTTGATTTTCACACATGGTGTTGTACACTCCTCTCCACCTGTGAAGGGAAAAATATGAATAGCAAATGGGAAGTGGGCCTTCCATGTTTATAGTTAAGCCTGACAATTTCCCACCTGGAGGGGGCTTAGAATGGTGTAGTATTGTATGAGAATGTGCAATGAATAATGGAGACGAGTGACAATTTTTCACTTATCAAGCGAAACAGCATTTGCCTAATGGTTCCCTTCATGAGTAAGTGGCAGTCTGGGCTTTCTGCCTGGATATTTGATTTATGCTGTTGTCCAGAAAATACCATCCCTTCCCTGGCAAATTACAGCAAAATGGTATATATTATCAGTATATTCAGGCCCCGGGGAAACTTGGAGTCATGCAAACAACTTCACTTCCACAGGAAAGAATTAGTGACAGACCTGAATAACTCACAAATGGGCAGTGACCTAAAAAAATATCCAGCTACCATATGTACTGCAGCTTATGTGGAGACATTCAGAGCTTTCTGAAATGTCGAGAAACATTTACTGAAAACTAACGAGGATTTTTCTTGGGCGGGAGCTGGAATTCTCCCTTAAATGGGTTGGTTATAGCATAGGAAAATGGGTAAAGCAAACCCTAGCTTCAGAAGAAGGTTTTTTCTCAGGACCACAGCAGGAGAAGAAATTCCCCCTCCATACCTACTCTGATCCTGTTAAGTATTAGCCCCCACAGCTGAGTCATCCACCCATCTTCCCTGCTCCACACACAACAGGTTTAAAATTAAAAAGAAAAGTTAAGAAATGAGATCTCAGATTGCCCACATCAAGGCTATTTTGGTTTTTTAGATTTATCCATCTTTCTATGGATTACCGTATATATGTTTTTAAACCCTAATAAAACCCCTGTACATTTTTATTACTGCAGTGGACTTAATATTAAATATATAACATCATCAGTGTTATAATTAAGTAGGTGGCAGTGTTAAAACTATGTCAGAATAGTTATTTGAGTTTAAGTGTTAAGCAAAAAATACGATCATTTACATGTTTTGCAATCAAATGTCCATGTATTGCAACTAAAATCCACTTACTACTTTTATAACAGTGATTTGTCTAATTTATTATGTTCTAAAATGACAAGAAATCATGAACATTAAGCATTAAACTATAATCCTCCAGTTTGTTGAAGTGTAATTGAATGACAACTTAAGATTTCAAAAAGTTTCATTTTTGCTGGCATAAATACAAAGTGAATTATTAATTCATGTTTTTAGACAGAGAATTTTAGTCTTGTCCTATTTTTGTTTCCCCCTTAATTAGCTGGTAAGTTCTATAAAAAAAACCCATCAGCATGAGAAAGTTAATTTAATGTCCTCATTTTCATTTAAGTAGCCAATTACATACAATATGGAAGATTTACTAACGGCAATTTTATTTGAGAATGCATATAAATTCACTCTTATTTTCTCTTGTTTTGGGAGAATAGTCAGACAATGTAATAAGAGCCCTTTAATTTAACAAAGTATTTTTTTTTAATTCTTTCCATCAGTTTAATTACACTGGTTTAAAATAAATAAAATTGATTTCTTATAGACCCATCCTTCCCTCATGGACAATATAAGAACCTATTTTATCACTTTTATATATTGATAAGAAAGCATACATTTAAATAAACGTAAAAATTGCTGAAGCAGCACTTTATTGAGGAAAAGAAAAGCATGCACCCAGATCCAGCAAGTCAGATGCAGGCGTGGAAGCAAGCCGAAAGGTAGTTCAGTTCTATTTGTGTTAACAGTGCCGATTAACTGATTGGGGAGTGGGAGAATGAATTTTGCCCCCTTGTCAGGGATCAGGGGTTAAGGGAGAATCTAGATTCTGATTCCCACCACCTTCCAACAGGTGATGATCACTAAAGCTTGTATCACCAACCATATGAAAACACTGATGTAAGAATGGGAGAGAATTTTGTTTGGTCCCCATTTTTAACATGCAGGTCTGAACCATTGTTCAGATTGTGCACTTCTCCAAATTTTCAGGGGAAAGTGTGTATAACGCATATATGAGGGAAAGGTCATGCAGCTTGTGTACATCTTGGAGAAAGCTGTGTACAAAAATACATGCAAAGTTGTGTGCACTTTTTTTAAAAAAAACATCACAGACTAATTTAGAAATGGGATGGAATGGATTTATGACTGTATACAGGTGAAACTCACAGGGACTAGATATAGACTGATTTGTCTATCCCTAGGCTGATGGGTGATAGTAGATACGCATGAGAAGATCTGTACAGATTCAAGTAGATATGTGTAGGACCATATGCATAAACAAACTTTCCTCACATGTATTCCTCAAATGTATTGAGGCCATGATGTAACAGAGATTAGCAAATAGCAGCTCTCTAATTAAGCAACCTTCCTTAAATATGTAAGTACCATACCAAAGGCTTTTCTACATGAGGAGCTTACCCCACTGCTTTTCCAAGGCTTCTTCTATTTTCTTTGTGGGAGTAAGACTGCCTCAGTTACATATGGCTTTTTAATGGGGTTTCCCCCCTTTCTCTGCCTTTCTATATATTCTGTTAACCAACCACAAGGTGGCACTGTGGTATAGCTGCAGTGTGGCGGATTTTCAGCTTTACACAAGGTTTTTGTTCTGGTTTAAAATGTAATACTGCACTTTCCTCACTCTAAACTAGTGGTTCTCAACCTTTTTTGCCCCATGCACCCTTTTCACCATATGTCAGAATGTCATCCCCCCCCCTTTCCAAGATTGTCTGACTTAATCTGTGCCATACAATAAGGTGTGATGTCCTGTAGATTTTGTACAATCTGTAGAATTGTAATGCGTAGAAAGATCAGTATTCCAACAGTTTGAGTCTGTGGTCCCAATTCCCCCCCCCCTGAAACCCTAAAATTCCCCCCGGGGGGGATTCCCCCCTGGTTGAGAACCCCTGCTCTAAACAAAGCCACAAAAATGGCTGGAAAACACGGGAGAGGCCCTGGAGGATGACGACGTCATGAAAAGGACCTGCAAACTTCCGTGAGTGAGGGACCACTTCGTGTAAAGAGGCCCCAATTATTTCTCATGTAGAGAAGCCCCAATTATTTATCTTTTACACATGAAAAGTTCAACTGATTCCTTATATGGTGTATAGTCAAGACCATCACTTTCTGTAATGTACTTTTCAGAGTTATTTCCCCTGTTTCATGCCATTTGTTGAATAAACCACAGCACTAAGGGTGTGCATTCATTGTAGAATGAATGAAAAATGAATGAAAATTGGGTCCTTTCAGTTTAATTTTCATTCATTCTAGTATCAGAGGCAGTATGCCTATGTACACCAGTTGCTGGGAAACATGGGCGGGAGGGTGCTGTTGCACTCATGTCCTGCTTGTGGGATCCCACAGGCAGCTGGTTGGCCACTGTGTGAACAGAATGCGGGATTAGATGGACCCTTGGTCTGAATCCAGCATGGCTCTTCTGATGTCCTTAAATGCACAGATATACAGATGGGTGTGAAATGGATACATCTTTTGGTACCACTTGTGGAGCGGGAGGATTATCTCTATTTTGTGGCAGGAGTAGCAGGAAACCTGACTTTGGCAGCCATTATGTTTTCCCAGAAAGCCAGGATGTTGCAGCTGCCATTTTTTGTGTGTGTTGGCTGCCAGTGGAGGCTGGTGACTCCTATGTAAGTGGAGCTCCTAATCCATTGCAGCTTTTTTTGTTTGAGTTTATAGGAGCTATCCATGGTGCTCCATGGTGGTGAACCTATTTTGGGGTGGAGTTCAGCACCACGGATAGCTCCCCTGGTGGCTGCTGCCGCCACCCCCATTGCCACCACCATGCCTGGAAAGATGCAATGTCTGGGAATTCTTGGTGGAAATGGTGGCAATTCGGGACATTTGTGTACATCAGCTCTACGGGCACTGGCAAAAACCCAGCACAAAGAGAGGGAGAAACAGCAACAACAAAACCAAATATATCCAATGAAACAAAAGTAAACGTAAGAAATAAATAACGGGATAAATGTGATTTGTATGAATACATAACACAATGTGAAACAAACATGATCTTTAAGGTTGAAATGGATGGTATGATAATGTGTGTGTGGGAGAGTCTTGTGCACCTTTTTACCTAAGATAAAAATACACTGAAAAAGGCAGCCTGCCTTAACTTCAATACCTGGAAAAATGGTCTGTTGTTGTTATTTGTCAAGAACAAAAGTACCTCAGTGAATTAACTATACCTTAGTGTAAATTACCATACTCCCTGTTAGGCAGACTAGGAGCTATTTTTCAGATTACTTTTAGTACTCAGAGAGCCACTGAAGCAAGGGTACTCTCTACAATGCATTCTCATGATGGAAGCCTGTGGTCCTTAGGGATGAATCGGATTCGGCATTGCCACTTTTCCCCATGCCAATATAGTCACTCTCAGAAACTGGAGCAATGTTGACACGGCATGGAAAAGGAAATTCAGGGACGACCAAATTCTTAGTATGACAACAATAATGAAATCATTATATAGTGATGGACACAGCACCAAGAAATCAGATTGCAAAAGGGCATACAGTATGCTAACAGTAACACATATTTAACCTTCCCTCACATTGCTTAAAGTACTCAACTTTAAAAAGCAGTCAGCAAAAGAAGAATGACCCAGGTAACCAGCCACTGGTAAAGATACAGAAAGCAGAAAAAATGCTGGCACGCTGTGTGCATATGTGCAGTGTGCCATATACCACTGGCATGCTGTGTGCATAGGTGCATGCACACTTGCTTGCATGCATGCGCGCGCACACACAAATGCATGATGCAAATTTGGACAAAGACTGCATTAGTACATTTTTGGAAAATGTCCCAATTATCCCAAATATTATGAATAACGAGTCGTCCCTTTTAGATGCCATTTTCTAGACCATTTCAGTCCAGGTTCAGGCTGAGTTTTGACATGGAAACAGCCTTGGTTGCTCTGTATGATGACCTCTGTTAGAAGAGAGACAGAGGGAGTGTGACCTTGTTCATTCTGCTTGATTCTCAGCAGGTTTTGGTACAATAGATCGTTATATTCTTCTGGGATGACTCTGAGTTGGGAGTGGGAGGTACTGCATTGCAGTGGTTTCACCCCTACTTGGATGGTCAGCTCCAGAAGGTGGTGCTTAGGGAATATTGCTTGGCCCCATGGATTCTCCAGTATGGGGGTCCACAGGGCTCAGTTTTGTCTCCCATTTATTTATTTATTTATTGTATTTCTGGATCGCCCATCTGGTCAGCACACCACCCACTCCCATGATATTTAACATCTACATGTAACCTTTGAGTGTGGTCATCCAGAGTTTTGAACTACATTGTCATCAGTATGCTGATAACATACAACCCTATTTCTCATTTTCATCTTCATCAGGTGAGGCTGTGGATGTGCAAGATCGGTGCCTGGCTATGATAATGGACTGGATGAGGGCTAATAAACAGAAGCTTAATCCAGACAAGACTAAGTTGCTGTTGGTGGGTGGTTCTTCTTACCAGATGGAGGGAGCTCAACCTGTTCTGGATGGGGTTGCACTCCCCCTGAAGGAGCAGGTTCGTAGCTTGGGGGCCCTCTTGGAGCCATCTTTGTCAGTTGAGGCTCAGGTGGCCTCAGTAGCACAAAGTACCTTCTACTAACTTTGGCTGCTGGCCAAGCTATGCCTATGCCCCTATCTGGACAGGGATAACCTGGCACATGCGTCTTTACTGAAAACATTTCTTCTTTCATTAGACAAAAAGGGTGCCAATGAAGGAGTGTGTTGGGGATAGAATGGAACATGAGGATGAAATGGGGCATGCTGCAGATGGAAGTGTAACACAGCCCTTCCCCTGTCTTACCTTCTTTGCACATCTGCTTGAGGTATTTTTCATCCAGCATAGTCCCAATACAAAAAGTGAGCCAAGGTGGTAGTGGGGGAGCTGATTCAAACTGTGGAGCACAGAGTGGTAAAGCAAGGGAGAGTTTTTTCACTCTGTTCCAGCATAGATTCTATGATTCCCCCCCGCCAGTGAGCTCACCCACCCACCCCATTTTCTAGGCAAACAGGCATGCATCTGTTTAATAAACACACACAAGTCTGGTTTAACAAACACCCAAGTCTGGTGAAGAGGGGAAAAGAATAGATGCAGGCAAGACATAGGCATACATTATTCTTAATCAAGAGAGTCCTTCCAAACCATGTATTCCCATGCTACGCCCTCAATGTGTGTGCGTAAGCTATGCGTTATGGTAGCACTATTTCTTCCAGCTGTTTTCCTGACAGTGCCCGAGTGTACACTTCCAGACCTAAGGTTATTTAAACCAAGCACATCCCAGGAAGCAACATTGCTTAGCAAGAATCATCGAGTGCAAAATATTAAATGTCCTCCATTCCCCCCCCCCAGCGTAACTCTCTCTTAAGTCTCTCTATAGTGAGTGCATGGCAGCTGTGTGAAATATCACCAGGATGCTATACTGACATTTTGTTGATAAGATTTGCATTAAAATATAGTCTCTGAAATCCTGTGTTGCAAATAGACAGCACTGCACCACCTTTATCAATTTCAAGCACACTTAGCCATTTCATGCATAAAACTTACACTAACGTTTCCCAGAAAGAGTTTTCCTAAAAGAGGAGGAATTGGGGGTGGGGGAGTGAGAGAGAGAGAGAGAGAGAGAGAGAGAGAAGAGAAAAGAAGAGAAAAGAAAGTATTTCATTTATGATCAATTCCCTGTAGTGCCAGGATGAACCAAAAAATGTGAGACATTATAAATCCTTGTTTCACTCCTCTGCGTTTATTTCACCGCAAATGTGTTATGCAAATGTGGAACATTAGCATACTCTTTTTCAACGTGCTGCCTCATATATTCTTGATGGTTTCTTCTACCTCATTTTTCTGGTTCTTCCTCTTCAAAGAAAGTATGTGTTGAAGGTTGTTCTTTATTTTTTATTTTTTTAAAAAAATCCCTTAAGAGTCTATTACCCAATTGTTTCCCTCAATTTTACAAAAACACACAAAAGAAGACACATTTATCACCTCTAATTTATCAGTTCAGAGATGTCGCTTGGATTCATGAAGTGCATATATAACCATGGAACAGCTACTGCACAGAACAGAAAAAGCCTGAAGCCACTCCAGCTACACAAACATGAGTGTAGTGAACAAAGGGGGGCTGAGTCATTGCTCATTCATTCAAATGAGAACCCAGTTAGTTACTGCTGAAGCATTTGGAAAATAATCATAGAATCATAGAAAAGTAGAGTTGGAAGGGGCCTACAAGGCCATCGAGTCCAACCCCCTGCTCAATGCAGGAATCCAGGTCAAAGCATCCCTGACAGATGGCTGCACCTTGAATGCCTCCAGAGTGGGAGAGCCCACCACCTCCCTAGGTAGTTGGTTCCATTGTCTTATTGCTCTAACAGTCAGGAAATTTTTGCTGATGTCCAGGCGAAATCTGGCTTTCTGTAACTTGAGTCCATTATTCCGTGCACTGCAATCTGTCATAGAATCACAGAATTTCCTGGATGGATTTCGGGGGGCAGGGGGAGAGATCGAAACAAGCCTAATTTTATTCCACCAGAACTCTGTGGTGTAGTGGAAGTTCTTTCTAACTGCTTGGACTGCTGGCTGTTTTGTTCTTAGCTATTTTAGTTTCTAATCTGTTGTAATAGTTGCATTTTTTAAGTGGTGTTCTTGGTGCTGTAAGCCACTGTGATAGCTCTCTCAATAGAGTCTGCTAGTTCTAAGGGCTTGTTCATTTGGCACTTTTTTTCCTATCAAAGGACATGTTCTTGACAATGCTCATAACTGCATTTTAACATCAACATCTCCAGGAAATGTTGGGGACCCTGTAGCATGCCAGATGTTGCTGGACTCTAACCCCTATCATCCCCAAGCAGCATGGCCAGCTGTAGTCCAGCAACATCTGAAGGGCTACGGGTTCCTCATCCCAGCTATATACTAATAATGAACTTAATTCTCCAAGTGTGGATTCTTATGTAGCCCAAATGGTACCATCCATGTGTAAGAAGAGGCATTGGCAAGCTCAGGGAAGCCCCACAGCTTGCAGAAGTAAAAAAAAAAAAACCTTTTAGAAAAAAATGCTAAAGGGGGAACCTCAACTACAATCCAGTGAGGAAAGAGCGTGATCAGTGGCCACAGATTGCTGGCTGACTGTTCAAGGAGGGGGGCAAAAAGTGGGGGGAGGAAATGGAATGGAATATCCTAGAAGAGGGCATGGCTGGCTGGCTGCTGGAGCTGGAATCCTGAACAGGAGCACTCTATACTGCAACATTTCATTGTCAGTTTTACATTTATTCCCTGAAACCAGACCATGTGTATGTTGGCCTACTGTTCATATGCCTCCACCATTAATAGTAGATGTAGTGAGGAGCACCTTAAAGGAACTAGAAAGAAGATGTTCCCTAAGCTCAAGTGAAGAAAGACTGAGGATGAGTTATGTTTGCGTTATAATCGGAGCGTTCTTTTTCTCAGGTGGAATGGTGCTGGAGAAGTAGTTTGTTTCCGTTTTGTGTTGATCTTTGAACTGTAACTTTAGAAAGGATCACAGTCTAGGGATGTGTGTGGAGCTCAATTGGGGGGGGGGTGGAACTCGCCGGGCTCGATCCCCCCAAGCTCCGCTTGACCTACCTTTTCCCCGGCTCAACTCACGTTCTCGTGAGCCGAGCCAGGGAAACCAACTTCCGGGTTCCAGCACTATGTCGTTTATGTCTAGAATGGCATAAGATACGTTAAAAATGGCCTAATTTGTGCAAATTTTGGCCTAATTTGTGCAAATTTTGGCCTAATTTGTGCAAATTGTGGCCATTTTTTACATTTTTTACACTATTTTCTACGTAAATGACATAAGAACCAGGGAACCCGGAAGTCCGGTGAGCGCCTCAGCTGGTGCTCACGCTTGGCTCGGCTTGTGCAGCAGAAGCGCTCAGCGAGCATGCTGCGAGTGCCAGACGGGTCACCTATTCCTATGCCACACTGATCTATTATAAGCACCTGAAGTTCGAACTGTAGTCAAAAGGCAAATAGACTGCATTGTTGTGTTGCAATTAACAAATTGTTACAGATGTCCTTGAAAAGAAAGGTATTCCAAAGGCTTTAGGACTCCAATTCCCTTGCTCATAGGAAGTGTCTTATATTTGAACATAAAAATAGCTCTCCATTTATGAAAAATAAAAAAGCTATGAATTTCACCAGATTCTTTAATAAAACCAAGGTTTGAGAAAGCACCAAAGTAATTATGTCTTGTAATTACAAGAAATGAAAATGTCCAACTAGTTTTCACCGAAATGCAACATTTACCAGCCTGCAGCGAGGTAGAGATTAGCTTCTAATTGGATGGAATTAAAAAAGAAACAACATGAGTGTATGGAACAGTCTTAAAACAGCCCACACTACTAATTGGATTTAAATGTGAGAGTTTACTTTGTAGACATGCATGTTATGAATGTGCATGTAATACTAAACCATAGTTTAACATTACATGAAGACCAGGCCAGTGAAACTTACTGATCAGTAAAACAATGGGACACACACACACCCCAAAAAATGCCAACAAAAATTAGCAGCAAGGCATCAGCTGCAACCTAACAGAAAAGCTAGCAACCAAAAGTGCACAATAACAGAAGTGTCTTAACATACTTCCCAAAGTCATGGATCTAAACACACAGAACATGAAAGGGCATGCCATAGCTCTGAAGTGGGAATCAAGAAGGCCTTGTTTCTTGTAGAGGCCAACAGAGTCTCTGAATATTTATTTATTTGATTTGATGTACACCCTGCCTTTCTATCTAAAAAGGGCATTCAAGATAGCTAACAATAATAAAATCCTATCATCATCATCATCATCATCATCATCATCATCATCATCATCATCATCATTTTTATAACTCTCAGGGCAGTTCACAACAATTCATAAAAATAACAAAGCACAATGATTCAACTTCATAATAAAACATAGTATAACATTTTAAACATACGACATTTAAAACAATATATTTTTATTTTATTTTATTTTTATTTATTATATTTATACCACACCTTTTTTCCTGCAAGGAACCCAAGGCAGCTTACATAATCCTCCTCCTCCTCCTCCTCCTCCTCCTCCTCCTCCTCCTCTCCATTTTCCATAAATAATATAAATACTAGACTTGTTCAAGACAGCTAAATATCAATACTAGACCTGTTCAAGACAGCTGACATAAATCCCCCATCATATGCCATTAAATGCCTGTGAGTAAAGGGCAGTCTTAACCTGGTGCAGAAAATATGAGTGTGGGCACTGGCAGGCCTCAGTGGGGAGCTCAGAGGGGAACTCGTTGGGGTGCTACCATGGAGAAGGCCCTCTCTCTTCTTGCCACCTTCTGAGCCTCCCTCAGAAGAGGCACTCAGAGGAAGCCCCCAGATTGTAGTGTCTGGGTAGGTTCATGTAGGGAGAGGAATCCCATCAGGTATTGCAGTCCTGAGCCATGTAAGGCTTTACAGGTTAAAACCAGCACCATTAATTGGGCTTGGAAACATACAGGCAGCCAATGCAAACAGGCCAGAATTTGTATTATATGCTCAGACATTCTGGTCCTAGTTATTAATCTGGCTGCTACATTTTGCACGAGCTGCAGCTTCAGAACAGTCTTCAAGGGCAGCCCCACATAGAGGACATTGCAGTAACCTAACTTGGAGGTTACCAGAGCATAGATTACTGAAGCCAGGTTATCCCTGTACAGATAGGGGCATAGCTGGGCCACCAGCCAAAGCTGGTAGAAGGCACTCCATGCCACTGAGACCACCTGAGCCTCAAGTGACAGAGATGGCTTTAGCAGAACCTCCAAGCTATGAGCCTGCTCCTTCAAGGGTGAGTGTAACCCCATCCAGAACAGATTGAGCACCCTCCATCCAGTTAGAAGAACCACCTACTAACAGCATCTCAGTCTTGTCTGGATTAAGCTTCAGTTTGTTAGCCCTCATCCAGTCCATTGTTGTAGCCAGGCACGTATTTAGCACATCCACAACCTCACCTGATGAGGATGAAAGGGAGAAGAGCTGCATGTCATCAGCGTACTGATGGTAGCACACTCCAAAACTCCCACTCAGCGGTTTCATGTAGATGTTAAATAGCATGGGGGACAAAACCAGCCCCTGCAGAATCCCATGCTGGAGAATCTATGGGGCTGAGCAATATTCCCCAAGCACCACCTTCTGGAGTTAGCCATCCAAGTAGGAGTAAAACCACTGCAATACAGTACTCCCCACTCCCAGTTGCCCCAGAAGGATACTGTGGTCGATGGTACTGAATGCCACTGAGAGATCCAGGAGTATCAACGGGATCACACTCCCCGTCTCTCTCCTGACATAGGTCATCATATAGGGTGAGCAAAGCTGTTTGCATGCCAAAACCCGGCCTGATTCTATGATTCTATGAATCCTGACTGAAATGGATCCAGATAATTTGCCTCAGCCAAGAGTGTCTGGAGCTGGTTGGCCACCACCTGCTCAAGGACCTTGCCCAGGAAAGGAACATTTGCCACTGGCCTAAAGCTGTTAAGATATTCCGGGTCCAGAGAGGATTTCTTCAGGAGTGGTTTGACTGCCACCTCTTTCAGTCAGCTGAGGACCACTCCCTCTAGCAAGGAGACATTAATCACCTCCCTGGCCCAACTGGCTGTTCCCTCCCTGATTGTTTTTATAAGTCAAGAAGGACAAGGAACTGGAAGGATCCAGTACAGAAGTGGCTGCACCGTGCACGAACCTATCCAAACACCTTGTCAACGTCCTCAAGCTATAGCAACTGAAACTAATCCAAAAATACTGGACCAGGCTGTGGTCTGGATACCTCACCTGATCCACCTGCTGTAGTCTATCTAATCCTGGCAGATCCAAGATACTTTATCCTGGAAGTGCCTAGCAAGTGTATTACAGCAGGCCTCAGATGGGTACACAGTGTCTTCAGGGCCAGCATGTAATAGGCCCCAGATGACCCTGAAAAGCCCTGCTTGGCAGCACATAGAGGAATCAACAGAGGCAGTGAGATGTTTCTTTGCTGCCTTCACTGGATATACCTGCCTATAAGCACACCAGTATTCAATTGCATCCGCTAGGGTTTTTTCTCCATCCATCTGCACTTAAGCTGTCTCCTATTTTGTTTCAATGCTCTCGTCAGCTCCAGGTATACCATGGAACCATATGAGTTCTATTGCAAATAGGGCACTCAGGAGCAATTGTGTCAACCATCCGGGCATTTTTGCATTCCACAGAGCCCTCTGTTGAAGCACCAGTCATATTAGCTAGAAACCCTGCTAGAGCCCTCTGGAAACCATCTGGATCTATTAGCCTCCAGTATTAGGCCAATGACGTGTATTGGGACAATGATCTGTTGGGACAATGATCTGTTGGGACAATGATCTCATGGTTGTCATGCCGCATGAATGTTGACATTCCTCCAAGCCAGCAGCCTAGGAGACCTCAACATCACATCCGAGACCACCTCTGTTAGCTCAGGTAGGGAGACTGCTGGGCAGTGGGGTGGGCGGTACACCAGCAGAATCCCCAATCTGTCCTGCTTGCCAATACAAGATACAATTACTCCAGACTAGTAGTCAGATGGACAGGGAACCTGGAGAGACAGATAGAATTCTTACAGACCACGGCAACCCCCTTCCTACTCCCCAGCCCTCAAGTCTACCCTGATGCTGAACCAAGTACCCTGGTAGGCACAACTGGGAGAGACTAACCCCTCCCTGTTCACCCACCCAGGTCTCGGTTATGCATGCCGGGAAGACCAGAACACAGCACAGCTGTCAACTGTCTGTGCTGCATTCCCCTTACCTGGCTAGTCCTCCTCTCAATGCCAAATCTCCCTCTACCTGTCACTACACATTGCTCCCCTCAGGTGCCCCACTTGGCCCCATATCCTCCCTCCCAAGACATACTCAGGCCTAAGAAGGGAGCCAACCCCCCCCCCCCCAAGATGCTGAACAACCAAACTGGCCAAGACATTAGGGCGGTGACCCTTGCCCTTGTGCCCCCGAAGCAGTTTTCCCCGCAGGGGTGACCCCCTTTGGCATCTCCCCCTTTGTGGGCATTGCTGCCAAGGCGTCACCAGCCCACTTCTGGCCAACAGATAAAGGCCTTCTTCCCCCAGAGTCGAGCACACACAGCTGGCTTGCATTTTCAATCAACCCAGGGGAGGTTTCCTTCTCTTGCCAGCTATGCCAGCTTCTCTGAAATAGCAGGAACTTGGTTATACTAATAACAAAACATTAAACACATTATTATACATTTAAAATGCAACAATAAAAGTATAAAAACAGCAACCAACACAAAGGACCAGCTTGCATGCCAAAGGCCTGCTTGAATAAAACTGTTTTTGCCTGCTGGCAGAAGGACAACGGAGAGAGAGCGCTAACCTAGCCTCCTTTGGCAAGGTGTTCCACAGCCTGGGAGCAGCCACCAAAAAGGCCCTCTCTTTTGTCCCCTCAAGTCTCCTGCACAATATGATGGAATATGAAACAAGCAACCTCTGCTGAACTTAAGCAATTCATATGGGAATAGACTCTCCCTGAAATATCCAGTACCAAGACTGCTTTGCACTTTATAGATCAAAACCAGGAGTGAGCCCAGAAACATACTGGTAACCAACTTCGCTATTTCAGCACCAATGTAATGTGATTCTGTTTTGTTATTCTTATGAAAATATTATCCTCTGGTTTCTCAACATATGCATGCATCATTTTTTTACGAGCAGGGGGTTGGACTCGATAGCCTTGTAGGCTTCTTCCAACTCTATGATCTATGAAATCTATGAGTTAGGAGAAATACTGTTTGTCATACTGCACACATTGCTGTATGTCAACCAGTTCTGGATGGGGTTACATTCTCCCTGAAAGACTGTGTTCACAGCTTGGGGGTGCTTCTGGATCCGTCGCTCCAAATGACATCCCAGATAGATGCGACGGCTAGGAGTGCCTATTATCAGCTTCGGCTGATACGCCAGCTGCGCCCCTTCCTAGAGTTGGAGGACCTAAAGACAGTAGTGCATGCGCTGGTAACTTCAAGGCTCGACTTCTGCAATGTGCTGTACATAGGGCTACCTTTATATCTAGTCCGGAAACTTCAACTAGTGCAAAATATGGCAGCCAGATTTGTTACTGGTACACCTAGGGGTGCCCACATCACACCAGTTTTAAAAGCACTCCACTGGCTGCCAGTCAGTTTCTGGGCGAAGTATATAGTGTTGGTTATTACCTTTAAAGCCCTACATGGTTTGGGTCCAGGCTACCTACGGGATCGCCTTCTCCCGTACAATCCGCCCCGCACACTCAGGTCCTCTGGGAAGAATCTACTTCAGCCAGCCAAAACTAGGCTGGCGGGTATTACCCAGAGGACCTTTTCTTCTGCTGCTCCCAAATTATGGAATGGCCTGCCGGAGGAGATTCGTCAACTTAGCAGTATCTTAGAATTTTAAAAAGCCATTAAGACTGATCTCTTCCGGCAGGCCTATCCGGCGGAATTTTAGGTTGCTTTTAAGATGCTTTTAAGATGTTTTAAGATGTTTTATAATGTTTTTAAGTAGTTTAAAGATGTTTTAATAGTATGGTGTGTTGATTAGTTTATGTATTTTGTATTTTTGTTGTTCCCCGCCTCGATCTAGACGGAGAGGCGGGTAAGAAATAACTTTATTATTATTATTAGAATTACTGTTTAGAAAAAGCCTGGAAATGTAACCTACATTAGCCAGTTAATGATGGTATGTTGACTCTCAGTTCAAAACCAAACTGACGCATCTAGAGTTATTCTAAGCCAAGAACGTGCCAGCTGGATAGATTTTGCCTCTTCTAATAGAAGGACAACAATGTAAGATTAATGGCAAACCATGTGATAGCTGAGAGTAGGAGTTATTCTGCCGCTACATCAATAGCACTCAACAATGAATTATCCTCAGTTTTCATAAACAGACACTGGAAAAACCTTGAGAGACTGCCACCATAAGGCTGCCTGTTTATGCTATTGAGTTTTTCCACGACATCAATTAAGTTTGATAAAGCAGGAAAAAAATGAAAATCACATATGGTGTATTTCTGGTTGACTGCATTGATTTTGGACTTGTGGATACATTCAGTTACAGACTATATCCCAACGTTGCACACGTGTGTGTGTGTTTATAACTGTAGTTGTGTTGACTCCCCACTAGTTCCCAATTTCAAGTCATGATTTAACAAGAACCAGACATTTAGTATGTCATTCGCTAATAATAATAATAATAATAATAACAACAACAACAACAACAACAACAATAAATAATTTCCCTCAAAACATATCTTTCAGTTTTGTAAATGTACATTAGTGTCTATGAGCTGAAAAACAAAAGTAAGCTTTTCAAGACCTAATTTTCATTGGATCTCACTTAAAAGTTTCTGTGCAAATTCTAAATGAATGTTACACAAACCTAGTATTTTTAAAAGATATTTTTAGAACGTTAATTAAAGTTGTTGTTTATGGCAACTTGCATTTAGATTGGTGTTTTTTTAAAAAATAATAATACAGTATTGTACTAAAATGAAGGGATAGCTGTCAGTATATATTATTTCCAACTGTTCCTTCAGTTCTTCCCTTCCCATGGCTAATACCCATCAAAGTGTCTCTAGTTTGCAGCCTATACTCTGGATTTTCTACATAGGTTTTCCACAGATCTCATACATTTCAGCAAAAGATGGGCCAGGAGAAAATGGTTATTTCATGTCCCCAGATACAGGAATGCCTTCAAACATTATAGGAAAGAAATAGTTGACCATAGTTGAAAACATAAGGCACTTAGTATCTCCTCAGTCCAGCAAATATCAGTTTAATTGCCGAGGATTTCTCTTTCCACATAAAGAAGAATTAATTCACCACTTAAGAGCCCAGTGCTTTCCATTTAGATAAGATAGGGATTCAGCTCAACCTTCAACTCCAAAGAAAGAAAGGAAAAGAAAAGTCTCAGCTTTTAATTTCTCGTTATGGAAGTTTCTTTCATCTCTTCGTTCATTTTCTCACTCTTTTATCTAACCATTCCCTTAATAACCTTCCTGAGTTTTAATGTAGCCTTGAATGAATCCTTTCTCTAATTTGCTTAGCAGTTCTGGCAATAGCCAATGAATCAATAATTAAGATGAAAACTTGATAAGTACCATCAGTGTGCTTGATCTGCAAGCTAAGCTGTCAAGTCAGATTAGATTTGGGATACTCTTCTGAGAGGCCTCTTCTGCCAATACATCTCAACCAGAAATATTACAGTCTCTAGACTAGTTCACGCATGCACATCCATGGTGGGATGACTGTAACATTAGGTGTTGACTTGCATGTGTGAATGGGCTATCCACACATATAGCACCACATGCCTCAGATCACCTCAGAGACTATGCTTTTCAATGGAGTCTGTTCAAACTTTCATCCGCCAGCCATCAAATCTACAGTAATGAAGTGCAGAGAGAGTGATGTATGAGAAATTAATTTCAGTTTATTTTTCATCAGGATTTACCTTCCAGAACAAACATGGACTCAGATGCAATCTGCGGTTGAAGTCCATACATTTCCGAACAGGCAATGTGATTTGGGGACCAAAAAAAGTGTTTGACAGCATGAGTACTTTTGAAAAATGCACACAAATATGCTTTAAGCAATGGGAGAAGAATGCATATATTTCAAAGATGCACCAAATTGATGCGCACATTTAGAAAAAATGTACAAAACTGTGCATGGATTTTCATACAGAAAGAAAAACAAAACTCACAAACTGATATGGACTCGAATCGAAACAACTTGGTGATGTAACTTAAAGAACTCTGGCAAACCCAAGTTTTGCTGACTTGTAGGGACAAAACCACATTTGCAAATCTTTTCTTTTTCTTTCTTTCCCTTTCTGTTCTGTCCATTCTGTATGTCTATTGTTGAATGTGGGTATGTGTGAATGGATATGCAACACACACACACACACACACACACATATATATATGGTATACGGTGGGGTGGTAAACTGTTTTTGCGGTCGTGTTTTATTAACATGTTTTAGAGATATTTTAAAATTGTTTTTATAAATGTTTTATTATTTATATTTTAAACTGTATTTTATTGTTTGTTTTTAATTGCTGTTGTACACTGCCCAGAGAGCTTCAGCTATTGGGCGGTATAGAAAATAAATAAATAAATAAATAAATATGTGCTTTTCTTGGTATGTAGTGGATGTGCCTCTATTCTATTCTATTCTATTCTATTCTATTTGACTGTACTTTATCTTGATATTGGGTGACCCTATTTGTTTTGTCTTGAATGATGTGTACACATTAGAAAGGCAGGATGAAAAATTCTTACTATCAATGCTTAAGCTCATATTACATTACCCCCACTGCATTCCAAATACATTATTATTAAGAGGGAAGGGAAGAGGGTTGAAAATTGAATTACATCATGTTACATTTTTGAAAACGTACAATGAAAACAGTAAAGGGGGGGGTTGGCTGCATCCAAGGTTGCACAAGCAGACCTCTGCTTGTGCAATGGATCTTTCTATACAATGAACCCTCTAGAGAAGATTTATGGGGCCGTGGGAGTCACAGGGAGGAGGAGGAATCTGCTCTACTAGCTGATGCCATTCCATCAGCCAGCAGACACTATTTCGCTCAAAGGGGGGGGGAGGGGATATTTCACTCCTCGAATGAAAAGGGAACCAGCAAGTATTTGCATTTACTACAATTTGGGTAAATCGTTGTTCCACCAGAAAGCATACCACTAGTGGGATTTCCATGTCATCTCCTGCTCCCTGTGGTCCCCCCTCTCCAAATCTGTTTCAGAGGGTTGGGGTTTAACTTTTCAAATAATGAAAGGGATGGACTTTCTTAAATGTCTCGGCTCTGTAACCTCCCTAAATCCACAAAAATAGAAACATCCTTCACAGTAAGCCATGACTGTATACTACATCACAGAAGATGTCTGGACAGCAATCATATAAATATGGAAGGTGGATCTCCAATCCTAAAGGGTGCTTCAAATAAGGTTAACTGGGATGTTTGAAAAGGGATTATATAGGAAAGATTTTACTATTGCTTTTAATAATTGATAATAGGAATGCTTCTCTGTTCCTTTGTCTTAGTCATATTCATTAAAATAAATCTAGATTAATAGAGCTATTTGCACAAAAAGAATTTAGATAGCAGGAATCCATTTATTTAAGCAGCTTTGATGTTGTAGGCTGAAAATAATAAAAACCACACTAGAGTTAGCAGTGGGAGAACTTACACACACAGGTACTTAGTTTCCTTGAGTAGTTTCACAGGAAATACCTCTAAGTGGATTAGCTAGCAGGAAAGGGGTGATTTGTAGTTTAACTGCAAGTTCTTAAATTTCTAAAATAAAAATAAATAGGATTATTAGGGCCCTCCTTCTGGCTTTATGAGTCTGAAAGGCATACATTGAATTCTGAGTTGAGTTAATACCTTACCATTACAAAATATACTTTGTCATCCTATTCCAAAAACATTTGTACAATCTACTGGGTCATTTTATTGCTTCTAAAAATTACAGTCAGGTAGTCCAAAAGTAGTTCTTCACTTTGGAAAACCCCACACAAAGGGAATATTATTAATAGAAATGTCTGTATTTACTATGTGATTCTTTTAAAATACTATATCATGTTCTTTCACATTCTCATAAACTCACAGCATAAGGCTTTTGAACCTATACAATATTTTTATTTTCTGAAACCAACACATTGGGCATCAATAGCTTCCATATATATATGTGCTGTTCCTTGCAGTATATAAGGAAGCTAGGAATTATGGATTAGCCCAAGTGTCACCTAGCAGAAAATTTGGGGTGAAATGGGGGGAGGGGTACAAACTCCACTCAGTTTATCTTAAAATATGTTTCTTCCATGTTTGTTAGCAGCCACAGTGATGACAGCCATTTTGGCTACAGGAAAAGAGCTGCTTGCATTGTCTAG
Organism: Shinisaurus crocodilurus; assembly: GCA_021292165.1. Classification (NCBI taxonomy): domain Eukaryota; kingdom Metazoa; phylum Chordata; class Lepidosauria; order Squamata; family Shinisauridae; genus Shinisaurus; species Shinisaurus crocodilurus. Next base: position 114,209,234 of record CM037879.1, read on the forward strand.
ACACAGCTACATTGCCTAGACAACTGGATGATTTTTTTTCTTGCCTTCTGACACTGTGCCACAGAGTGAACCTTTGGATTATTGGGAAGATGCCTAGTTACTTAGGCAACACAGGAACACTTACCTGTCCTCCCGCTCTGTGCTCTTCAGTGTGGGAAGACAGGAAAGCATCCTTACCTTGCAAGGACAACTGTGTGACTTTTTCCTGTGCACTGCATGCAGCACAGCCCTGGAAAGGACAAAAAGGCAATGATCACTCTGGCTCTGAACAGCCAAAGGAGACTGAAGTGACGCTATATGGCAGGAAGGGGTTGAGAAAGTGAAAGGCACAAAACATTGCACCTTCCCCCAAACTGAGTTGAAATGGAAGGTGCGACTGCAGCTGCACAGTTAAACATTTTGTTTCGCGTAAGCTGTCCCAGAATTGTGTTCACATGGTACTAAAGAGGGTGCTAGCCCTACGACACTCCAGAATATCATGTAAAGGTGAAGACAAATGCAATATAAAAAGAAGGCTGGCAGTGTGGTTCTTTAAATGTGCTGCAAACACAGTAATACATTGTGATGTATTAGCTTCTGGTGGTGTAATAGATAGTGCAGCTAAACTGAACAAAAAATATCTGGGATAATAATATGTAGACATAATTAGCCCCTTCAGGCTCTTCATTAGACATGCATAACCTGATCATATGTAGAGTTAGAATCAGGCTGATACTATTAATTAGCATAGCAGTGGTACTATATATAAGATCAAGTGAACACAGTATACACAATTTTTGATGTTGACTGTCATGTCATTTTTTAGATTTCTATAAATTCTATCCAAATCAAATCATTCGTTGTCCAGTTCTTATCTAAAAGCTTAATACATCTTTAATGTTAGCAGCAATTCACAAGGAAACTGAGGGCAGTATCCAATGGTGTCATTCCACAAACTCAAATAGCGCTAGTGGAGCTCTGTCTAACCTTTCCGTTGAGCAAGCTGTTGCCCATTACGCTTGTGCGACTGGTTGTGCAACCCATTGCAGAATGGGTTGCACAAGCATAATGCATAACCACTTGAGCAACCACACTTGCGCAGATGTAACTTTAGTGGATTCTCCTCTTTCACATAGTTCAGAACCTAGTTTCCACTAGCACAACGTCATTGACTCTAATGGAATGACACAGTGGGATACTGCCCTGAGTATAACCATGGCTTTTTCTTTGATACTTGATCATTGCTACTCCTGTACACCATTCTTTGTCTAATAGTTTCAGAGTTGACATATACAAGCGCTTCAGCTACAAGAGAGATTTAGATCACTCCATCCCATCTTCCATGTGGAAATCATTTTTGAGGCTTGCAGTAAAGGAAAAGGCTTCTTCTATTATGCAGTAGTCCAAAGAAAATGATAGTCCCTTTTTAATTTGTATTGCTTAATTCACATTCCGCAAAATGGCAAGCAGCTGAAAGGGCCCTGATAGAATCAATATTCATTCCGCCTGTTCATCTATTAACCCACCCATGAAAATGTTTCTATTGATGTTATACTGATATACTAATTACACACACACACACACACACACACACTGACACTAAGGCAAACAGGGTACTTCTGATGGGTAGGCTTATAAAATATGATGCCAATTTGTGGTCGGAATTTAAAAAAGCAACATTTGTATATGTTTCCAGCATTAGACTCATGGGCTCCTCATATTTAGAAATGGTATTGTACCATCAATATAGTCAGAGAAGTTCTTGTGTGTTTAAAATGCTGATCACTGCTAGGACCTCAGTTACTTTTGCTCTGGGGTCAGCCGCTAGAACAGCGTGATCCTTAGCAACTCTTCCAATATCAAACAGAGAGTTGTCAAAAAGTACAATCAGACAGACAAAAGCATGTTAGAGAGGGAAACCAGAGACCAAAGGATAACCACCCTCACCTCCCTGTGAACTGTTCACAGTTAGGAGTCATTATGGCCTCTTTGTAAGGGCAGTACATATAGTACAGAAGAAAGTGGTGGGCTGCTTCCCGTTGCCTCTTGTCCCCAGGGCAGAAAAACATGAGAAAGGCTAAGTAGCTGTAGTACTGGCTGAGCATTCTTGAGTCTTTTGTAGCTTTCTTAGTCTATCTGCCTGACCTTGGACAAATCATGTTTGTGTTTTCTTTCTGTGACTGTTTTATACTAGCAAAAGGCAAAGGGTGAGAGGAAGCACAGGCAATAACTGGGTATAGAGCTTCTTACACATCACATCTCAAATCTCTATACACATGGGATGTGTTTAAAAAGCCATCCTAATAGGTTCTAAATGGGTAATAGAAGGTAACTGAAAATGTCTATTCAGAGGTATGACCACATAATCCAAAATTTGGCCTATTCTATCTTGGCTAACAATGAGATCTGAGTGATTCCCTTCCACTGCCCACCACCAGGAGGAAGACATGAGACAAATAAGTTGTGTTAAAGCAGGGGTGCAGAACCTAAAGCCCGGGGACCAAATCTGGCCCTCCAAGGTTCTCCAGACTGCCATGCCCTTTCCCCAGGCCCCACCCCTTCCCCCTGGCCACTGCTCTTTCGGTGATTTCTCAGCTTTTGTGCAGTTTTTCCCCATTCCAAAAGGTTCATAGATTCATAGATCATAGAGTTGGAAGGAGCCTACAAGGCCATCGAGTCCAACCCCCTGCTCAGTGCAGGAAACTAGAGGAGGGGTCTCCCATCCAAGCAATAACCAGGCCTGACCCTGCTTAGCTTTCCACGTTCAGACAAGCTGAGCCAGGTTGAAATGCCTTTCCTAAGGCTTAGTTACTGGCAGTAAGAGCCTTAAGCTAAAATGTGCTGGTATTTTTTATATTTTGGCCCTGCCCCTTTTGCCGTCAGCCCCACCCACCTCTGGGATGCAGTCCCCAAGAGCTTCTCCAAAATGGAATTCAGCCCTTGGAGTGAAAGAGGTTCAACAACCCTGAGCTAAAGAACCACAGCTTTATTAACAAAGTAAGTAAAGATCTGCAATGAGAACACCTAGGGCCAAGTGTGGCCACCCATTCCCTATGTAAGGCTCCTGGATAGCTATCAGTAGCCACTTACTGGGCAATTCTACCCTGGCTCTACATGGTGGGTCTGATGCACATCAGATCTGGGCTTTTCATTGCTGGTTTGGAAATCCCTTCTGAGGTCGCAGTAGGGACTCCACCTGTGGAGCGCCCTCCCCGCCACTGTTGCACCGTTGGTTCTTTCCGTGCCAGCTTGGATCCAAAGATGGAAGACCGTCTTTGGTACCGGCATGGGAGGGCGTTCCTGGGGGTGGGCAGAGGAGGAGCAAGGCATGGAAAAACATTCAGATGGCCAAAATCAGTTTTGGAAGGGGAGGGGAGTGCGGACGGAAGCAATTTTAGCTGCTGCGCTCCTCTCGCCTCCATTGAATGCCCGTAATCCTCCAAGTTCAGTGAGTGACGGGCACCCACATTGGTTTGGGCTGTAAGAGAGATGCCTGAAGGATATGCTTATCACTAGTTACTAGGGAGTTATCCGCATGCTCAGGAGAACACCAAGGCTTGAAGAAATACGAAAAATCTTTAGGGAAAAACTCTAAAGGGGCAAGCCCCCACCAAGCACATGCAAAACAGCCAGTGGGGACTGAGCATGCTGCATGTCCATTGGGGGAGAATATGGAAAACTGGGGGGAGGGAGGGTGGAATAAGATCCTGGTAAAGCACATAGGTGAGTAGAACCCTAAAGCCACACACTCCACACTGCAACATTTTGTCGCAGCAGGTCCTACTTGTTAGAATTTATTAGCATTTCTTATTTCTATGGGGAATATAAAGGGATGGGAGGCAGAGAATCAGAAATGCAGACAGCTTTGTATTGTACCTGAAGTCTATGGCTGTAATCCTATACACAGTTATCTGAGAGAAAATTTCATTGAATTCAATAGGACTCACTTCTAAGTAGACATGCATAGCATTGCACTGCTAATGTTTCAAGAGAAAAAAAGGCTGGAAGAAGACAATTAGTTTCCATAAAAATGTATAACAACACAGGGTATATTATTTTGTTAAACCTCTTGGCCACATATTCTCCTTGAACTCTACATCAGTATTTGAGTCTCCTTGGAATAAGGGGGACTAGTAGGGGAAATACCACTAAAAATAAATTCAAGGCATGTATGTATTTAGTCCTTCTTTATTTCATTAATCTCCACCAGTTCATTTCTTTTTAATTTATTCATCTAGAATCTTTTAACCCACCACTTTACCAAGGCTTCTGCTTCAGAATCTTTGCAGGATTAAGATTGGCTGCTTTACACATGGTTTTTTGTTTTTTGTTTTTTTGGTGTTTTTTGGGAGATTTTTCTTTCTCTGTTGTTCCATTACACAACCACAAGGTGGCACTGCGATATAGTGGAATGGCGAAAATACATGAGCTTCTCATAGTGCAATTTCCAGATAATATACCAGACTTCCCTCGATCAAAAAAAAAGTTGTGGAAATGGTTGTAAAGCACGGGAGAGGCACGGGAGGATGACAACATCATGTAAAGCACCTTCCTCATGTGAGTGACGAATCACAAGCGCAAAATAAATGTCTCGCATAGAGAAGCCCAAAGTGCCCTGGAAAGTATATAAAAAAGATAACCGTGTTTGATGCATTAATGTCATAATATGTGTCTGTCACTCTGTGGATACGTTCCATAATTTTGCTATTGAAACATAAGGGCTTGTTTTCATATGTTCAAAAGCCATGTGACAAAATGACAGCAGGGTGCTTTCGATACAATAATTATTGTTGAAGCAGTGTGTTATTTGGTGTTTCAGTACATGTTAACTGCATTATGAAACATGGGGCTTTGAAAAGAATAGTGCTTTTATTCACTCATACAAAACCAGGTTGTTCCATTTATAGAGTAGATAGTTCAAAGACCACTCAGCTCAGCAGCCATTCATTCTGTTCTCCTAGCACACAACATCCTTATCTTAAAAGACAATAAATAAATAAATAAATAAAATGAAATAGAAATCAACACTGATTGATTTTTTAAAAAAACTGGGATTTATTTTGTTTGGTTTTGTTTTGGTTCTCATGATGGCAGTTATATCTAAAAGCTTTGGTGACTGTTGGCTATGTTGTTTTATTTTAGCACAGTGCATTTTATAGGGATGGGTGAGAACTTTTGGTAAGAATGTATCAAAATTCACAAAGTTGTCCATATTTGGCACAAAATAACTTGAGATTTTTTTAAAAAGTGAACGTGGGCGAAACTGAAATTGACATGCAGGGCCGGATGAAGGCCATGATGGGCCCTGGGGCTAGTCATCTGAAATGGGGCCCCTACCTGGCCCCCAGTACTGAACTCACATATGAAACTTGTGCATTCACGCACACCCACTCAATCAGCAATAATGCAAAAACTGTTTACTACATATTTTGGTGCAAATCATCTTCCATGCTTTCCTGAAAGCGAAAGACTAATATATCTTCCATGGTAGAGAACTCAAATACAAATACTGGCCTCCCCTTTTACAGCATACAGACACAACAAACATAAAACACACATTGAATCCCTCTCTCCACCATTTCAAATTCCTTGTGTGCAGTCACACACAGCTTCCTGAGTCTAATGATAAAAGAGGGGGGATGCTCCAAATGAACCAGGAAGATTCTTCTGCAAATAACTGGTCACTTTACAGTTATCTCTATGGCCAAAGGTTGGTCATAGCTGCGACTTCACTCATTGGCTGAACACACTGAAAAGTGGTAGCAAGTACAACCCCTCCGTTTCCATTCTCTACCAGGGGCATACAAGCAGGTGCCCCCCCCAGATCTTTTGTACTGCAACTGCCATGACCACTGGCCATGCTGGCTAGAGCTGATGGGAATTGTAGTCCAAAACTGGAAGGTGCCAGATTGCTGTGCACACTAAGTACATCGATGCAACTGAAATGAAATATTCTCCACCTGTTTAGGTCTGCTTCCATCCCCCCCCCTTTTCTCTGTTGACTCCCCTGTTTCAAATTTTAGATTACAAACTCCACAGGAAAGGGATTTCATCCTCTTATCATCAGGCAATCATTTGTGACCGAGTAAGATTGTCTTCCAGGATAAAAATTTACAAAAAGGAGATTTTAAAAGGAGGAAATTCTAAAGAAAATTGTGTAGACTCTAGCGATGGGTCCGTAAGTGACTGTGGAGGCCAATTCTAGATCCACACAGCTTCCCACAGTGAAGGCACAGGTTACCAGATGGAAGATGGTCCTGTAAAGGATTCGTTTGACATGCTTTTTGCTTAGCACGTTTCTCCCTTTCACCTTGAACTCGGACTTCTTCAAAGTCCATGGAACCTTTGTGAAAGGCCAACCTCCAGTTAGATCGTTCATGGGCCAGAGCTTCCCAGTTTTTGATGTTTATATTGCATTTTTTTAGATTAGCCTTATGAACATCCTCTTATACCTTGTAAAGCACCGTCTTTGTTTGCTGCTGCTGCTGCTGCTGCTGCTGCTGCTGTCTAAAATATGTAAAGAGCAAGGTGAAGCTGCATGATGCCCCTGCCTTGCTCAAGGTAAGCAGCCTCTGGGTGTGGTCAGTGCCTAGATGGGGGACCACATGAAAATCCTACATGTAGTATCTTGAGTCCCATGATGAAAGAAAGACAGAAGGGTAATAAATAATAAAGGCATGAATTATGCAGCTATGTTACAAACCTTTGATTCAAAGCCATATCTGACTGGATCTTATGTGCCAAAGATGCTCCTGAATGTTGATTAGTTTTCTCTGCCTATTTTTTTTACTATATGTGACCATTTTGAGACATGGTTAGGTATGAAAATCAACATAAGCAACATTTAAGGCAAAATTACTAGACTCAATAAAATATGCTTATGTGATTATCTGTATATTTGTTTATAAAGAATAATTGGATTATAGCAGTTGCATCTACTTTCAATTGTATTTTTTCCCCCTAAAAATGTGATCCTCATGTTGACAGCAGGTGCTAATGTTAATGAATCTGTCAAATCATTGGTCACCTCTATAGAGTGATTTCCCACAGGTCTCGCTGTGTTGATTTTCTGATTGATGGCATGTTTAGCCCTGTTATGGCAGGGAGAGAAAGTATGGAAAAATAATGTTATAAAGTTTAAAGATAAATGCTTTGTCTTAAACAAAATGCCTTGGGCTGCCAGGATTGATTATTTAATGCTCATGTTGTCCACACTTTACGAGACATGTTGACAACCTTCGTTATCATCCCTTTATTTACCCTTTCTGCTTTGGGGCTTTGGTGTGCTGTAGTGATGACCCTTGTTTGACCATTAAAAAAAAGTGTACAAGCATACTTCTGAAGCATACCTCCATTGTGACAATATGTTTACTCACCGAGGACTAGAAACTTGAGAAAGTTCAAAAATCTGAGTAGCCGAGTTTGCAAAGCTAATGAGCAAGGTGAAAATAGCTTTGAAAAGTATAGTGTTTCTACATGGTGTCCATCTTAATCTAGTCAATACGGTAAGTAATACCTTGGATTGCGAGCATAGTTCGTTCCGGAACTGTGCTTGTAATCCAAAATACTCTTATATCAAAGCGAGTCTCTGGCGGGCGTGAGCGGGGCCGATTTCGGCCCGCTCGAGGCAAGCGGTTACATCCCTACACTTGTCTTGCAAGACATCGCTTGTTTATCAAATCAAAATTTATTTTAAAAAATTGCTTGTCTTGCAAAACGCTCTCAGACCAAGTTACTTGCAATCCAAGGTATTATTGTACAAGGCACAGTAGAGTTAAAATGGTGGTGATTTCAGAGTATGAAAATAGGTAACAACTGGAAGCAGGCTGGAGACTCAGGGAGGCAGTGGCGAGCCAGTGTGATGCAGTGGTGAGAGTGTTGGACTGGGACTCAGGAGATCCGGGTTCTATTCCCCACTCAGCCATGAAGCTCACTGGGTGACTTTGGGCCAGTCACTGACTCTCAGCCTAACCTACCTCACAGGGTTGTTGTGAGGATAAAATGGAGAGGAGAAGGATTATGTAAGCTGCCTTGAGTTCCTTGCAGGAAAAAAGGTGGGGTATAAATATAATAAATAAATAAATGGGCTTTGTGGGAAAATCCAGCAATTATCACCAGCCATTGCACAGGTTGCAGCCTGGACCGTGGCAGTAATCATCAGTGAGCGGTGGATTCAAGGGCCAGTGACTCTTTCCGAAGCCAGAACCGCATATTACCTAACCCAAGGGATATGGCTCTAAACCCAAATCCAGCCTCTCTGGTGTCGAGTTCAGTATAGAGTGGTCAGTTATGCTTTGCCAAAATAGAGGACACAGATTTGCATACAATTTGCATGTGCTAATTTATATTCCTTATTTTAGAAATGATTACTATAATTTAAATAGAAATATATCACATCCTTCCATGGTGGGGGAAATTGTGACCGGGTGACCTGCATGTCTTGCTCAGTCTGCTGCCCCGGTGCTTACTGTCGATGGGCAACTTCATAGCCCAGCTCTTCTTTCTGACGGCTCTTTATCTTTAAACTGGACTTCGACTGGGCAGCCCCCTCAGTTCAGAGGATGCCTCGAAATAGAGGACTTCCCTCTGAAAGCCCTTCAAATAGGAGACTGTTCTCTTTAAAGTAAGGCACATGGCCACCTAATATAAATCTATGAAATCAATCTAACTCTGATGTATATCCCAACACATCACATGCCAATGATGGAAAGCCTGTGAGGTAGGTTAGCATTTCTTCTGTCTACTCCAGGAACACTCATCATGCATAAATCTGAATCTCTGTTCTAAATAGCTATGTTAAAATTGCTTTGTTTCTGCTGATCGTCCATCAACAACATATGTCTTATAATGCCTTCAGCTTGCCATGCCCGTCTTGCTAAGGCGTCTGTTCTTCTTCCCTGTGTCCATGTGGTTTATGTGAGAGCAAAGAGCCTACTGCTTGACATGTGTGAATGAGATGTTCTCATTTGTCAGCCACTTACATCAGTTTTTTCCTAAGAAGATCTGTGCACTTGTATGATGTTGGAAAAGACCAAGAAGGAAAAATACCCCCAAAATGAAACCATGAACCAAGCAAGAAACAGCAAAACAAGGCTATTCCACACCATGCAGTAACAATGATGTCAACAGTTTCTAGCTGTTCAAAGTTTCTTGTGAGGTCAAAGAAACAGTTAATATTTGAGCCCTGTCTTCACTATGTGTAGTGCTGGAGAATAATAACTCAACTACTACATGCTTTCTAGCTGTATGGGCAAGGTTAAAATCAGAACAAACTAAGGGTAATTTAAAGCAGTAACGCAAAAAGGTCCTTCCTCTACCTTCAAGCTTTTTTATTATTTATCCCATTAAGAGCCTGTAATTTTCTAAATGTCTAAAAAAACAAACTAGGTAATGCCATTCAGCTGCACTATCACATAAATATGGGTCAGAAACCATAAGAGCTGCACTGAGTTATACATCTGAAATGCCAAATTTACATCTGCCGGTGACATCTTTGGTAGCCATACTAGCGTGTCCAACTTGTAAAGTGCACAAGACAAACATGATCATGGACTTTAAAAGAACATTTTAATGCAAGATCACAGAGAAAGAATTTGGGTTGCAAATACCATGCAGTTAAACTTTCAAGTGGTCAATTTAATGACCTAAATAACAGTCTTTAAAATATCATTTTTATGCAGTTAACTAGGTTTTCCCAGAAACAGCAGAACCACAATTCTGTTAGACATTTAACTCCTGCTTTCAGAGAGTGCTTTAAATGCTTTAAAGACTGCTCTCTATATAAGGAGCTAGGATAGGATGGTGGAAAAGAAAACAAATTAGGAAAAGGGATGAGAAGGTGCTCAGCTCCATCCCATCTATCAGCCTCCTAGAGGCAGGTTCCTGACTGGCTTGGCCTGGTGTGGAAGGAAGGGTGTGTAGGTGTGTAAAACTGACTCCTTTCTAAATTGAGGCCATTGGGGTGTAGACACTTCACATATAGCTTGATCTTAACTTATATTGCAGCGTTCCATATTGTTGAAGGAGTATTTTAGATCATCTTGCTTGTTGTTTAGGGTACCATTTTCCATTCATACAGTATTAATCCTGTTGTGATTGGCCTGCTTGATCTTGCATCCAGAAGGAATGTGGAGATTTTTTGCTCTCATGAGAAGTTCCCTTCTGAGTCACCATCAACAGGTGACACGTCCTGTTAAGAATCTTAAAGTTCTGCCAAGTATTTAGACAATGAGCAAACAGACCCAAAGTGGTAAAAGTAAGGTGTGGGATCGATCTCAGTATTTAGGCTGCAGTGTTATTGGATGTTGTTGCTCCCTCCCATTTTTAGAAGACATTTACCTTGGAGAGCCAGTGTGGCGTAGTGGTTAGAGTGTTGGACTGGAACTTGGGAGATCCGGGTTCTAGTCCCCGCTCGGCCATGAAACTCACTGGGCGACTTTGGGCCAGTCGCTGACTCTCAGCCTAACCTACCTCATAGGGTTGTTGTGAGGATAGCATGGAGAGGAGGAGGAGGATTATGTAAGCCGCCTTGGGTTCCTTTCAGGGGAAAAAGGCGGGGTATAAATATAATTAATAAATAATAAAAATTTACCTGCTCTATGGTCCTAAAACTGCATAAAAATCTAAGGTCCAATTTTCAACCTTATTCAAAGCCCAAGCTAGATCAAATGTGAAAACTGCAGCATAATATTTTTAGGATGTATGCTGTGAACATGTATGTAGGATAAAAAATGAAGTTATTTGCCTGAATTATACTTTTAGCATTCATTACAGTCCCTAGAGATATAAAAGAGCTTTAAGATCTACTTCCTCAAAATTCAGGAAATGCAGGGAAATAGAAACAAGAAAGATACTATTAAACCCCAGTGCAAAAAGCTGAGAACTCTTGGTTTTTCAGAGTATTAAGCTATTAAAATCCTTAATTTAAAAAGGACCATTTTCCTCTCGCATAACTTTAGTAGATGTAAGATTCTCGATGAAGTTCTTTTGTCTTGCCTTCTGTGTACATGTTAGCAACTGACATTCTTTAGACATGTTGAAAAGTGCACACATTGATTCTCTTTGCCTTGAAACTATAGCTGCCTTTGGAAGAGATGCTTGAATTGTTTTCTGATTTTTTTAAAATTTAAATTTATTTTCTTTGTCTAGGCAATGGTGTTCCATCAATCCATACTATTCATGTTAAACTCTTGAGGTGTTTGTACTCTTACAAATATCAAACTACTATTTTCTAGTGTGGCAGAGGAGAACAAAGAGTACAGAAATTATGCTATTTTTTAATCTATGGTGAAGATAGCAGATGGTGACCCATAATGCTAATCTTTAAGACCACTTTTGTTCCTAGGAGCACAGAAATATCCATCTACCAGACCTCATTGAATTTAATAGCCACATTTCTAGGTGTTATAATTTGAATTAAAAATGAATGTTTCTTACATTACATGTCACATTAAAAATGCATTTTTAAGTGTTAAAGGCAAATAAATGTTCTAACATCATTTATAAAAACAGCTTTTCAGCCCAGTCCTATGCATGTCAAGTTCACTGAGTTCAATAGCACTTTCTCCCAAGTAAGTGTTCATATGATTGCAGCCTTGCAAATCAATTCTAATCTCAGTTACTCAGAGGTAAACTCCATTCATGTTAATGAGATCTACCTTCAAGTAAGTACTCTTGGGTTGTAAAGAGGCAATCCAATCTATGTATTTTTACTAGGAAGTCGGCTCCACTGTGTTCAGTGCACTTAGTCCCCATAAATGTGTGCATAAGATGGTAGCCATATGTCCTCAACCAACTTCCTAGCTTGTCCTTGCAGTTTGCCCTAAATTATTTTCTCTTGGGAAAGTATTTTTAGAACAGTAGCCAGCTGGAGACACTTAATAAAGCTGTCCAGACCATAAATAGATCATCACATGCCTTTGTGATTTTGAACTGAATCCAAATCCTCATTGTCACCTGTTTAACACAAACTGTCAGCAGTGTGAGAGGGGCACTTACACATCAGGAGGGTTAAAAGAAAAGTAGGAAACGAGATTGCATCTTCTTGGAGGATCAGCTTGCCAACTCAGTGTATATTGATTTGATGGGCAATGAACTCTTTACTCTTATTCTCTCCCTTTTTCTCTTCCTTATGTCATTTGTTGATATTTTATTGAATAATTGTATTTGTTAAAAACTTATCAATAAAAAGTAAAAAACAAATAGAGTATGCCCTAAAAAGATTGGACTGTACTAAATTCTGTTCAAATGAATTGCTGTACCTACCAGTCTGAGGCCATTTCCTTATAGATATTAGGTGATATTCGGTTTAATCACAAAAGTGCTACAAAGGGCCTCTCTACATGAGGCATATAACCCGGCACTTTACCAAGACTTCTGTTTTCTTTGTGGGAGGATTACAGCATCCTTCACAGGAGGCTTTTTTCCCCTGGGAGTTTCCTCTCTGCCTTTATATGTTCCATTATACAACACAAGGTGGTGCTGTGGTATAGAGCGGAGTTACAAAATTACACTGGGCTGCTGTAGCGAATAATGGCGCCATCCAGGAAAATACCTGACTTTCCTCACTCTAAAAAAAAAGGCGTGAAATTGGCTGGAAAACTCTGGAGAGACCCTGGAGGATGACGATGTCATGAAAAGGGCCCCCAAACTTCCATGAGAGAGGGATCATGAGCACACAATAAATGCCTCATGTAGAGAACTACTGGAACTGGACAACTGGTTGAGAGTGCTGGGCTTATGACAGTAAGAAATTGCTTGAATAAGGGGAAAAGGGACTTGGATAAAATAGGGACACATAGGCTAGCTGGATTTGTTTACCCATGGTTATTTTATTACTGTATTGCGCATATGTTTTTTTATAGTGTGTCGTGTGTGTGTGTGCGCGCACGCGCACATCCATTCAGATTTTTAAAACCTTTCCCTATTAACAGTATTCTTCAGTAAAATTTTAAATATTGTTGTTTGAAACTTTGTAGTCTCTTTTCATTTTGAGTTACCCACCCCATGTCTAATAGCTGACCCCCACACTACCTAAAGATACCTGAGACCCAGAGAGTTTTAAGGCTAGTTTGGTGGAGGCCGCCAAAAGAAAAACTGTTTTGCCTGTTTTCCCTTTCACCCATGGAACAGAGTGTTGCTGGTCCATGACAGGGTTGTATTAAGTTAGCCCCTCCCATGGACAGAAGAAGAGCTCCCATCAGCGGAATGGGGAGAGGGCTGCATGCCCTGAAAATCTGCTCCAGAGGGTTGGGGGGCTCTCTGGAGCAGATCTGGAAGCACAGAAGATAGCAGGGGGAAGGAATGAAGAGGAGGGGAATCTTACTGCGTGAGTTGCAGTCCACTCACTTGCTCACACCACTGGATTTCAGCCTTGATATTCAAGAACTACTGTGTCATTGTCATGAAGGGTGGAGGAAGAGTTTGTTTCTTTACATTTCAGACAGAACTACAATAAAAGCTGCAGAGCCATCTAACTATACATACTCAAAGTTGCTCTTAATACCAATTAATTACTCATTAATTACTTCTTGACTGACCCTGTCATATTCACAATTGGGATCAACTGCTAGGCTGCTTTTTCCACCCCCTTGGGAAATCTATTACTTATGTAAACATCCAAGGGAGCCCAGTCATGGAGTAGAATGTATTTATGTCTCCAGTAGCAATGTTGGCGCAATCACAGATAAGATGCAACCACAAACATTGCCCCGGGTATCAGCAAAGAAACCTGTTAATACAGAAGTGGTATGGCTGCTGCTGCCCTGGAGCTTCAGCAACATAGGAAAGTGGAAGGGACAGGAGAATCACATGACAGGAATCATGTGACCAGTACACTACCTCCCCAAGGGTTTTGCTGGGCCTGTGCTTGGTTGAGCATTTCAGAGAAGGGGGGGATGCAGAGCAAGGTATCTGCTCTGGAGCCATAATGGCCTTCAGTGAAGAACAGCAGTGGCAGCAGTTGGAATACCAGAATACCATCAGTGCCTCTTCTTTGGCCACCACTGAGAAGAAGAGAACAGGGAGCCGATTACATATTAGTTTCGAATTGTCCTGATACTACCCATCCTCCCAACCAGCCACTAGAACTCCCATCTCAGCAATGCCCTTTGGCCTACTCTACTCTCTTCACCCAGAAGAGGAGACTGAGGGGAGATATGATAGCACTCTTCCAGTACTTGAAGGGTTGTCACACAGAGGAGGGCCAGGATCTTTTCTCGATCATCCCAGTTTGCAGGACACGGAATAAGGGGCTCAAGTTACAGGAACCCAGATTCCACATGAACATCAGGAAAAATTTCCTGACTGTTAGAGCAATAAGACAATGGAACCAATTACCTAGGGAGGTGGTGAGCTCTCCCACTCTGGAGGCATTCAAGGTGAAGCTGGATGGCCATCTGTCACGGATACTTTGACCTGGATTCCTGCATTGAGGAGGGGGTTGGACTCGATGGGCTTATAGGCCCCTTCCAACTCTACTTTTCTATGATTCTATTATTCTACCCTTTGAGGAAAGATGTATCTCATGCACCTGCTGCAATTGTCCTGGAGCCATTAGTAACATTGATGAAGGTTGTATGTCTTTGTGATTCCTGATAAACCACATAACAGTCAGATGAATATGTCATGACTTGATTCTAAATCTGCATAATTGCTCAAAGTAAAGCAAATGAAGCTTTCAGCGGTATCACTTAAGAAACACTCAATGGAACACTGACAGGAAGATAGGAAGCTTTTCATAGTATAAATTTACTTCAAAAATCCCTTATTTGCACTATTTATTGTAAACCAGGTTGAGTCTCTCTGAGAAAAGCTGGGTATACATCTTCTAAATTAATAATCCAGCATGTCATGGTAGTTAAACTTTTTCCCCACACAATGTGGTTTCTTCCACAAGGTTCTACATTCCTAAAGCACCAGAGTGGCAAACTATGTAGTCATTGGGAATCAGCAACAATGCCAGAGTGGGAAATGATATTGGGAATGGGCAAGAATGCCTCTTCCACAATGTAAGACTCAAGATTAGTAAAAATGGTGCATCACCTTTTTCACTACACTCTAATTCTAAACCATGTGAGTGGCTGCAAGTTTGGAGCAAGGAAAAGGCAGTTATTCTAGATCAATTAAGATAAGGGAGTGATCTTGTGTGGCACTAGAGACTAAGCAGTTTATTTATTATGTCATGAACTTTTCAGAGGCAGCAACCTGTGAAAGAAATTGGATGTTCCTTTCCGCTACATAGTAATGTCTCCACTCTTTTACAACTAGCCATTAGTGGTTATGCATACAATGAACCCATCTGATCTGACTGTAATAAATTAATACACAGTGCATAAGTGGGGTGCTTCCACAAAGGGTAAATTTGTGCTGACAGCACAATCATAATGTTTATGTTTGTTTATCACATCCATTTATTTAATACAATACAGGGAGCTCTTCAAACAGTTGAGAATTAGTGAGATGTCAGCTAGATCGCCAACCAGAATGGGAAATGTTGTACAAGGCAGAGCAGGGGCAGCTACTACCTGGGCCTTAAGAATGGCCATTTGCGCCTTGTGGTTACTACCTTTTGCTCTGCCATGATTTCTCCCAAAGAGCCAAAGGTATACTGTGTTCTTTTTCAGTCTCTTTTGGAAACTACTTTTTGGTAGCAAGTAGAACAAACCTTATCTAAAATTCTTCTTCAGAAAGTAATTGTAATATAACAAGCTCATAGCACTGTGGCCTTCTTGAGAATGCAATTGTCCAACAAATGGCAGCAATTTAGGGTTGTTAAATTCAGAATGGGAATGCCTGGAATGTACGTATTTGGATGCTACACCTGTAAATGTTTGGCTGCCTCAGCTGAGAAATTAGCATTAGACTTTTCCAGGAAGTGTGGGAGGTGGTTGGATTTTTCTGTGCACAGATCTGATTGGGATGTGGAAGAATGCTGAGCTGATATTGCTATGAGACTACCACTTTCCATGTGTCTACTGCTGCTTCTTGCTCAAGCTGGGTTTAAGTAAATCAGCCTTCCCCAGATCGGTGCCCTTCAGGTTGTTGGACTGCAACTCCCAAAATTCCCAGCCAGCATGGCCTTTAAGCCTATTAAGAGCCTATAAACGATCTTCTGAACTTCCTTCCACTTGTATTCTCTTCCTGCCAAAAGAGAATACAAAACTAAATAAAGAAGTGGAGAGGAATTTGGTATGGAATGCGATGTAAGTAAACCCCAAAGGCTCAAGGTAATGAGTTATATTTTCAGCAACAATAAATTAAAACAAACAAACAAACAAACAAACATGGTTGAGTGTATGAGGTTTTGTGTCACCCAAGAAATGTGTGCAAAACATACATTGACCAGCCATTTCCAGGGACTAAAGAAACTTTCTCTACCTCTCAGAATGAGTAAGTATTTGCAAGGAAGGAAGTGCCGGTCCTATTCACGACAGGAAAAGTATAAGCCAGCCTGGCTGCAGACTAGTAAGTATCCTGGGTTTTCCATGGTTGTAATGCCTCCATCAACATTAGCTTGGACCAGTACTTTTCAGTCCAGAAAACCAAAATTGTTCCAGCAATACAAGCAGGTGTATGCAAACACACACTCTCTGAATCATACACAGGGGAAATTAAAGCTTATACAAAAGAAAAAAAGGGGGGAATGTGTGTGAACAAGCACTGATCTTTCTTAGAAGCATTCCAATAGTGGCATCATTTCTCTCCAATTTATTCTATAAAACTATATTAGGATTATAACAACATACTGTATGCAATGAAAAGCAATTAGTCAAAAACATACTAATAAGAATAAAGTATAATAAAAGTCAATTAACTATCTCTAGTTCTGTATATGAAAAATAAAACTGAAGGTCAAAACACAAGGACAGAGAACAACAACTGTGCTATGCCTTTCAGTAGAAGAGATTCCCCCTCGCCGCCACCTAGTCTCTCGATTAGAATGTATAGTTGTATTTTCAACAGGGATGTTGAAGAGTCCTTGGTTTCGAGTCACGAGTCGAGTCACGAGTCTTTGGACCCGAGTCCGAGTCCTTGGTCCAAAATGGTGACTCATGAGTCACGTCACAAGTCACTCCCAAAGCTGACTCCACGAGTCCCTATTAAAATCAATGGGGGTTTTCCCCAACAAAATAAGGCTATTTCAGATGTGTGGCTTAAATAAATTGTAGGCACAAGTGTGCCTTTTTATTTCAAAACTCTGCAACTGATTTTGGCAAGAACAGACCTGGCAGACAAACCCAAAATAACCAGGCAGGCAGAGGAGGCAGGGAACCCCAAAGCAGGCAGGCAGAGGCCTTTGTCTTGGACAATTCAAACTGTGGAACTGGTTAAGAAGAGACCAGGCAGGCAGAGGAGGCTGGGAACCCCAAACAGGCAGGCAGAGGCAGCCAAACCCAAAATGTCTGAAAGGTTGCATTTTAGGGAAATGATTTTAAAAAATAAACTTGCTGTACTTCCTAAAACCTATCCATGTTGCATTTGAGGAACACAACTTTGGAACACGAGTCCTTGGTCTCGAGTCCCGAGTCGAGTCTTGAGTCCCATTAAAAATATTGGGACTCGAGTCTGACTCGAGTCAGAAGGGGGACTCAGTCCGACTCACGAGTCGAGTCCTGGAGTCCAAGTCCCCATCCCTGATTTTCAATGCTGATGCAGGGAGTTCCAGTAACGATTTCTCCTTCCAGTAGTACTGCTTCCACTAGTCAGATAATCAGTGAAGGCCTGCATTTCTACAAAGTCAAGCTGATGTTAAGTGTAATAGCATCTTGGAATGAACTGAGACCTGGTAGGTTTCTGAGCTGCAAGAGTGAAGGTGGAACTGATTTAGCCATTCCTTTATGGCCCCTAATTAGCATGGTGGTTGGAAGGATGGCCAAGCGTGAGAGTGCTGTCCACAGCAGCAAAATGTCTGCTCCAAAACTTTTCTTGCTGCATTGAAATTCTTGGCAGTTGAAGGCTTTCAAAATAAGCAATCCCATTAAAAAAAAAAAAATCGCCCCTGGATAACAAGCAGAGGTGAAGGTTAACAATATCCCAATGATAGGAAATGTACACAAATAGTTTGTGTTGGACTGCTCTCTTGCTCCTGTATAATTTAGTTCTCCCCACAGAAAATAATAATAATAATAATAATAATAATAATAATAATAATAATAATAATAATAATAATAAATCATCTTGGCTGCCTTTCAGGGCAGGAGCCCTCCCAAGGCAGCATATAACAATAAATCTGACATAATAAAAACTCATATGGTAATGAAAACAGTAAAAGCAGCAATATCTAGCAAACATCCTCAAAAACAATGAACACCGTCATAAAAACAAAACCTACCACATACAACTGTAGCTACACAACCCAGTCTGACAAAACATAACCAGGAGAAGGCCAGAGTGAAGTAGTAGGTTTTCAGGACCTTCCTAAAAGCCTGCAATGATGGGGCCTGCTGGAGCCCTGATGGCAACTTATTCCAGACATATGGCACCACTGCAGAAAAGGCCCATGGGGTTTACAAAATAAGCCTTATGGCACTGGCTCTATGAGTTTGTGGTATTCCTAAATGCAAAACAATAAATAAATTTTCTTTAAATTGTCAATTAAGGAAATAAGGCTGGAATACACTGGGGGGGGGGAGGAATTATCTAGTGGAGGCCAGAAGCTCCTTAATGATGTATTATTCTGTGGCTTTCTGTATTCTTTGTTCAAAGAAGAATTGTATCCAACAGCAGGGTCAGATAGCTTCCCCCCACCACACACACAGGGTATTCCAGGCTCCAGTCTTATTTCCTTAACTGACAATTTAAAGAAAAGTTATGTATTGTTTTGCATTTACTTGTGATGCATATCAAGTGTACTCTCAGAGAGACCCTACACACACACACACACACACACACACACACATAAATATATATATATATATATATATAGAGAGAGAGAGAGAGAGAGTTGCCTGTCTAGAAACAGCTTACAAGCAATGGGGCATGGCTTATCACCTCATACAATGCAGGACGAGGTGGGTGGCTACAAAAGAAAAAGGTTGCAAATGGAATTTTGGTTCTGCCATAATTTAAATCAATGAGAGCTGAAATAGCTTATTTTTGGCCAGCTCAGGTTCTTACAGAGGAAAAAGAAAAGGAAGATGAGGCTTAGTGAAATAATGGTGGTGCTGAATATTTTATTCATGTATAATCAGCCATGATATAGTGTAGCACAGTCTCTCAGGAAAGGAAAATCAATCCAGTATGTATGGATGCTCCATATATTGATATACCCTCATCTGTGATATATTGCTTACATGACAACACAGCATGCCATCAGTCCCCCCCCTTTTCTACTGAATGCTATTATTCTCTTGTAAATCATAAATTGCAACTCATATTGATCTTGATGTGGATTCACAAAACTACCCGCGGTGTGTTGCCTGTCTAAGATGCATTTTTGTCATGGTGTATTACAAATATATATCTATGTTTCTCTCTCGATAGATAAATGTAGATAAAAAAAGGTCAAAGACATTGCAACCAAAAAACAAACAAACAAAAATCATGATGCTTGACAAAACTAATAAGACAATTCCTAAATGCCCTTCACAAAATGTAGCAGAAAATCATACCTCAAGAAACATCTTCATTTGCAGGCTTTCCCATTTATTTCAATGCAAGAAGGAGCTCTATGGACTCATTTATTGTTGTAGTCTCATCACTACATTCCACTTAAAATGGCATTCAAGGCAAAAGTTGGCATTCCACAATCGCAGAATAGTGTCTCAAAAAGAAAGCAGATTTTCCAGGACCCACCATAATTACAAAGGAAGTATGCATATGTGAAAACAGTCAGAAGGTGTCAATGAAGTGAGATATCAGCCTAGCTAAAATCTAACAGCTGAATGGATTTTGTAATTATTTTTTTTACCTTACTTAAACTCTTAATTGTTGATTTGTGTGTGTAGAGAAGAAATAATGACTCAGACACGGTTGTAGGGTACAATTGGTGGTAAAATGAAGGACCACATTTATTGAATAACATCAATTGGAGATCTACGAAGGGATAAAAGTGTGGGTGCTAATTACACCAGCTATCCGCAGGTCACCATTGCTATAGGGCGAAATATCCACGCAAAGGAGGGTGACGCCATTAATCGCCATCGCCCCCCCCCCGCTTAACACCACACGGTGCTGGAAGGTCTTTCCCACAGTCAGCCTCGTACGGACCGTAAGGTGCAGATACAGGTGAGGAAGGAAGACCTCAGAGACATGCCTTCTTTCCCCAAACCGAGCCATGAGGCATCGGCAGCGGGCGCCTCGGGCAAGCCTCTCACCTGAAAGGTGCCATAGGATGATCACCGAGCCCCTAAACTGCCTAATCCCGCACTTGACCGCCACAGACAGAGACAAGGTTACTTAGTCTCCTCTCCCCCACCTGCCGGAAAAAATTCAAGCAGGGCCCTTCACAGATCCTCCAAAAAGATGTCCAGCCCCACAGTGCACACCGTCCTCTCTATACAGCTCCCTCCTGGGCAAGGAAATGCCGGGATGAGGTATCGTAAAGCCTCTCCCTCCAAGGCCCCTACCTATCTGCGCATTCACCTTGCGCACTGCCTTGTGCAGCCGCTGGTGATACACGGCATAATGCCAATGAACATGTGGCTAGTGGTGGCCACGAACCTGTCCAGGGGGTCGCCTCTCCACCGCCTCTCCTCTCCACGGTGGCGGCCCCCCACCTCGTTCTTCTGAGCGGCACGGAGCTGTTCTCTGTGCCACTCGAGCTGCTGGCGCCGGCTGCGCTGGTCCCATCGCGTCACTTCCGGCAGGCCAGAAGTGAAGCGACAGGACCCTGCACCAGCGTGCAGGACCCCCGTGCTACGTTTTTTGTGGGGAAACCAGGGTAACAGGGCTGTTTGGATGGTATCCAAAGGGGAACTATGTAGCCCCATGTGGAATTGTGTTAGGTCCCGCCTCCGGGTAATTGTCTACCTTAGGAGATGCTAGAGAGCCAGTGGGGGCGGAAGCCAATTGGCCTGCTGGGCTAGACCAGACCGAAGCACAAGCCTGTACCACAGTGGACCCCATGGTAGTAGTGGAAGGACTGCACACTGAAGAAGTAACAACACCAGCCCCTGTTGTCATGTTACTCACGGGTGAAACTGTCACCCTGCCCTAGAGGCGCCCCTGTAGGGGTCACCAGCCCAACTCCTGGCAAAATAGCGCTCAAAGACATAGGGAGTTGTTGTTGGAACCCCTGTAAAGCGGGACAAGCACCAAGGATGGCTGCTCCCGTTGTAGAATGTGGAAACAGCGGGAAGGTACCCACCTGGGCCACCATATTGGGCGCAAGCGACCCAGGCAAGTAGCCCCATGGGTAACCCCCCCACTGGGTGTGGTGCAATGGCATACCCCAAGGAGTAGCCGGGATAGACTCAAAACTCTGAGGGGGAACCGGCGCTGAAACTGCTGGGACAGATGAAACAGCAGACTGATGGTATACTGCAGGGGTCTCTGGAGCTCCCTCAAGAAGGGGGGATGTCCATGGGTCGACCCGGGTGGTGACGCTTTCGGCTGTGGTGACCGGTGGGACCGAATTGGGACCCGCTTCCAAGGCATCCAACCACGCTGAAATGGAAAGCCAGAAATTACGTCCAGCTACACACTTGGAACATGTCCTGCATACAGTTGGTGTCTGCACTGCATCGCCTGGTGATGGGACACATCCAGAAGCCCGCAAGACAATCGAGGATGGCCGTAGGGACGTATCCGCTCGCCTTGAGCGGGCGTAGAGGAGCCGAAAACAGCCCCGCTCACGCCCTCAAGAGGCAAGCGGGCCTTACCGGGATCCACCGGCCGCTCGCCTCTCTGCGGCAAGCCAGCCACACCACCCGCGTCGGTCCTGTCGCGTCACTTCCAGCTGGTTTCTATGGAAAATATGTAGAATTGGGGTCCTGGCACACTGGCACAGGGTTCTGGCGCATCACTTCCAGCCAGCCGGAAGTGATGCAATGGGACTGGCGCGGGCGACGTGGCCGGCTTGAGCGTCGTGGAGAATCGCTCCGCACCGCAGAGGATCGAGGCACCAGAGAGGCGAGGCGGCGTGGCCCCCCCCCAAAGGTTTGTGGACATCCCTAGATGGCCATGACATCGGTGGCTTCATCCTCACAGGAAGAAACAGGAGCGGCAAAGGACGCTTAGCAACTGGCCTGGGAGCAGGTCCTTTGCCTTTCTTACCACCCCTGCCCTTCTTAATTGGCATGATGACCTAAGATAATAATTGAACAATTAGTGATATAAAAGGGGGAGTCAAAATAGTGAGAAACCCCCCCACTATCAAAGAAAGCGAGTAAATTCCAAATGCCCTGCTGAAATTTCCAATCAAGACCAGCAGGGTGCCAGCAAGTAAGGTAAATTAATAAATGTACAATTAGTGATAGAAAAATAGGATTCAAAGAGGGAACCCCCCCCCCCACTACCAGAGAAAGCAAATAAATTCCAAATGCCCTGCTGAAATACCCAATTCAGACCAGCAGGGGGCCAGTAAGCAAGAAATGAGGTGTGTGTTTTTCCCCATAGATTCATAGATCATAATAGAGCTGGAAGGGGCCTACAAGGCCATAGAGTCCAACCCCCCTGCTTAATGCAGGAAACTAGAGGAGGGGTCTCCCATCCAAGTAATAACCAGGCCTGATCCTGCTTACCTTTCCACGCTCAGACAAGCTGAGCCAGCGTGAGCCACAGGCCTCCTGTAAAACAATAGAAGTATATGTCCCAGAAAGAAAAGGGTCTAATTATCCAAGTAATAACCAAGCCTGACAAAGGGAGAGTTGTGTGTGTGTGTGGGGGGAGAATCAGAGGCCCTCCTCAGAAGAGCTCCAGAGGAAGGAGAGCCGGGTCACTCTGGAGGGAAGGAACAAGGCCCGGCTGGGAGCGCTGCAGCAAGCAGACTACAGCACGGGCCTATGCAAACTGATGGGCAGTGCAAAGATGAGGGAAAGCCCAGTCACTGTCAGGAGCGGAATCGCCGGCAAGATGGCCTGCAGCAAGCAGAGGCTTGCCGCAGAGGCAGCCTGAAATCGTGGCAAGCAGAACTAAAAGTAGACCCCCCCCATCACACACACACACACACACACACACAGCGCAACACTAAATAAAATGGAGTGAATGTAAATGAAAGGGAAAGCAATCTCTCTCTCCCTCTTGCACACACACACTCAGCACAACTATCCAAGTTGGGCAACTTAGCCAGAAGCGACAACTCAGTGCAGGTCCCTCTCCTCTGCAGCCGCTTTGGAAAGGAGACAGAAGATGATGGGTGCAAGCCTAATAACGGCTCTGCCACTCCGCCCACTCTGCCTCCTGCCTCCATTATGGTCTGATCATAATTCTCCCCGCCCGCAAATTTACCCCCCCCCCACAGCTACGCGTGGCAAGGGAGGGGCAATCTGTGTTTTTTGGGGGGGGTCAGTGCTTGCAGGGCATTCTCTTTCTTTTTGTTTTAAAATTGTCAGGATTGGCACAAATTCAACAGGTGAAGCTTACTCATCCACCCCATACCCCCAAACATGGAGCTTCAGGGAGAAGGGGAAGTTTCTTGCATTTTCTTCTGACACCGTATCACACCTGTTAGAGGTACAGAGTCAGCTCTGTTAGGAAATAATATCCTTGGCAATATAAAGATAGGAATCATGTGACAAATTCCCTCATTCACCTCTCCCTTGGTCCAGGCCAACAGGTGCAGCCTCCACCCCCTTTTCTTTTCATCCAGTTAATCCCTTTTCATAGTGCAAATCCTTCCTCACTGAGAAGCAAGCAGATGCTCCCTGCCAAAGTTTTTTTTTTTGCTAACACTTTTATTTTTGCCTCTTTGCACATGAAAAAATATAGTTGGCATTCAAGGAATAGAACAAAAGGGGTTGTGGACTGTCTTTGGGTTTCTTCCTATGTGTCCATGTCACAAATCAGCAAGGTTACAGCATCCAGGATTGTTTAGTTTAGAAAAGAGGCAACTAAGGGGAGACATGACAGAGGTGTACAAAATTATGCATGGTGTGGAGAAAGTGAATAGGGAGACTTTTTTCTCCTTCCCTCATAATACTAGAACCCAGGGTCATCCCATGAAGCTGATTGGTGGGAGATTCAGGACAGATGAAAGGAAGTACCTTCTTCACATAGTGCATAGTTAAACTATGGAATTCATGTCCACAAGATGCCACCAGTTTGGATGACTTTAAAGGGGATTAGACAAATTCATGGAGGATAAGGCTATCAATGGCTACTAGTGCTGATGGCTGTATGCTACCTCTAGTATGAGAGGCAGTATGCCTACATACAACAGTTGCTGGGGAACATGGGTGGGAGGGTGCTGTTGCACTCATGTCCTGTTTGTGGGTTTCCTGTGGGCAGCTGGTTGTGAACAGAATGCTGGACTAGATGGGCCCTTGGTCTGATCCAGCATGGCTCTTATTTATTTATTTATTTATTTATTATATTTATGAATCGCCCATCTGGCCAGACATCCGGCCACTCTGAGCGATTTACAATCCAATAAAATACAAGAGGGGGGGGGGGAAACACACACACACACACACACACACACAGTATAAAACACAATTAAAAACAGAACCAAACTTAAAAATCCTAACCCACCCCATTCTTATTCTTCTTATTTTCTTAAGGATTTAAAATGTTTAAAATGTTTCAGATATTTAAGAGGCCAGCAGAGAAAATGACCCAAAATGTCCTGGGATGGAAAGAAAGAATCTGAATAGATTTCTCTCTAAGAACTCTTGAAATGCCATTTCTTGGCTACACACCCTACTTCATTGTTAGGAAATATGCTAGAGACCTGTCAAAAAGTGCACGACAAACATTTTGCCTCACTGTTTATCATTGGCCAGAGACAGCCATTAATAGCAAGCCCATAAGATCTATAGTGTTACTTCACACGAATCTGTATTAATTACTGCCATGGAAACACTTAATCTAGTAACTCTCACAATGGGGTGGGTGGGAGAGGATAGTTCAGCTTTAACTATAAACTAGCAAATGGAAGAAAACCCTATAATTTAACACATTTTGTCATCAAACCCTATTATTAACATCTATAAGGCTATTCTTGCATGCATAGCAACAAATTCTGGGTTTGATTGAAAAGCAACCTTTTTGTAATGAAAAGAAGATGGTTTTTTTCTTGCCATCTATACAGTTTTCAGATTTTGAGAAAACTTGTGTGATGAATGCATTATTTTAAGACTTAAACACAACTATACAAACTGTTTTCTGTGCATAAGCAATACTACAATTTGATAATGAGGAATATTCAGCAAGTAGGACATGCCCACAACCGTGGCATAAACATTATACCATTTCAGTCTACAGGTGGGGGTATCCCCATAATCCCCTCCCTCAAATTGTTCACATAAAACGGGCATAAAAGGAAAAAGGCTGTTTTTAATATTTATCCCTCCTTTTCTGAGATGATGAAACATGAGGCAGTGTATGTAGGTCTCCCAAGCAGTTTCCCATCCAGTTAATGACCAGATCCAAATCTGCTTAGGACTTCTGGGCAAGCATCAGAGTTCTCACTCTGAAAATCATATGCACCATTTTTAGCATCAAAGTCAAACTTTTGGGAACCTTTGAAGAGGTTCTCAGAGCATGAAGCTTTAATTTATTTTATTTATTTATTTATTATATTTATCAATCGCCCATCTGGCCGGTCACCCGGCCACCCTGGGCGATGTACAATTAAAATACAACAAAACAACACAATAAAATATAATAATTAAAACAATATAAAAAATTCTCATTAAAATGCTTGAAGGGCACATGTCAACTCTCGTCCAGCCCCTTCTCCCACCCCTTAGGGAAGAGTAAGTCTGTAACACAAGGAGGGAGGCTCCAGCAATGATGGGAGAGGCCTGACAAGATGATGTTCTGTAGTTACAAAAAGCCAAGGCCACCGTGATCAAAATAATTCCAATAATTCTTTTAACTTTACAAATTTCTCTTAATTACAAATGAACATTGAATACAATGTATATATTTCAATTTTTTCAATTCCTTCAATTATTTCAATTTTTTCAAAACAATTATTTTAATTTTTTCAAAAGTCCTGGCTATCCAGGATAAAGTCCTTCCTATATCCACCGTTGTTTTTTCTTATTCCTTTTTTTCTTCTTACAAATGGTTAACAGACCACCAGGTTATATGTAGTCGTTGTCACCTTGAGGTTATAGTCCTACAGGAAACCGGTTTGTATTCCCATTTCGTTGTCTTCCTCAGGGATACTTCTTCAATGTTACTTTAAACAAAATTAATTCATCCAATGTCCTGGACTGCTTACAGTTTCATATTTTGTTCTAAACATAAAGGAATTTGTCATAACACAAATAAGCATTTTACAACAAGCTAACCCACGTTAGCAAACCTTCCTTCCAGAGGCCCCTCCCCCAAACTTACGTTTCTTGTCAGCGTACTGCTTTCCCATTAACGTATTCATCCAGAGTCCTCTAGTGGTCAAACTTTCAATTACTTTTATACTCTTTTCTGGCTATTAACCCTTGTGGCAAGGGTTACATGTCCAGTAACCCTTGCCACAACTTTTTCATACATAAGACATTAGCAGACCCCCAGTCATCATCAACAATATTGATTTGAACAACAAGCTCATTATAAAAGAAGAACAACATTTGACTCGTAAAAGAACAGCATTTAACTCAATCCTCCCATCTCCTTTGGCACCATTACAAATAACATGACAATTCCAGATTTACATTGAGTCCCTGTGGGGCTTTAGTCTCCAAATTAAAGTAAGAACGAGGATAATGGAACATATTCCTAGAATTAAGAACAAAATAGTTGAAGCACCTCTAGTAAATCACTTCATGCAGTTCCATCCAGATAGCACTGAATTTAAATTTGAAGTGCTACATGTGGCTGAATCTGGCAGTCGTGAAAGTATTGAAAGGGAACTGTTAAGGAAGGAAGCCTTCTGGATCTTTAATTTTGGAGATCACGGTGGCCTTGGCTTTTTGTAACTATAGTAATTGCCGTGATCCTCCTTTGTTTTCACAAGATGATGTTCTGAGCATCTTTTCCAACCAGGGATTATGGGGCTGGCTGGATTACAGGGCCCATCTTCCCCACCTGGCAACAATACTCAGATTGTCATTTTTCACCAGATAAGACCTCTCATTGGATGTAAATGATGCTTGGAGCAGTTTTTCCTGACAGAGACAATGTGGCTTGTGGTCCAGCCTCCTCATTCTTGGTGCTGTAGAGTTTTTGGGGCTGTTTAGATCCTTGTGCTAATAACATGACATCATCATTTAAAAAGTTTGCCCATTGATAGATTCATGGTCTCCAAAGCTCATTTTGGGACCAGCCCTGTGCTTGGATCAACACATGAGATCTGTGAACCTTTTGTCTTTCTTTTTATTATTAGAAAGAAAACTCATCATGAATGCAGAAAGCAAAGCCAGTTGCTTACGTGTGAAACTGTGAAGATTGACAGTAGTATAATTTGAAAAATAATGCATATCAGTGTGGTTATTTCAAATCTGTTCCCTTCTGAAAGGCAACAGGGTAGTGCAGGGTATACTGTTATAAAAAAAATGTCTGACTTTTCATGAAAAGGATGGGTTAATAAGTTACAAATCTGGGAAGAGGCTTTCACTGACATTTCCATTTATCTCTCAAAGGTAAAAAGTAAGACAAATTGTTTGAATGGCTCATATTTGCTTTTTCTGTATCCATTTGGACTAGCATGCCAAGATGTTTGTTGCGTAGGGGTTTGAAATTGATACCCATTTTTTTCCTTGATGTTCCAAGTGGATGCAGAGAAAATGGGAATTAAATGATTGCTCATATTTTTAGACCATCATCCTATAATTTCAGCTGTTCTCACAAAGAGGACATAAATCTTAGCCTGAAGTTGAATAGCAGTAAAGTGTGCGTGTGCATGGGGGGAGGCAGGAGAATCACATGGACGACTTGCATTTAGCATGGTTTGAAGGTTGTTGTTTTTCATGAGAGTTTTCATTACAAATAAAACTCACTGTAAAATTGTGCGGCTATTTTTGAACTCTGCCTCAACACCCACCTTTCTGGGCCTTGTGATATAGATGAGTATCAGCCACATTGTCCAGTGAAACACAACATTTGATTATTAGTATTGCATATCACATGCTTATGCTGCCCAGGCTGCAAGAAGGTCAGAGTGATACGTGTTACCCCTCCCTTATCTATTTATTTTATGCTTTTACATGTTCAGAAAGTTGAACTGGTTTGGATCCCAGAAAATTACCTCATGACAAGGCTCTGTTACCAAGGTCACCACACCACAGGAAGACCTATGAATGTAATTCAGTGTTCAAGACAAATTCCTGTATATGTACCTCAGAAACCACCATTTTTCCTATGTTCCCTATGTGTAATTTCTGAAGACAGGCTCATAAATGCATATTTATCACTTGATCACTAGTACCCATGCCAAGTTCAAGCTCTGGCAGCTGATGGTTTCATACTATTGCTGCTGGCACACATTGTATTCCACAAGGCTTGGCTTTCAGTATGCCACTGCCACTGCCACTGCCACTGTATATGATGAGACATACTAAAAGGTTGCATATGCGCAATGCATACTAGGCCTACACCTCTGAGCAGTTTAATGCTCTAACTGTGACTCATATAAATTCCTATTCTTGAAAATATAGGGTATAATCCAGACTGCCACTGCATCTGCCCTACTCCTTCCCGTGTACACTACTCTGCACAGAGTGATTCCTTGTCACCAAATCCCCACATTCCACACATGGAAAGCTGCTCCTATGGGAGGGTTGTGTGCACTGAATGGCATTGTGCAGGGAACATCAGATTTTTCACATAATCCTATGGGCTACACACATGCGTGTGTGTGTGCGCGCGCACACACGCGCACACACACACACACATCCTGCCCAAGGAGTTCAGGGTAATATACATGATCCTTCCTTCCATGTTATTGCACAAGAACCCTGTGGCACAGGTGATTGAGACAGTGACTGTTCCAAGGTCACCCACGTCTATCCAGGGGAGGCTGGTGACTCCTATTTTAGTGGGGCTCCTTTTCCATTGCAGGTTTTGTGGCTTTTATTTGGAGCTTCAAAAAAGCTATCCACAGTGCTGAGCTCCATCCCCAAAATAGGTTCACCACCTTGGAGTGCCCCTATGAAGTTCCAAATAAAACCTGCAAAACCTGCAATGGAAAGGGAGTCCCACCAAAATAAGAGTCACCAGCCTCCCCTGCATCCACCCCACTGCTCATCCTGCAAAGGGTTGACGTGAACATTCATTGAAAGGAGGCTGCTTGCAAAGAAGTCTCCACTGCTGGCTTGCCTTTTCCTTGCTCCAAGGTCCAAAAATGTATCTTGGAACAAGGTAGATTAAGGTGGCAGAACTGGGCCTCTAAGATCCCTCAGATAGCCTTCTTCACAGTGGAAATGACATGCAAAGTTTGTGCTGCCCAGTGTGGATTCTGGAACTAGAAGTCTCAGTACCACTCCCAGTGCTAAGAGACACACTATTGAGGCCTGGAGAGTGCCTACCAAGGGTAGGCTTACAAGGGTTGTCACAAAGAGGAGGGCCAGGATCTCTTCTCAATCATCCCAGTTTGCAGGACAGGGAATAATGGGCTCAAGTTACAGGAACCCAGATTCCACCTAAACATCAGGAAAAATTTCCTGACTGTTAGAGCAATAAGACAATGGAACCAACTACCTAGGGAGGTGGTGGGCTCTCCCACTCTGGAGGCATTCAAGGTGCGGCTGGACAGACATCTGTCGGGGATGCTTTGACCTGGATTCCTGCATTGTGCAGGGGGTTGGACTCGATGGCCTTATATAGGCCCCTTCCCACTCTACTTTTCTATAATTCTACCAGTGCCATTGTTTCATATCCCTGTGCCCCAAGGTAAGTTTCTGGATCAAAGTGAGCATGGACTGCTTGCCTTGATCCTGTTCATGAGCATTCTAGCAGAGATACCTTTTTTTGCAAAGCATTCAACGCCCTTGTTATGATTTGAATGTTGAACAGCCCAGTTCACATTCTAGAAAGCACTAAACAGAATAGAATGAAAAAAGAATAGATTTAAGACCAATATACAACCTGGTCTACTGACAGTAGAACTGTCTTTAGATGTGTCTTATATCAGTGTCCTGACAGGCAAGCATCAAAGCACCTCTCCACAGGTAAGAAATGAGAAATTTTCAGGGCTGTTGAACACTACATATTTTCACAGTGGCTCAAGACAAAACTATTTAGTGCAGGTGCTTCTGTAATTATGTTACATTGGAAAGCTCAATATTGCTCAATGGGCCTCAAATTCTCATGACTGAAGTGTAGACGGTTGAGCTATCGCCCGAATATTTTGTTGAGGCATGGAATAAAATACAGGTCAAATGCCTGAGGTGTTTTTACTTTTTCTCTTATGATGGTGCTTTTCTGTTTTGGTGGAACTGTACTGTGCATGAAGGACTGGAACATCTCATGCCTGACAAAAGGTAATGGAAATAACTAAATGTTAATGAGAATCACCTACAATATATTGCTATTGTGTGCTATTACTGCTACTATAAACATAGGCAATGAAGCAGGTTAAGGCCCAATAACATGGTTTATCAGTACATTAAACCTATGTCACCAATTTTCACTGAGAGCAAAGAAAGCCTATTCGGATGGATGGCAGCACTTCCGGCAGCAGCACTACCCTTACTCTGAATGGGCAAACAGTTCCACTGAAAGACCACCAAAAGGGGGGGGGCACATTTCACAAAAAGTGCTCCCTCTTTCAGTCAGCTGACAAAAGTGTATTTTTAAATGGCTAGGAACATAAGGCTGCGGCCCTTACTTTGAGCAGGTTTTAAACCACTAAACCATGTTTATAGTACCTCCACTAACATATACTCTTTACTAAGCAGTAACAACAAGTGCTACTATAATTAGAGACAGTGGTGTAGTGGAGCAGGGGATGTACAGGGTCAAAACACCAGGGCCCATTTTGACGCAAGGACAGTGCTGTAATCTGCCAGTCCTCAGGCTTTCCAGTCTCACAGTTGCAACCCTCACAGGAGCTTGGGTAGGGGGATGCATTTTTCCTGCAGCATTATATTGGCTGGGTTCGCAGGATCGGGGAAGGAAAAAGTCATGGGTTGTGGGGTGGTTTGGAAGCCACCCCCGCCACCCACCTCGCTGGATTCAGATGATGCAGCAACCCACACGTGGCGTGGGTAATTACGGAAATGAAGGGGCATGTGACTGGTGCGTGCGGGGCCGGAAAAAGAATCCTGAGATCCCATTGCTATGAGCTATGTCTGTTGTAATGCAAGGTATTTAAGGGTTGCTTGGTCTTAAATAAGAAGTTAAGACCCATTAGATTTCCTAAACAACAACAATAACAACAACCAACAACAAATCTATGTTTGTGGAGCTGAAAACAATAATTCATTTCTATCTTGACTTTGAAAGAAAATATTTTTTCTTCCTTGCTTCTGGGTAAAGAAACTCCTGAAGAATCTTGAGTTACTCATCTCATGCCATTTGGGGAAGTCTTGTGTCCCTTTCTTTCCCTTTCTCAAGTCCTTTTTAGTCCTCTTTACCCAGGAGGGGGAGGGGATGGCTCTTATCTTATGCCCATCTGTGGGTATCTCTGTGCCTCTTTATCCCTTTTATGCCTTTTTGAGTTGTTCTGTCTAAAAATGGATTGTTTTGCTGCTCTGCTTCCCCCACCCGCAAAGATCACTTACCAGAAATTAGCCAAATAGTTACATACTGCTCACTTATAGTAGAATCCTATGTACGTCAACTCAAAAGTAAGTCCCATTGTGTTCAATGGAGCTTGCTCCTAGGGAAGTGTGCATCAGATCGAAATCTTAATCATGTTCAAATGAGCAAATAATGCATTTGGTAATGTGAAATCTCTGCCAGGAAACCATCATTAGGACTTGACAGGAGGGGACAAGGGGTAGACCCACTTTATGTTTGAAAAGAGAATGAATATTTTAAAAATATAGCAGTGTTTTAAGGATTGCATTGGAGATATAGAAGCTGTATGAGTTTATAGTTCAGGGGCGGGCAACTTGTCCAGATGTTTTGGCCTACTACAACTCCCCTCAGCCTAGCCAGCATAGCCAATGAAAAGAAATCATGGGAGTTGTAGGCAAAAACATTTGGGGGCCCACAAATTGCCCACCCTGGCTTATACCTTGGGGTTTATTGGCCTGCTTGAAGTGACGAACTCACTTTAACGCTGGATGATATAAAAAGGTTTTAGAGCACTGTCAACATTTTGAAGAGTAAGAATATCAAAGCAACTTAAAGAAAGCAGTATATTTTTTATTGTGCTATAAAATGCCTGCTTTAGGTATTTAGATTTTTATTTACATGTTTTGCATGCATATATTATATTGACTCTCCATGGGAACAGGGCTATAGAGGCTGTCAAGAAATGAAATTCGGATGTCTACTAACAGGTAAAATATAATACGTTATCATTTCTCTCAGCTGGAAAGTAAAACCTGTGTATATATATCCAAAGAATGTTTAGGTTTCTATTATTGCATTTTGAAGACATATTTTATATAGGTACTGATAGAGATAGCACCTCCACACACACACACACACACACACACTTCACACACACACCTCATACTTGTTTGCAAATCTGAAATTATAGATGTAATGTGACACAACAGTTCAGGCTGAAAACAAATAGTGAGTGACATGTTTCACTAAACATCTGCAATGAACACTGAACGTCTGCAATGAACACTGTTTTCTTACAATGAAGTCTTGTGAAGAGTATACAAAATAATTAACTAGTATACTCCCATTATTCTTGTTCTTCTCTCTCTCTCTCTCTCTCTCTCTCTCTCTCTCTCTCTCTCTGCCCTGTTTCTAGTATGTATGGTATGTACTACATAATTGGATATCTGCAGATCGGGACAAGTGGAGATCTATAACAAAATGTTGCAGTGCAACCGCAGCCCCTAAGAGGAGAGAGCTTCTGTTCAAGACTCTGGCCAGCCTGGAATAGAACACTGTTAAGCTCTTGCATGATGGGAGGTTTGGGGCTTGTGTGAGGGGAGAAAGGGAAAAAATGACACTTCTCCCTCTATCCAACCTTCCAGAAAACTATTCTTCAACTGCTGTACTGTACAGTACTAAAGGGCACAGAAAATGGCTGCCAGCCTTGAACACAACTGTGTTTGTTTTGTTTTTGTTTTTTGCTACAAAGGAAGGAGGTGGAGGTGTCTGGAAAGTGGTAAGCTGCCCTTCTTCCTTTCCTTTCCTTTCAATTTGTGGAGTAACATTTTTTAACCCCACGGCACTGCCCCATTCCTAATCCCCACCTTCAGCATGTTAGGGGCTCAAGCAGACAAATTACTTAGGGTGGCCACTTATGAATCACACCCCCCCCCAAAAAAGAGGATGCAAATTTAGAAATAATTATTATAATTTCAATAGAAATACAGTACATCAAATTATACTGTGTAAAACTGTGACCAGGTGAGCAGTGTGCCTGCCTGTTCAGGCTGCTGTGCAGGTGCTAACTGTTGACAGGCAACAATTCTTATAGTTCTTTAAACTGGATTGGACAGTTCCCTTCAAATAGAGAACTGTCCTCTGTAAAAGAGGACAAATGGCCACCCAAGATGTACACCTTCCATTCCTGTTCTTGTGTTGTTGTTTTTTAAATGGATACCTTCAACAATCCATGGTTCAACTGCCTTCAACATTCGACAGATCCTGGAAGTCATTAAAAATAGGCACTTCTTGAGCCTTGTTTTTGAGTTGATTTGTTTTTTAAAAAATATATATCTACAAATTAATATACTGTAATACAATGTACCTGTAATACAATGTACAATACAATGTAGGGTGGGGGCGGGAACGAATATGTAGAATTCACTATCTTATTTTTGGAAATATGGAAGTTCTGTATTTCAATACTGATGATGGGTTGGGACTTTTGATGTCTTTTTAACTGGAGTAATATTAGTACCAAATAAGCTGTTTATTAGAAAATATTGAAGTTTAAATATTAAAAAGAAAAGTGTTTGGATAATGAGTACATATGAGAACTAAATCTTAAGTTAATAGTCACTTAGGTTCCGCACTCCCAGAAACCAGGACAAATTCTCTAATGGTACTATGTATATTGCACTTACTATCATCTTTATTTGTTCTCTTTTATACTCCCTTTAATAGCCTATAAAAATTGTATAAAACAAAATAAAGTCCACATATTTTATTCTTTGAGGGCCATTAATGTTTTAACACCTTTTCATAGCTTTTTAAAAAACCAATATTTGCCTTAATTTTTCTTTACTTGCCCATTCAGTTCCTACTAGGGATGCCCAGATTTTGTGGAATCCATTCCATGTGCATCGTGCAGGCTGTTAGGTGCCATTTGTTCTATCATCCATTCTCAGATGGAACTGATTTTTGTGTGTGTGGCTTTGGGGAAGCACACAAAGAATTCAGCTGTGACCTTCACACCACCTTATGTCATTTCTGTTAGCAGGTAGCATTTAGCATATTTTTCTTAGCTTTTGAATGATGTGCATCTCAGTATATTGGGCCACACATACAGTGCCTTACAGAAGTATCATCCCCCTTTAACTTTTCCACATTTTGTTGGGCTACAACCTGGAATTGAAATTGATTCAATTGGCATTGTTACCACTTGATTTACACAAGATATCAACACCATGAAGGTGCAAAATATTTTTATTGTGGCACAGAAGTTAAGAAAACAAAAACAAATTGGCTCTTGTTGATTGCATAAGTATTCACACACACACCCAAGTCAAGACTTGGTAGAAGCACCTTTGGCAGCAATTACAGCTGCGACTCTTCTTGGGTGAGTCTCTATCAGCTTTGTGCATCTAGGTCCTGCAATGTTTGCCCATTCTTCCTGTCAAAATGGCTCCAGCTCTGTCAGGTTGGATGGGGACTGTTGGTGAACAGCAACTTTCAGGTCTTGTCACAGATTCTCCATCGGATTGAGGTCTGGGCTTTGACTGGGCCATTCTAAGACTTTCAGTTCTTGTTCTTAAACCACTCCAGTATTACTTTGGCTGTTTAGGTTCACTGTCCTGCTGGAAGGTGAACCTCTGCCCCAGTCCCAGGTCCCTTGCAGACTGAAACAGGTTTTCCTCTAGAATTTTCCTGTCTTAGGCTCCATCCATCTTGCCCTCAATCCTGACCAGTTTCCCAATCCCTGCCAAGGAAAAGCATCCCCAAACATGATGCTACCACCACCATGCTTCACCGTGGGGGTGGTGTTCTCAGGGCAATGAGCACTGTTGGCTTTGCACCACACATAGCATTTTGCGTTAAGGCCAAAAAGTTCAATTTGGTCTCATCAGACCAGAGAACCTTTTCCCACATGTTTGCTGTGTCTCCCACCAGACTTTTTGCAAACTCCAAATGGGCTTTGATATGGGTTTGTTTCAGCAATGACGTTCTTCTCACCACTCTTCCATAAAGCCCAGCTGTGTGAAGTATCTGTGTGATAGTTGTCCCATGGATGGTTTCTCCCATCTCAGCTGTGGATCTCTCCAGCTCTTTCAGAGTTACCATTAGTCTCTTGGTTGCTTCTCTGACTAATGCCCTCCTTACCTGGTCAGTGAGTTTTGGTGGACGACCTTCTCTAGGCAGAGTTGCGGTTGAGCCATATTCTCCCCACTTTGTAATCATGGATTTAATGGTGCTCCAGGGGATATTCCTAGTTTTTTGGGGGTTGGGGATTATAACCCAACCCTGACTGGTGCTTCTGCACAACTTTATCTCGGAGTTGTTTTGATAGCTCCTCGGTCTTCATGATGCTGTTTATATTAAGGTCTTGTTTAAAGCTTGCAGTTCTCTTCTGTCTCAAGTGTGGTCAGGCAAGCCCTTACTCTGCAAAAACAATGTCATGAGAGGACTGTGTTGTAGGTCTACTTCTTTGTAAATTCTGCAATCTCAAGTGCATTTTGGGTAACTTTTATCCCCACCTAATTGGAGGAGTTAATATAGAATATAAGTAGAACCTTTCACAGATTTGATAGCATTTTGTGCATGGATAAA
Source organism: Shinisaurus crocodilurus (assembly GCA_021292165.1). Taxonomy (NCBI): domain Eukaryota; kingdom Metazoa; phylum Chordata; class Lepidosauria; order Squamata; family Shinisauridae; genus Shinisaurus; species Shinisaurus crocodilurus. Next base: position 114,245,306 of record CM037879.1, read on the forward strand.
AACTACTTTATAAATTGGTATAGAATTCATCTGAATCAGAAACCAGCGCCAATTAGGAAATTTGATGTTTGAAAGGTGATCGCTGATATTTCAAAGAATACCAGAATTCCTACCAAAAGCAATGGTTTCCATTTAAAACTACTCCGGGAATGCCTTTACAATTAAAGCTGAAACTATTCATAGGATCACTTCAAAAACTGAGGATCTACCTCTAGGCCAGTGTTCTCCAACCTTGGGTCCCCAGATGGTTTTGGCCTACAACTCCCAGCATGCCCCAGCCAGCTATGCTGGCTGGGGCATGCTGGGAGTTGTAGGCCAAAAACATCTGGGGACCCAAGGTTGGAGAACACTGCTCTAGGCTAATGTGACTGTGTCAATTCCCACCCTCACCCCCTTGGTCTCTGAAATGTCTACCTCAGGCTAAATTACAGGCTCATAATAAGAATAAACAAGGAAGAAGAGGAGTTAACGGATGTTGAAAGAACTGTTTATTATGGTGGAACACACTGATCCTGTGAGCTGCTGCCCCTGCCCCCTACCTTACTTGCTCCAAGGCCCAGAAACTTATTTTGGAGCAGGAAAAACTGAAGGTGAAAGCTCTGGAACCTTAAGGCCCAGAATTTCCTAAGAAATTGATATTACAGGCATCTTTCCAAATCAAATAAAGCAATAGTAATAGCATAAGCAGCATAAAAATTAACAATAAAACCATATTAAAACAGCTTAGGACTCAAGTACTCAAAGGAGTGCCTACTTCCACAGACCTGCTTGTGCTCCAAGGTCATCTGATGATGTTGCCTTTCTTCAAGTCCCTCCTGTAGCAGAAGCGAAGTGGATGTGTCAACTAGCATTTCCAGCTGTGGCATCCTTTATGGAATGCCTTCCCTAAGGAGGCTCACCTGGCACCAATAACATTATCTTTTAGGTGCCAGGCATTTATTCGCCAAGGCATTCGAAGTGCTGTTCATTTGGCTGTTTGATCTGCTGTTTTTATTGTTGGTTTATGTTTGCATGTTATATTTTAATTCTGAGCTTGCTGCAGCCACACTAGAATCATTACCTAACTAAATAAATCACCTTCTGTGAATATGAATGAGCACCCAGGGCCATCAACTATTTACACAGAACACCCATGACTACAGCTGGATCAGGAATCATGTTTTTCATTGCAAAGCTATTTTACTAGTATTCAAATAACACACAAACCCCAATTAATTTGGATTAGAACATATTTACATAACATAATTGCTTGGCTTCAAAAATAAAAATGCTGCTCCCCACTCCTGCGCAACAAAAGAATACACACACACACACACACACACACACAACAACAACAACAACAAGGGCTATTAAGGAAAAAGTATATATTTGATTTTCTTAAGTGTGATATAATGTTATAGAATTAGCCTCTGTATCACAGACAAGGCCCTATTCATCTGGATTAGAAGGCATTTACATAATAGAATTGCTTCCCAAGAAAAATAAAATGCCACAAAAACATTCAAGGGAGCCCAAATGCACCACACGGATATTAATGTAAAATTATAATTAAATTGAAACTATCATAAATCTGCCATACTATCATAATAGCATTCCATTAACCAGTATATAGTCTTTGTAGTTCATAGGCTCTACAAGTTTATATATCAACCATTACACTGGGCCTTGTTTTTCTATTACTTCAAATGTGCCTAAGAGACTGCAATGTCATACCCACTTAGCTGGGGGTAAGCTCCATTGAACTCAGTGAGACTTACTCCCAAGTAGGATCTGTAGGATTGCACTGTTAACAGTGAAAGTTAGGGCACTGACTTGTGCCTTATCATCATCTACAGCCTTCCCCAACCTAGTGTCCTCCAGATGTTTTGGACCTTCCCATCAGTCCCAGCTGGCATAGCCTTCTCCGTGCTGGAAAGAGCTTTATCTGTTGTAATTTGGCTGGTGCAGATGGGCGAGAATGTTGTTTCATCCATTTTTTAAAACAAGCATTTATCAAATTCACAAATTTCTTCATCAATGGGATAAAAAGAACTTGAGATTTAAAATGAAAAAGAAAATGTAGGCGAAAGCAAAACTAACAGATTTGTCCATCCCTAGACTATGGACCAAAGGTTTCTTTCTCCAGTTCTCTCTCCAAAGGGAACACCTAAGTTCCACCAGCAGCCAGAGGAACACAGGAACTGTCTTATACCATGTCAGATTATTTGTCCATCTAGCTCAGTGTTGTCTTCCCTGAGGGTCAAATAGCATCTTACATTCATTACATAGTGTGACCCCAGTCCTGCAATCACGCATTCTAGCACTCTGACACTGGAGACTCCAATCAGTGAGATTCTTTCATTACAGCAAATCCTGCAGCATAAGCTTAACAATTACAGTCTTCAGAAATCATATAGCTGATGGCATTTTGCTACAGGCTCATGAAATTGTTCCACATCAAGGTCGGGGACTGGAATGTCGCTTAAGGACCAAATTCCCCAACATTCCTCCCCAAGGGAAGGGTCAGAGAAAATCCTAATGCTCTTCAGACAAGGGAAGGACTGGAGCCAATTTCAGATGCTCCTGCGACAAGGGAAGGGATCCTAGAAACAGGCCTGACTTACCCACATACCCCTGTAGAGAGCTGAACCAACCTTGCCACTGAGTTGGAACCTCTGGGGTACCGTACTTCTTGCCCTTAGGATCTGAACAATACCTAGCTGCTCCTCCAACAGGGGAAGGATCAGAGCCCTATTGTTCCTGCAACAAGGGGAAGGGAATCTAGAAGAGGACCTGAACCAGCATGCACACCTCCACAGAGGTCAAAACCAACCCTGCCACTTCAGTTGGCCCCTCTGGGTACTGTGCATCCAGGCATCTCAACAACCAGGGTCCAGAACAAGATCAGACTTGAGTCCAAAGTACTTCCCCACATGCAGAGATTCCAATGTCCATAGCTCCCAGCCTTGGAATCTCGATGCCACATGGGTCGAGGGTTGAGGTATAGGAAAGTCCAGAAGTCAGGAAATTGTCCCAAGCCAGCCGGGCTCTGGGCTCCTCGACGAAGACACATCCATAGCCATGAGATGCACAGTCTATTAAAAGTATGACAGTCCTTTTCATGATGGCAGGTTCTTGACAGTAAAAGTCCAAAGAGAAGAAAGTCCAAATTAGGTAGAGTCCATGCGCAGAGTGCTCCCAATAGCTCAGTTGGTGATAGATCTAAACAGAAAGATGCAGACAGGGAAGATGAGAGAGATGTTCCTAGCAAAGACTCTGGATGCTAAATACTGACTTAAAAGTGAGGGTGTAGCCATCTGAACCCTCCTTCCAAACCACTAATTGACAAGGGAACTGGCCCATGCACAAGGCCCCTATCCCACCTGGGTGTCTCCCTTCTACCCTTCAGGGGTACGGCTTTACCTCTGCAAACCACCCCTCCCCTCTCCTGAAGTTCCCAGAGAAGGCTGCCAGCTCCTATCTCTGCGAAGTCAAAGTTGCAGCTGGGTGGGGGAGACAAGCCGACTCCCGCCTACTTTCTCCTGAGAACTCTGACAGTGATAAGCTCACACTGGTCTTGATATTCCATAGACTGACTAGGCCCCAATTAACCCTTCCAAACTACTGCTGACCAGTTTCTGGTTATGAACTAGAAGGCCCACTGTATTACTGACGCTGAACCCACATACATAGTGTGCAGCTCTCTCCCTACATTTTTCCTACTCCAAAGTAAGCTCATGAGGACCCAAACCAGACTGGAACCACTGCACATGGGGAGGGGAAGTTTAATTCTTCCATCCCCAGCGGCTTCACTACTGTAATCCCCTTCCCAGCAATAGTTTTTAAAAAGTGTGTGTGAGAGTGTGTGTGGGGGGAAGGCTTCCATTGATGTTGATGGATATTTTTCTTTTCTTTTTGGTTGCAGTTGGGGGGATTTTTTTGGGGGGGGAAGCAGCTGTGGAGGGAAGGACACAGTGGCCCTGATTTTAACCAGGACTCCCCATACACTTACTTCGGAGTAAATAAAAAGCAGAGGGGCAGCTGAACACTACGTAATTAAAGTAACATATGGTTTGGTCACAGTGGGATCTCCCATTACCGGCTACCTGGTTTTTTTAACTGGAGATGCCAAGGACTGAAGCTGTATGCAAAGCATGTATTTTATCACTGGGCTATGGTCTCTCCCCAGAGGGATCCCTCCCACCAGTGCAACCAGTGCAATCTAGACTACAGAGTAGGTGCTCAGCTATGCAACTGTAAATGTCAGCTATGGCAGTAGTGGGCAAGGGAAGAGGGAGCGGCTGTGAAGACCACAACAACACATGTCAAGAAAGAAGCAGATTTCAACCTCTGAGCTGCCATAGCTTGTACAGGGGGTTTAAAGGAAGGTTTTGCAGAGAGGAGGTGAATGAAATTGCAAGAGATCCTATATTCTACAACATATCGCCTAGTCCTCCAGCTTTCAATGTTGTATAAATGCTTGAGTAGATCAAAGGTCTTACTCAGCACCTCCTCCCACCCTTTTGTGGAGTAATTGATTTATAACCAGTAAATGGGACAAATGGCTATCTTTTAGATGTTACTTTAAAGTTTTATTTATATTTTGCAACTTCATTGTCCTGCCTAATTTCCACTCTCCCCGTCACTGCCACCCAAAGCTTACTGAACGAACTGTAAGAAATTGTTTCCACCATAGGGAATGCGTCTTCATAACATTTTTAATATAATCAACATTACTGCAGTATAGTCTCTAATTACACTAATACTAATCCTCACAGGGCACAGTAAATTTACAGAGTAAGCAAGCAAAACAGAACCATGGACCAAAATTATTACAACGGGAATGACAGTTATGCAAATGAAACTTTACAAATGATACAAGTATGAAAGTACAGCATTAGAACTTGTCCAGAAGTTGTCCAGAAGACCAATTCCATCATCAGGCTCCAAGTATACTCTGAAAATGAAACCAAACTACAGCAGAAGTTGTTCTAATAGGGTATCTTCAACAGCATGTAATTTAATGAATTCTCTTATTTATAAGGCTTACACTTAATTCACATGAAGTCAAAAAAGAAGATAGTTATTAGTTTTTCTCAAGGAGTTTGCTTTTATTTTGTTTAAATCCAGCAACAAGAAAGGAATTTGAGTCTCATAAATGAAATGGAAATATTGATTTCTATGATTAAAGTAGCCTTTACATAACACTGGAACACAATGACTGGGTTCGCATGACACAAGAACCCATCATAGGTAACTAGCTATGATGGGTTGTTGTGTTGTCTGAACCCAGACTGCTTCCCAGAGGATGGCTTATTTTTTTGGCAACAAGCCACCCTGACAACCTATGGCTTCTTCTAGGGATTCTTTGATCCATGATGGGTTATCGTGTTGTCCAAACCTGGGAGAGCAATTTCATCATTGGTTGCAGGGATCACAATCTTCACAATCTTCACAATCTCAGCCTTGCCGCAGACAGTGACAGCCCCTCCACGGATGCCCAAGTGGCACTTTGGAGTGACTGTAACTGGTTTGCCACTTTTTTTTTCAGCCCCAGAAAATTGCACAACTGTGACTGTAATTGTTGCTGTTAATATTAGAAGTAGTAGTAAGTGCACAGTAGTCACTTGCAAGTGCACAGGTGCCCTCTTACTGCTGTCCGATATGTGTAGTCTTGTCTGGTCAATTCCCTTATCTGTTTCAGCTGCCAAAGGGAGTGGTGAAGTGGAGTAGGCAGGCAACATATATGGAACCTGACAAGGCAAGACTGCATATAGGCTAATTTGCACACAGTTGCCAGAGACCAGTTGCCGAGTTATCAATTGAAAAGCACCAGTAAAGGGTGGGAATGCGGCAAAAGAAGGTGCACCAAAGGGGGGGGGATCTCTCCCACTTAGCAATGTAATCCTCTTGACTTTAAGTGTTGGGCTGACACTTTTTGGTGTCCTCTCCCATTTCAACACTTCCGAGTCTCCAACTACTAAAGAAATTGGAGATATTAAGTCTCCCCTCCTTTTCACAGAGAACAGCAGTGAATGAAACAGGGTAGTGATCAGAGCAGGGAGGAAGTGATGAGGCAGGTTCTGCTGTGAAAGACACTGGGATACTGACTGGAGGATCCAGGGGGAAGGTGGGGGAGAACAAGCCACAGTGAGCCCGATCAGCTGTTGGATGCACTGCGAACAACCCACACTGCATAGCTTATTCGTAGGATGGCTTAGCATGACGTGCGTGCGAACGTGGCCAACCACAGTCTGGGCTTGTTTTGTCTACACCACAACTTCTTTAGCACCTTAAAAACAGCACTTCACAAATAAGTTAGTTCATATCATGCTATCCGCTTCAAATTATCAAGGTCCAGTTCATACATTCAGGGCTGGCATTAAGAGTAGGCATAGTTGGGCACCTGCTGCTGAGGCCGCACACCCCAGCAGGGGCCCACTAACAAGACCCCCCTGGAATTGCTCTTCCTCTTTACCATTGCAACATGCTTGTTCACCTTTCTCTCGCTCTGGCTCACACAATGGTGGTGGTGAGAAGAAGGAACAGTAGATGTGACTGCCTATTTGCCCACTGCCTCTCTGCTTGTCAAGGAAGCAAGTGGAAGCGCAATGATGAGAAAGAGTATGAGGAGCAGCTGGTGACAATGGTGGTGAGAAGGTAGGTTCACTGAGGGATGGGGCCTATTGAGGATGTCTTGCTCAAGGGCCCTCGAAAACCTGGAGCCAACTCTGCATACACTAACCATGATGCCAGTGATCATCTTTATGTGACAGAAGAGTAGATGTATGCCCTACACCTCAGCATGCACAAAACCTGTGAGATGCCCACTCCATGTGGAGGCACATGTCCCCACTTTACCCAATGCTTTTAAAAAATGGAAAGAATCACAGGAATTAGGCCTTGTCTCAGGCAGTAAAATGTCTTGGAATGGCCCCGCATCCTACATATAAGCCTTTTCCTGAAGTACCAGCTTCACATCTTATGTTGTGTATAGATGAGGCACGTGCCAACTTTCTCCACCACATGAAGAGGGTTGCTAATTATAACAAGTAAGTTGCTTCCATTCCAGCAATGAAGGGATAAACATGTAGGGACGTGAGGATCAGCAAAGCTCAAGCTCATTGATCTCCAAATTCCACCTTGGAGCTTATTCTGACTCATGCCCCTTTCCGATTGCCATCTTTGTTTTTGTTTTTCGCATGAAAGTTCATGCCTATTTTTGTGCGCAATTTCCCAGATCATGTGCATTTTCAAATGTACACATTTGTCTCCCATTGATTAAAGCATCTTTAAAGCATCATTTTTCAAAAGTACATTTTATGCACAGTTTTCAAAGTACATATTTTTCAAACGCTATTTTTTTCTTTTTTTATATTTTTATTTACTTTTCAAAACAAAATATAACAAAATACAAGAATAACACAAAAATATAACATAAACAACATACAATAAATCATAAAGTGCACCCCCCCACCCTCCAAGGGACCAATTTATATACTTCCATCCCCTTGATCAAATGAATTCCAAATTCCAAAAATATAACATATCCTGACAAGGCATACTTCCCTTCCCCTTTATTAATACATAATCTAGTAATTGATTCCATATATCCATAAAATTATTCTTCTTTAGCAGTCCTTTTTTGCATTTGATACTACAAGTTAGTTTATCGTTTAGGGCTATATCCCAAACTTCCTTATACCAGTCAGTTTTTTGACGAGAGGTTTTTACGGAAATATCGAAAATTATTGGTATGAATTTAGAGGTCTGTCCAAAACTAGCATTGTTATCAATAACGGAGAAACTTGTTTGCGACCAAAATACGAAGGAATTAATTGTAAACTTGTTAACTGCAGCTAGGCTAATGATAGCGAGGAAATGGAAAGTACAACATGTTTTGCTATATATTTTTTTCTAGTACCATGAATCACATTGCAAGCTTGGAAATGTATGGACTTCAACTGCAGATAGCATTCAGGTCTGTGTTTGGGTCTGGGAGGTGCAAATTGGATAAATTCTGGTCAAAAACGAACTGAAACAAATTTCTCAGGCATCTCTCTGCACATGTGAGCTGGCAAATAGGAAACCAAATGTGGGATATAGTTCCCTGGTAACTGCTAGGCGACATCATCCTTTTTCAGTGATCTGAGAACAGGCTTTTAAAATAATCCTTAGGTTGCTAGTGTTATTAGCATAGCCACATTTTATGAGTAAGCATAACACATTCTTTCACAGAAATTCCTTTAAATGGCAGAAATTTTCATAATGGTTGGATGTTAAATGAGATGGTGTGTGTATATATATATATATATATATATATGTTTAAGTGCAATGTTATTATGTGGAATCCAATTTTTCTTTAATCCTCTTTTATTTTTAATAGAAGACATAGCAACAGATCTGACTTTTGCTGCTACACAGGTGAATGAGCCAAGCTTAAATGTCATTCAGCACTGGTTAGGATACATGACACTGATAGATGAAAGTGAAAATTGCCATTTCGAGTTCATCCTTTCCTGATAAAACATGGCTGCTGTGAACACAAGTGAAATAACTACTTAAATTAGTCATCATTAAAGCTTGGCAAACTCTGGGAAGCTTGACTTTCGGCTCTGGCATCAACATGAACTATTTTTATTTTGCTCTTCAAAATAACAAAACAAAACACGGTGAAGCAGTCTAACTTACAGGATTTCTGTGGGTTTCCCCACCACAAAATTGTGACTTGAGACACATATCCCAACATACACTTCCCCGCCCCACCCCTGAAATGAATAGCCTTTCAGTACTTTGCATAGTACTAGGAAATGGACAACTCATCTCAATATACTCCAGTGAGGCTTCTGCAGCATTTGAGAACTACTGATACACCGAGGAGCAATCGTAGACTTAATAGATGATGAATCACCCATAACAAAAGGAACTGGTTGCAGACTGTGCATGACAAATCTTTCTCTCCAGGAGACTCATATCTAGTCTCACCAGTTTTAATAGGATTTATACTGTTCAGATATTTGTTTCAGCCATTTGCTTCACTCACAGGCTTCATTTGCGAGTGTATGGGTGAGATAAAGAAGAGTCAGACACAGAGTATATGGTTTCAAATCAGGGCCACATTTATTGAATTGAAGATCTGTGAAGGGCGAAGTGCGGTACTAACCTAGCACGGCCATTGGCTGGGAAAAAACCAATATTTGGGCAAATACATCCTAACCGCACCGGAGGCGGGTTGGTCCGCCCCCGGCCAGTTGCCCTCCATGTGGAGCTGGAGGGCTTTACCATCGTCGCCTTACTTTGACGCCTCCAGGCACCCAATGTAGGTGAGAAAGGCAAAACCCCAAAGACGTCCCAATCTCCCTCTTGGCAAGCCTCAGGGCATTAGCGAGGGCAGCCTTGGGTAAACGTCAGTCACCTTGAAAGGTGCCACTGGATGATCACCATAAGCTTAAGCCATACTGCCTAATCCCGCACTTCCCGCAAATGCGACCAATTTAGCTATGATCCCCCTGATGGGATCAAGATCGAATTTAAAAATTTCTCTACCCTGATTCACAGTGTAGAGTAGGCGAAACCCGCCCACTGCCCCAGCCAATTGAGACAATGAGCCAAAATTCTTACTCGGCCCCCACTAATGGGCGACCAGAGGAGCCTACACTGCTAACAGGGCGGGATGGGAGGGAGCCGGAAAACAGCAGCAAAAGAGACCGTGGGCGGGGTGCCTAATTAAGCCCTTTCCTGTGTCCCCGCCCTAGTTGAGCCATTGGCTCAGTACCTGTGACCAACCTGACCTGTTACCTAACTCCTCTCTCCTCCCCCACTCGCAAATCTTCTCCCCGGCCCCAGATGAGGGGCCCGTGGAAGTCTGTTACTGTTATTATTTGGTAGTACTACTTTGAAAACTATTTGTAGTACTATTGATCATTTATATTGTGCATTTACATGTTTGCAATGCTTTCCAGTCTTCACTGTGTTTGGCCCTACAGCAATACTATGAGATAGATCACTGACGGACAGACTTCAAGTTTGTGGATCTGCTTTGTTTTCTATTAGAAAAACTTAACCATGAGATCCAGCAAACAATATGTGCACAGGACATACAATCTTAAAGAATTCTGAGTCCAGGAATTTGTTTTGAATGCCAGGACTGAAGAGAGCTCACAGTTCTTCCACACTAAACTCTGTTCTTGGTTACCCCAAGCTTTCTTCATCTCAGCACTTTTTTGTGTGAGGGGGGAGTAATATTGTTTCTGCTATTGTTAAATAATTGAGAGTCAGAAATCCTTGCCAGTCTATACCCAGAGATCTACTACTAGATTGATATCTACCTTCTTTCCACACCTGAGATAGATCACGGTCATTCCCACATGGCAACCATGACTTGATATTTTATTGTATTATTTTATTTGTTTTGAATTCTTTATTATTAAATTGGTGTACCTCACCCAAAGGGCTAAGTTAATACGCAACTCATAGACATAAATACCGTAAATAAATAGTACCTATGCCTGGATCATGAAGAAGGGATGAATGGAGGAGACTGGCTCAGTGATCACTGGCAAAACTGAATTATTAGTCTCTACCTCTTGACCTGCCAGGCCTTGCATTGTGACCCTTAACCAGCCTGGCTGAATGAGTGGGAGTGGCTTATTAGGGTGGGTGGAATTTTAACACTTCCACTTATTGAAAGCAGCAGTTGCCACTGCCTCCAATACACCACCCTTCAAGCTGAATGAAAGTTAGTCCCAAAAGCTAAATGGAGAACCAAATAGGAATGTAACTGTTCGCCCTGCGCGGGCGTAGCGGGCCAAAATTGGCTCCGCTCACGTCTGTGCGGGGCTTGTGTGGGCCTGCCTTATCCAGCGGCGGCTCGCTTCTCCGCGGCGAGCCGCCCGCACCACCCGCGCTGGTCCTGTCGTGTCACATCCGGACCCGGAAGTGATGCGACGGGACCCTGCGCAGGCACGCTGGACCCCCGTGTGACATATTGCGCCTGTGCAGGGTCCCCATCGCATCACTTCTGAGGCCGGATGTGACGCGACGGGACCAGCGCCAGCGGCTAGAGCGGTGTGGAGAACTGCTCCACGCTGCTCAGAAGATCGAGGCGGGGGGGCCGCCTCCACAGAGAGCCGAGCCAGCGGAGAGTGCGAGCCCCCCCCCAGGTTCGTGGCACATCCCTACTCAACCAAAATACTTAAGAGCTTTTCTACACAAGCCTGTTGATCTGCTGTATCCACTTTCAATTTCTTCACAGAATTGAGATCCAAGCTCTACACAAAGACCTTTTCCTTTCCTGCTTTTTTGCTATATGACCTCTAGGTGGCATTGTGGTATAGCAGAATAATGCAATTACACAAGTGGGGAAACACAGTTTGTTTCACTTTCACAAATGATTCTGCATTTCCTCCCGCTCCAAAAGCCCCATGAAAGTGCTCTTAAAAAACAGAAGTGAAACTGGAGATCACAGCATCGTCTAAAGAACCTGTAAACAACCATGAGTGAGCAATGACGAGCACACAATAAATGCCTCAAGTAGAAAAGCTCTAAATAAAGCAGCTTAGAAAGTCAAAAGGGGAAACCTTCAATTCCAGTCAATATCAAAGTTTAAATAAAAAATGCCAATAGAACTGTTCCACATTTTTTTTGTGATGCCTGCCCCTCAAAAAACCCCAACCATTAACAGCTGTTGTGGCTATAAAAGTGTCTTTATTCTTGGTATAATAATCCCAGGAAGACAAATCAGGCTGAACACATGTCAGGGATGTAGTCCTTTCAATCATAAAACAAAGATGCATGAATTACTGAGAAACTTATTGGCTGTGTCAATAGCCTTTTATCTAGCAACACATGTTAGTAATGTAAACAGCATGGTGCCAGATCCCTCTGGCAGGTTTAAATGCTTGGATGTGCAAAGCAAATAGTAAAAGTAAATCTTGTCATGTTTGGTTTCATGTCCCTATAAAAAATGCAATCAGATGTTGGGACAACAGCTTGTAAGTTAACAATATCAAGTTCCATTTCCAATAAAATATGGGAAGTATAATGTGGCAACATTTACTTATATTTATCTGATCCTCTGGAGATCTGATGTAAACTATCAGGTGAAGAGAGATACACAATTAGTCATCTTTTTTTTTAACTCTTCAAATTCATTGAACATGTTAATGTGTTGCCAGATTTCATTATTGACATATTCATAAGTCCCTTGATCCTTCTATAACTTGTATAACTACGACTTCTAATCACACTGAAGTGTACTTTTATATTTGGAGAGTTTTATGCTTGGGGTGTGTATATGTAGTTGGTGGCTCTGCCAGTTTGACTGGCCTACACAAAAGAAAACTGTTGGCATGTAAAGAGAGAGAGAGAGAGAGATTCCAAGCTTTCCTACAGATTTCATTTTTAAAATTTATAATGATGTTTGCCAGTTAAATGTATCATGTAGAAATATGAGTCAAACTAAATGTTCCTTTAAAGAAGTAGCTAGCAGCTATGTCTTTGTATTCCATATTCAAAAGTAAGTGTAGGGCACCCAGTCCAGATCAGAGTCCTACCATGGGAGACTGATCCTATAGATCAATCATATAGTCCCTGGGAGATAATATCAGGCACCATAGGATATTTTGGATTCCATCTCCTGAGGCCGTAGACACTCCTGTGACCTTGGGAGGATAAATCTAACTTTGAATGCTTTCCCCCTCCTCTGCTCCCTTGCAGCTGTCACACCAGCAACCTTGGATGACCTCATAGAGGTCAAAAGGGTGTGTGTGTTCCAGTGGGCAGGGTAAGGAGTGGCGGGGAAGGGAAGCCAGGACAATAAAGCAAGTATGTACTAAAATTACATAAATTAATAACATTTAGTGGTCATCATTTCTGGTAGCCAATTCTACAAGCTGATTTTGAGTTACATGAAGACATAACACCTGTGTCACAACTTTGTCAGTCCTGAAATTTTTCCCAAGCAGCTGCATTGGGTGACCCCAGGTTCTAGAATTCTGAGAGGTAGATTTAGAAAAATCTTTCTACACTATGCATGATTTTAATTTTATCATATTTTGTACATGGTTAATATAATGAGGCACTTTCTCCTGATAGAGGTTCTGTACTATTCAGAATCACAGTTACAAGAATGACAAAATATTCATCCAAATTTTCAAACAAATTTAATGTATGAGCAGGCCCTGAAGAGTGAAGCAACCAGAGGAAGGGAATAATGAAGGTGACATAAAAGGAACCCAAAAAAGATGTGATATGAATTAGAAGACTGGAGGGCTTGAAGTTTGCTACAGTACAAAGCTTTTCTTGCATTGCATACACTTCTGTCTATGTTGATCATTTTACCCTTCTATTAGTTTCCCATTCCTTTGGGTTTCAGCAACGATTACCCCATAGCTATTATGGCTGTCTCACTGTCTCTTGAAGAAAAATAAAATAAAAAATTCACCTCAAGGGTTCATAATTTCAGACAATTACTTTCTGTGTAAGAAAACAACAAACAAAATCTTTTTACTGAAGACAAGCTTACATATTTACAGAAATTTGAGTTGCCTTTAGACAATTTGGCATGGAGAGATGGAACTAGATATGCTCAGCTCATTACAAAAAAAGAAAACTTCACTAAAATGAACTGTAGGCAGCATCTCACAAATATATATTTGTTCAATTCAAGCCTAGCTTGATTCTCTCAGACAATGTTATAGAGAAATAATGCATTACAAATGCCAGGCATTTAATCTATATTAGGGTCATACCTTGATTAAATAAATTTTAAACAATTAATTAAGTTAATTATTTTATTTATAAATTATAAGCACTTGAATTAAAATAATAATTTCTTCATTAAACAACCCAGTGGCATCTTCTTCAGTCAATAAAGACTGCAACCCTACACCCATTTACCTGCGGGTTCCCATTGAGTTCAATTCTGAGTAGACATATATAAGATTGCACTGCTAAGTGCATTCCTGTGTATGTCTACTCAGAAGTAAGTCCTATTGAGTTTAATGCTGCATGTCTGTGTGTGTGTGTGCATAACACATATATAGACGTGTATATTATAAATGTATATAAACTGAAAGTAATTTTGTGTTCAGAATCCATCCCTGCCTCTGAAATCTATCATCAGCTTTTCTTAATTACATAACTGTTCAAATGGTTTTATCAAAATTAATGGCACAATTCTAAACACGTGTACATAGACATCTACAGAAAAACAGCACTATATGCATAATGGAAAATGTGTTTCCATAAACAGGTAAATCAAGTTTTTTTTTTAATGAGCTTATTAATCACTTTCCATACTTAAGCACTCAAAGTGACATGTAAAAGAAGAAGAAGAAGAGATAAACACAGGAAACAAGCTTAACAAAAATATTAATTAAAACATGGGATGGGGTTCTCTCGGCGCGCTATTATTGTGTTATTGTCAGCATCTTTGTTATTTACTTTTCTTCTTTTTTCTTTGCAATTAAGAACTCCATATTGCACATAAATAAATAAATAAATAAAGATCAGCAACCATGATAAAAAAAAAACATCAGCCATAGCCATATGCTATCTAAAACCAAGTTTGAACACAGAATTAAATAGCAGCATTAACATGGCAAGAATAATAGAGGTATGCAAAATCCTCGGATGAGACACAAACAAACAAACCCAAGATGAATAGCTCCACTTCAGAGGCACTCAGACCATATCCAATACTCAGGTTCAAGGAGGTATGAGGTGAGGTGGACCAGTCCCAAGGCTTTGCAACCACTTTGGAGATTCCAAAGGGTGTTTCTGGTTTTTGTACTTTTTCTGACAAATTGATTTTTTTTAACCTTCCACAAACGTCTCTAACTTGTCCATAAATAGAAACCCAGCAGAATGTGTGTGGGGGGGAGGGGGGAGAGCAGAGGAAGAGGTGCAGTTCTATGATTGACAGCTGTAACCAGAGGCGTAGCGTGGGGGGTGCAGGGGGGGCCGGCCGCACCGGGCGCAACATCTGGGGGGGGCGCGCTCGCACTCGCAGCTCTCTGCCCCTGCCTGGCTCACTCACTCTCTCTGCAGCCTTCATGGGATCTGTAGCCCCGCCTCCTCCTCCCGGGATTAACCGCCTCGCTGGAGCTGCAGCAGGAGGGGGAGAAGACGAGGAGGAGGAGGAAGGAATCCTCCTTCTTCTACTGTTACCCTTGCCCCTGCAAGCTTGGGGCGCAATCTTATGCGGGTTAAGACAGAAAAAAGTCCTACAACTCCCAGCATGCCCCAGCCAGCATGGTTGCACCCTATATGCTGGCAGGGGCGTGCTGGGAGTTGTAGGACTTTTCTTTGTCTAAGCACACATAAGATTGCGCCCAGTTAGAGACTGTTAACTCCTTGGGGCAGCGACCTGTTTTTCGCTTTATGTCACATTATGTATGTGAATTACTACTACTACTACTACTACTACTACTAAATTCATGCGCCCTTGAAAGGTGGGGAAAACTTTTATTTCCACTTGGAAATAAATCCTTCCTCCTCCTCCTCGTCTTCTCCCCCTCCTGCTGCTGGAAGGAAGGAAGGCGGGAGCCAGCTGCGTAAGTGGCAACTTTGCTGCCGCCCCGCCCGGACTGCTTTGCATGGGGCTGGCCCGGCCCGGCCCCCCGCCTGGATCGGGTCCCCCAGCAAACTTTGTGTCGCTCGCCGCGCAGGTGCCTCGGGCCGGACGCGGGCAGGAGGGGAAGGCGCCCCGCCAGGCGGCGGCGGCGGCGAAGGAGGCGACGCTGCCCGGGCTGGGCGCGTTTCAGCGGCGCGGCGCGGGCGCGGCGCGGCGGAGAGTCCGGCGGGTGGACGGGCTGCTGCCTGCCTCGCCTCGCCCTGGCAGGCAGGAGTGCCTCGACGCCCGGCTCGTCTCAGCAGAGGGCAGATTGATCGGCCCATCTGCATAATCGATAGGGCAGCGAAGAGGGTGGCCGGGAAATGGCTGCGATGCCCGCCCGCCCGCCGCCCCCGCCGCCGCCGCTCCCCTCCGCCGGCCTTCTCGCCACGCTGCGCGGGGAGCGAGCCTCTGCCCCGGAGGAGGCGCCCCGGCACGCTGCCTGCCAACATGTCACTGGCGCCCGGAGCCCCCCCGGCACCCTCCTTCTGCCTAGGTAGGGGGCACCCGGAGAGTTGCAAACAGGAGCCCCCCCCCCTCGGCCCACTTGCCTTGTTGGCTTAGTGCTGAGTCGTCCTGTGCTTATCTAAATATTTGCAAAAGCGCCTTTTTTTTTTAAATTGCTCGGAGCAAACCGAGTCGTGTCTTTTGGGGGGGGGGAAGAAAATGTCCGGGGGTTGCGGCGATTGGTGCCAAGTGCGTCTTTCGCCCAGACCTTCGCCGTTGGGTCCTGCGAAGCGCCGGGCCGAAGCGCCCGTGGAAGCCGCCTTCCAGCTCGCCTTGGCCACTGGGTCTTGCCTTTGGGCCCATCTAGTGGAAGAGACTCGAGTGCTAAAATCCACGGGTTAGGGGGCGCAAATTACTTGCCTTGCCCCGGGTGCTGACAACCCACGCTACGCCACTGGCTGTAACTTCTAACCAGAGGATGTCTTTGTCATGGTTCTCCTTTTTTACTTCCAATGAGAATGCTTTGGGGATGTCGAAGGGACTTAACAGTTGTCTGCAGTTTCAGTGTTTCACCACTTTGTGTGACTGTGTGTTTGCTGGAAGCAGTGGCAGCGGAACTTAGGGCTTCCAAGAATGGCTTGAAAACCACCATTAACTGGGTGGGGCTTGGCTGATATCCCACTGCTACTTGTTCACCAGCTACCCAATCAGTATGTGGAGTTCCACTGAGTCCCAACAACCTGAAACAAGCTGCCCCAGCATTTTCTCCCTGACTGCTGATCCAGAGAGGGCAGGGCCCTACTTTCCTGCTAAAGATGGTGCTTTTCTTTACATAAGTTCCAGGCAGCAAGGTAGCATAGCTAGTGGTGGGGTTGGGGAGAACCGGTCTTGCCACCTCCTCTGCCTTCTCTCGCCTGATTAATGTAAAGCTGGGGTGGGCAACTTGTGGTCCTCCAAATGTTGTGGTCTACAGCTCTCATCATCATGCATCCTTGGCTATACTTGCTAGGGCTGATGGGAGTTGTAGGCCAAAACATCTGGAAGGCCAGAAGTTGCCCACCTCTGATGTAAAGTCACAGTGATGGGCTTCTCTGACTCTAAAACAAAGAGCGAGGAGGAAACCCCCTCACTGCCTGAAAGAATGGAAGGTGTTCTCAGGGCATTAGAAGCAAGGGAGGTTTAGCATTTGATGCATGGTTGCGCTTGTTTTTAATTCAATATAATACAACAGTGATAAACAGGGCTACCCAGCTCTGAATGAAACAGCAAGAATGATCCCCACACACATATCTTCTTGGCCTGAAAGAGTGAGGTGTGGGTGCTCTGAGGGCTCTCAAAGCAGGGAGGATTTTATAGTTTGTGCGACGCACTGCTCTAACACTGTGCATGTGCGTGTACAACACAGTTGTACAATACACACAACAAAGAACACAGCAAATTGTCCAGAAACCACAGGGGATTGAAAGGCAATCCCTTTAAAAACAACAACAGCAAACCAAACCTTAAACCAGGGCAGGGGGACATTTTTTTTTCTTCTGTTGAGGGTTGCATTCCCTTAAGGGTAATCTGTCAAGGGCCATATGGTGGTGTCCGAGGCTGGAGCCAGTAGTTAATGAGCCAGAAGCAAAAGTGGGTGACACAACCCTTTCTCTTTCTGTCTCTTTCTGCCAACGCCTTTCCCTCTTCTTTCTTCTCCTCCTCCCAGCAGACTTCCAGGAGAGGGACAGCTTGGTCTTGTCAGAGGTCTGAATGGGTTACTTGTGGAGTGCTTTTGAAGTTCGGCCAAGGGGCAGATGCAGCCCTAGGGTCACAGGTTGTCCACCCTTGTTAAAGGCTCCCTTTCCACAAAACCCCTGGACACATCTGTCTGAAATTTGGCAGGCTTCATCCCCTTAGAAGCAGCTACTATTTCTGCAAAGTGCATCTAGTTTTACTCAAAATAAAACAAAAGTTATAGGTGTTTGTCGATGTTCCCGTTGTAGTTAATGGCGATGACACCCAAGCCTTTGGAAAACAGGGCAGGGCTCTTCCTTGGTTCCAAGAAGAAGCGCAATGTCAGTCCAAGACTCCCTTATCTGAGCAAATGAGGTGGGTAATGAGGCCATTTTCTTTTTGCATATCCCTCAAGAATAATAGCATTACCTTTGAAAACAAGCATGCATTTTCAAAGTACGTTATTGTTTTATGGTTTGTCTTACATTTTGTGGTTGTATGACCATTGTTTTTGGTTATATTTATCGGTCACTGCCCTGATATTTTCACTTTAAAAAAAAATATTTGAGAAAATTAAAACACAAACATTACAAAACACACAACAAAGAACAGGCTAAAGTAAAATTAAAGTAAAATGAACTTCCGATCTTCTCCACAGCAAATATAAGTTTTGCAATTTTAATTTTATTTCTATGTGAAACAAACACATAATATCAAACATATAACAATTAACAAAACAAAATAGACCTCCGATTTTCTTCTACAGCAAATATAGGTAACAATAATATTTCTTACTTGATAATCAGAATGAGAAATCTCTTTCTTTCCATTGTCCCAAATTCACTTATTATTCCATAAACCCACAAACAAACAAATCATTATTTTCCAGTCTCTGCAAAAAGTCAATTAGAGGTTTCCACTCAATAAATGTGGATGTTGTCCTTTCTCTGATTAATGATGTGAGTTTGGCCATCGCTGCCAGCTCCAGCATCTTGACCAACCATTCTTCTGTCATAGGCACTGCTGGACCTTTCCATTTCTGTGCATATAGTAATCTCGCTGCTGTTGTCATGTATAAAAATAAAGTTCCATACCGTCCATTATTCCCAATAGAAAAGCCTCTGGTTTCAATTGAAAAGTAATCTTTAAAATCTTTTGCATTAATAAATGAATTTCTACCCAAAATATTTTAGCTTTCTTACATGTCCACCACATATGATAAAAGGTTCCTTCCGGTTGTTCACATTTCCAACATATATCTGATGCACCGTTATACATTCTAGCCAATTTCTCTGGAGACAAATACCAACGATACATCATCTTATAAAAATTCTCGTTAAGACTAGAACATAATGTAAATTTCAAACCTTTTAACCACATATTTTCCCATTGTGTCATTAATATATTATGAAAACAAAGGAGGATCACGGTAATAACTATAGTTACAAAAAGCCTAGGCCTCCGTGATCAAAATAAATCCAATAGTTCTTTAAACTTTACAAATTTCTATTCATTACAAATGAACATTAAATACAATGTATATAATTCAATTATTTCAATTTTTTCTCAAAACAATTATTTCAATTTTTTCAAAAAGTCCTGGCTGTCCAGAATAAAGTCCTTCCTATAACCAGCGTTGTTTTTTCTTATTTCTTTTTTCTTCTTACCAAATGGCAAACAGACCACCAGGTTATATGTAATTGTTGTCACTTTGAGGTTATAGTCCTACAGGAAACCGGTTTGTATTCCCGTTTCGTTGTATTCCCTTTATGTTTAGAACAAAATATGAAACTGTAAGCAGTCCAGGACATTGGAGAAATTATTTTTTGTTTAAAGTAATATTGAGGAAGTATCCCTGAGGAAGACAACGATATATATTGAAATATATATATTTGTTCAATTCAAGCCTAGCTTGATTCTCTCAGACAATGTTATAGAGAAATAATGCATTACAAATGCCAGGCATTTAATCTATATTAGGGTCATACCTTGATTAAATAAATTTTAAACAATTAATTAAGTTAATTATTTTATTTATAAATTATAAGCACTTGAATTAAAATAATAATTTCTTCATTAAACAACCCAGTGGCATCTTCTTCAGTCAATAAAGACTGCAACCCTACACCCATTTACCTGCGGGTTCCCATTGAGTTCAATTCTGAGTAGACATATATAAGATTGCACTGCTAAGTGCATTCCTGTGTATGTCTACTCAGAAGTAAGTCCTATTGAGTTTAATGCTGCATGTCTGTGTGTGTGTGTGCATAACACATATATAGACGTGTATATTATAAATGTATATAAACTGAAAGTAATTTTGTGTTCAGAATCCATCCCTGCCTCTGAAATCTATCATCAGCTTTTCTTAATTACATAACTGTTCAAATGGTTTTATCAAAATTAATGGCACAATTCTAAACACGTGTACATAGACATCTACAGAAAAACAGCACTATATGCATAATGGAAAATGTGTTTCCATAAACAGGTAAATCAAGTTTTTTTTTTAATGAGCTTATTAATCACTTTCCATACTTAAGCACTCAAAGTGACATGTAAAAGAAGAAGAAGAAGAGATAAACACAGGAAACAAGCTTAACAAAAATATTAATTAAAACATGGGATGGGGTTCTCTCGGCGCGCTATTATTGTGTTATTGTCAGCATCTTTGTTATTTACTTTTCTTCTTTTTTCTTTGCAATTAAGAACTCCATATTGCACATAAATAAATAAATAAATAAAGATCAGCAACCATGATAAAAAAAAAACATCAGCCATAGCCATATGCTATCTAAAACCAAGTTTGAACACAGAATTAAATAGCAGCATTAACATGGCAAGAATAATAGAGGTATGCAAAATCCTCGGATGAGACACAAACAAACAAACCCAAGATGAATAGCTCCACTTCAGAGGCACTCAGACCATATCCAATACTCAGGTTCAAGGAGGTATGAGGTGAGGTGGACCAGTCCCAAGGCTTTGCAACCACTTTGGAGATTCCAAAGGGTGTTTCTGGTTTTTGTACTTTTTCTGACAAATTGATTTTTTTTAACCTTCCACAAACGTCTCTAACTTGTCCATAAATAGAAACCCAGCAGAATGTGTGTGGGGGGGAGGGGGGAGAGCAGAGGAAGAGGTGCAGTTCTATGATTGACAGCTGTAACCAGAGGCGTAGCGTGGGGGGTGCAGGGGGGGCCGGCCGCACCGGGCGCAACATCTGGGGGGGGCGCGCTCGCACTCGCAGCTCTCTGCCCCTGCCTGGCTCACTCACTCTCTCTGCAGCCTTCATGGGATCTGTAGCCCCGCCTCCTCCTCCCGGGATTAACCGCCTCGCTGGAGCTGCAGCAGGAGGGGGAGAAGACGAGGAGGAGGAGGAAGGAATCCTCCTTCTTCTACTGTTACCCTTGCCCCTGCAAGCTTGGGGCGCAATCTTATGCGGGTTAAGACAGAAAAAAGTCCTACAACTCCCAGCATGCCCCAGCCAGCATGGTTGCACCCTATATGCTGGCAGGGGCGTGCTGGGAGTTGTAGGACTTTTCTTTGTCTAAGCACACATAAGATTGCGCCCAGTTAGAGACTGTTAACTCCTTGGGGCAGCGACCTGTTTTTCGCTTTATGTCACATTATGTATGTGAATTACTACTACTACTACTACTACTACTACTAAATTCATGCGCCCTTGAAAGGTGGGGAAAACTTTTATTTCCACTTGGAAATAAATCCTTCCTCCTCCTCCTCGTCTTCTCCCCCTCCTGCTGCTGGAAGGAAGGAAGGCGGGAGCCAGCTGCGTAAGTGGCAACTTTGCTGCCGCCCCGCCCGGACTGCTTTGCATGGGGCTGGCCCGGCCCGGCCCCCCGCCTGGATCGGGTCCCCCAGCAAACTTTGTGTCGCTCGCCGCGCAGGTGCCTCGGGCCGGACGCGGGCAGGAGGGGAAGGCGCCCAGCCAGGCGGCGGCGGCGGCGAAGGAGGCGACGCTGCCCGGGCTGGGCGCGTTTCAGCGGCGCGGCGCGGGCGCGGCGCGGCGGAGAGTCCGGCGGGTGGACGGGCTGCTGCCTGCCTCGCCTCGCCCTGGCAGGCAGGAGTGCCTCGACGCCCGGCTCGTCTCAGCAGAGGGCAGATTGATCGGCCCATCTGCATAATCGATAGGGCAGCGAAGAGGGTGGCCGGGAAATGGCTGCGATGCCCGCCCGCCCGCCGCCGCCGCCGCCGCCGCTCCCCTCCGCCGGCCTTCTCGCCACGCTGCGCGGGGAGCGAGCCTCTGCCCCGGAGGAGGCGCCCCGGCACGCTGCCTGCCAACATGTCACTGGCGCCCGGAGCCCCCCCGGCACCCTCCTTCTGCCTAGGTAGGGGGCACCCGGAGAGTTGCAAACAGGAGCCCCCCCCCCTCGGCCCACTTGCCTTGTTGGCTTAGTGCTGAGTCGTCCTGTGCTTATCTAAATATTTGCAAAAGCGCCTTTTTTTTTTTAAATTGCTCGGAGCAAACCGAGTCGTGTCTTTTGGGGGGGGGGAAGAAAATGTCCGGGGGTTGCGGCGATTGGTGCCAAGTGCGTCTTTCGCCCAGACCTTCGCCGTTGGGTCCTGCGAAGCGCCGGGCCGAAGCGCCCGTGGAAGCCGCCTTCCAGCTCGCCTTGGCCACTGGGTCTTGCCTTTGGGCCCATCTAGTGGAAGAGACTCGAGTGCTAAAATCCACGGGTTAGGGGGCGCAAATTACTTGCCTTGCCCCGGGTGCTGACAACCCACGCTACGCCACTGGCTGTAACTTCTAACCAGAGGATGTCTTTGTCATGGTTCTCCTTTTTTACTTCCAATGAGAATGCTTTGGGGATGTCGAAGGGACTTAACAGTTGTCTGCAGTTTCAGTGTTTCACCACTTTGTGTGACTGTGTGTTTGCTGGAAGCAGTGGCAGCGGAACTTAGGGCTTCCAAGAATGGCTTGAAAACCACCATTAACTGGGTGGGGCTTGGCTGATATCCCACTGCTACTTGTTCACCAGCTACCCAATCAGTATGTGGAGTTCCACTGAGTCCCAACAACCTGAAACAAGCTGCCCCAGCATTTTCTCCCTGACTGCTGATCCAGAGAGGGCAGGGCCCTACTTTCCTGCTAAAGATGGTGCTTTTCTTTACATAAGTTCCAGGCAGCAAGGTAGCATAGCTAGTGGTGGGGTTGGGGAGAACCGGTCTTGCCACCTCCTCTGCCTTCTCTCGCCTGATTAATGTAAAGCTGGGGTGGGCAACTTGTGGTCCTCCAAATGTTGTGGTCTACAGCTCTCATCATCATGCATCCTTGGCTATACTTGCTAGGGCTGATGGGAGTTGTAGGCCAAAACATCTGGAAGGCCAGAAGTTGCCCACCTCTGATGTAAAGTCACAGTGATGGGCTTCTCTGACTCTAAAACAAAGAGCGAGGAGGAAACCCCCTCACTGCCTGAAAGAATGGAAGGTGTTCTCAGGGCATTAGAAGCAAGGGAGGTTTAGCATTTGATGCATGGTTGCGCTTGTTTTTAATTCAATATAATACAACAGTGATAAACAGGGCTACCCAGCTCTGAATGAAACAGCAAGAATGATCCCCACACACATATCTTCTTGGCCTGAAAGAGTGAGGTGTGGGTGCTCTGAGGGCTCTCAAAGCAGGGAGGATTTTATAGTTTGTGCGACGCACTGCTCTAACACTGTGCATGTGCGTGTACAACACAGTTGTACAATACACACAACAAAGAACACAGCAAATTGTCCAGAAACCACAGGGGATTGAAAGGCAATCCCTTTAAAAACAACAACAGCAAACCAAACCTTAAACCAGGGCAGGGGGACATTTTTTTTTCTTCTGTTGAGGGTTGCATTCCCTTAAGGGTAATCTGTCAAGGGCCATATGGTGGTGTCCGAGGCTGGAGCCAGTAGTTAATGAGCCAGAAGCAAAAGTGGGTGACACAACCCTTTCTCTTTCTGTCTCTTTCTGCCAACGCCTTTCCCTCTTCTTTCTTCTCCTCCTCCCAGCAGACTTCCAGGAGAGGGACAGCTTGGTCTTGTCAGAGGTCTGAATGGGTTACTTGTGGAGTGCTTTTGAAGTTCGGCCAAGGGGCAGATGCAGCCCTAGGGTCACAGGTTGTCCACCCTTGTTAAAGGCTCCCTTTC
Source organism: Shinisaurus crocodilurus (assembly GCA_021292165.1). Classification (NCBI taxonomy): domain Eukaryota; kingdom Metazoa; phylum Chordata; class Lepidosauria; order Squamata; family Shinisauridae; genus Shinisaurus; species Shinisaurus crocodilurus. The sequence continues at coordinate 114,269,205 of CM037879.1, forward strand.
CACAAAACCCCTGGACACATCTGTCTGAAATTTGGCAGGCTTCATCCCCTTAGAAGCAGCTACTATTTCTGCAAAGTGCATCTAGTTTTACTCAAAATAAAACAAAAGTTATAGGTGTTTGTCGATGTTCCCGTTGTAGTTAATGGCGATGACACCCAAGCCTTTGGAAAACAGGGCAGGGCTCTTCCTTGGTTCCAAGAAGAAGCGCAATGTCAGTCCAAGACTCCCTTATCTGAGCAAATGAGGTGGGTAATGAGGCCATTTTCTTTTTGCATATCCCTCAAGAATAATAGCATTACCTTTGAAAACAAGCATGCATTTTCAAAGTACGTTATTGTTTTATGGTTTGTCTTACATTTTGTGGTTGTATGACCATTGTTTTTGGTTATATTTATCGGTCACTGCCCTGATATTTTCACTTTAAAAAAAAATATTTGAGAAAATTAAAACACAAACATTACAAAACACACAACAAAGAACAGGCTAAAGTAAAATTAAAGTAAAATGAACTTCCGATCTTCTCCACAGCAAATATAAGTTTTGCAATTTTAATTTTATTTCTATGTGAAACAAACACATAATATCAAACATATAACAATTAACAAAACAAAATAGACCTCCGATTTTCTTCTACAGCAAATATAGGTAACAATAATATTTCTTACTTGATAATCAGAATGAGAAATCTCTTTCTTTCCATTGTCCCAAATTCACTTATTATTCCATAAACCCACAAACAAACAAATCATTATTTTCCAGTCTCTGCAAAAAGTCAATTAGAGGTTTCCACTCAATAAATGTGGATGTTGTCCTTTCTCTGATTAATGATGTGAGTTTGGCCATCGCTGCCAGCTCCAGCATCTTGACCAACCATTCTTCTGTCATAGGCACTGCTGGACCTTTCCATTTCTGTGCATATAGTAATCTCGCTGCTGTTGTCATGTATAAAAATAAAGTTCCATACCGTCCATTATTCCCAATAGAAAAGCCTCTGGTTTCAATTGAAAAGTAATCTTTAAAATCTTTTGCATTAATAAATGAATTTCTACCCAAAATATTTTAGCTTTCTTACATGTCCACCACATATGATAAAAGGTTCCTTCCGGTTGTTCACATTTCCAACATATATCTGATGCACCGTTATACATTCTAGCCAATTTCTCTGGAGACAAATACCAACGATACATCATCTTATAAAAATTCTCGTTAAGACTAGAACATAATGTAAATTTCAAACCTTTTAACCACATATTTTCCCATTGTGTCATTAATATATTATGAAAACAAAGGAGGATCACGGTAATAACTATAGTTACAAAAAGCCTAGGCCTCCGTGATCAAAATAAATCCAATAGTTCTTTAAACTTTACAAATTTCTATTCATTACAAATGAACATTAAATACAATGTATATAATTCAATTATTTCAATTTTTTCTCAAAACAATTATTTCAATTTTTTCAAAAAGTCCTGGCTGTCCAGAATAAAGTCCTTCCTATAACCAGCGTTGTTTTTTCTTATTTCTTTTTTCTTCTTACCAAATGGCAAACAGACCACCAGGTTATATGTAATTGTTGTCACTTTGAGGTTATAGTCCTACAGGAAACCGGTTTGTATTCCCGTTTCGTTGTATTCCCTTTATGTTTAGAACAAAATATGAAACTGTAAGCAGTCCAGGACATTGGAGAAATTATTTTTTGTTTAAAGTAATATTGAGGAAGTATCCCTGAGGAAGACAACGAAACGGGAATACAAACCGGTTTCCTGTAGGACTATAACCTCAAAGTGACAACAATTACATATAACCTGGTGGTCTGTTTACCATTTGGTAAGAAGAAAAAAGAAATAAGAAAAAACAACGCTGGTTATAGGAAGGACTTTATTCTGGACAGCCAGGACTTTTTGAAAAAATTGAAATAATTGTTTTGAGAAAAAATTGAAATAATTGAATTATATACATTGTAATTAATATATTATAGCCAAAATTTTGAGCCCATTTTATCCACAGCAAATATAAGTAACAATAGTTCCTCTTACTCTATAGATACAAAATACCTCACTTTTTTCTAGTGTCCAACATTTTTCTTCTAGTACATCCAATCAACTCACACATATACCAATCTTTATTTTCCTACATTCTACAAAAAGTGTGTTAGAGGTTTCCACTTAACCATAAACAATAATATTAGCCCTTTTCTAAATCAACAAAATAACTCAGAAAATCTAACCCTCTCAGCCTAATCCACTGTCTTCACTAACCATTCTTCTACTGTAAGCAATATTAGGTCTTTCTATTCTTATATCTTAATAAAGTTGCATGACTAAACGTCATATTAATTTTAACCCTTTTAACCACATATTTTCTCACTGTTTCACCAGAATCTCACCCAACATTTTAAGCTCAGTTTTTTCCCCAGAATTCAGTACATGCCTTCTAACTTATTACTAATATAATCCTATTTTATTCTACCATATCCAGTCTCTTCACTACCCCTTCTTCTATTAAAATCCTTCAAACTTAATCATTAACTTAAATCCCTTTCAAATTCAAACCTACTTTATTCAAAAATCCTAAAGCCCGCCCCTGCTTTAAATCATTCTAACATTTATAAATTGGAAAAACCCTTAGCATTTATAACCTATTTTAACAATTCTTTCTCTTAAATTTCCATTAAAAAAAAAAAAAGGGTTCTCTCTCTCTCTCTTTTTTTATTATAACAAAGACATATCTATTATTTCCTTGATTAATAACATAAATTCAACCTTCTCTAACCAATCCAATAATCAACAACCATTCTTCTTATCAACCTCTTCTTTTTATACATAAATCCTTCAAGCTCAAACCCACCTTGCTCAAAATCCTAAAATACCCCTTCCACTTAAGATCTTTAACATTTGTGAATTAGAAAATCCTTAACATTTATAACATGTTTTTTTTTTTTTATTTATCAGTCTCCAAATTTTTTATTTCTATATAAGACAAACATAATATCAAACATATAACAATAAAACCAAACAACAAATACATACATAACCCACAACAAAACAAAACTAAAATAGACTTCCAACCCCTATTACAGCAATATAAGCATTTCTTATATAACATAATAATAATTTCTATACAATAATTAATTCTAGTTATGGCAAAAAGAAACCACTAGAGGTCTCACCTCAATATTCTTTTTTCAACAAACCAACATAATTTTGAAAGCAATCCATCCACCCCATTAAACCCCCCCTTTTTTTCCTAGGTAACCCACTACAGATTTTAACTTCCAATCCAATATACAACCCACACATTTTTTTAATCCCCTAATATTTCCATAACAAAACTGATATAAATGACAAAGTTAGCAAATAAAACAATATTCCCAACCCTTAATGAAAAACTCAATCTATTCTAATACTCTGTGGGGCATTCCAATTAAAAAAAACAACAAAAGGAGATGCGTCAGCCATCTTCTTTCCAATCATCCTGCATCTTACACATTTTCTGGATATATTTTCACCAACTAATAATATATTTAACATATATATGTTAACTAATACATACTTAACCCTGATTCTCATTTTTCAAGTTCCAAATCAACCTAAAGCATAAAATTTTAAACTCCCAATACATTTATATCTTAATATTTAAAATCAGAGCATATTTCAAAATCAGCCAGTAAAACAATATTCCAAACCCTTTATCTTGCCCAGTAAATCCAAAACTGTCTCTTTCATATCCCCCTCCCCCTATCAAATGGAAAGCCCTTAAGAATCAGTCCAAAAGCGAAGAATAAAGTCCGTTTATTCTGTTGCACTGAGGGTTCCTGCCTTCCCGTTTGTACTGTTGAAAAGGACACATCGTCCATCTTGATTCCAATAAACTGCGTCACACGTACCTTGTGAGTTGTTTCTTCACCAATTAATATTTCAAAGCCTCTATGCAGTTCTGGTAAACTTCCAAAATTGTTACTTACTTCTTTCTTCTTCTGTGACAGACCTGAGTAAGTATCCAGTTTCTCTTGATCATATTGTAATTCCAATTGAAGGTTAACACGCCAAACATCCATTTTCAACACCATTTTGTTTACAAAGTCTTCCAGCTTGTCATCGAATTGCAATAATTTATCTCTTAGTCTCATAAACATTTCCCATGAAACCATCTTTTCTTATAGATATTTTTCAAAGCACTCTCAGCCGAATTCCTTATTTCAAGCTACTGTAGATAAGATTAGGGAACCTCCTTTCAGACATTCCATTAACTTTTTTATTTTTGCCTCCCGGTTATATCTCTTGATGTACTCACATTAAATTTCAAGTCCAATTATGCTGTAGAGAGATTCCTTGCCGTTTCAAATCCAGATGTTTCCATTCATTTTGGAAGCAAGCACGGACTTTCCTAATGATCGGTAAACCGACCTCCGAAATGCAGCGCCGCTTTCCCTCTATCTCAGATCACGAGCAGCAAATCTATCTGTCAACACGGCAGACAGAAAGCAATATATGACCCTTAAGACAATTTGAGGGTAACGCCAATCTTATCTTCTTCCATAAGAAGTAGATTTCCCGGCCAGAGGACGTCTCTGACCCAAGAAACGCTGCATTCGTATTCCCCACAGATCTCTCTGTGGGTCTTCTAGAAAGCCATGTTTTGCCCGGAAGTCCAACATTTATAACATGTTTTAACAATAATTTCTCTTATAATACCATGATAAAAAAGGAATTCCTTTTTAGAGTTAACCAACTCTGACCAGTCCAGTATCCAGCAACCCTTCTCTTTCACTTTTTTTTTTTTTTTTTTTAATGAAGGTTGGTTTAAAAATATACAAATAAATAAAGTTCCTTTATTTATCTGGTGAATTGGGAACAGGACTGTGATATACCACCAGCAGCCACACGTAGCAGGTTCCTGTGATTGGGATCCCCGGTTGCGTGGGCATCCCAGTCATGTTGGGCCGCTGCATATGAGCAGCTGCTCATATCTAGTAGCTGTCAATGACGGCATTCAAGGTGCAGATATTGGGGGGGGGGGGGCTAGTGCAGGGATAAAATGTCAGGGGCGGGGCCAGCAGCACAATCCCATTCCTGATTCAACAGAAAGGTATCATATATATGAGTGACGTGTTAAAAGGGTTTTAGTTTCAAACAGAATGTAAGTGAGGAGATGGACGAGGGTCTAGTTTTTACAAATGTCAGATGAAGTCATAAAGGGCCACATGCAGCCCTAGGAACGGCACCACTTCATGCAGGGTTTTTTTTTTTGGTATTTTTTTAAGGCTTGTAATTGTATTCAAGCATGTGCATCCCCACCTGTACTCCAAAGTGTCTCAACTGCTAAGGGAACCGTGTGGCCAAGATATCTTCCATTGGTCTACGACTACGTGAAGGGGAGACAAGTCTGGGTGAAGGTGCTTCTTTACATATGCAGGACCCGGGCCATCTAGCATCAGCACTCATCATATGGCAGTTCAAAAAGGGGAGAAGCAGATCCTGAATTATTGGAGGCTGCCTTCCTGATCAGCTTCAGATCAGAACTGACTGAGATCTTCTGGGATCCGGTTTGATCCAAAATGTAGCTGATTTGGCTTTGTGGTCTGTTTTGCTGGATATTCACTGTAACCATTTGGGCCAGGCAAATGAAATGAATACAGTTTGTTCAGTCACATGTCACAGTTTTAGGAACATGAAGTTCTCAGAAATGGCAAACATTACACATCAAACTATATATCTTACATCAGCATTGGCTTTATTAGCAATATGGGGAGAACAAGATGCAATAGTAACATCTAAGGAATTGTGTTCATGCTGATGGAAGCTTACAGGGTAATAGCAGAAGGTTGGAACCCCAAAGAACTTCTGACAATGAAGTTTTGGTAGATGGAGCAGTGGCAGTCATGGCAGAAAAATTGACATACCAACTGAAATCAGCAAAAGGCATAGTCAAAATATCTGATTTTTATAAAATATGGCATGACCTTACTGTACAGTATATACAAATCAGGAACATACACAGCAACTTTAGTCAAAGCCTTTCCTCAGATTATGGAAAGGAGACTAAAAGGGCAGAATCCTATCAGGATGCCAGTAAGCACTGGGACTTGGAGGCTTATGGACAACCAGTGCAGAGCGGGAGAAGCAGCGGAGGCCATCTTCACCTCCTGTCCTCCCACTCTGCATTTTTGCTAGATGGGCTTTTTCGCCCGTCTGGCTGGAGCATCTTCGGGGGGGGGGGAGGCTGAAGTGGCTTCAGGATACCTCATACCCTGGCCTCCCCAGTCTCTTCTCCTCCCCTCCCCACCTCTTTCTACCCCTCTCTGAGGTTGCCTTCCCAACCTCCAAGAGCAGCTGGCATGGTTCTTTCCACACTGGCTGTGAGGGGAGAGGGGAAGGGGGAACAGACGGAGCTCTGATTTCCAGTTCTGAGGTCGGAGCGCTGTCTTTGACCTTGGAGCTGGGAATCCAAAAAATCCTATGGCCCCTCAGATGCTGTCAAGGGGCCATGGGATCACTCCCTAAATATAATGAATTTTTTATTATGAAGAACCATTAAAAAAAACCTCCAAGCAGATCCCATCTATATTTTTATCTGTAAAGTAAAGGGGGAAAACATTAAATATACTCCCCTCTGTCAATAATTACATTTGAATTTGATGTGGGGTTTTGTGTGTGCTTTTGTTTTTGTTTTGTATTTGTATTTGGAAACTTGATTTAAAAAGTTTATTCAGTTACATGACCCACCATTCATGCCTTATTGAAAATGCACACTGGCAAGTTGGCAACTGTTATCACAGAAATATTTTCTAAGAAATAACTACTGAAAGACAATAGCCGTGGTGTTACAAATTAATTTCCAGATGGCTTGTACTGTACAAACAACAATCAGGCTGACTGGAAACATTCTATAAATAAAAGAGAAATCTATTTTTCAGTATGACTGAAAACTAGAGCTGTTACAAACTTTTTGGAGGTAGGTGAGGGATATTCAGAGCTAGAATATATGCCTTGTGAATGGAGCATTCAAATTTTATATTTGTACCAGTTATGCTGTGGGAAGTTTCTCAGGAGCTGGCATGGCAAGTGCATGTGCAGTGCATGCATGCTTTCATGGGAATGGTTTGCAAGGCAGTAGATAGAGTGAATAGATCTGGAATGGGCAATTTGTGGCCCTCAATATATTTTGGCCCAAAACTCCCATGGTCCTTCGCCATTGACTATGCTGGGTAGAGCTGGTGGGAGTTGTAGGCCAAAACATCTGGAGGGCCACAAGTTACCTACCCCTGGAATAGGTGTTCAAGTCTCTGCATTTCTCTGAGGAGTCAAGCCCTATTCTCACATTCTTTCCACACTTAGGGAAAACATGTGGAAGTTGGAGTGGGAGTGTCTCCTGGCCCTGGCCCCAGCACCACATCCTATGCCAATCTTGTTGGAGGATATATGGAAAGGAGTAAGTCCAGTACTGGTTAGGACAAAGCAGAGTTTTCCCCCTTATGCACAGCCTGGTTATTGAAACTGGTTATCACCACATGGGTTGCTAAACCCCGCTAAAAAGGCTTTTAAAAGGAAACAGATTGTCCAAACAAGGTTTAAAACTAATATAGTTTTACTTACAGTCTGTTTATTCATATGGGTGTGTCCACCATGTTGGAGAGGGGGGGGGAGAGAGAGAGAGAGAGAGAGAGAGAGGGAGAGGGCCACAGAGAGGCAGGAAGTAGGGAGGAGGGGTTACAAAACATGCACCCTGGGGATTGTTCAATTAACCTTTTCCTCCCACTGTAGCTAGTGGTTACATTGCCTCGTTGATTTAAGCAGGCAACATTACAATTTCCATCAAATCTCACACACACCCCATAACCATGTTATGAAGCAAGCATTATGTGCAACATCAGGGGCAGGACCAGAAGGCAGAGCCCTGCTTTGCTCTCCACACATTCGTTAAGGAACGCATTACTAGTGCTATGCAGATGCCCAATTTGGGTTCATAGCAAATCTGGAGAAGAGTCTCACTCACCACCTTGAAAGGAGGAAGAAAGACCAAGCCCTTTGGAGCATGGATGATGGTAGTGAACTATCATTCTATTCTGTCATTAGTATATGGAAATATCTGTCCTTCAGCAAGCAAGAGAAGTTCATTCATTATATCCTTAAAATAGTACACTCATCTTCCAAAAGATAAGCCTATATATTTTTATCCTTGAGATGAATTTGAAATATATTTATAGAGACATGATTTCTGAAAACCTACGTTACTGAAAATACCTAATGTAATCCAGGGATGGGGACTTGGACTCGAGGACTCGACTCGTGAGTCAGACTGAGTCCCCCCTGTGACTCAAGTCAGACTCGAGTCCCAATATTTTTAATGGGACTCGAGACTCGACTCGGGACTCGAGACCAAGGACTCGTGTTCCAAAATCGTGTTCCTCAAATGCAACATGGATAGGTTTTAGGAAGTACAGCAAGTTTATTTTTTAAAATCATTTTCCTAAAATGCAACCTTTCAGACATTTTGGGTTTGTCTGCCCGGTCTGTTCTTGCCAAAATCAGTTGCAGAGTTTTGAAATAAAAAGGCACACTTGTGCCTAGAATTTATTTAAGCCACACATCTGAAATAGCCTTATTTTGTTGGGAAAAAAACGCATTGATTTTAATAGGGACTCGTGGGAGTCAGCTTTGGGAGGGACTTGTGACTAGTGACTCATGAGTCACCATTTTGGACCAAGGACTCGGACTCGGACTCGGACTCGAGACTCGGGTCCAAAGACTCGTGACTCGACTCGTGAGTCGAGACCAAGGACTCTTCAACATCCCTGAGTAATCCCCCCCCCTCTCTCCCCCTTAATACTTTCTTATTTGACTCCATGGATGTAACTCCCCGTTAAATTTGGCTGAAAATTCACCATATAAAATTATGAGTGGTTTTCTTCTAAAGATATGGTCCCATCTACTCTATTAATCTAAGGAAAAAAAATATGCCTCAGGAGGTGAAAAGGGTATCCCTTCTTTTGAGCAAACGCCGTATTTCCCAATGAGATTGCCAGGCTATGTTACTGACTTACATTTATTCTTTCCTCCTCGCTCCCAGGCACAGACCATGGGAACAATCCTGCTACCAGATGTTCCACAGCAGGGGAAAAGAGTATATAACAACCACAGCTGTACTGCACATATATCAGCCATTTAAAGGTACAAATTGACCAAACATATTCTACAGCCACCCAATTTCTGGGAGAACTGTGTTGTGTCCACCAATCACCAGCCATCCTTTCCATAATGGCCATATGACTGTATTTTCTTCAGCTCACTTAGTACTGACATTATGTTAGGATTAGTCATTTGTGTCCTAATTTGTCGCTTTGAACACTGTTATCTCCACAGTGATGCCACATGCAACAACTTCAAGGCCCACTGTAATCTATACAAGGATTGGCAACCTGAAAGAACCTCGCATCAGGACATACATCATGTCAGCTGCTCCCCAAGCAAGGCAACGGAGGCAAGGCAAGTAGAAACAAACCTCCATTCCTGCCAGGAAAAAGACATCTGACCAGAACAGGCTCAGAAAACAGATCCCTGGAGAAGAACATGCTGGCAACAACCCTGCATGGTATCAGGCTTCCATGCTTGAGTAAACAATCTATGGCTCTCTTCAAATGTCCCTGGGCTTACATCAATGAGACCTGCTAGGTGACTATTAGTTCCCTATTTGACCCTTGTTCTCTTCCCCATCATCGCCACAGTCAAAATGAATATTTATTTATTTATTTATTTATTATATTTATACCCCACCTTTTTTCCTGCAAGGAACCCAAGGCGGCTTACATAATCCTCCTCCCCCTCTCCTTTATCCTCACAACAACCCTGTGAGGTAGTTAGGCTGAGAGTCAGTGACTGGCCCAAAGTCACCCAGTGAGCTTCATGGCTGAGTGGGGACTAGAACCCAGATCTCCCGAGTCCCAGTCCAACACTCTAACCACTACGCCACACTGGCTCATCATTTCAGGGGTTACCAAGGTGAGGTGTGAAAGTTACAAGTTACATGAGTTACACAGGAAGTGAACTGGGTACATGGAGAAATCCAATGGAGCTGTGTGTATAACATCATGTATGCATGCTCATTGGATACGATTATGACTGGCGGACATGAGGTGAGGCTCTTTGACTGCAGCTCTGATTAAAGTGTGCCCGAATGTCACACATTTCTGGCCACTTGGCATTTCTGTGGGTGTCAGAGGTTCATTTCCAAAGCGCTTAGTTAAAAAGAATCATTCTTTCTCTGTGATTTGACTGTTGCTCTTTCACAAACTGGAAATATACATATATACCCTCTCTTTTCCTCACAGCTCATGTTTTTTTAAATATTCAGTCTAAAAGACTCTAGTGCATTAAATGAATTCAGGACTGCCATGATATAACTCCACAAATACTTCTCGTTCATGTCAAAAGGACCTTTTGGAAAGTCATGTCTAATTGCTCTTTTCTAGATGTCATAAGGACCTGCAAATGCCAGGCATTTCTGAAAAATCAAGCCCTAATTTTCTATTCAATCAATTCTACCAATGTTGCCATCTGCCCAAACAACTTTGAGTGCTTTCCTTCCCCTTCCATACAGCATACATTTCATATTCCAGTTTATTTCTTTGAAGTTGAATTTCTTGGGCATTCCCTGACAGTGTTTCTAATCTCTCACAGTCTCTTTGAAGTATTTCTCTCCTGGCTAGTTTAGCTACTCCATCCAATTTAATATATTTTGCAATTTTCATTATTAGGATGAGCCAGACATGCAGTGGCCCGAACCCTACAATGGTGTGTGCAAGGATAGATTGTGAGGCTCCGTCAGTAAACACTGATATATATTCTCATAGATACTCATAAGCAGTGCCTTTGAATGCCTACACATTAATGAAGATATAACATGTTGCTGTCACCAATAATCTATCTATCACAATTTTATGCCATCCTATTTGATTCCTTGTTTTTGTCATTTGTTTTAATGAGAACTTAAACTCTGCAAATTGTAATTATTTTTAGGAACATTAATTGCAGATATAGATAAAGTCTGAACAGTAATGAGGTAATCCACACTTGTTTGCTGATGGGTAGGAAAGCAATGAAGACTAATGGGCCACAAGACTAATAGCCACAAATCAAAGAAGCTGCTGTATATGCAGGAAGAGGGCTGAACCCATGGAAAAAGTGCCTACATTTGTGGAAATTACCAAGAGTAATGCTCCACATAGCCATGAACCAAAGTAATGGAGGGAATATAGAATTATCATTTGGATGAAAAATGGGGCCAACCAGAAATAAGTCAGTGGTGGACACTCTAAGAATGTAGAGTATATAGGTTTATGAATTAACAAAAAAAAAGATTTTTAAAAATAAATACACCAAAATGATCTGACAAGGACCCGTGAGCTTCTAGGGCTTGCAGAATGTTGATGGCAAAACGTGGTGACTCCAAAGGAGCACTGTGAGTGGAAATGGTGGCTGAGGGGAGGCACAATAGGAACTCTGCCACCACTTACAGCAGCAAGAAGTCAGCACCTTAAAATAAAACAAATGGAGGAAAGCTACTGCTATCCAGTATTGTCAAACCTAAAAAAAGAAGAAGTACAAAAGTCTCCCATATTTACCACTTTCAAAGAGGGTCGGAATTTAGGGGCCAGTTTCAGCTTTGGACTCAATTCTTTTGCTTCTGCTAAAGCTGTGATCATGAATGCCACATTTGCTTGGCTAATTTTCATGCAATAGTAAAACGCCTTTAATTGTCATATGGAATATTTATTCTTCTCTAACCGTTCTCAGCCACAGTATTAGCATGCACCAGACATTTTAAAAAAATATTATTAAGATCTAGTTACAGTACTTCAAAATGAAGAGTCAACATAAAGCACTCTGCAGATGACTGACATATATTCAGGCCCATATTAATGTTGAAGCTGTTCTTCATGTCACATGAATATAACAGAGCACCATGTTATTAAGTAAGATATGACAGATGTTTCTTTTACTACAGATGACAGTTGAAGCTAGGCCACTAACAGTAAGAATAGTAAGAGAGAAATCCATATGTTCTTGATGGCTTTCATTGTTACAGGATGTTTGAATCTCACATATATTTGTTCCCTTAAACAGAGGCCTAAGAACAGGAAGTAATGCAATCTTGCATATTTGAAAATATAGAATCGGGAAAATTAAATTACTGAAGCATTAAGAGCCAACAATAAAAGTTTACCTTAAATTTACCGCCAGTTTATTGTGTTGACTCTTCATTCTGAAGTAACTTATTGGATATTAATATTAAAAACAGTGATAAATGAACATGGCTAGAAAAATAAGTTTAAGGTAGGAGCTGTTTAAATAAATGGAGAGTACTGTAATCCTATCCCTTCTTTAAAAATGTGGTTCTGTATCTCTTTAACATTCTTTTAGATGGGGATAGGTGTAGGAGCATAAATAATGCAGCAAAGTAACACCAACTATGCAAGCATATACACATATATCCAGAAGTAAGTCCCATTTTTTACTCTCAGAAAAGTGGATATAGGACTGCAGCCTAAGCATGAAACCAAAAAGACAGTATGTGCAGAAAGAGTTTTCAACTGGAAAAGAGATAGAGAGGGAGACGAGCACCGTTCAATATATTTACATGATTATATTAACCTCTTTTAGAGGTTACCCCTTTTGAGTCAAAGGGCAGCATAGCCAAATCCATTAAGCAGAGACAAGCAAAATGACCCACAATTCCCCTTCCTGTTTCTTCTTCAAGCTGCTAGCATTTCAGAATACCGCATACTGACTTAATTAGACAAGATAGTACTAATCACCTTGAAATGTTTTTTTTTTTTTAATGCATTTTAGCACCTGCAAGGTGGCTGACAAATTCCAGTATTTGACATTTTACAGTTACTCCTATATATATATATATATATATATATATATGAAAGTGTCCTGACTGACTGACTGACTCATCAACGCCCAGCTCAAACCGTTTAATCTAGGAACGTGAAATTTTGAAGGAACATTGTTTTTATGACGTAGACACCCACTAAGTAAGGATTTTTGGAAATTCCATCCCTAAGGAGGTGAAAAGGGGGGGGAATCGCCCACTCTCATATCTCCTATGGGCAAAACAACAGGGGAGCAGTTATGCAAATCGGCCTCACCTCATAATTGCTGCAGGAGCAATGTAGGGATGTAACCGCTCGGCTCGAGCGGGCATAGCAGGCCGAAATCGGGCCCGCTCACGCCCGCCTGAGGTGAGCATGCCTTACTGGGTCCCGGGCCCCGCTTGCCTCTCCGTGACGAGCCGCCCATACCCGTCGCAACAGTCCCATCGCATCACTTCTGGGTCCCGGCGCGGCGGGCGTGGGCTGCTCGAGCGGCACGGAGAATCACTCCGTGCTGCTGAGAATCAAGTGGCAGGGTCCCCCCCCCACTGCAGAGAGGTGAGGTGAGGCGAGGTGGGGCGGGGGCCCCCTCGGTACGTGTACATCACTGCCTGCCGGCCGGGTGTGTGTGTACAGCCGTTTGCGTGCGTCACATAGGCTCCTACACGGTTGGACAGATCCACCCCAAACTTGGCACACATACTCTCCATCACCCAAGGACAAAGACTGGCAGGTTCAAATCTCCAAAAAACCCTCGCTGCGCCTGTAGCCCTGTACAGCCCAAAATAAATCAGAGCCAATGGCGTCACTTGGAATGTCCGCAGGGGCCATTCAGGAGCGGTCATGCAAATCTCTCCTACATCAAAACAGAATGTTCATATGAACTGCAGCCAGGGCCTACATAGGGGGGGTTTGAACAAACAGTGCCTATAGGAAAATGACAACCCATGCAACGCCATTGTGTAGTCCCGGGGGGGGGGAGCAGGGATTTCATTGTGTGGTCCTGGTGGGGGGCAGCAGGGAAATTCATTGTTGCGTGGTCCCGGGGGGGAGGAGCAGGGATTTTACTGTGTGGTCCTGGGGGGAGGGAGCAGAGATTTCATTGTGTAGTACCGGGGGGGGGGGGAAGCTGGGATTACATTGTTGTGTAGTCCTGAGGGGGAGGGGGCAAGCAGGGATTTCATTGTTGTGTGGATTCATGTGGACTTTAGGATTTTTAGTCCTGAGGGGGAGGGGGAACAGGGATTTTATTGCTGTGTAGTCCTGGGGGGGAGCAGGGATTTCACTGTTGTTTAGTCCAGGGGTGGGGGAAGCAGGGATTTCATTGTGTAGTCGTGGGGGGGGACACAGGGAATTCATTGTTGTGTAGTCCTGGGGGAACAGGGAATTCATTGTGTAGTCCCGGGAGGGGGGAGGAAAGCTGGGATTTCATTGTGTAGTTCCGGGGGGGAGTAGGGATTTCATTGTGCAGTCCCAGGGGGCAGACAGAGATTTGATTGTGTAGTCCTGGGGGGGGAAAGCAGCCCTGTTGCCCTGGTTTCCCCGCAAAAAACGTAGCACGGGGATCCAGCACGCCGGCGCAGGGTTCCGTCGCGTCACTTCCGGCGTGATGGAAGTGACGTGATGGGACTAGCGCGGGCGTCGCCGGCAGCTCGAGCGGCGCAGAGAACAGCTCCGTGCCACTCAGAAGATCAAGGCGGGGAGGCCGCTGCCGCAGAGATGAGGGGCGGCGGCGAGGCAGCCCCCCCGAAAGGTTCATGTCCACCACTAAGAACCACTGCTTGCAGGTATAGGAAGGGCTCCACCTGCTTGTTTTCTGAAATCCCTCCTGAATGTGGGCTAAAAAAAATGGGTGGGATGGAGGAAGGCCTCCATTAGAGCCACAAAATGACCAACACCAAAAATTGGATTTCCTCAAAGCACCGATATACCTGGTCCTGCCATTGTCCAAAGTAAGTCTGGACAATTGGCACGCACAAAAGATGGTGCTGATATGTTAAAATTGCTGGTAAATTGAACAGTTTGCACCGGCCTGACCTAAGCCAGGCGTGCACAACTTGTAGTGCAAACTTGAACTTCGCCTACCAGTTATGTATAGTGGCATCATGGCAGCACCTTGAAGGTCCTGTGTCTGCAGTTCCAGGCAGGGAGCAAAATGGGAGACTTAATGAGACCCATTATTCCAGGGGTGCAGAGCGTCATTCAAGCTGAGGGCCAGATTCCATTTCAGATAAGTCTTTTTTGAGGGGGGTCATTCCAATGTTGGGTGAGGACAAAGGCAAAAGGGGCAGGCCAAAACCACCAAACATACCAGTGTATTTTAGCTTAAAGCTTAGGGCACAATCAAGTCCTACAACTCCCAGCATGCCGCAGCCAGCCATGTTGCTTGGGGCATGCTGGGAGTTGTAGGACTTTTTTCTGTCTAAGCATACATAGGATTGAGCCTTTACTGTCAGTACCTTTTAGAATGGGGGAAAACTTCACAAAAGCCAAAAAACCACAAAATGATTGGTGGTCAGGGGAAAGGGGAGATGGCCATTTGGAGAACCCCAATGGGCTGGATTGGGACCTCAGGAGGGAGGGATTGGGACCCCAGGCCAGAGGTTCTGCTGCACCCCTGTGGGAAGCCATTAGATGTGACTGGTAGGCTGTGTTTGGCTTCGTAGGTCATACAAGATGCAGAAGTTGCCCTTAAACAAAACTTCATAAGGGCCGATTAATAAGGCAGTGCTGAAAGATTTGACTTTACATTCAGTTCACTTGGGATTTGGGAAGTAGTCCATCTCTGAAAGGGGTTTGTTTCTAAAAAGAAAAAGAAAAAGAAAAAAAAAGGAACCATTTGGAGAATACATTACATTGCTCATATGCCCAATATTATAAAATGGTTGCAATGTTTAAAATAGATGTGGTAGTGACAAAACGTTGAGCCAAGTAGTCCTGGGAAAGTGGCAGAAGCTGAAGGTAGAATATTTTAGGGCTATATGTGTTTAAATTGAAGTAGAGTGTACAGTGTAAATCTTCATATCTGCTCCTCTAGTCTGTTTCAGAAGGCATATTTGCTTAGATATAGAGGCTTCTTATATTCATAACTTTGTGATCATATAAAGAGTTGACATGTTACTTTTACCTATTCCTTTATGCTTTTCTTCCTTTGTTTCTTTCCTTTCCTTTCCTTTCCTTTCTGTTTGTTTGTTTGTTTATGTAAAGGATTAATTTGCCAGTATCTCAACAAGACAGGATTTTTCTGTACAATATCATATGACATAGCTTTGAATTCAAAGCCACAGACATCTATTGTTTTGCCACATTTGTTTTACAATAGAGGGGATAATTCTTGTTTTGCAGTTCAGGGTGACATTGTGCAGGAAACTGAAGAGGTATGGTGAGGCAGCATAGGAATGATTAGCTAAAATGCTTCAACAGAAACAAGAAGACACACTTCAAGTGCCAAAGACTCACAAAATTCTGTAGAACCAGGGAAGGATCCCATAGCCAAAGATCTTGTCCTAAAAAAAGAAGAAGCAGAAAAATAAATTGTATTCCTCATCCAGACACTCACCCGCAAAGAATGCCCTTTTTCAAATAAATCTCATACATATTCATGACATGACATCAGTGCTAAAACATGGGGCATCCTCATGTAAACCAATGTGATAAAAAGGCATTGACAGGGTTTATTTTTATTTCATCATCTTTAGCAATCCACTAATTGTGCACCTGCAGCTTGCTGAACCTGTAAGGGAGGCTCACGGTGCAATCCTAGACATGTCTATTCAGAAGTAAGTTCCGTTAAGTTCAGTGGGGCTGACTCCCAGGTAAGTGGGTATAGGATTGCAGCCTTTTGTTTGCCATTTAGCACTACAAATCTTCATTCAATCTCCATTCATATAAATGGCCATTACAGCATGCCAATAAGACATACAGTAATGCATTTCCAATGAAAATACTTTATTGCAGCCCTAAATATTGTAGCAGTGCATCTTTATTAATGCCTCTTTGGCTGAAGACATTTCAAAGGTGGGGGAGGAAAAAGAACAAACATGGGGAAGAAACTTGCTCAAAGTTCTAACTCTAATCAAAATAAAAATGGTTCAGGAGAGTGGCAACAACTACATATGGGAACAGTCTTTCTTATTTCCCAGGGAAGACATCTTACTACTTACAGTGCCTTGAAGAAGTATTCACCTCACTTTGAGTTTTCCACATTTTGTTGTGTTACAACCTGGAATGGACATGGATTCAATTGGCATTGTTACCACTTGATGTACACAAGATACTCAACACTGTGAAGGTGCAAAATATTTGTATTCTGGCACAAAAGTTAAGTAAAACAAAACAAACTGGCACTTGTTGGTTGCATAAGTATTCACACACACACACACACACACACACACCCAAGTCAATATGTGGTAGAAGCACCGTTAGCAGCAATTACAGGTGCAAGTCTTCTTGGGTAAGTCTCTATCAGCTTTGCACATCAGGATCCTGCAATGTTTATCCATTCTTCCAGGAAAAATGGCTCCAGCTCTGTCAGGTTGGATGGGGACCGTTGGTGAACAGCAACTTTCAGGTCTTGTCACAGATTCTCCATCGGATTGAGGTCTGGGCTTTGACTGGGCCATTCTAAGACTTTCAGTTCTTGTTTTTAAACCACTCCAGTGTTACTTTGGCTGTTTAGGGTCACTGTCCTGCTGGAAGGTGAACCTCCGCCAGTCTCAGGTCCCTTGCAGACTGAAACAGGTTTTCCTCTAGAATTCTGATTCCTCGATCTTCTGAGCAGCGCGGAGTAGTTCTCCACACCGCTCGAGCCCACCGCACTGGCCGCGCTGGTCCCACCGCCACATCACTTCCGGCTGGACCCCTGCACTGCGTATTTTGCAGCCCTTAAACAGCCCTGTTGCTCTGGTTTCTCTGCAAAATACGCAGGGCCAGCCGGAAGTGACGGGACGGGACCAGTGCGGATGGCGTGGTGGGCTCGAGGCCATGCGCCGAGGGAGCCCCGGACCCGGTAAGGCCCTGCAAGCCTCTGGCGGGCATGAGCGGGGCCGATTTTGGCCCGCCACGAGGCGAGCGGGTATTGCTGTGTCTCCCACATACCTTTTTGCAAACTCTAGTTTCCTGCATTGAGCAGGGGGTTGGACTCAATGGCCTTGTAGGCCCCTTCCAACTCTATGATCTATGAATCTATGACCTTGCATTTTGCAGTTGTGGGATATGTGGAGAATTTTTTGTATCTGTCTCCTGCAATAGCGTATACATTTTGTTTCTCTAAAGCTGCTGAGTGGAAGGAGTGGGGATGGAGGGAGTCTGGTTTAGTGACTATAAGTCCACCTCCTAATCCAACTGGCACATTTTACCAGGAAATCCAGTCACTGCTTTGGGGGAAGACAAGGATGGGACGGTGAGATGCCCATTCTTGCCTCCCCTAAAGTTCTCCAGTTCTAGCAGTTCTGACTCTTTTTGGCCTTCTTTACTTCTTTATCTCTTATACTTTCTGTTTCTCTGATTTTCTGCTGCCTGTCTTAGCTTTTTATGATAAAATTAGTGTTATGCCCCTGCCGGAGGGATCCTTCTCCTTCTCCAAGAAGCTTGAACTCCTTGAGACAGATGAAGCCATGAAGTCACCTCTGACAAGAGACATGGGGGAGCCTGGACCCACGGGGGAGAGCACCATGGCTCTGGCCCCACTGGAAGAGGGGAGTTCTGCTTCAGAAACAGAGGCTGAGCACCCACCCAGTTCCAGAGAGTATTATTGCCTTAAAAGGCAGATCAACAGGGCTCCTTTAAGAAGACATTTCCAACCCAACTCCAAAGAAGGACTCCTCAGGAGGCTCTGGTGTGGTAATATAAACTTGCATTATCAGTCTAGCCTTTGCTGAAAACAAT
Source organism: Shinisaurus crocodilurus (assembly GCA_021292165.1). Lineage (NCBI taxonomy): Eukaryota > Metazoa > Chordata > Lepidosauria > Squamata > Shinisauridae > Shinisaurus > Shinisaurus crocodilurus. The sequence continues at coordinate 114,287,968 of CM037879.1, forward strand.
GCCATTTCTTCAGTTCCACTATCTTGCGCCCTGACCTTTGTTTGGATGTCCGTGTTATGGACCTTTGGATTTTTGTCTGATGCTGCCTTCTGGACTCTGATTCTACTTGACTGATATCCCATGTGTTTGACCTTGGCTACGCTTCTGACCTCTCTCTGGAAAATCCATGTTTGCCCATTAAAAAGTGTGCTTGACCTTTTGGTTTGCTAAATTGGCTTCTCTATTGCAATTCATTTTATTTATTTATTTATTTTATTTAATTTTTATACCGCCCAATAGCCGAAGCTCTCTGGGCGGTTTATAACAATGAACAAGACAGTCCCTGCCCGCAGGCTTACAATCTAAAAAGACACGACACACAAGGAAAAAGGAATGGGGAGGGAAGAAGGGGGAATATTAATACTCCTGGCAGGGCTGGTGGAATTGCCCTGCGCTCCCTCTCATCTCCCTCCTCTCAGCCTGCTGGAAAATACAGTAGATCACATCACAATTAACTTAGTGTTTAGTGTTTAACTTAACTATGCAATTAATTTAGTGTTTGCATAGCAAAGAGCTGAACCTAGTTGGAGAAGGACAATTAGTTATTTTCCTACCCCAAATCCAACCAATCAGGAAGGCAGTTACACATTCACATTTGCCCTAAATTACTGTTCCTAAGCTCTTCCCCCTGACCTTCAGCTGAGCCACCTGCAAAGCTTTCTTCTCCTCCTCTGCAGACATCCTGGCTCCATATCTAACTAAACTTTTGACTTGAGCTGCCAAGCAAACCTTTGGCTTCCTGAGCAGACATCCTGTCTTCCGTGATTTTTAACTAAACTTTAGACCTTTTTGCTGAAACTGCTAGTATACATATAACATTTTACTTCATAATATAGAAATGCACACAAACTAAATGGGGGACAGTTCTGTTCCTTCACATGGTCCAATTGAAATTTCCAAACTGTTTTTTTTTTTTTAAGAGTAGCATGATGTAGACCTGTTACATTCAGGGATGGGGACTCGGACTCCAGGACTCGACTCGTGAGTCGGACTGAGTCCCCCCTGTGACTCGAGTCAGACTCGAGTCCCAATATTTTTAATGGGACTCGAGACTCGACTCGGAACTCGAGACCAAGGACTCGTGTTCCAAAATCGTGTTCCTCAAATGCAACATGGATAGGTTTTAGGAATAGGAAGTACAGCAAGTTTATTTTTTAAAATCATTTCCCTAAAACACAACCTTTCAGACATTTTGGGTTTGGCCGCCTCTGCCTGCCTGTTTGGGGTTCCCTGCCTCCTCTGCCTGCCTGGTCTTTTCTTAACCAGTTCCACAGTTTGAATTGTCCAGGACAAAGGCCTCTGCCTGCCTGCTTTGGGGTTCCCTGCCTCCTCTGCCTGTCTGGTTATTTTGGGGTTTTCCCAACAAAATAGCCTTATTTCCCACCCATCAATGGGTGGGAAAACCACCCATTGATTTTTATAGGGACTCATGGAGTCAGCTTTGGGAGTGACTTGTGACTCGTGAGTCACCATTTTGGACCAAGGACTCGGATTCGGACTCGGGACTCGGGTCCAAAGACTCGTGACTCGACTCGTGACTCGAGACCAAGGACTCTTCAACATCCCTGGTTACATTGCCAATCCTCACATGGAGTCTGAATCTATAATCAATGTTCAAGAGAGACAACACAAAGATAATCCCCTCCTCCCCATGTTCCTCCTCTTCCACATATGCTGCAATCCATCATCATTTAGTAGTAGTCGGTTCTTCTTCAGGGCACTGGCATACAGACACATCCCAACAGAAGGGCCTGGGGAAGCAGCTGGGAGCAGGATGCTGCTGCTGGTAAGAGGCAGGAAGAAGTTGGCTGCTACTGAATGACCCTGCCGGGTGGTTGCAGTGCCCTCAGAAGAGCGTGCACACAGACAGCTGATGGGAAGGAAGAGTTGACTCTGACCTGGTTTGCACAATCACTGCAATCCACTGTGGCTTGTTTAAGCCACGGTGGGCTGCAATGTGTGCCAAGCGGTTTTTGAAAATTCAAGCCACCGATTGTCATGTTGCCCAAATCCGGACGACAGGGGTTTTGTGCATGGGTTAAACAACCCTCACATAACCCTAGAACAAGCCATGGGTTATGCAAGAGTCGTTTAACCCTTGCACAACCCCAACCACCCAAGTTCGGACAACACAAGAAGCCACAGCTTGAATATTCAAAATGGCCACCTGCACACACCGCAGCCCACTGTGGCTTAAATTGTGTAAACTGAGCCATGGAGTCCTGTCCTGTCCCATAGAGTTCTGTGGCAGCTGCTTCCCATCCTGCAGCAGGATTGCAATTTTTATCTTTAAGGGGGCAATCCTATGCACGTTTAGACAGGAAAAATGCTGACAGAGGCATGCTGGGAATAGTAGGACATTTTTCTGCCTAAACATACATAGGATTGCACCCTAATTGATTTAAAACCTTACAGGCTGCTACATGATCATTCCCATATTCTCAATTCTTCAAGCTGAGGAGGATGTCAGATCCATTCTTTAGAACAGGGATGGAGGACCACTGGGCCTGTGGTCCCATCCTCTGGCCTGTGGGTTCCACAATCCAGTATGTGGCACTCTCCCAGGCCATGCCCCTCTCACCAGATCACTGATATTGCGATGAAAACGAGGCCCTCTCCTCTCCAGAGCTGATCTGCACCTGCAGTGACATGTTTGTTTGATTGACTGACTGATTTTATATGGACTCCATACTCACATGGAATGAAAAGATCAGTCCTTTGGTACCATTCTATAATGAAATAGCAGCCTAGATATTCCTGCAGTGTGCAAATTTAAATCTAGGTTATCTGCACATGTCTATGTTTGAAACATTTTATTTCCTTTACCAAAGTAATTCCCTTACTCAGATCCTCCTTTTTTTCCCCCTAGGCAGGTGAACACAGCGTAGGAGAATGTGATTTAGTCCCAGAGCTTTTAGCTTTAATAGCAGTGTGCTGTATGTTAAATTATTGTTTTTGTGATGTGCTGAACATGCATGCAGCTGTTGTGCACCATAGATAAATAAATATGTGATTTAAGTGAATGGGCAGCTCCTCAGTAAAAGTGTGTGTGTGTGTGTGTCTGTTTTTAAAAAGGAGAAAAGAAAGCAAGAGCAGTATTATGCAGATGAATGTGCTTGCTCTGTCTTTAGCAATATTCTCTTTCTACCAAAATACCTTGGAGTTAGTGTGGGGATATTTAAGACTGCAATCCTTAACACACTTACTGCAGGGTAATTCCCATTAAATCCCATTGGCTTATGAGCAAATGCAAAGGAGCTGGTGAGGATTGCTCTGTGAGATGTTGAAGGGCCATTTTTATTTAGTTAGTTTCTTTTGCTTTATCTGCTTCAGAAAACAAGACAAGTTTTCAGATTGTGGCTGGTTGCAGGTGCAGAGGAAGGGGCAGGAGGGTGACCAATGGTTGACATTCGTGGGGGGGAGGAGGGAAGAGAGGCAAGTTGGTCTAGCAGCTCAGTTCAGGATGGTTACTCTCAGGTGAGCCAATTAGGGCACCCTCCTCTACCTGTGGGCTTCTTCTAGGGCAAGCAGCCATAAACAATGACAGATGTCCTGCCACTCAGGGTTTGCAAATTGAAGCCCATCTTGTTTTAGATGGGCAAACTGAAGCAGAAGGGCCTTACTTAGAAGAGACTGCTCCACTCAAAAGATAATGGGAGGGAGTTCTAGTTAACATGCAGCTTTATTGCTACTTCCACCAGTTTCATGATCCTGGTAGGGGAGGGCAAACATGCTCCCAGTAGTCCTGACTATTGGCAGGCACTATTTTTTGTTTACCCACCAAGCTCCAGAATGAGGGCAGGAGCGTTACCTTAACACTTAATTGCTTCATGAGATGTCATGGGAAAATGTGGACACAGTGACAATGTTGAGGGGAAGGCATATCAGCTCAGCACTTCCAAAGAGTTATTCAGGCATACATCTGAAATGGTTGATCTTTTAAATAAGCTACACAGCTTGTCACTAAAATCAGCATCCTGACTGGCAGATTGGAAGGTGGTCAATATACTAGCATTTATTTATCTTTTTAAAAGGATTCTTTAAGGCAGGGCTCTCCAACCTTGGGTCCCCAGATGTTGATGGCCTACAGCTCCCAGCATACCCAACCAGCATGGCTAATGTCAAGGGATTCTGGGAGCTGTAGTCCAGCAACATCTGGGGACCCAAGGTTGGAGAGCCCTGCTTTAAGAAGTAATGAAATTACAGATTAATTAGGCTAAAGTCTTCACATAAATTCCCTACAGGATCCCTGATTGTCTGGGATAAACTTTAATTCAGAAAAAAAATGTTGCCAAAGCAGTAGCCAGTTGGGGAAACAAGCAGCAAATCAGAGAGCAACCTGGTAGCAAACAAGGTATGTGGGTAGTTGTGTGTGAGTAAATATTTAATTCTTTTGAAAGCCCCTCATTCACCTCAAAAAGCCACATGGGCAAACATTCAATACATCCTCAGTTCTAAGAGCATTTGTTGTGGTTAGCTTTTTATATCTCATATATAGCGATGTAATGTAGAGGTCAAATGGTTACTATTTTAAAACACAGGGATTTGTGCCTTCAGTTCCGATGACTGTTTCATTATTTAAAACCAGCAAATTGTCTAGAAATATGAATCATGGAAAGGGGATGCTCCCCGCTCCTTCCAAAAAATGGAACCTCTGCCTCAACTCAACTTTTCCATTCTCAATGAAAATACAAGCACCCACTTTTCTCTTTAGTTTAGCAGCGTGAAAATGTCATCCAAACCTGGGCTACTGTTGGATATCAATACATTATTATGAAATGGGAAGCTTGCTATAAATTGTATATTATGCTGCTGTTTCCCAAATGTTTGTTACCTAGGCAAAGTTGTTGTTTTTCTGCTCTCTTTTCAGAATTAAAGTGGTAAGCTCATTTCACTTCTGCCTCCCTGCCCCAGAACAATGGGCAGACATTCTCCTTGTGCAACTACAGAATAACCAGTTAACATTGCCTCTTAGTGTTCCATCTTCTTCTTTGCCAGTTTGGCATTTTGGGATGGGGCAGTCCTTTGGTGCAATGGTGATGCTCCTGGAATTCCCCCTTGCTCATCAGCCATAGGATGGGTTGCTTCAGGAAATTCTGGTGCATCCTTGCTCTGTCTCATGGGATGATGCCTGCATCCATCTGTTGGTAGAGTGCATCAATTCTGCATAGAGCTTTCCTACTACACCAATAGCACAGAGCAGCAGATGAATTTCATTTGCATATGGTGGCATAATTTTTCAAGGTAAGGTAAAACCCCACTTGCAGCATATGAATGTATTGCAGAGTGCATCACTGACTCATGCAAATTATATCAGTTGCAAGCAGTAACAAACATAGCTCAGTCTCCCCACCAAACTAGCACAGTGATCAGTGATAGATAATATCACAAAAGAAAGGGACAATAGTAGTCACTTGTTCTCAAAAAAATTTTTTAACCTCCAGTTGTCTGTAGGGGGCAGCAGAAGCTAAATTAAACCAAGAGGCAAGTTCCCCCAGTATGGGGGGAACAGAATCACTAAACTGTGTATTCTCCCTGCATGCGGGTAGGTTGTGATGGGCCTGAATTGCTGCAAAATTAACAACATTTCCTAATTAAAATTCTCCATATTAGCAAACTCAGGTTGCATGTATTCTTTCTCTCTCTCTCTCTTTTAAATCTAATCTCTTCTTTTATATACAAAGCTACTGAAGCTGAACAAAACCAGTGAGATAAAAATTAACACACAAATTGTTTTTCCTCCCTTTGGGCAGGAAAAATCCTGTTTACAAGGAAAATGCAATTATGTATAAATATTTATGAAAATAAAAGGAAAAAAAGTCAGACATCAGTCATTGTGGGTGCTTGGTTTGTTTTATTTGTTTTGTTTAGAATAATAATAATAACAGCAACAATAATAATACAAGGCAACATGCTTGATATAATTCTTGAGATTTCTACTGAGTCCTAGTGGGGCGCCTATTTTGTAATCTGAAGGATTTTCTACTATTTTAGTGTCAATAATTAATTCTAAATAGCATGCCAGCACTTGAGAGAAAGAAATCTGGATTTTAATTAAGCAAAGGCAGAGAGAAGTTCTCTTCTATGTCTATTGTGAAAGTAGTGAAATTAAATGTTTTTATTCCAAGGCAAAGCTTCTTCTTTTTTAAAACAAACAAACAAAACAAAACCCAAAATAAAACAATATGCTTATGAATTGATGCAAAGGAATTAATAATACAAAGGAAGGTAATTGTCTTAATTAGGATGCTGTAGGGAGACTGCAATCTCACCAGAGGTTTAAATGGAATGATTTGAAGTAAAGGATGATTGTCATTTAATGAGACATCTGGATCCATTCCTGTGGTTGTGTGAGTGAAAAACTGAAATTCCTTATCTTTCATCATCACTTTTCAATGACTTTGATGAAATAATTTCAGCAAGAAGCAAAGCTGACTGTTAAGTAGTACTACCTGCAGCTTACCTCTCTCTTGCTTTTCATTTTTATGTAATTATTTTTCATCAAATATTTCATTGGAAATAATGTGTACACAGTAATCACAACATTTCATTCTTACAGAGTTTGAGTTTAATCAGAAGACAGTTATTATTTTTCGGGATTCACTGGGAAACTGAAAAATCAGAGGGATATGTTGTATTTCTATGATGGGCCTTCCCATATGACCATCTTTTACTTGTGTGATCATCATCCCTGTTGGTTGGTTGTGTTGCTTTCTCAAGTCTTGGCACTCACAGAAAGAAACTGGGTTGGCTGTTGATGCACTATCCACACAGAGACACCAGTTTATGCAAACAAACAGCTTCCCCAATTGGTTTTGGATCATAAATCAGTTGCAAAGTCCATTCATTTAGAAGGTCCATGGTATAATCCTGTAAAAGGATCTCAGGTAGCAGGCTTGAAAACAGCCTTGCCTGAGCGTGCTGTGTCCAGGTAGACTTCACCAGGTGTGTGGTCTGATACAAGATAAGGCAAGTTCACTTGCGTTACACATGATTCTGGTCAAGCCTGGCTTGGATATGACCCCAATGATGCATGCAAGCCAGGGGTTGCGGGGAGATGCTGCCTATACTGTTAGATATTTGAAATGGTATTTTATTTCAACCGCCTTATTTTAAAATAGTCTGAACTTTATGATGTTTGTATAATGTTTGATTCTGAATTTTACTGTTTTGTATTGTAAGCCTCCATGGACTTGAAAGGCAGCTAAGAAATACAGTAATACCTTGGATTGCAAGCATAATTCGTTTCGGAACCGTGCTTGTAATCCAAAACACTCTTATATCAAAGCGAGTCTCTGGCATGCATGAGCGGGGCCGATTTCAGCCCGCTACGCCCGCTCGAGGTGAACAGTTATATCCCTACACTACTTGTCTTGCAAGACCTTGCTTGTTTATCAAGTAAAAAATAAAATAAAAATTTGTTTGTCTTGCAAAACGCTCTCAGACCAAGTTACTTGCAATCCAAGGTGTTACTGTAGATAAAATAAAATAAAACAAAACTGTGTAGGTAATTACTGATATTCTATGTCAGCTATTTAAAAAAACTGTAAATGGTAAACCAATGCATTTCAGAGGCAAGATTTTTCATAGGCCTTTGCAAATTTCCATATGTACCCTTCAGAAGCAAAGAGATGCCACTATAAGTATTTCTGTTCAAAACAAGCAGTTATTTCCATCTTTTCCTTCTTGGCCCTTCCTCTTCAATTCCTATTTTCTCACTATCACCTTTTGCCCTTTCCATTAACTCAGCAAGTCAAAACATAAACAAATCTCATTCCATTTAATTAACGTGATAATTAGTCTTCACGCTCACTGCCAACATTCCAACCAAATATCAGTCGACTGCTTAATATCCTTGTAAATGTCTTTTAATCTATAAAGAGGAAAGCCCTTCCTCAGAAATGCCCAAAACCTGGGTTTTAGATACAAAATTCAACTAGATGGGAGATTTAAAAAAAATATTAAGACATACTTTGAGGGCATGCAGTTAAAGCACTTTTATTACTCCCCTTTAAAATGGAGATGGAGACCACCTTTGAATCTGGGCCATTGAAACTTGCCTGTCCCCTCAAATTAGATTGCTCCCACTGTTTAATGTCTGGCCCCTAGTAAAAAAGATAACCCTGCTGTCACTAATAACTAATAGTCTTAAATTTATGTGAACATCAATAGGAGCTGAAGAACATTAAACTAAGATTTTATGTCTATTTCTATGAGTAAGAGTGCAATCTTATCTGTGTCTACTTGGAAGTAAGGTCCATTGAGTTCAATGGGGGTTACTCCCAGCTAAGTGTGTAGAGGACACTAAAGGACATTTCCATGTTGTTGTTTCATTTTAGAATTCCTTCTATCCCACCTTTTCAGCTCATGTTAAGGCAGCACTCAAGGCAGTTAGTATAATCAAAACCAAAAACAAATTAACAATATCATAACTTCAAAAACATTTAACACTTAAAAAAGAATTTAAAAAGTAATAACAAGCAGTAAAAACATAATTACCAAATAAGAAGACATCAAGAAGACTCTGGAAAGAATGTTAAAAGTTCCTGAAGGCTTGTATGGAATGGTTGTCAGAAAACAACAGTCAGAAAACGTAAGTCAGTAAGACAATTCATAAATAATTGTTTCTCTGCTTCTGGCCTTAAACTTGATCCAATGTAAAATTACAATCATTATAATCATGCAGGTTTGGACTAGGCTGATGAAAGGTGTTTGTGTGTAAAAGATAAAGAGAGAGAGAGCTTTTAGATCTGTGGCTCATGCTGGCTCAGCTTGTCTGAGCGTGGAAAACTAAGCAGGGTCAGGCCTGGTTATTACTTGGATGGGAGACCCCTCCTCTAGTTTCCTGCATTGAGCAGGGGGTTGGACTCGATGGCCTTGTAGGCCCCTTCCAACTCTATGATCTATGAATCTAAAAGAGAGAGAGGAGGTGGAGGAGGACGAGAAGCACTTCTGGAACAGAGACTCCAGGCCGAAACAGACATTTCTTTAATCTGTGTCTAGCAGTGGTCTTTTTTTCATTTCCCCCCATTTTTTCTAGAGTAGGCACAGGGACCCCAACTTGGATTGGGATCCTAGCATGGTGGAGTAGAGTGCTTTTGAGAACAGAATTGGGCCTCAAAATGAATGCAAGACATAGCTGACTGTTTTGGCACCAACAGAAGCAGAGAGAGCGAGAGCTGAGAATTAACTAAAGGCTAATGGATGATGGTGCCTTGGATGATGGTACCTCTCTCTGAAGATCTGATATGATGGTGGGAGTGGATGCTATTTGCCTCATTTTATGCTCTGCCTGTATATTTGTAAAGAAACTGAACATCATGAAAATGCCACAGGTCTGCAGTGCTCCGTTCTTCATAGGAAACCAAAAGCACAAGGAACACAGTTTCCGGAACTGCTGACCATTTAGGGAAGTGAGAAGCATACTTAGTCTGTATTAAGCACCTAATCCAACTAGGTACCATACCAACATTTTTAAAAGAAGCAAGATCCAGCCTGCAAGCATACACTCTAAGCAACGTATTATCCACACTGCATATGCACACTGTTTCCCTTTTTCAAAGTTGGAGGGAGCTGAAGTTTTGTTACTCTCCTTAAAAAGTCATTTTTGCACTTAACTGTATCACAAACCAGTCCTTCAGAAAATCTCCACTTTCAATTAGCTTAAATTTCCTAAGATTGGAATTACTTTTGAAGCTGTATGCATCACCATAATCAAGAAAACATATCTGAAGACAGGATTTCTCTGTCTCCTAGTTATGCTTGGATGCATTTCTTTCTCCTACCAAAGAATTTACCCACAACTGATATAGCCAGAAGGCTTGTTCTGTGGTGTGAACCTTCACTTGCCAAGGAAACCGTAGTTTTATTACCATGAAGACATCAAGAAGGCTCTGGAGAGAACAGTGAAAGCTCCTAAAAGCATTTTTAACCTCTCTGCTTCTTCCCCCTAAGCACAATATTTCACAGTAACAAAATTAACAACCAGTGAATTGAACTGCACAATGACTGCAGTTTTTTTGCAGTTTGTGTTTTTCATTGGCTTTGTCCCTGGTGCTGTCAGTATGTCTTCCACAGCTAAATGTGCAACATTAATTAAAAATAAACAAACAAAAGCTACCTTAAACTTCTAACATATATGTAGACCTTGTCAAGTATTGGGTGATTTTGGCTTCCCTTCACTCTAAATAAATAAAGCTATTATTGATGTATAGGTTGGCAATAAATCCTAGGAGCTGGATTCCCAGCACCTTATCTTGATGTGAGCCAAAATTCACATTACTTTAAAGAGAGATTAGACTTCACCCAGCCCCGCCTTCTGGGGCCGGGGAGAACTTTGCGCATGGGGGAGAGAGGGGGAGTCAGAGACACACCTGGTCATGCCAGCTGAGCCAATGGGCTGCAGCAGGGCGGGGAGATGTGGGCTGCTCTTAAGGCCCTGTCTTCCCGCCATCGGCCTCTTTCGTCGATTTGGCTCCCTCCCGTCCTGCCCTGTCAGCAGTGTGGGCTCCTCTGGTCGCCCATTTGGGGGCCGAGTAGGAATTTTGGTCCATTGTCTCCATTGGCCAGGGCAATGGGCGTATTTCGCCTACTCTACACTGTGAGTCAGGGTGGGGGACAAAGACTTTTGATCGAGGAATTTTTGATTCGCTCAATTGGATCATAGCTAAATTGGTCGCATTTTGCGGGAAGTGTGGAATTAGGCAGCGGGGCTTAGGGTTATGGTGATCATCCAGTGGCACCTTTCAAGGTGACTGGCGGTTACCCGAGGCTTCCCTCGCTAATGTCTTGAGGCTTGGCAGGAGGGAGATTGGGCTGCCTTTGGGGTACTACCTTTTCTCACCTGCATTGGCTGTCTCGTGGCGCCAATGGGAGGCGACACAGGTAAGGCCCTCCAGCTCCACATGGAGTGCAACTGGACGGTGGCGGGCCATCCCGCCTCCAATTTGGTTAGGATGGATTCGCTCAAATCTTGGTTTTCCCGGCCAGTGCCCGGGGGGTAGATTAGTACCGCCCTTCTCCCTTCTCAGATCTTCAATTCAATAAATGTGGCCCTGATTTTGAACCATACATACTTGTGTCTGACTTCATTTTCTCACCAATACACGCGCAAAGCATCTAAATGGTTTCTTTAAAGGAATCCATTTGCTTCCTGGATAACTATTTTGCAATAGAAATTCCAGGTGCAGGGATCTGGATAAGGCCCATAGTGTGTGTGTGTTCTCTTTTGCAGGGAGGGAAATAATTTCAACAACATTTCTCACTGGGAAGGACAGGTGTTCCATTTGCCTTGTAAATGTAGGAGGTGGTTAAGGGTGTGTGCCTCCTTTCTGTTTCTTTAACTCTCAGAATGCCCTGTGTGCTCTTGCAGCATTGCGGGGCTCTTCACACACAAGCTTTCAGCCCGGCGGCAACACTTCCTGGAATGCCCAGTGAGGAAACTACGTGATGTCTCGTGATCTCCTGAGAATTCAGGAACTGCTGCTGGGCTGAAAGCCTCTGTTCCAAGAGCCCCGCCTGCTGCAAGCAAGAATGAGGCTTTTGGAGCTTTAAGAAAGTTCTTTTTCCCCTTTTTTTTAAAAGGGGAAAAATGGTTGAATTAATTTTTGTACAGAAATGGTAGCTATCCCAAAAGACACATAGTACTAGTTATCTTGTCACCTGAAGGCAAGACAGGTGGGGGCAAAAATCAAGAGAATCGTTGGGGGCCATTCTGCAGTTCTTTTATTCTAAAGGGGCCAACTGGTAACACTTGCTTTGGAAAAAAAAATTGCAGGAAAGCTATCCTCTGTGATGCTTTGTGGGGTGGCAGCTTGTGGGACAGATGGCAGGATTGCTAAAGCTATGGGGAGTTTTCAGAACAGATTTCTTAATCAAGCTTAATATTCCATAGGGGGATCCTAGCGGTTCTGCTGTAGATGGAGAGATAACTGCCCTTCTATTACTGCAAGAATCTGTTGTTGCCTGCTGTGATTTCAAAAAGGGATCCTGGCCCCACCAGCCTTGTGGCTAATAAGTGTGGCATACACTAGCATACAGCCAAAGGAAATACAGGTACAATTATTAGCTTATTCCCTGAAAGCGCTTTGGAATCATGGCAGGTGAGTAAATGATATGAACTAGGCTAGGAAGAGAAATATCAGCTAAGGGACATTTACTTGAGATGCTCTTCCTGATGTTAGGACAATCCAAACTTAAATACAGTCATGCCTTGGATTGAGAGCATAATTCATTCCGGAAACGTGCTTGTAATCCAAAACACTCTTATATCAAAACGAAATCCCCCCCAAAAAAATGTGTACAGAGATTTTTAATTTAAGCCGTATTACAGTACTTGTATTGCAAGATGTCGCTTGTATATCAAGTAAAATAAAATTAAATAAATATTTTAAAATTTGCTTGTATTGAAAAATGCTCTCAAACCAAGTTACTTGCAATCCAAGGTATTACTGTATTGTAAAAAGGCTTCCTTAGCTTAGAAGGTCCCATGATAAAGCTAAATATTTGAATAATCTGATTCTCCAGGCACAAAGGCACACATTTACTGATTTTCATTTCTATGTGATGCCTTCAGCTATGGTAGAAGGAAGCTATAGGAAAGGTGCCCTGGTAGCAATGAGTGTGTCCAAAAAGCCCACATCAGATTGAGGATTTGGTGCATTATCTTTTGAAATGCCCCTTGTTCAGTGGCATTAGAGTAGAATTTATAGCTGGTATCGTACAGTCTCCCAAGTTCACTTCAGATGTAGAAACAGTCTGTTATTTTCCATCAGACCAGGATGTGGCAACTACCTATGGAGTATAGATGTCTACACTATCAGCAAAAAAATCGGAGCAAATTTTGTTGGAGGAACCTGGGGCCTAGGTAGGATCCACACTCTGTATACATGTTTCTTTTTTATTTTTTTCTTTCCCCGTTATTTTTATTTGTTGATGTGATATTCCTTTTGTCACAGGCTTTTGCCTTTGAAATAAATGTGTGATGGCATGCAAGTCATCTAACTTAGAAGGGGTTAAATCCAGCATCATGCTAGTGAATGTCCGCTAGCACAATAAGACTTTCTCCCTTTCTTCTTCTGCCTGCAGCCATCTGTGCTGCCCGAAAATCTGCCCGAAAATAGGCATAGGCCATGTGTTTCTATGACAGCAGTTACAAGGTCAACTTGTGAAATGAACTCTCCCATGTGACTTCATTATCTAGTTCATCCCATATGATGCAAGCCTATTTTAATCAACACTGAGCTGAAATACATACTTGTCTTTGCATTTAGAGAGAGAAGATGATTATGATGTTGACAGTAATTTAAAGTCATTTACTCCTTTGTTCGTAGAGTAAGCAAGACTACAAGAAGCCCATACAGCAGCTTGTTAATAGAAAAATATATTCATCAAAAGCCATTTCTGTTGTAGATCAAGGAGATCAAAATGAGGATGAACCTAAACTTATCAGCAAAAATTAATCCACTCCTTTGGTGAGAGTTGGGACTTTCTAAAGGATTTAGTAAAAAGAACTACTATATGCAGCAGTTCCAATCATCTGAAAAGGATAAACTTAAGCAGAAGTGCATAAAATTATGCAATTATTCCATAATAAGAATAAGGTCAATGGGCATGGCACTTTAACTTCCATGTGCGTGGCACGTTACAGAGAAAAAACAAGAAAGTAGGTCCCTGTCCACCGCTGCAGAACTTACTGTATAAGATTTTACTCAGACAGGGAAGAGATGGAGAAGAGGAAGGAAGACGGTAAACAGGGGAACAATATGTTTTCAGTTCAGTTGCACACACTTCAGCGAGAACTAAGGAGAAGCTGACCTTGACAAAGCAACTGGACCCATAATGTGCAGTACAATCAATGTACCTGCGCCTCTTCAGCTACTCGTTCAGTAGTGTAGGCATCAGATTAGAAGTAGGTGAGCCAGCTAGCCAGATGGAGCAGAAAGGGCAACAGCTGACAATAACTTGCACTTTCTTCTTAATACTTTTCCACTATAGAACCCCAAGTGTAAAATGGTTACAAACAGGCACCAGATGGTCTATAGGTTTTGGCATTACCCTTTGGCAGCCATCTTGGCTGCCAGACTGTGTGCTAAATAGTGCTGGCCTAGCTGCTCCTTTTGTCTCATCCACAAGTAAAGCTGGTTGGGTGCCCGAATGAGACATTTTCAGCAAAGAAAAGAAAAAAGATGTGCCAGCAAGAGCAGGCACATCTGAGTCAGGAATCGAGGGCTCTTAGTTGCGGCACTATGTTCATTCTTCCAAGCAGGACCGGTGCAAGGCAGTTTGGTGCCCTAGGCAAGATCAGATATTTAGCGCCCCCTTTCCCACTTGAGAGCGCTGTATTTTTTTTCCAAGGCGTTTCTGGCGCCCCCTTTAGCCCTGCACCCTAGGCAGCTGCCTAGTTGGCCTAATGGTAGCACCGGCCCTGCTTCCAAGGAGTATAAACTATGCTATAATGCAAGCTTTAAAAACTGACTTAATTTGATTTATAACGGATTTTTAAAACCCACAGTTTTATTTATTTTTGGTCTCATGTACTTTTCTCCAGTCTCTTGATCCCTGGGATACTTGTTGGTTTATTTTCCAATATTTGGTTCTGATAACAGTAAGCTAGTTGTTTTGGTGAAGAGCATCCCGCCCCCATCTCAATGATATTCTGAGATTTGACAAAGTGTGTGTTTACAAGAATCCTCCTATTACATATTCTGAAGAATAATGGAGGCTTTTTAATTTAATTACATTTAATTAAATTGCATTATTTTTAATTACAGTTAATTAAAATGCTCATTAGAAACATGCTGCTATATTGTTCTCACCTTCAGTCGTAGGTGCTACTTGGAGTAAAAAAATGAAGGAAAGAACATTCTGGATAGTGCTTCCATGATTCGTTGGGGGTAGTGTGGCACCTTTCCCTGTTCATGAGGCTGATGGAGATGTTCGGTGTTCAGGTGACCATTATGCACAACTACTTGGGAATAAGCTGTGTTGAAATAAATGTGGTATGTTGTTGTTCTCTCTATTCCCCCCACCACAATTTCTGCTCCTACTACTAGGCTTTCATCATGATTCCTATCTCTCAGCAACCAGTGTGTTCTATTCTTTTCAGGTTGGCCTGGTATTTTTGCTTCTGACCTGCTTTTGAAGAGGCATCTGTTTAACCACAGTGGCAACATAGGCCTTTTGTCTGGTCCAGCAGGACTTTTCTTACAATCTTGTGATCTCCAGTCTCTGCTCCACACTGAATCTACTGCTGCCAACTCTTCACTGTTTCTTATCATGCAAAGGCTGATCCCTGCCCATCCCTTTTTGGCCATAGAAGACAATGGTTTTGGGTGCAGTCATAAGAAGACAGGAAGAGTCATGCTGGATCTGACCAAGGGACTATCTAGTCCAGCATTCTGTTCACACACTGGCCCACCAGCTGCCTGTGGGAAGCCCATAAGTAGGCTTCCTGTAGCACTCTCCTGTTCATGTTCCCCAGCAGCAGGTATATAGAAACATACTGCCTCTGGTCATAAGGACACATCTGAGAGTCTCTCTTTCATGTGAAAGCCAGATTCCACAGTCTGTTAGTTTCTCTTTCCTCTCAGCTTTCAGATGAACATCTCTTGTCCATTGCCTTAAAGCAGTTCAGGTTGGAGGAAATGGTAGACAAACAGGCTCACAGAAGTGTGGGACATTAATTTTAAACGATTTGGATGAAAGTATGAATTATTTAAAGTCAAGATCAGTATAAATTATTTGATGTAAGACTGTTTCAAGACTGTTATACAAGTTGGCTTCCAAAATATGAGTGTCACATCACCTCCTTACTTCAGCTGTTATGCTGAAGTATGAGAAGAGTCAAGGACAGATGGAAAGCCATAGAAAAGTGCAGATTCGCGGAGTTGGCTATTCAGCTGCCCACAGCAAATGTCTTTCTGTCAAGCACGCTAACTCTAAGGGAGTAACATAAAATAAAATATTTATATCACCTTTAAATCCACAGAGAGGTTTCAGAGGGAAATGCGGGCAATAACCCATGGTAAAAATGAAATGAATTTTTAGGGAGAGGGGTTAACACAGCAGAGCAGGGAGAATGATTTAAGACAGCTTTAAGATGTAGCACACTTCTCATAGAGCTTGAAACAAGTTATGGATTTATTTTTGATACTGCAAGGCATCATACTGATGAAGAAAATTATCTATATTTGAAAACAGGTCCCAGTAATTTCTGTGGAAACTGTGCTGAAGTAAATTATCTTGGTTTAATAATCTAAGATTACAGTACCATATTTTTCAATCCTATACATGTTTACTCAGAAGTAAGCCCTGTTGAGTTCAATGAAGCTTACTCCCAGGTACTTGGCTATAGGATTTCAGCCTGCAATCCTATACACATTTACCTGGGAGTAAGCCCCATTGAACTCAACAGGGGTTACATCTGAGTAGACGTGTATAGGACTGCACTGCTAGATAGCATTATTTTGCTTTTAATTTTTGAACTGCTAAACATGCGTGCTAGAAATCAGTCTGTATACTAGGGTAATGTGAGTTGAACAGCTAATGTGCACAACAATAGACCATTGTGCACACTGACCACAAAATGTGCATATTGACCAGAGAATCTATAAAATCTTGCTGAAACATGCACATTCCTCAAGGCCTGTTGGAGGGTAGGTTTATGGAGCAGGAAATGTGCACAGTTCCCTCTGCATGGACAGATTATGTGCACATTCTCCATAATAACAATGACCAGTTACACATATTAGTCATTATATTCCCATTGCCTCTAACACATGTGATTTCTATAATGCTAAATATAACTTTTCTGAAAAGTTTAGTATTAGTCCTCTTTTTTCATAATAAGGCAGTTGTAGGCTTGAGTGGGATTATCTTCTCACAGAGACTTTGATGAACATCACTTCGTGTTCTTGGATCCATGAGTGACTCAAGCATCTTCATTTCATGCTTCTATTGCAATGTATAAAGCAGGGGATATTTTGAGATTTATTTATAGTATTTGTATACCACTCCATATCAAGCAGATTCCAGAGTGGTGAACAATAAAAAGATAAAAACAGATAAAAGAAACAAAAACAATACATTGAAAACAAGGTATCATTATAATGGTGGTTGGACAGCAGAGAAGGCTTCCCGGAACAAGGAAGTCTTCAGCAGGTGCCAAAAGCAACACAATGTCGGAGCCTGCCTAACCTCCAGAGGCAGGGAGTTCCATAGAAATGGAGCCGCCACACTGAAGGCTCTTCTCCTGGTGGACTCCAATCGGGCCATAGGTCCATGCGGAACCACCAGGAGAATGTCCTCCAATGACCTCAGTGACTGGGCAGGTTGGTAAAGGAGAAGGAGCTCTCTCAGGTATCCTGGTCCCAAGTTGTTTTGGACTTTGTGCACAAGCACCAGAGAACCTTAAACCTGGCCCTGTAGCGAATAGGTAGCCAGTACAGTTCCTTCAGCAAAGGAGATGTGGATAAAACTTATGCATCTCACCACAGATGAGATCTGAGAGTCCCATTCTCCCCATTCCGCCCCTGGTTTCAGACACTACTCTGTTGGTGCAAAAATGGGTGTTTGAGTCACTATTCCTGCTTGTCTGTCATATTAGAAAGCCACCGTAGCCATTTACAAAGTAGTTAGTATAGTGGTGTAGGGAGTGCTTTTTTTCTGGAGAAAAAGGTACCGGAACTCTTGGATTACATTTCCTCGGGAGTAGATGGCGATTAAATTGTAATGCAATTAATAGAAGAAAAGGTGCTGGAACTCAGTTCCGGTGAGTTCCACCAGAAAAAAAGCCCTGGGTGTAGGACATTTCTTAGGAGAAAAAATGTCCCACTGTTGGCAT
The DNA here is from genome assembly GCA_021292165.1 of Shinisaurus crocodilurus. Taxonomy (NCBI): domain Eukaryota; kingdom Metazoa; phylum Chordata; class Lepidosauria; order Squamata; family Shinisauridae; genus Shinisaurus; species Shinisaurus crocodilurus. The sequence continues at coordinate 114,305,849 of CM037879.1, forward strand.
GGCATCCCCATGGTGTTCAGGAGCACAAAAAACTGTGTACCTGCAGCCTTTTTTTTTTTAGTGTTGTAGGAAAACCAATACAATGTATCCCTCTCTGTCCAACCCTAGCTCAGATCAGTCAGGTTCTTTCAATCCCCATATCCTTCCATATTTGTTCAAAATAGATATATTCTTCTCTCTTTTGGGTTAATCAAATGTGTCTGCTCTGCTTACTTTTTGTGAGTTTTCAAAAAGTTTTAGTTTCATTCTAAAAAATGAATAATTAGGTAGCTGTTCTTTCTGCAGAGGTATTAGTTCTGGTTGGCTATGGTCCAGATAGTTTCTGCATAAGACAAGCAAAGAGGGAATCTCATTCAAAAGCCAGTTAACTGAATGCTTCCCTGGGGAGATCAAAGAATAAAATGAAGAGCGGATGCCCTAAGAAAAAATAAAGCAGAGAACAAAGTATTTAAGCAGTTTATGAGTACTGCATCCATTGTCATTTCTTCTGAAAAGGCTATCAACGGAACTTAGTTCTGACATTAAGCAATTTCCCAATATACATGTTTTTATCCCGGTAAACTTTTGAGCAAGTTCTAAACTGGATGTGCCAAAACTGACTAATGACAAAAATCAAAACTAGCAAAAATTCACTGTGTTCAAATTTCCCAAGAAATACCCTGCTATAGGGATATCCTGTGCCTTATTCAGATGTTCAAGAGCTTTGCATTATGAGGGAATTATGACCACCTTTCCTGTTCCACAGTATGCCTGCTGGACATCCACTCATTAAACAGCATGTTTGCATAGATGGGTGAGAATTTTTTTTCAGTGTGTTTTTTGATATGAACTTACCCAAATTTGCAAATTTCTTCATAAATGGGACAGAATTTGGGATTTTTTTAAAAAAAACAACAACGAATGTAGGCGAAACCAAAACTGACAGGTTCATCCATATAGACCCAGGGCTTAGGTTTAAAGGTCTGGATTGGAATTCCTATGTATCCAACTATGCTTGTGGTCCTGAATTAGGGTTGCCACCTCAGGCACCTCTCTCTTTTTTTGGAGAGGCTTTTCTTCTTGAACAGCTACATGGCACACAGGTACAACATGGTCATCTCCATGCTACAAATAGCTTTATTGAAGTTGGCTGGTGCAGATGGGTGAGAATTTTGCTTCAGTTTTAGAATTTACCAAAACTTGCAAGTTTCTTCATGTACATGATAGAAAGAACCTGAGATTTAAAAAATTTGAATGTGGGAGAAAGTGAAACAGATTTGCCTATCCCTAATACAGAGAGAGCCCATATAAGTAGGTCTGATCCTTGTGATCAGTACACCACAAAACTAGAGTGAACGGTGTGAGACGTGCTTCTGAGTAAAAATGCATAGGACCAACCTGCATGACACACTACAAGGGATAGGATAATGAAACAGAAAAAAAAGTCTTTCCCTGCTGAAATGCAAAGACTTGTCTTTTATCAGTTGAGACCAGCAGTTTGGATGAATATTTCATCATGCTTACAACATTTCTGCATGTTTTCTATATGGGCCACCCTACTGCAACCAAAATCAAGATTCCATAAGGTTGCCACATACGCAATGCTACCCCCCCAAAACACACACACACACACACACACACAACAAAAACAAAAAAAACCAACCCAGGAAATGCATCACTACAAAAAAGGTCAAAAAAGGTCATAGATTTGCATGCAATTTGCATATGGTAATATGTATAGATATATATCTAGATGTACAAATAGATGCATCTGTACTTACAGATGCAAATTTAGAAATTATTCAAATTTAAGTAGAAATTCAATACATTTCACCATAGTGCGGAAGACTATGCTTAGGTGACCTGCGTGGATGCTCGGTCTGCTGCCCAGGTGTTAACTGTTGATGGGCAGCTTCAAGGCCCCTGTTTGTCCTTCTTAGGCTTCTTTATTTTTAAACTGGATTTGAGTGGTTTTAGAATAAACAGAGGACACCTTCAAAATAGGACTGTCCTTTGATGGTCCTTCAAATACAGGGCTGTCTTCTATAAAGTAAGACACATTCTGCACCTGACATTAGTACATCGCTAATGACAATAAAGCAGGGAAAGTATCCCATTTATCACCCAATATTGCATGCAGGTCATTGCCAACTAAGCAACAGCTGTGATAGCATCAAAGCATAACATTTTTGTCCCCTCTTATCTCCCACTCTCTTTTATTTCAAATTGAAAGATATATAGATATAGATCTCTCCCTCCCTCCCTCCATACAGATATATAGATATATTCTGTGCATTTACAAACCAAGAAAGCAAAAAAATAAAGCTATTTGTCTAACAGAATCCTGGAAGCTGTACAATAGGAAAAATGTACTGCTTGAAAGCTGTAGTTGAACATTATTTTCTTCAGAAAAAGATTGCGGTTGCTCTTTAACTTGCACTTTGAAGAGCAATATTAATCCCAGTCCTATGTATGTTACATTGTCCTCTATGCCAGCTTCAATAATCTTCTCATACTCTTCTTCAAGATCCAATTAGAGGTGCTCACAAATAGCTTTTCAAATTTCTCCACCCTATTTGTGGGCAGAAAAAGTAGGAGGACCATTTCACTCATTTTTTCCAGGGGAGAATAAATTCTCCAAAAGTTTCTCGGGGATGGAGATCACCATTAACAGTGTCAGTACCACATCTTCCTTTCCCCCTAAAGTTTGTTTATTTCATTATCATTATCATCATCATCATCATCATCATCATCATCATCATCATCATCATCATCCTGCTGCTGCTGAAGAAAGTGAGAGCAGCAACTGTGTTGGCAGCCTGACCACCATTTTGCATCCTCTACTATGCCTTGGATCTAGCGTCATTTCGGAGGTATTGTGTGGTGGGGAGGGGGTGATCACCACAAACAAATATTGGAGAATATTCAGAGAAAAGTCTGCATAGTTGCCTTCTTTTTCTAGGGGGACTGGGTATGAAAAAGAAAAATCTTAGACATTTTATCTGAAAAACATTCAGCTCAGTTCTAGATCCAACTTCATGGGAACTGAGAACTTCTGAGGCCAGAAACAGAGCCTTTACATCAATTGCCTTGAACATTTGAAATGAATTACCCTGCAGTCTGCAATTCCTCTTCTCTGTTGGTCTTCTGGAAAGCATGCAAAAATATCTTTTCCATATCTTTTTCAGCTGGCTACTTTGGATTGCCTTTTCATTATTACAGGCAGCCCTACCTGATGGATTGGGCTGAGGAACAGCAAGTGGCATTTGTTTGCATCTTCACTTCCCTATCTAGTCAGGGAAACCTACACATTATTCTGCTTCTACACACACATGGGCTTCGCTGGATAAGAAGTGTGACCTGGGGTACCTAAGTGCTTAGGGAGGCTCTTGCATCTTCAGAATGGCCTGGTTTGCATGATTGCGGCAGCCCACCACAGATAAGCTACAGAGGGTTGTGGTGCGTGTCGGTGGCCATTGTGAATATTCAAGCTGTGGTGGGCAGTTGCCTCAGCTTTTTGTGATGTCCAAACCCAGAACAGGATGGCTTGTTGCCGTGGTTAACAAACCACTCTCAAACCAAAACAGCCCATGGGTTGTGGGTAGTTAGTTAATCAAGCCAACAACCCACCCTGCCTGGGTTTTGGACATCATGATAAGCCATGGCAACTGCCCGCTGCATCTTGAATGTTCACAACGGCTGCTGGCATGCACCGCAAGCCACTGTGGCTTAAATAACCCATAGGCTGGGCCCACCTCAATTCTATTTATTTATTTATTTATTATTTATTTATTATTTATTTATTTCATTTTTATACTGCCCAATAGCTGAAGCTCTCTGGGCGGTTTACAGCAATTAACAAGACAGTCCCTGCCCGCAGGCTTACAATCTAAAAAGGCATGACACACAAGGAAAAAGGAATGGGAGGGAAGAAGGGGGAATATGAATGAATACTCCTGGCAGGGCTGGTGGAATGGCCCTGCACTCCCTCTCATCTACCATCAAGAATTTGAGCAGGGGTGCTGGTATCATGAAATATAAAAGTGAGACCCTACCTCTGGTTAGACAAGTGTCACAGGTATACAATGAGACATACAGATATACAATGAGATAATTCTCTACAAATTGTTATCCCCCGTTTGCAGTGTGGGTATGCTCCCTTCAGTGAGGCCATCCCAATGGCCTTGCCAACAAAAGGAATTTGTGAAATCTGCTGCCTCTCAAAATGCTTCATATACAGTAAATTCACTGAGGGGGGTTATATATGTGAGCTTCTTCCCCTGTGTGATACCTTATCCTTTACGGGTTCTGTAGGGTCAGCTCAGGCGTAATCATAACTCCAACATAGGATATTAGAAAAGAGTCATCCTTTAATCTTACTCATAAGACAGATGCCAACAGTGAGGAGTATTAGGACAAGAAGAGAGAGGGAGAGAAAGTGACTAACTCCAAACACTTGGTCAGTTAAATACCATTCAGGTATATTAAGAGACTGTCCCTCTTAAAGGGATATCACCACATCTCCCTTTCATATTAAAACATTTTTAAAAATTAAAAGAAACATATATACATATAAACCTATAAAATAAAACATTATGTCAATTACTGCAATGGGGCCAGAGGTTACCAGCACTTAGCCCACCGTTGGGGATGGTCTTTATCACCATCCCTCCTCAAGGGACATATCTCTTTGGTAGGAAGACAGGTCTACCATATGATGTCACACGTATGGGCTGTCTTTCTTCGGATGATGGTACAAGTGGAACTTGCTGATTTATGGGAACAGATTCACTTTGCCCCACACCTGTACAATGAAGGCTTTCTGATGCTCGACCTTGAAACCTCAGATGACGCCTGTTACGACGAAACATGCGGCCCTCTGAAGTCCTTACTCGATATGACCGAGGCTGTTCACACTTCTCTGCAACCACAGCAGGGAGCCATCCCCCCCCTGACTCCATCCACACCGAGTCACCTTCTTGTAAAGGCTTAAGTGGCTTTGCTGTACGATCATAAAAATACCTTTGTCTGTCCTGGATTCTCTGAAGATTCTTATGCACTTCAACAAGGATCTTAGGACGCAATGCATCAGTCGTTGCCGGAAGTTTACTCCTTAACACTCTACTCTTTAACATTTGTGCAGGTGAATATAACATCCCAGTAACTGGTGTATTCCGATATTCTAACAATGCCAAATAAAAATCCCCACGCGCATCTCCCGCTTTCTTTATCAGCTGTTTTATGGACTGAATTGCTCTTTCAACCATTCCATTAGATTGCGGATACCCTGGGCTACTAAGACATTGTTCAAACCCCCACTCCTGCGCAAATGCTTGAAACTCCCTACTAGCAAAAGGCATATTATCACTCACCACCATCCGTGGAATACCATGCCGACTAAACACAGCTTTCAATTTAACAATTACAGTTCTTGCAGTCTTATCAGACAAATTCATCACTTCGGGATATTTTGAAAAATAATCAACTACAATAAGAAAAGGGGATGAGCCATACTCAAAAATATCTACGCCCACCTTTCCCCATGGTATCTCAGGAATCTCATGTGGTTCAAGTGGCTCCTTTTGATTTTTTGGAGCAAACCGAGCACAAACAACACAATTTCTAACCATTGTCTCAATCTCTTTAGCCATGCCCCAATACATTAACCCTTTTGCCCTAGCCTTGGTTCTCTGAATGCCCTGATGAGGCTCATGAAGTTGAGAGAGTATACTCTGTCTTTGGGACACAGGAATGACCACCTTATCTCCCATATAAAGAATACCATCCTGACACCACAACTGGTCTTTCACAGGCCAAAAGGGCTTCACAGCAGGGGAAGCATATACTGTGGCCATCCCTGTCCCACAAGTATTGCAACCTCTTGAAGTTGAGAATCTTGCTTTGTTGCTTCTTGTATAGTCATCACTCCATCTGGGTGCATAGCTAATGAACTCACTTCATGTACTACTCTCTCACCTTCCAATGAATCCTCATCACCCACTGGAGGATCCACAGCAGCCCGTGACAAAGTATCAGCTAGGTACATGAACTTGCCTGGGGTGTACACTATATTAAATTGATATCTCTGAAGCTGCAAAAGCATTCGCTGCAAACGAGCAGGAGCAGCACCTATAGGTTTTTTACAAATTGCTTCCAAGGGTTTGTGATCAGTTTGGACCAAAACAACCTTGCCAAACACATACTGATGAATTTTTTTCATTGCATACAAAACAGCAAGCAGTTCTTTCTCTATTTGAGCATAATTTTGTTCTGAAATACTAAGTGACCTTGACGCATAAGACACTGGTTTATCCTCCTGAAGCAAACATGCTCCCAAGTCCCAAACCATCTTTTGATGCATCAGCTTGCACAACTATTGGTTTAGCCACATCAAAATATTGAAGTACAGGTGCCCGACACAATTGTTGTTTGATCTTTACAAAAGCTTCCTGATGTTCTGGTATCCACTGAAACACTACATTCTTCTTTAACAAATTTCTTAAGGGTGCAGTGAGTTCTGCCTCTCGTGGAATATACTTTGACAGATACTGTACAGTCCCCAAAAATCTGAGCACACCATGTCTATCTTGCATTTCTCGTATAGCCTTAATTTTACCATCATCTGGCCGAACTCCCTGAGCAGTTACTATCTGACCCATATATTTCACAGAGTCTACCTTAAATTTGATCTTTTCTTTATTAAATTTAATGTTCTTAGCACGTGCTGTTTCCATAACTTGTTGTAAAATCTGATCATGTTGCTCAACTGTCTCTGCTGCTATAATCATATCATCAGCTATCATATACACCCCTTTTATATGCTCAAAAATCTCCTCATTCTTTTGCTGAAACACTTCACTAGAGGATTTAAGCCCAAATGGCAAGTGGTGAAAACAATACCTTCTCCATGGTGTATTGAATGTACACAAACGAGATGATACTTTATCCAGCTTCACTTGCCAATAACCATCTTTCTCATTTATAATAGTGAATACTTTCATTCCGGCTAGATGGCTCAGTAGTTCATCTATTGTAGGAATAGTGTAATGCTGCCTTTGAACTGCTTTATTTAGATCACGGGGATCAAGACATACACGCAATTTCCCATTGCCTTTTTCTGTTATAACCAAACTTCTTACCCAATCTGTGGGGCCCACAACTTTAGATATCACTCCTGCACTCTCCATCTGACACAAAGTTTCCTTTAATCTATCCAATATTGCAAAAAGCACCTTCCGACACCCATGAATAACAGGAACAACTGTTGGATCAATATGTATGTGGTGAGATCCTTCAAACTCACCCAAACCTTCAAAAACATCAGAATACATAGTAAGCAACTGCTCCTGTGTCAAAATTTCAGCTGTATTTACAAGATCAACACGACAAACCAAATCTAAAGCCTCACAAGCCGGTCTACCCAACAAAGGAATTGCAGAACACTCTGTTACATAAAACAATAATCTGGCTACTCCCTTTAAAGTATGACATTCTAGAACAATAGTTCCCAAAGATTGTATGCGTGTCCCACCATAAGCCACAAGAGTTACATCACTTTTAGTTAATGCTTCCTTACCCGGTAACTCACAAAAAATATTAAATGGCAAAACATTTGCCTCAGCACCTGTGTCTAATTTGAACTTTACTGAAAGTCCTTGTATAATTATATCAACATACCATCCAGCATTTTGGTTTGCAACTAAGCCATTACTTTCTTGAGACAGTTTCCCTATCAACAAACTGCTTATATCAAACTCATGAGTCTGGTATCTTTGTTGTCCTTTATCAAGATTTAACGATGTTGCTCTGCATACTCTGGCATAATGATTTTTCATGCCACATTGGTTACAAGTCTTTCCAAATGCAGGACACTTATGAGGCTTATGAAGCATGCCACAATAGGGACACTTATCTCTAGTCTGGTCATTTCTACGTTCAAACTGTGACCTTTTAGTTCCAAGAACTTGGACTGGAATCTCTTCACAATTCTTATCTGTCACACCTACTTCATACAGCTCTTTAGCAGAGTTAGCCATAGTCTGCAGCTGGGCTCTTGTTACATCTGTGACACAACATATCTCAACTGTTTTCTCCAAAGTTAGATCTGGTTCTTTCAAAAGTCTTTCCTTTAATCTCTCCTCCTTCACACTGAACACAATCTTATCTCTCACCAATGCATTAGCTGCATTGCCAAATTCACAGCTGCTGGCTTTAAGTTTAAGTTCAGTAACAAATTGTTCAATGGTATCTCCATATTTCTGTGAATAACTCCAAAACAAATATCGTTCAAAAACCACATTCTTACGAGGAGTACAATATATTCTAAATTGTTCAAACACTTCCGTTATGTCTTTTGGGCCTTCCTCAAGAAAAATGAAAGTATTATATATTGCCAGGGCTTCTTCTCCAACACAATGGAGCAAGATAGCTACTTGCCATTTTTTTTGAAACGTTATCAAGTCCAGCTGCAGTAAAGTATAATTTAAATGCCTGTTCCCATCGCTTCCAGTTTTCAGACCAATTGCCTTGCAAGGCCAATGGAGGAGGAAGCTGGAACAAATCTATATCTTCACACAAACTTTCAACTGCAGAGGAAAAAAAAACAAACCAAGTCCACACCGACTTCTGACACCATGTGATATCTTATCCTTCACGGGTTCCATAGGGTCAGCTCAGGCGTAATCATAACTCCGACATAGGATATTAGAAAAGAGTCATCCTTTAATCTTACTCATAAGACAGATGCCAACAGTGAGGAGTATTAGGACAAGAAGAGAGAGGGAGAGAAAGTGACTAACTCCAAACACTTGGTCAGTTAAATACCATTCAGGTATATTAAGAGACTGTCCCTCTTAAAGGGATATCACCACACCCTGCATGCTGTTGTTACTATCATCTTCAGACATCTCAGAATCTTGACTACAAATACAGTCCCAATTTAGAACTATAAACTGAGTGTCTCACTCAAGCAAACAATTGGAGTGGGTGTAAAGAATGGCTACAGCTCCATACAATATTCCCGTCCCTCTGGTTGCCATCTTTTTACTGGCCACTCTATGCTTTAAGAGGAGCCTGCCACATGAAGCTTTCCCTGGTATACAGATGTTTGTTTATTAGATTTGTATACCAGCCAACTGACAAGTGGCCTTGGGATGGTTGACTATCATAAAAAACCAAAGCTACAATAAGACAACAACCAAAGCAATAATATAGGCAATGAAAATATTTAAATATTTAAAAGTTGAAAATATTAAAGAGCCTGACTTCTGGAAGATGAAATCAAATTGTGGATTAAATCATGCCTGCCTTCTGGAAGGTCTCAGCCTGGCATCTAAATATATATAATGAAGATACCAGGCATTCCACAGATGAGCAAATGCAGAGAAGGCTCTTTCTCTGGTAGTCACCCACCACACCACTGTGGGTGGCAGCACCCAGAGAAGAACCTCCAAATATGATTTTAACAGTCAGGCAGGAACACATACGAGGAGGCACTGCTTCAGGTAGGCTGGTTCTAAGCTGTCTAGGGTTTTAAAGGTAAGTAATACCAACCCTTTGAATTGAGGCCAGAAACTGACTGGAAAAACCAGTGCAGTTGATGCAACACTGGAGTAATATATTCAAAACAGCCAGTCTCAGTAAACAGCCTTCTGCACTAACAGAAGTTTCTGGACTCTCTTCAGAGGTAACTCAATGTATAATGCTGCATTGCAATAATCCAGGTGGGAGTTACCAGTGCATGGATAACTGTAGCCAGGCTATCTCTGTCTAGGAGGGTCATAACTGAACTGAAGCTATTAAACTGAAGCTATTAAAAGGCACTTCATGCCACTGAGGCCACTTGGGCCTCAGATGAGCACCCCCATACTATGAACATGCTCTTCCCAAGAGAGCACAACCCCATTTAGAGCAGATTGAACACAATTTAACCAGACAGATGAAGCACCTACTAACTAAACCTCTGTCTTGTCTGGATTGAGTCTCCATTTATTGGCCCTCTTCCAGCCCATTACGGAGTCCAGTGACCAGTTCAGGATAGTCAATGTGCTTTGACTGCACTTGTTGAAAAGGAGAGATAGCACTGAGTGTCATCCACCTACTGATGACACCTTACTTCATCCCTCCAGACAACCTCTCCCAAAGGATTCATGTAGATGTTAAAAACCAAGGCAGACAAAATAGAGCCCTGAGGGATGCCACAATCAAGTCTCCATGAGGCAGAAAAACAGTCCCCCAACACCACCTTCTGGAATCGGCTGTCCAAGTAGGAGCCAAACCATGGTAAGACACTACCTCCAACTCCCAGTTCAGATAGCCTCCTGAGAAGGATACTGTGGTTGGTGGTCTCAAAAGCCATTGAGAGGTCTAGAAGAATCAACAGGGGTGACCTCTCCATCTTTCTCCTGGCAAAGGAGTGAACAAGGTAGTCTCCACTCCAAAACAAACCCTAAAACCTGATTGAAATGGGTCCAGATAATCCAGATAAATGGTGCTTCCAGACAGAGCACTCCTAGTGCTACCAATTAGAAGGCATTGTGCAGCTATTCCATCTTTTTCCCTTTAACAAATTTTCCCCAGCTAGAAAAAAAATATCGAAGCAGCAGTGGGGAAACACAGGAGGGTTATGAGTGGAAGACAGTGACACCTGCACCACCCATAACATTCTGTGAATGAAGCAGGCCAATGGTGCAATAAAAACTGCATCTGGAAGCAACCAAAGTGAAGGGAAAGCATCATAAAACGAAGAAAAGCTTCACAAGATTAATTTTTGTGTTTTCTGTTAAAAGCAGAGTAATAGGGCCAGGGGAAAGATGTCAGTGCACCATTTTGGCAATGCCCCCACATTTGTGCAACTCAGTTCTACTGCAGATATGTGGGACCCATCATTACAGGCCTTTAAATAGGCCCTAAAAATTTTTAAAAAAAAAAAAACCTGGGGGGGGGGACAAAGGGGAAAAGAAACAAAGGGAAACCCCCCCCAGAAACCCATTTGTTTATTATTGTATTCTCTTAAATAAAGATTTTATCAAACTGCTGCCTATATGCTGATGTGGTTTTAGCTGTAATAATGCAGTTTTACTGTTTTTAGTTGTTTATATCTTTCCTCTTTTTCAGTATTATTGCTATCTGTTGGAAGCCACATTGGGAGGGTATTACCCTAAAAGGCAGCCTACAAATATTTTAAATAAATAATGGATTGAATCCAATTGTGTCATTCCACTGATGGAGCAGTTATGTGGAACTGGAGGGAGGTGATTTCCTCCTCCCCTTGAAACCCCCTATACACCCTCAAAAAATCTGGAGGTCTGGAAAACCCTTCAGAGCAGATTTTCAAGCAGGGCAGAGGGCTACAGGGGAGAGGGTAGGGGGAGTCCCTTTGCGCTAATGAACCTTCACTAGCGCAACATTGGATTTAACCTGATATGAATAAATAAATTGCACTTCCTCCACCCCAACCCATACTGGTACTACTACTACTGCACATACAAACCTCTTCACAGGAGCAACACATTGCAGTACAAAAGTCAGGAGCATCCATTAAAATGGCAAAAATGGAGCACTGGTTTTGTGCACTTGTTGCCTGGGAACCAATGAGCTGGCATGATTTAAGTAATGTCAGGTGTGGACTGAATCAAATGCAGCAGGTGAAATGTACCAGACATATGAAGGCAGCCAATGTCTTTAATGTAGACAGTAGCAATAAGCAATTAGACAGAAACATGATTAAAATGTTACACACCCTGAACTCCTTAGACTGAAGCCAATGAGAACATCATCCATCCATTCATTGAATCCCTTTCTCAGATCCAGTTCATACTATTACCCTTCGTGACCTATAATGGCAAAGGCAAAAAAAACTTGCTGCTGTGGTAAATAGAGCATTAAAATCCTCTTTTACGATGGAGTGGGCATGATGTGCTTTATTCCGTAAAACCTTTTTATGTGTGTGTTGGATAACAAATAAAGGTTTATTGTAATTAATTATCTAGTTTCACTTTAGTTTGCTTTCTCTTGAAGAAAGTCTCATGCTGTTTTATTGTAGTTAATAAAACCTAATCCATTAGGCCGTGTGCTGAGATCTTAACATAATACAGACCGAATCTGTGCCCCCTTGGGTTCCAAAAGCAATTTATATGTAGATGACACCCATTTTATATCTCTTTTAGTATAATTTAGTTTGCATTTTCAGAAAGTACAAATGAAACCCATTTTGCTGCTTGGAGGACAACTAACAAGTTCACAAGCCTTTTTTCTACAACACGGCACCTTTTAAAAAGACAAACTTTCAAGCTTTGAGAGGTACAGTGTTATTTAAGGTGCAAAAGGACTAAATCAACCACTAACGAACTAAAAATCTACGTTAACCAAGAGGGTCAAGAGATGATTTGACCTAAATGTTTCCCCATGGCATTTATAGTTGACTTAATTAACAATATGTACACACCAATTTTGGTAGGGTTACCAGATCTGGTACCTTCCAGTTGCAGAATTTGCAGAATTTAAAAGTTCACATTAAAATGTGAATCAAACACATTTCTTCCCCATCCCCTCATGGTGGGATACACATTCAGAATCAAAATGGCAGGGAACACTAGTATAACAGATCACTGTTCAGCACATGGTACCCTCCTGTCCCCAACTGGACTGGCATAGCTCAGTTAGAAGTATTGGACTGTTGGAATCTTTGTCACAGCATATAAAACAACATGGCTTAAGAGAAAGCCAACAAAGCCTTCAAATATATTGTTTCCAATTTCACATGTACAGGGAGAGAGTGCCACTGAAAACCTAACATAAATTGCATGCAGGTTTGCCACTGGGCAAGAGAGTCTTTAACTACTAGAATGTCAGCCTATTGATCAGAAAAAGCCATGTAGTAAAAAGGTCCCCTAGCTAGCAAAGCTGAGGTTTAAAGTGATTACAAAGCAGGTGAGCATACGTTCTTCTTAATACCTGTGTGCACCTGTTTCAAATAAATCAGATCCGAACTCTCTGGAAGGGGTTTTGCTAACAACTAAAATTATTTACCACCTTTCATTACTAGGAATGCTATAGAACAAACATTGATTTCATAAAAGTGTGTTAGTAATGAGGCCTCAAGCTAGTGAAAAGTTCAGTAATAGAAAATAAAGGAGTCTTATAGCTTTCAGGCTTGATTCTTGCCGGGAGAGATCGGCCTCCCCCTCCCCAGTTGACTTCAAAGTTCAGATTCTCCCAGGAAACAAGTTAGTTCAATCTCTCCTAGAACTAGAACTAAAATGCGGAAAATAAGTCTGCCCTTATAGCTTCATAAGAGTGAAGACAGACGTTCTTAGTGGTTTTGACAGGCATTCTCTGCCCTGAAAACAAATGCCTTGGAATGCAATGAATGAGCATACCTAGTCAACTGCACATAGAATTATGCATCTGTCTTCACCTGTCACATCACAGACTGCCGGATTTGTTCACCAGTTAAAGTTGCTTATAGTCCTAGTCATCTGGGACCTTAGAAATTGAGTTATTTATTTATTTATTCATTTATTCGTTCATTCATTCATTTTCTATACCGCCCAATAGCTGAAGCTCTCTGGGCGGTGTACAACAATCAATTAAAAAGTACAATGAAATACAATTAAATATAAACAATAAAAACATAAAAATTTAAAACCAATTTTAAAAATATCACAAACACTAAAAACAAGTTAATAAAACACAACTGCTAAAACAATTTACCACCCCACCATATACCGTATTTTTCGCTCCATAAGACGCACCAGACCATAAGATGCACTCAGGTTTTAGAGGAAGAAAACAATATATATATATATATTCTGAACCAAATGGTGAAATGACGACAAAACCCTGCCACTGTCACAGAACCGAGCTGGGAGGGCTTTCCTGACCCTGCGCTTTCTCCGCTGTTGCTGGTGGTGCTGCTGCTGCAGGCAGCTGGGTCGGAGTAGCTGAAAGCTGAAAGCAAACATCAACAGCTCAGGGCACAATCCTAAACATGTTGAGGCAGAAAAAAGCCCCGGGGCTTTTTTCTGCCTCAACCTGCGTAGGATTGCGCATGGCTGGCTGGGGAATGCTGGGAGTTGTAGGACTCCCCCCCTCCAAACACGCATAGGATTGCATCCTAAAACCATTTAAAACCAAAACACAGAAACAGCATGGTAAATAATTAAAACATTGGAGCCCCAGCTAGCTTAAAATACCTTTCCCTCTCTCCCTGGTTGCTGGAAATAACTGCTTTCAGGGGACGTTGAGCTGAGGAACCTGAGGCGCGCGCCGGAGGGAAGGCGAAGGAGGTGTTTGCAGGTGCACCTTCCCAGAGGGGAGGGGAGGCGAAGGAGGTATTTGCAGGTGCATCCTTCCCAGAGGGAATGTGAAGGAGGTGTTTGCAGGTGCATCCTTCCTCCTTCCCGCCACGCAGCCAAGCGCCAAACAGCTGATCCTTCGCCCGCAGCTTGGCCTCGCTCCATAAGACGCACAGACATTTCCCCCTATTTTTTTGGGGGGGAAGTGCGTCTTATGGAGCGAAAAATAGAGTACCATTTAGTTATTAAAAGCCTCAAGTAGAGGGCAGTCTTAACCTGTTGCTGAAAAGATAGTAGAGTTGGCTTCAGGTGGGCCTCAGGGGGGCGCTTGTTCCACAGTTGGGGGGCTACCACAGAAAAGGCCCTCCCCCTTGTGGCCGCCCTCTGAGTCTCCCTTGGAGGTGGCAGTCGGAGGAAGGCCCCAGATGTTGAACGTAGTGTCCGGGTAGATTGTGGTTGGGAGAGGCGTTCCATCTAGGGATGTAACTGCGAGTCTCAGGGGGGCTGAAAGCGGGCCGAAAGCAGCCCACTCGCCCCCCCGAGACTCTCGCGACATACTTTCCCGCCACTCGATCCAAGATGCACCGGGGAAAGGAGCTTCAGGTCCCCGTCACGTCACTACCGGTTCCCCTGGTGCTGTGCTTTTAGCATAAATACCAGGGCAACCCAGCTTAAAACGACCATGATTTGCTATTTGAGGCTGTTTTAAACTGGGTTGCCCTGGTTTTTACGTGAAAAATGCAGCGCCAGAGAACCGGTAGTGACTGGTTTTCAGAGCAGTGAGAGCAGGTGTGTGTGTGTGTGTGTGTGTGTGTGCTCGGAAGCACCACTGAGGAGGGTTAGTTACTGGTCGCTTTATATCACTAGTCCATCAAGTATTGTGGTCCCAAGCCGTGTAGGGCTTTATAGGTTAAAACCAGCACCTTGAATTGGGCTCGGAAGCATATAGGCAGCCAGTGCAAGTGGGCCAGGTGTTATATATTTGGACCTTTTGGTCCCAGTGATTAGTCTGGCTGCTGCATTTTGCACAAGCTGAAGCTTCTGAACAGTCTTCATTCGGGGAAGACTGCCATCTGTTGGGGATGCTTTGACCTGGATTCCTGCACTGAGCGGGGGGTTGGACTCGATGGCCTGGTAGGGCCCTTCCAACTCTACTTTTCTATTATTCTACGATTCTATGATTCAAAGGCAGCCCCATGTAGAGTACATTGCAGTAATCTAACTTTGAGATTACTAGAGCCTGGATTACTGAAATCAGGTTATCCCAGTCCACATAGGGGTGTAGCTGGGCCACCAGCCAAAGCTGGTAGAAGGCACTCTGTGCCACTGAGGCCACCTGAGCCTCAAGTGACAAAGATGGCTCAAGGAGAACCCTCAAGCAAAGAACCTGCTCATTCAAGGGGAGTGTAACCCCTTCCAGAACAGGTTGAACACCCTCCATCCGTTCAGAGGAACCACCCACTAACAGCATCTCAGTCTTGTCTGGATTAAGCCTCAGATTAAGCCTCATTCAGTCCATTGTCGCAGCCAGGCACCGGTTCAGCACATCCACAGCCTCACCTGCTGAGGATGAAAAGGAGAAATAGAGCTGCGTGTCATCAGCGTACTGATGGCAACACACTCCAAAACTCCGGATGACCCTGCTCAGTGGTTTCATGTAGATGTTGAATAGCATGGGGAATAAGACCGACCCCCGTGGAACTCCATAATGGAGAGTCCACAGGGCCAAGCAATTCCCCAAGCACCACCTTCTGGAGCTGGCCATCCAAGTAGGAGCGGAACCACTGCAATGCAGTACCCCCCACTCCCAACTCAGGAAGCCACCCCAGAAGTATACCATGGTCGATGGTATCGAAAGTCGCCGAGAGATCCAGGAGTATTAACAGGGTCACACTCCCCCTGTCTCTCTCCCTATATAGGTCATCATACAGGGCAACCAAAGCTGTTTCTGTGCCAAAACCAGGCCTGAAGCCCAACGGAAATGGTTCCAGATAATCAGTCTCATCCAAGAGCACCTGGAGCTTGTTGTCCACCACCCACTCAAGTACAGGAAAGGAACATTTATGTGAAAGTTCTTGTAGGTTATGGGGGGGAAGCTTGCCCCCAAACTCTCAACTCCCTACCCTATGGCCAGAGGGCAAACAAATCACCTGGTAGAATGCCACCGCCCCTTCTCATCCACCCAGTCCAAGCCAAGAGGTACTTGGACCTTTCTGGATATCTTGGGGGGGCAGAAATAAGGGTTCACCTGATCACCCTCTATTTCTAGTCCTACAGCCTTAAACCCTAAACAGTAGCCCAACCAAAGCAGAAGGTGCTGAATTTAGTACCGAGGCCAGATCCAGAACAGAACACACCCAGACTGGAAACAGTGAACTTTATTTACAATAAGGAAGGGGGACAAAAAGGTAAAACAATGTGCAAAGACAAAAGAAGATAGAAAACCAGAATATTAAACAATGAAGAAATCTTTTGTAATTAATATTACTTTTTAAATATATGAGATACACAATAGAATCACATCTATTTTGAAGCTTCCTGTGCAGCTGTAGAGCTATGCAAGTGGAGGGACTTCTCTGTTTCTTCTACGAGCAGGGAACTACATCCCTTTCCATACTCAGTTCAAAACATGCTTAATAGAAAGCAACAGGTTTGCATTGATTGACTGGAACCAAACAAATTATGTGCCCCATCATAGAAAGCATAGTAAGTAAAATATAAAAACTGACATTGCCTAGAGCAACCTAGCTTTAAGTTTATTAGATTACCCTGGGGGTGGGGGAAAAGATGCGAACTGAACTAGCGATGTCCGCGTACCTTAACGGGTGCTCGCCTTGTGCTTGGCGAGCACCCACACACGCCGCTGAAGTCTTCTCGCGGCGACACCGAGGCTCCCTTCGGACGTGCCAGGGACCCAGAAGTGACACAACGGGTTCCGGCGCTGTGCCAGGAACTGACAGGATGGGACCCCAGCGCTGCTTTTTTCAGGTTAATATTATAGAAAACCACCTTAAAACAGCCGCACGGCCGCTTGTTTTAAGGTGGTTTTCTATGGTATTTACACTAAAACCGCAGTGCCAGGGACCCGGAAGTACCTCTCCCCAGCTCCTCTCCGGGGAGATGTGCCAAGCCAGGGAAAAGGTAAGTGCCGTAGGGCTCGGGAAGGTCAAGTGGGGGCAAGTTCGCCCCTGCTTCCACCCCGATCGAGATTCGCAGACATCCTGAACTGCAATAAACTGCACACATTCCAATTCAGAAATAAATTTTAGAAAGTCTAAACTGAAAGGCAGGCAGAGCCGCAGAGTGGAATGGGTGTACAAGGCAGCACAGTCTCCATCTAGGTATACAAGGCAGCAAAGTAGCTCAAGCAAAAGAGAAAAACTTTGGCTCTGGAAATGTGGGTTCGGCACCAGATGTAGAGAGATAGGGAGTACTAGGAATGGATAAAGAGGAATGGGCAGAAAGCTGGGTGAATCCTCGGATCTTGGAGCTGTGTAACAGAGTGTCTACCCATGCTGCTTTGCTCAATCAAATAGCAGCTTGACCCAAGGGCAGTTATAGGTTAAGCCAAAACACATCCAGGCAATGACTCTGAGTGTTCTCAGGATGAGGTTAAAACAAAAAGTTCAGTAGACTGGCTCTGGGGACTGAATAGAAACCTTCCTTTAGATTCCTGGCATTTTGACTGAGTTAAGGCTGGCTGATACACAATTAGGTGGAAAGTACTAGAATAAAGGACATGCCCAGGTGGTACTCTAATGTGTTGATTTATCTTAAGGTGAGGACACTAGGATTGAACCATGTTTCCCACCAAGGCTTCGGTTTGGCTAATTTAAAGGGTATCCTCATGAGTTGTTTGGCTAAGGTGGTAATCTGGATGTCAGGAAGGCGCTCACATTTACCTGAAGTTACCATATTTTGCATACTGCAGAAGGGCAACTTCTCTTAATCCAATTAGTATAAAAGACACCCAGGATATAAACTTCAATTACAATAAAGGCAAGTAGCTTATCATACCACCATCAGGATCCTTTTGCCCTATGCAGACTTGCCCAAAACAAAAGATGTATTAGGGCAATGCCAACGCAAATTCAAAATACATATGTAGAAGTCATCATGGCTGAGCTTCTCAGTAACACAATAAATGTCTCATTATATCTAAGTACATGGACAGTCCTGATGACAAGTTGAAAATCAATATTGCACATATTCTGAAGAAGCAAACTAAGAATAAAATAAAAACACTCTTCTGTCTAATACTGAAAAATATGTACCATGCTATGTGCCATGTTTGCCCTAGCTACGTAAGAGATCAGACACACATTGATTCTTTAAAACATTGGAAACTGTTATGGATGCCATTTAATCTAAACCAAGTCAAACCAAATTTTACTGTGATGGGCTCCAATAAACAATACTGGTTTCTTTTTGTGAGCATCCCCCCCCCCCACACACACATTGGGATATATTGTTTTATGAAGCTACCGGTATGTTTGCTTATTTGCTGCTTGTTTATTTAATTTCTATATCTATAGAATACATAAGAATGTTCCCTTTGAGTTTGTGAGAACAATAGTTTTAAGCACATAAAATGATGATGATGATGATGATGATGATGATGATGATGATGATGATGATATGAACCCCATCATTTATTTCAACCCCATGAAATGAAATAAATTAACATATCTAGTATTTTAAATATTCATGTCTAGCTTTTTTTACTTGAAAAATTCCCATAGCATGGAATGACTACGCTTAGGAGTGAAGCCTTATGAGTTCTTGTTAATGTCGACAAATTTTGTATATATAGGAAATGTATAGCCTGTTCATCAAAACACATTGTTAGACAACAGTACCTGGTGGTCTTGTAAACCATAACAGTACTATCCTGTAACGATTAATCTTGTCAGTGATAAGAGTGTCTTCTTTGCTTGACAGTCACAGTTTATCTTTTCAGTAAACGCATTTTCTCCTTTGGAAAATTGACAAGGAGTACATCCCTTATAGCTAATGGCTTTTATCACTGCAGCTTACAGATGATGGATTTGCTTCTTCTAAATACCCTCAAGGGTGAGCTTTCCTGTCAGCATCTTCCTTGCTTTCATCCCCTGAATTTGGAAATGGTGGAAAGAATTATTCCAGTGTCTCAACAGAACCTTCATTCCGCTTTTGCAAACAATTGTCTGCCTTGTTTCAGAGTTGCAGCATATACTGTATTTTTCGCTCCATAAGACGCACCGGGCCATAAGACGCACTTACCGTATGATACCCCCCCACAAAAAAATTCAATCAGCTGTTCCGTGGGGAATCAGCTGAGAGGCGGGGATTCCCCGCCCTGCCCAGGAGTCCTCCACTCTTCCGGACCAGCAGAGGAAAGTAAATAATAATAATAATAATAATAATAATAATAATAAAAAATATAAATTTAAAAAAAAAATTAAATCAGCTGTTCCGGGGGGAATCAGCTGAGAGGTGGGGGAGTCCTCCACTCTTCCGGACCAGCAGAGGAAAGTAAAATAATAATAATAATAATAATAATAATAATAATCATCATCATCATCATCAGAGGAAAGTAAAAAAAATATATTATTATTTTAAATCAGCTGTTCCGCGGGGAATCAGCTGAGAGGCGGGGGCTTCCCCCGCCCTGCCCAGGAGTCCTCCGCTCTTCCGGACCAGCAGAGGAAAGTAAATAATAATAATAATAATAATAATAATAAAAAATATAAATTAAAAAAAAAAATTAAATCAGCTGTTCCGGGGGGAATCAGCTGAGAGGTGGGGGAGTCCTCCACTCTTCCGGACCAGCAGAGGAAAGTAAAATAATAATAATAATAATAATAATAATCATCATCATCATCATCAGAGGAAAGTAAAAAAAATATATTATTATTTTAAATCAGCTGTTCCGCGGGGAATCAGCTGAGAGGCGGGGGCTTCCCCCGCCCTGCCCAGGAGTCCTCCGCTCTTCCAGACCAGCAGAGGAAAGTAAAAAAATAAAAAAATAAAAATTTTAAATCAGCTGTTCCGTGGGGAATCAGCTGAGAGGTGGGGGCTTCCCTGGCCCTGCCCAGGAGTCCTCCACTCTTCCGGACCAGCAGAGGAAAGTAAAAAAATAAAAATAAAAAAATAAAAATAAAATAAAATTATTATTTTTTTTAAATCAGCTGTTCCGCAAGAATCAGCTGAGAGGCGGGGGCTTCCCCGCCCTGCCCAGGAGTCCTCCGCTCTTCCGGACCAGCAGAGGAAAGTAAAAAAAATAAAAAATAAAAAAAAAGTGTTTTTTTACTATATTCGCTCCATAGGACGCACAGACATTTCCACCTAGTTTTTTTTTGGGGGGGGAAGTCTGTCTTATGGAGCGAAAAATTACACAGCGAGTTGTTTCCTAAAGGCAGTGTGAAACGACTTGTAAAACAGTGCAATTATTAAGACTGCAACCCTATGTATTCTAACTTTGGATTAAGCCCCATTGAATTTAGAGGTACTTACTTCTGAATAAGCATGCACAGGACTGAACAACGTATAACTACATTCCATTAAAGAAGTAGTTCATGGTATACTCTGTCCTTTTTTGCTCTTTTTAGGAAGCATGATATACGGTACGGTGGGTTTTTTGTTTGTAAATTTGTACCTGTAGCATTTGGTAAATTAAAATGGAAAGGAATGCTTTGTCATCTAAAGATAGTGCAACAGTCAATGATAATGCATTTAGCCTCCTTCTTATTAGTCTGCCAATATCCTGCAAAGCAAACAAACAAGACAAAAATCCATGCTGCCTAGCCAGATGATTTTCCACACAGTACCAGTCCTGAAGTGATTTGAGATGGACTGTGTAAGCATTTTCAGGAAAATATTATGGGCCTGGATCCCTATGTGTATCCTAAGGTGTGTGCAGCCCTCCGGTGTGTGTAGCACTCTGTATACAGGAGAGGGCCGGTGAGGAGATACATTAGGAGGCTGGACTATCGGCTGTTGCTATTTTGTTTAATTTTTATAGCACCATCAGTATGGTTGTGTGTTTTTTAAAAAATATTTTGGGATCACCTTTTGTTCAATGAGCGCTCGAGGAGATGTAGGAATAAAAACAATAGAATACACGAGCTACAACCCAATGTACATATTCAATACTCATCCTATGTAGAGCAGACCCATTGAAATGAATGGGACTTATGCTAGTCATGACTAACTGAAGTCCCATTTATTTCCACGGGTCTACTCTACTACATAGGACTAACATTGGATAATACCCCTTGCATCTATCCCTGCCTGCCACTAGAAGTGTAAAGCTCCCCCCTCCCCCTACACAGAAATTCCCAAAGTTTAGCCAATGTAACATACTGGCTACCACCTTTTAGCAAGGCTACCCAGTGCCAACCCTTCCCATGGCACAGACATTTTGTTGTGATATCTGAATCATGGTTTTGAATTAGGGCATTACCTACTATTAGTAACAGCCAACTGCAGAACTTTATTCATAAAGTTATGAGAACTACTAAGGAAAAGTGATGAAAATGAGAGGAGGTGACAAACAGCATGGTCCCATGCAGAAGGACTAGGTATGAGTAACTTTGAATCAGATAGAGCTGTTTGAGTGACATTTATGTTTGAAACAGTACTCTCTCTGTTCCTTGTGAGGGGATGAAATGTGGAATTTCAAAGCACGCATGCATAAAAGGCACCAACATTATTTCGCTTTCGGCGTCTGATGAAAACATTTTTATCTAAACAAGCCTTCCCTGACTAACCACCCATTGTTTTATTGGCATAATTTGATTTTAAAGTGTCAAGGATGTTATTCTTGCTTTGTACTTTAAGTGAAGAACTCCATTTTCTTTTTGTGCTCTAACTGCGAGACGACCACTCCACTTGGCAAAGTCGAAACAGCACATAGTGATGATAGCTGCAGACTAAGACTGTTAATTGGGGCCTAATGATTTCAGCTGCATTTCTGTGGGAACTTTCCCCACTCTTTTTCAGGGTTGGAGAAGCTGCAGTATTCGACCTGTGAGTGGCCCCCTGAAATCTTCTCTGAGTTGTCAGGGGTTTGAGACTAAAAGGGGGAGGCCTAGAGCTGCCCATTTGTCTTTGTCTACCTGTGCCTACTTGCTTTGGGTTTTGTGAGCTCTTGGATCCTGGATTTGGCCCTATCCTATTGGGAGACCCATGCTTAGGTAACATATAGGATAGGGTTAGGTTATTTTTTGCATGCAGTATAAAGGTTCTCTCTGATTATTGTACATCTTTTTATTCCTTTCCCTTTCCCCTATAAAAAATAAACTCCATCTCTACCTGTACAGCTGTGCATGTTTTCTTCTAGGTAAAATAAATAAATAAATAAATAAATAAATAAAATAAACCTCAGTATTAAATTCAGAGCCTTCTGCTTGGCTATGCTACTGTATAAAGTGTCAGATTTAGGGCTTGAAATAGAGGGTACCGGCTTTGACCCTTATTTCTACACCCTAAGTGTGTCCTGAAAGGTATGAGAGTCCCCTGGTTCAGGCTGAAGTGGATGTAGGGGTGGTGGCAGTCTACCAGGTAACTGTTTGTCCTTGCCTACATTGCAGGGAGTTTGGGCAATCCCCTGCCTCCCTTCACTGAAAGGTTTTAATTCTGTATTTCTATTATTTCTATCATCATCATCATCATCATCATCATCATCATCATCTCCCCTTTTTATTGTTCACCGCTCAGATATTTTATTGATGTACAGTGTTAAATAAGTTGTGTGTAAACCAATTATTGATTGGTATAAGGTGTGGGATATTGCCTTAAATGATAAGTTAACTTGTAGTACCAAATGTAAAAAGGGACAATTAAAGAAAAATAACTTTAAGCATATTTGGTGACTATTTCTAGAATGTGTTTTAGTAGAGGGAAAGGGGAGTAAGCCATGTCTAGATATGATGTATTTTTGGAATGATTAATAACAATGGATTATTATGATAGCAACTTCTTTTTTTTGGCCCTGTGGTGGCAGGTGCATTAAAAAAAAAATTTAAAATAATTTTTTAAAAGTTGTGTGTAAAAAAAACACAGCACAATAAAATAAAAAATAAAAGTATTTGTGTGGGGAGGAAGGGTTATGCCTTCATGTGCAAACTTCTGCAAATATTAAGATAATATAGTAGTAGTAGGCGATCACTCGTGACCGAGTAAGATTGTCTTCCAGGATAAAATTACAAAAAGAAAATTATAAAAGGAGGAAATTCTAAAAAATTGTGTCGACTCTAGCGATGGGTCCGTAAGTGACTGTGGAGGCCAATTCTAGATCCACACAGCTTCCCACAGGGAGGACACAGGTTACCAGATGGAAGATGGTCCTGTAAAGGATTTGTTTGACGTGCTTTTCGCTTAGCACGTTTCTCCCTTTCACCTTGCACTCGGGCTTCTTCAAAGTCCATGGAACCTTTGTGAAAGGCCAACCTCCAGTTAGATCGTTCATGGGCCAGAGCTTCCCAGTTTTCGATGTTTATATTACATTTTTTTAGATTAGCCTTAAGAACATCTTTAAACCTCTTATACTGACCACCGATATTCTGCTTTCCATCCTTGAGTTGGGAATAAAGTAACTGCTTTGGGAGACGGCAGTCAGGCATTCGAACAACATGACCGGTCCATTGAAGTTGGCGTTGAAGGATCATTTTTTCAACGCTAGTAGTCTTTGCTTCTTCCAGTACACTGACATTTGTTCGCCTATCTTCCCAAGTAATTTGCAGGATTTTCCGGAGGCAACGTTGATGAAATCTTTCAAGGAGGTGGAAATGACTTTTATAGATAGTCCATGTTTTGCAGGCATACAATAAAGTTGGTAATACAATGGCTTCATAAACCAGCGTTTTGGTCTTCTTACAGATATCCCGATCCTCGAACACTCTATGTTTCATTCGAGAAAATGCGGCACTTGCGGAGCTCAGACGATGCTGGATTTCAGTGTCAATGTTAGCTGTAACAGAAAGATAGCTGCCAAGATAGAGAAAATGATCGACATTTTCCAGTATTGCCCCGCCAAGCTGGATAGATGGCATCACCAAAGGGTTAACTTGCACTTGCTGATGAAGCACTTTGGTGTTTGTTTTTTATGTTAAGTGAGTAAGATAATATAATATATGGCAAGACTAACATTGTATATATGTATTGCTGGATGTGATCGAGGTTGACTTCCTAATAACTTAGTAATAGTTACAAATGCAATATCTGCATTTTTAAAAGCAATGATATATAATATATATTTGTTGGAATGTTGCAAATACAGTATTTTCTGACTAAATTATTGCTCCATTCTCCAAAGCCTGTTCTCCTACTGAGGACGGTACACACAGAGTATTATTAATGTTGATGGGATTTCCATAAGCACATCAAAGCAAAATGAAGCCCCTGTGTGCATGTGCTCTGGCAGCACAGGTGAGAGGGGCAGTAGCTTTTCCTATGCATGCACAATGATTTAAATTTTGAAATGGTTCTGCAATTGAACCAGTTTGAAAATGACATTTAGATTGGTTTGACATATAGACCAATATGCCTCAGTTATAAAATTAGCTTGAGCAGCAAAATAAATCGAAAGGTAACAGGTTACAAAAGGGGGTGCTGAGGCTCATTAAGTCATAAGGGAAGGAATATTCTTTATAGGTATGTGCAACTTTGTCTTTACAAAATGAAGTGCCATAGTTCAGGTTTTATAATTTTCTGTTTTCCAAATGAAAACCTAAACTGCATATCATCATTAAAACTTATGCTCTTCCTCCCCAATTGCTTTCAACTGATAGTTCCTTGCATAGCTTATGGGAGGAAGACTGTTTGCATTTCATCCATGTTAAATAATTTCCATCTGCTCCTCAAAGAGCATAAATCACAGCCCTCAGGTTGAACTCTCTAGTTCAGTCTGAATTTTGCATTACTAAAAACAGTGTAGACTTACATGCACACACAGTGGGAATTAAATATTTGCCAGATAATGTGGTGTTCTGAAAGGCTCAAACATGGCTGTTCAAGGTAATTTTATTTTCTTCTCCAGTATAAAGCATATTAAAACATCAAATACAACTCTCATTGTTGACTGTTACTAGATAAAGCAATCTGGAGTTGGAGACCGGAGACTCAAGTGGTTGCCTAAGAGGGACCACGAAGAAGTATTTATATTCAAAATGTCTGGGGTTCAAGAAACGTATTTCTGTACTTTCTCCACTCCTTTTCCTATTCTGTAGAGCACCACATATACCGTTGGAGGTCTACAAATGCTGCTATTGTTGGAGGATATGGGAAGGAGTCGGTCCTATACTGGTTAGGCCGAGTTTTCCCCCTTATGCACAGCCTGGTTATTGAAACTGGCTATCACCACGTGGGTTGTTAAACCCTGCTAAAAGGATCTTAAAAGGAAACAGATTGTCCAAACAAGGTTTAAAACTAATAAAGACATTATTTATTACAGTCCGTTTAGTCATATGCATGATGCACATAGGCAGATTTTAGTAGCTACTGCTACTAATAAAACGTTTTATTTATAACTTTTATTTATAACTTGTGAGTAGCCAAAGATTTTTTTTCAAGCCTATTTGGAAAAACCTTTGGCCTCCGACGAAGGTGTAAACCGAAACGCGTTGGGCAATAAAATGTTTTAACTGGCACCTGAGACTCCTTTCTCTTTCGTTTTGTTTACACATTGGTGCCTTCTCCTCTTGTTTTGCTTTTGTTTTTTTACTGCTACTAATAACAACAGATATAAAAAGCATGCTCAGATTGGTACTTCGTCATTCTTCTGTTCTTTCTGATAGCAGTCTGGGGTGATAGCAACAACCAGAATCAATGAGGATGGCAGTCTGGTATGATATCTGCAGGCAGAGAGAGACAGCTGATCCAGATCTGGCATGCAAGAGAAGCAAGAGGGTCAGAATCATGGTCAGATCACTAGGTTAAAAAAAATTGCTCCAGCAGATGTCTTATATCAGGGGAAGGCTTGGTACCCTCCAAATGTTTTAGACCTCAACTCCCAGAAGCCCCAGCAAGCATGGGATTATGGAGTTGCAGTCCAAAACATTTGGAGGACACCAGATTGCCTACCCCTGCCTTTTACACTTCTAGGCTCTGACTATTCTTCCCACCCAGACTCCACCCACCATGGCTGAAGAGCGGAGATACTTAAATGGACAACCCTTTCCTTTCCTTCCCACCTAATGCATTCTCTGCACCAGTGAGCACCTTTAGAGGAGTGGAATGTGTCTGGCATGATGGGCCTTGGTTCCTTGGGGGTGGGGAGGTCAGGCTGAGGAGGAGCTGTTCCTGGAGGCCCTGGTTCAAGGGATTCATTTTTTTTAAATTTAAATTTTTAATTTTTCACTGTCAAGGTTCCGCTACTGCAGGGACCCCTCGACCTGCCTTTGGAAGATCTCTGCCTCTTCTCAAAGCTCCTCCCGTTCTAGGAGATCAAATCCTTTGCCTGTTTCCAGTAGCATGGGAAAGGCTTTAGACGTGGTGAATAAGTCACTCCAAACTCTCAGGGTACACAACAACACTTTACTTATTATATTAGGGTATTTACTTAATAGAGTGGTTATAATTCAAAAGCAAGTATGATAAAATCAAACAAACAAATAATACAAGGTTCTCTCTTAGCTCTCTCTCTGCAGTCAGTCTTTCTCTCTCTCCAGGCTCTCTCTGCTGCTAGCTGACCACACCCCACACATATATAGCCTTCCCAGAATTGGAAGGTTATAATCATGTGACTTTGAACAGGAGATATAATTCTTAACTTCTATTGGGTGAACTAAAACTCTCACACTCCCCCTCCCATCCTGGAGTGTTTGGGCCTTCAGGCTTCAACAAACTTAAGCCTGTGTAGACCTCAACAAACCCAAACCTGTGTAGGCCTCAATCCCTCACATCTTCCCCCCCTTCTCCTCAAGTGGAACAATTTCCCTTTTACAGAAGAGAATTGTGAAACGTTAACCTACACAAAAAGGTAACTGTTTTTTTGGTTATTTCCTAGACAAAGCATCGGCTATCACATTCTCCTTCCCAGGCACATGTTCAATGTTCATTTGAAATTCCTGCAATTTCCAAGACCATCTCTGAAGCTTGGAGTTGGTATTTTGCATTGTTTGTATCCATTGCAAGGCATGATGATCAGTCCATAAAGTAAATTCTTGTCCAAAAACATAAGGCTTGAGCTTGTCCAGAGCCCACACTACTGCCAAACATTCCTTTTGGATCGTAGACAGGTTTCTCTCCCTGGGTAAGAGCTTCCTACTCAGGTAGGCTACTGGATGTTTAACAGAGTCATAGTCTTGTAACAATACTGCACCTATGCCAGTCTCAGAGGCATCTGTAGCCACAATAAAGGTTTTTTCAAAGTCAGGTGCTCTTATTATTTATTTATTTATTATTAATATTTATTTATCGCCCATCTGGCCGGCAACCGGCCACCCACACACCCTCTTAACACAGGCCTTGAGCTTAAAATGTCCTTTAGTCTATCAAAAGCTCTTTGACATTCATCAGTCCACACAATTTTGTCAGGTTTACATTTCTTGGTTAGATCAGTCAAAGGTCCAGCAATTTCACCAAAATGGGGAACAAATCTCCTGTAATACCCAACAAATCTCAAGAATGACCTGACCTGTTTCTTGGTTGTAGGTATGTCCCAGGTTCTGATAGCTTCAACCTTGTCCCATAATGGTGTGATATGGCCATTTCCAACCCTGTGCCCTAAGTATACTACCTCTGGCACCTTCTGCACCTGTAAAACTACTCCACTCCTCTCATAGTGTGGCTTCATCATATTTACATGTACTACCTTTGGTCTTTTTTCAGATTTTTCTTTAACCACCACATAGGTTAAATCATCCATTTTCTCTCTGACTGTGTAGGGGCCTTCCCAAGCAGCCTTAAGCTTGTCTTTGCGCAGGGGAAGAAATATCATTACCTGATCCCCTACCTCAAATACTCTAGAGCGTGCCTTTTGATCATACCAGAACTTTTGCACCTCTTGGGCTTTGGTTACATTGACTTGAACTAGTTTACAGAGTGTATCTAGGGTTTGTCTAAGTTTTAACACATAATCCACCACAGAGGTTTTGTTTTCTACGAGTTTACCTTCCCAGTTTTCCCTCAGGAGATCAAGAGGGCCTCTCACTCTTCTGCCATACAACAGCTCAAAAGGTGAGAATCCCGTTGATTCCTGTGGAACTTCCCTGTAGGCAAAAAGTAGGTGTTGCAGTTTGTCATCCCAGTCATTTGGGTGTGTGTTTACATAAGCTCTAATCATTCCTTTGAGTGTGGCGTTAAATCTTTCCACCATTCCATTGCATTGTGGGTGATAAGGAGTGGTTTTCAAGTGTTTTACCCCACAACACTTCCACAGACACTCCATTATCTCGGAGAGGAAATTTGACCCACAATCTGTTAAGATTTCAGAGGGAAATCCAGTTCTGAAAAATATAGTTAGCAGAGCCTCAGCTACAGAAGGAGCATCTATAGAGGCTAGTGCTACAGCTTCCGGGTATCTTGTGGCAAAATCCACCACTGTGAGGATGTACTTTTTTCCCTTGCAGGTGGGTTTAGTGAAAGGCCCTACAATATCCATGCCCACCCTGAAGAAAGCTTCTCCTATAATAGGCAGAGGCTGCAAAGGGGCTTTACTGTGATGCCCTGCCTTCCCCACACGCTGACAGGTTTCACAAGACCTGCAGTACTCTGCTACTTGCTTAGCAATTCCAGGCCAAAAGAAGTTTGCCATGAGCCTTTGTTTAGTCTTGCTTTTCCCCAAGTGCCCTGCGCATGGTACATCATGGGCTAGTTCCAGCAACCTTAGCCGGAATTGGTTAGGTACTACCAGCTGCTTTAGTGGTTCCCAGGTTAACTCTTGGGTTTTTGGTAACCACAGCCTATACAGCAATCCTTTCTCCCAAATAATCTGCTCCCTTCTTCCTCAGAGAAGGGCCTCTCTTGAGGGAGAGCAACTCTTTTCAGAGGCTCCAAACTAGGATCACTGAGGACTTCCTGCTTGAATTCCTCTACTCCTCTTAAATCAGGAAAAGGAGTCTCTAGCGCCTTCTCCTCTACAGAACCACCTGCCTCGGTTGTTTCACTGGCTTTCAGGTCTACAGGTTGCATGGAGGCTTGTTCTGTTGTTTCGGTTTGGGGAGGGTGTGGGGTTGGTTTTGGACCTTCCGGAATCACTGTGGGTTGTACCTCTAGTACATTTTCTTTTACATTAGCTTTTGCCTGGTCCTGTCTTGAAGTTTCCTCCCTTTCCTTTTGCTTGCGGGTTACCACACATATTTGAGCTTCTGGGCCCATTATATCCTTTCCCGCAATGATAGGGGCAAATTGGGTTGGAGGTTCCATCACCCCAACTTCATACAGACCCCTCCATCCCCTCCATTCTATGGATAACCTTACTACTGGGACTTCAAAGGAGGGACCATTCACTCCCTGGATCTCAATAGACATTCCTGGTACCAAATCTTCAGATGTCACCAAATCTGCTCGGATCAGAGAAACATCAGCTCCAGAATCCAACATTGCCATAATGGTCTTATCCTTTACATAAACAGGTTCTTTAAACTGATTATTAACCTCTTCCCTGTTGGTGATCACAAATCCACAATTATAAGGTTTTTTAATGCTTGCTACACCTTGTGGCTTGGTTTGTTCGGGTTTAGGACTACCTAGGTTAGCTGGTGTTATTGCTTGTAACTTGGGGCAGCTACTCCTGAGGTGGCCTGTCTGACCACACGAATAGCAGGCATGGTCTCTGGGGTGAGAAGGATCAAAAGGAGGTTTTTTGAACTCCTTTTTACTTGGGGCTTCCCATTTCCCCCCCCCTTCTTCTCAGACTCAATCCTGGGGCCTAACCCTTCCCGGTTTTCAATCAGTTTGTCAGCCATTTCTGCAGCTTGGTTTACAGTTTCAGGATCTTTATCCTTAACCTTCAGTTTTATTTCTCTGGGCAACCGAAAATAAAACTGATCCAGAGCCATAAGCTCTAACACCTTTTCCCTGTAGTCAGCTTTTGCTTCATCCACCCATTTTAGTAGCAGGTTTTTTAATTTTGTTGCAAACTCTACCATAGATTTACCAGGTTGAGGTGTTAACCCTCTGAACTTTTTCCTAAAGTGCTCAGGGCCTAACCTGAACCTTTTAAACACCGTTTCTTTGAATTGAGCATAGGAAACAGCCTCCCCCTCTGGCATGCTATTATAAATCTCTGCCAGCTCCCCTTTGATTAAATTAGGCACAAACTTCATGTAGTCACCATCCTGCAGTCCCCATTTCTGTGCTGCCCTTTCAAAAGTGGTCAGGAACACTTGTGGGTCTTCTCCTGGGGTGTATGCTGTGAAGTCCTTCGGGGTAACTCTGACAGCTGCTCCTCTTTCAATTTCATCATCCTTTCCTCGTGTCTGCGTTGTTCCTCTTGGGCCTTTTCCTCGTGTCTGCGTTGTTCCTCTTGGGCTTGAAGTTTCTCCTGGTGCAGCTTTTCCTCGTGTCTGCGTTGTTCTTCCTGGGCCTTAAGCTGTTCCTGCTGCAGCCGAAGCCGCTTCCACTCCAACCGGGTCTCCTTTTCCTTCTGCTTTGCCACTAGCTGCAGTTCCTGTTCACGGAGCTCCCATTCTTTTTTAGGGGTCCTGCTACACTAGGGCTAGAGGGTGCAGCTCCTTCTATTGCCGCCTGGGAGATCAGCATAACTTTCAGTTCTTCTGCTGTTTTCTCCTCCCATGGCAAATTGTCCTTTTTACACTGCTCAATCAGGGCAGTTTTGTTCATGGAGAGATACTGGCTCATTTTAATAGCCTCACTGGGTCCCTATTCCGCAGGCCTGAAGTTAAAACATACACTGCTTTTGCCACCTCTATTAGTAAAACCCCCGATTACTGTTTGGAGTGCTTAATCTCACTGTTCAGGATCGCTCCGCTGCCACCATCTGTCAAGGTTCTGCTACTGCAGGGACCCCTCGACCTGCCTTTGGAAGATCTCTGCCTCTTCTCAAAGCTCCTCCCGTTCTAGGAGATCAAATCCTTTGCCTGTTTCCAGTAGCATGGGAAAGGCTTTAGACGTGGTGAATAAGTCACTCCAAACTCTCAGGGTACACAACAACACTTTACTTATTATATTAGGGTATTTACTTAATAGAGTGGTTATAATTCAAAAGCAAGTATGATACAATCAAACAAACAAATAATACAAGGTTCTCTCTTAGCTCTCTCTCTGCAGTCAGTCTTTCTCCCTCTCCAGGCTCTCTGTGCTGCTAGCTGACCACACCCCACACATATATAGCCTTCCCAGGATTGGAAGGTTATAATCATGTGACTTTGAACAGGAGATATAATTCTTAACTTCTATTGGGTGAACTAAAACTCTCACACTCCCCCTCCCATCCTGGAGTGTTTGGGCCTTCAGGCTTCAACAAACTTAAGCCTGTGTAGGCCTCAACAAACCCAAACCTGTGTAGGCCTCAATCCCTCACATCCACATCTTACAACTACTAATGAATACAACAACAAAAGATACAACATAAACATTGTGCACCCCCCCACCTCTTGGCACCAAGTTATATTTCTCCCCCCCAATTTTTTTTAATGTACATATACAAGATATTATTCTATATTCCAAAAATATAACAAATCTTGACAAGGTTAGTTCCCCCTCCCCTTTACCAACACATAATCCAAAAATTTACCCCAAATGTTTCTCCAATTGTCCTTTTTGAAACTTAATATTACAAGTTAATTTATCATTTAACGCGATATCCCATACCTCTTTATACCATTCAGTAATTGAAAACACATGTTGAACCTTCCAATTCCTAGCTATCATTAATTTTGCTGCTGTTAACAAATTCACAATCAATTCTTTTGTATTTTTTAAACAAACTAACTTTTCTGTAATTGTTAACAATGCTAATTTTGGGCAGACTTCTAATTCCATTCCAATTATTTCTGATATTTCTGCAAATACTTTCTGCCAAAATTCCAGAACATTTTTACAGCTCCACCACATGTGGGCATACGTACCTTTTACATTACATCCTCTCCAACACAATGCGGAGCAATTTTTATCTATCCGATTTAATCTTACTGGAGTTAAATACCATCTCCATACCACTTTATAAAAGTTCTCTTTTATCCTAGTTGACATAACTCTTACAATACGTCTATCCCAAATATTTTTCCAACTTTGTTTCGATATTTCCTCATCAAATTCATTATCCCATAACACTTTAAGAGAATCTTTATGCTCTTCTTCTTTTTGTAACATCGTATATAAAGCCTTTGTTGTGCCTCTTGTTGAAACATTACCTTCTATAGCTTCTCTAGTCAAAACTATCTTTTCAAAATTGGTTAGTTCTCTTTCGCTGTCCATTCTTGTCCTCCACTTCTTTAACCACAGTTCCAATTGCATTGAATTTAACCATGATATTCTCTCTCTTCCTACTATTTCTATTATATGTTCTCTAGTCTTCAATTTTTCCACCCAATCCATTAATTTAATCACCTTTTTTCTCCTTAATATAGCTTCTATATGTCTTACATTTTCTGGAAAGTCCTCCATGACCACTACCGGAGTTAACAGGGATACCTTTGGTGTAAAAATTTTCCTCGTGCTATTCCAACTCTCTAACATACTCCTCAAAAAGGGATTTTCTAGTCCTTTTATAATATTATTTATATTTTTCTTAAATAATATATTCACCATCATGAATATCATGGTTCACCATCATGGTTCAAGGGATTCAATGCCAGTCCCAGGCTCAAGATGAACGACTGGGTTTTCCTCCTCTACTGGTGATCTGGGCAATACAGACTTGAATGGCCCCTCCCTCTATACATCCAAGGCCTGGCTAGTGCTCAGGACCAGGACCATGACAAAACCAAAGCAATCTAATTCAATTTATTTATTTATTATTTACATTTATTTATTGCCCATCTGGCCGGCAAACCGGCCACCCTGGGCGATGTACACAAGATAAAAACAGGATAAAATCCATTTAAAACAGTATAAAATTTTAAAATCTTAGCCCACCTCATATTCCCGCCTGAACAGCCAAGTTTTTAGTGAGCGGCGGAAGCTCAGCAGAGAGGGGGCATAGTGGAGGTCACTCAGGAGAGAGTTCCACAGTACGGGGGCCGCCACAGAAAAGGCCCTCTTCCTAGTCCCCACCAGTCTACCTGCTCTGGCTGAAGGGACAAGGAGAAGGCCGTCTGTGGCAGATCTTGTTGAGCGGCCTACTTGGTGTTGCTGGAGACGCTCCTTGAGATAGACTGGACTGGAGCCGTATAGGGTTTTAAAGGTCAAAACCAAAACCAACACCTTGAATTCGACTCGGCAAGCAACTGGTAGTCAGTGCAGCTCCTTGAGCACTGGAGTGATCTGATCCCGCTGGCAGCTGTCTTTAACCAGGCAAGCCACCGCGTTCTGTACCAGCTGTAGCTTCCGGACTGTCTTCAAGGATAACCCCACGTAGAGCGCATTACAGTAGTCTAGGCGAGAGGAGACCAAGGCATAAACCACTGATGCGAGAAGGTGATTAGGAAGTTAGGGGCGCAGCTGCCGTATCAGATCATTATTATTATTATTATTATTATTATTATTATTATTATTTCTTACCCGCCTCTCTGTCTAGATCAAGATGGGGAACAACAAAAATATAAAATACATACATTAATAAAAACACAACACGTACTATTAAAACATCTTAAAACTACTTAAAAACATTATAAAACATCTTAAAACATCTTAAAAACATCTTAAAAGCATCCTAAAATTCCGCCGGATAGGCCTGCCGGGAGAGATCAGTCTTTATGGCTTTTTAAAATTTTAAGATCCTGCTAAGTTGACGAATCTCCTCCGGCAGGCCATTCCATAATCTGGGAGCAGCAGAAGAAAAGGTCCTCTGGGTAATACCCGTCAGACTAGTTTTGGCTGGCTGAAGTAAATTCTTCCCAGATGGAGTTGATACAGCGCCGCCTGGCTCACAGCTGACACCTGAGCCTCCATGGACAGCTGGGAGTCTAGAATGACCCCCAAGCTGCAGACCTGGTCCTTCAGGGGGAGATGTACCCCATTCAGTACCAGGTCAACATCCCCTAACCTCCCCTTGTCCCCCACCAGAAGTACCTCGGTCTTGTCGGGGTTCAGCATGTTCCTTCCCAGCCAGCCAGCCACTGCCTCCAGGCACTTGGACAGGGTCTCAACGGCCAACCTCGGTGAGGACTTGAAAGAGAGGTAGAGCTGCGTGTCATCTGCATACTGATGACACCGCACCCCAAACCTCCTGATGATAGCTCCCAGCGGCTTGAGGTAGATGTTGAATAACATCGAGGAGAGGATGGAACCCTGCGGCACTCCACAAGTGAGCGGCTGAGGGTCCAAAGCCTCCTCCCCAAGAACTACCCTCAGGTACCTTCCAGAGAGGAAGGACCGGAACCACTGCAATACAGTGCCTCCCATGCCCAACCCCTCCAGGCGGTCCAGGAGGATACCGTGGTCAACAGTACCAAAAGTCGCTGAGAGATCGAGGAGGACTAGAAAGGAGCATTCGCCCCTATCCAAAGCCCTCCTCATATCATTCACCAAGGTGACCAAGGCCGTCTCCGTCCCATGTCCAGGCCTGAAGCCCGACTGGCATGGATCTAAATAATCAGCTTCATCCAAGTGTGCCTGCAACTGAACACCCACCACCAGCTCGATCACCTTGCCCAGAAATGGTAAATTGGAGACTGGGCGGAAGTTGTTCAGATCCTGGGGATCCAAGGAGGGCTTCTTTAGAAGCGGTCTTATTACTGCCTCCTTGAGGGCTGATGGCATCACTCCATCCTCAAGGGAGGCATTCACCACCGCCTTGATCCCCTCACCCTAGACATGAAATTGAACTGGGGGGGCACCTCGCCCCGCCTCGACTCTTGGCGGGGGCGGCCCCCCACCTCGATCTTCTGAGTGGCACGGAGCAGTTCTCCACACCACTCGACCCACCCTCTCTGGTCCTGCCGCGTCACTTCTGGCACCGGAAATGATGCGATGGGACCCTGCGCAGGCACAGTACGCAGCACAGGGGTCCAGCGTGCCTGCGTAGGGTCCCGTCACGTCATTTCCGGTGCCGAAAGTGACACAACGGGACCAGAGCGGGCCGCATGGGCAGCTCACCACGGAGAGGCAAGGCGCCCTGAAGAGAAGGTAAGGCCTCGCACGGGCATGAGCAGGGCCGATTTCGGCCTGTTATGCCCGCGCGAGGCTCGCGGTTACAAGCCTACCTCACCCAGTCTCTCCCTACAGCTCATGATGAGCCAGGGCGGGCAAGGATAAAGCAAGCAGGCAGTCGGCCTCACAGATGAAAGCACCTTGTCCACTTCATCAGAAGGAAGAAGCTTGAACCGATCCCACAAAACTGGTCCGCCATTGGCCTCCTCCCGTTCACTCCCTGTGTCCACGACGCATGATATCCCACTCCTAATCCAATCAATTTTATCTGCAAAGTGCTTTGCTAAAGCCTCACAGTGGCTGGACTGACCAGACCCCGGACCACTTGGAACAGCCTCCTGGGGCAGCACTCCGCAGACGCAATGGAGGCAGCATAGAAATTCTTTTTTGCTGCCTCCACCGCCACCCGGTAGGCTGAAGCTGCAGCTCTAACCCGTGTTCGATCATCTTCGGAGCGGGAATTCAAACACTGCAATCATGCACACAGATCACACAACTACTGCTCCTTGAATCATAGTACTGGCTACTAATTGGTTATCCCAATTTGAATGGGGAAAACAGAGGACTAAGGCCAATCAGTTTTCTCTTCAAAACTGGAATGTGAATAGAGACATTTGTCCTGTTTCCTCCTTTTTGTTAAAATGTCGTTCAAGGCAATTTGGAACTATAGTGGAATAAGCTTACATAGAAATAAATGCCAGTAATAATTGATTGATTATTTATTTATTAAATTTATACCTCACCTTTTTTCCTGCAAGGAACCCAAGGCGACTTACATAATCTTCCTCCTCCTCCTCTCTGTTATATCCTCACAACAATCCTGTGAGGTAGGTTAGGCTGAGAGTCAGTGACTGGCCCAAAGTCACCCAGTGATCTTCATGGCTGAGCAGGGAATAGAACCTGTATCTCCCGAGTCCCAGTCCAACACTCTCACCACTATGCCACACTGGCTCTCTAAAATGAGGTGGGTGGGTGGAATACAGCATAGAATTAATTTATCCTCTTGGCAATTTTAAAAATACTGAAAAATGAAAACGGAATATGAACTAAATATGTTCAATCCCAGGACAAAAGTAGCAAATGAAAGAAGTGGATATAAAGTTAAGCATCTTACTTACTTTCTCTGGCTTGGATTCAACGTTCCTGTGAGCAGAATTCAGCTCACAAGACATTCTCATTGGTGGATGGGGAGGAGGAAAGCAATTCTCAACAGTTCCTTCTGGTGCCCCCCCGTGCTCCCTGAAAATCTGCTCCAGAAGGTTGAAGGATTCTCCAGAACAGCATGGAAGGCAGTACAGGGCACGCTAGCGGGTAGGAGGAATCAGTGAAAATCACCTCCCCTCTGTCTTCAGTAGGAGGATCCACTGGATTGTAGTTCCTTCTGCAAATAGTATGGAGCCTTCTATCTGGGAAAGGTCAAATCGGGATCCAACTCTGTGTCTTTAGTACTGTTGCAATGCTTTAGCTGGTGGGATGCGATCATGATTAGGTATTTAGCACCTCCAACCAGTAGATGGTACTATATTCTTATTGTTTATTTAGTGACTCAGGGATGTTGAAGAGTCCTTGGTTTCGAGTCACGAGTCGAATCACGAGTCTTTGGACCCAAGTCTTGAGTCCGAGTCCTTGGTCCAAAATGGTGACTCACGAGTCACGAGTCACGAGTCACTCCCAAAGCTGACTCCACGAGTTCCTATTAAAATCAATGGGATTTTCCCCCAACAAAATAAGGCTACTTCAGATGTGTGGCTTAAATAAATTGTAGGCACAAGTGTGCCTTTTTATTTCAAAACTCTGCAACTGATTTGGCAAGAACAGTCCAGGCAGACACACCCAAAATAACCAGGCAGGCAGAGAAGGCTGGGAACCCCAAAGCAGGCAGGCAGGCAGAGGCCTTTGTCTTGGACAATTCAAACTGTGGAACTGGTTAAGAAGAGACCAGGCAGGCAGAGGAGGCAGGGAACCCCAAACAGGCAGGCAGAGGCAGCCAAACCCAAAATGTCTGAAAGGTTGCATTTTAGGAAAATGATTTTAAAAAATAAACTTGCTGTACTTCCTAAAACCTATCCATGTTGCATTTGAGGAACACGATTTTGGAACAAGAGTCCTTGGTCTCGAGTCCCGAGTCGAGTCTCAAGTCCCATTAAAATATTGGGACTCGAGTCTGACTCAAGTCAGAGGGGGGACTCAGTCCGACTCACGAGTCGAGTCCTGGAGTCTGAGTCCCCATCC
The DNA here is from genome assembly GCA_021292165.1 of Shinisaurus crocodilurus. Classification (NCBI taxonomy): domain Eukaryota; kingdom Metazoa; phylum Chordata; class Lepidosauria; order Squamata; family Shinisauridae; genus Shinisaurus; species Shinisaurus crocodilurus. The sequence goes on from CM037879.1 coordinate 114,343,555, forward strand.
CTGTTTAGTGTTCTATCTATGTCTGTGTGAAACCTGGTTGAAAGTCTGTTTCTTTAAGCAAGAATACATTAGAATCTGGGAAATGGACAATCCAAAGTAAAATATTATTTGTGTCTGCTTTTAATTCTGGGTTAAGCAGAACATTTTTCTGTTTTGTATATCTTCAAACTCTTATTTGGCTGGAAAACATTTTGTTCTGGGTTTTTTTTGTCCACTGAGCATGTGTGGGTGCTGAGAAATAAGCAAAGTAATTACTGAGGAAGTTTGATTATATAGTATGGGAAAAGCAACATTCCATGTGTCATGTTTCCACTGGGGTATTCCAGCATTTAGTTGATGAAGTGTGAAATTTCATAATGTTGTTCTTAAAAGCTACCTTTAGACAGCTTTTGGCAGGAAAAAAAGATTGTTCAGGGGAACTGATCCCCACAGACGATGAATGATTGCATTTCTTGATGGATTGTAATACAAAGTTGGAGCTAGCAGTCACCAAACCTCAAAAGGCCTATTACAGGACAGCCACTGGAACCAGAATATAAAAATAGGTTGTTTACAAATGTATGTTAATCCATCCAGAAAAGTCCTTGTACAAAACCGGTTCCTTTTTTCTCTCAAATAAATTTCTCAACATGAAGATGAATATACCAAACACCCGTCTCCATGCACACAAAACCTTTACTGGAGGTTTTATCCCGTGTCATAAAGTAATCCATTTAATGAGAATACTTTATAATCTGGATTGAAATATTGGGGTGTTTTCATAACTTTGAATAAATATGCATGTTTTTGAAATACATAAAGTCTATAAATTATTATAGGCAAAGGATCCTCTTAATTGAGGATCATTAAGAATATAGCTACCGTATATATTTATCTCCCTTTGAAAATCATTTGTATTTAAAAACAAAACAAAAAAGATCCTCTTTTTTTCTTGTCAGCTTCAAAAGACCTGACATTTTTACAACTGAGCAAATTGCATTTTTGGAGGAAAGAAAAAGAGGGAGAGGGTAATTCTTTTTTGGTGAACAGTGGTGGTGAATCAAATAAGACAAGCCAGAAAGATGCCACTTCAGCTGTGGTCTCTATCCTTTCTGAATGTAGATAAAGCAAAGATCTATATGTGTAGGTAATTAATTCAATATAGATAACTTTTGGGTGTCCTGAGGTGGCTGGGGGAGAGGAAGTTTGACGTGATAAATTTGAAAACACAATTTGACAGGCTTATCTCTGCTGCGGGCAAGGGCAGTTTAGGTCTTGCCAGAGATAAGGTGTGGGGGGGGAGCTCTTGAATTGACTTGACATAAGTGATAAGTGCACACTGTCTTTACCCTCTTTGTAACAGTATCCTCAGAAGCCAAGCCCTCTAAGTACAGCAAAGGACTGCAATTACAACAACTACATTTTCCACAAAGATGTCATTAATGGAGTATCAATCTTGTGAGGACAGCACCAAAGGAGAGAAGGTGAATTATTGGAAAAGAAGGTAAAAAATAATCAAAGGGCTGACCCACTTTATTATAAAGCAGAATTGCATATTGGAGGATTGCATCAATTGACCCGTTTGTCAAGAAAGAACAACATTACTTCCCGTATCTTAATCAAAATGCCATCCCAAGGAAAAGCTACTACTGAGTATTCACAGTGGACACAATCCAGGCAAAGTAAAGCACTTTTGAATCTCAGTGATTTCCATGACAGGGTTCAACATAAGCTTGCTGCGCAAAGCTGTGCATGTTTATTCAGATGTAAATATTCATGCATAGGATTGCAGACTTAAATATCTTCCACTAAACAGGAAGAGCTTAGCCTTGATTTAAGAATGCCTTAGTAGCCATGTTGGTAACACAGCAAATTTCCCACCATCCAAAGATTGAGCTGCTTTATTCTCCAACCTACCATCAAGTAGAGATGGGGAGTACTTATCTAAGCCAACTTTTTGTGAGTTGTTTGTAAATAGGGATGGGCGAAATTAATTTGGTTTGCATTTTAATACAAACTGATCTAATTTACACTTTCCAGACTAATACGCAAAATGGAATGCAATTATCTTTGTTTTCAAAGCTCTTGAATTTTGTGATGCAGGTCACCAATAAAAAATTGCATACAAAAATGTGTACAGTCAGGGGAAATTGCATCAAAAAGGTGCATATTAGGAGAACATGCTTGGAAACATGCATACAATTTTTGTGTGCATGGAAATGCATATGAATTTTCATTCAGACTTTAAAAAAGAAATGATAATAATTGCAAACTCATGCAGAAATGGGATGAAACAAACTTGTACATGCAAAAAATGTGAATGTTATAGAAAGGAAAACAGACAGATTTGGCCATCCCTAGCTTTACCATTCAAGTCACCATGTGCATATTCAACGAGGGAGAACCTTTCAGTGAACAGTTAAACTATAGTGACATGGGCTTGGAGGATATCTATCTGAGAGTATATATATATACAGAGAGAGAGAGAGAGAGAGAGAGAGATATCTGAGAGTATATATATATATATATATATATAGAGAGAGAGAGAGAGAGAGAGAGAGAGACTCTACCTAAGCTGTAGCTCTATCAGGTTAGAGAGCTTCCCTATGCATGGTCAGATAAACTCAGGGATTACACAGCTCCATTCCTCCTAAATCTCAGGAGTTTTGCCCTGTAAGCTATTTCCTGGACAATTCCTTGAAGTCTTAACATGAGACTTGGGGGGACTTCCTTCTAATGTCCAGGAGAGGGATGAAAAACAGATAACATTTCAATAACAGAGGCCAAAATGAGTGCACACGGGCACACACACACACACACAAGCACACACAAAGTGTTTTGTTGTTCGTTTTTAACAGAAATACAACTTTTTCCTATGTCAAGGTATTTTTAAGTGATTTATGAAATCCTGACTATTGAATGTAAGTATTTGTTATCGAATGCTGAATATCAGTTTGATATAGTGAATATACCCCTATACCAATATTATATATGGTTGGTGGCTAGGAGTGCCCATTTCCAGCTCTCCCTGGTTCACCACATATGGTCCTTCCTGGACAGAAATAGCTTGGCCACAGATCTACGCTCTGGTAACTGCCAGATTGTACTACAGTGTGAGGCTGCCCTGGAAGACACAACAGGTTCAGAATGCAGAATCTTTGGTGCTGCTGGCAGGTGCACTGGTAGGACTCATGTCACCCGGTCCTAAAGGATCTGCACTGGTTGCCAATTTGCTTCCAAGCCTAATTCAAAGTGATGATGTTGATGACCCCAAGGTTGTGGCATTCCCTCCCCTCTGAGGTATGTCTGGTGTCTTCATTGTATGCAAATCAAGACACACCCCTTTACTTCATTTGGAAGTGGATAACGGATGAGATCAAGTTGTTTTCCCCTGTAGTCAAGCCCTTTTCTGAATTAGTATGAACTTAATTTTTATAGTGGTTTTAAATTGTTTATATTGTTTTATTGATGTGTACAAGGTATGTACTCTGGGCCAGGAAGGAGAAAGGTGAGCTATAAATCTAAATGAATAAAAAAGGTGGGATATAAATATAATAAATAAATGAATAAAATAAATAAGTGATATTGTGCAACCATAATTTATGCATAGTTCTTGCTTCCATTTTGCAAATTGATGAAACTTCCTGATCCAGACTCCCCTACCCAACTCAGCCCTTCAAACACAACAGAAAACCAGGATTTCAAATATGCATATATACCCCTTTCCACTTGCAACCTGGCATAAACCCTAATTTTGGAAGTATCCCTAAATAAATTATGTACGTGTAGTCCTTCCAACTTTGCTTCAAAGCAAGCTTAAAAACTGCATATGCTAAATAAGAACATGAATAATGCTCCAAGAAGATTTTGTTTAAAATTTCTCAAGCCTGTTAAGAATTACAACATCAAATGCATGAATAGAAAACATATTAACAGTTACCATATTCCAGAACAGCTATGAAAAACTTTGATCTATATACAAACTTTGATTGTTGTACACCACCCAGACCCAGAGAGCTTTGACTATTGGGCAGTATAAAAATGAATGAATGAATGAATGAATGAATAAATAAATAAATAAATAAAATATATCATCTTTTCTCATCTTTAATTCGACAATTAACAAATGTACTATGGCAATTTGGCAATTAACAAGTATACTATGACATTTGTTAACTGGGGTACCCTTAATTAATTTTCTAAAAAAAATGTCTGAGAATTTTCTTTTTTGCCCCTTTCCAAAAAGAGGATCATTTGGCACATTGACATTACACTACATCCTCTCTTTTTTCATCTTCCATTCATTTGATCTGACAGGTGTACTGACATGTTTTAAACTGGGGTGCCCTTCATTTGTTTGCTTGCATGTTGATTCATGGTAACTCATTATCCCTGTTCAGAGGACTTTGTGCCATGTTGTACAAGCAAGAGTATCAATGAAAGCTAATGCTATTTCTGTCTGTTATTTCACATGTGAATACTGGAAGAAAAAAAATGCCTGAATGTTTAATGAACTGACCTTATTATTGAACAAACTCCTTCTACCTAGGCCTCTGGGCACAATCTAATACAACTTATTATTAAAAAAATCCAGATTGCTTTAGTTTTCTGCCTCAGTAAGTAATCCTTTACTGTGACTAACAAAGGCAGAGAGTTTAGAAGAAAAAGTATATTCTAATAGGGTTTTGCGCAAATTAAAACACATCACATATCTCACCGGGAGCATAAAGATGCAATAATAAAGCTTGTAGCTCCCCAAACTGCCTGAAATAAATAACATATAAATGATACATAGAGAGATAAGAAGCACATGCGCTACAGCTAAGAATGCACTGAAGTGAAATGTTAGGATCATCTGTGATTAATTCCTGCTATATATTCCACTTCTGGGGAGAGCTCACAAATTTATTCCAAAATGTATCATTTAGCTACCTTACATATGGTTTGAATGAAGTATCTTTATCAGGAAATTCTTTCTCAGAATGAAACTCTGAGTATACTCCCTCAACACGCTCCACCTACCAGTCTTGTGAAAAATCCATCGAAATCCTGGCATAAAGAGAAAGCCACTTTTCTCTCCTTTCTGTCATTCCGTACCCCAGGAGTCTCAGTGAGGGCAACGTTTGTAAAATCATATTTTAAACAATTGGGGAAAGTTCAAAGTGGGGCACAATTGAGCACGAACATAAGAGGCCAGCTGCAGTAAAGAGAAAGGGAGCATATGAAGTTGCTTTGCACCAAGTAAGACATTTACAGTATAATCCTATACATGTCTACTCAGCAGTAAGTCCCACTGAGTTCAATGGGGCTTACTCCAAATAAGTGGGTATAGGATTGCAGCCTCAGTCTGTCTGGTATTGTCCATGCCCAGTATTGTCTACTGTGAGTGGAAGCATTTCAGGCAAGGGTATTTCTCATCACCTGCTACACAAATATTTTGACAGGAGATACCTGGGATTGAAGATGGAATCTTCTTATGCAAATCATGGGTCTATAGCCCCTCCCATCTTGATGACAAATCCCCATCCCAAAGAGGTGGCAATTTCAAATTTGAGTCAGAAAAGGCAACTGAGGGAAATGGCAAGCTTGCATAAAACAGGCTGGTCACCCATGCTTTTGGTCAGGGATAGACAACCTTTCGGGGCCCTGAGGGCCACATGCGGTGGTGGGTGGGCTTCATACATACATGTGTGCATGCATGCATGCATGCATGCATGCACGCGCGCACACACACACACACACATCTCTCCCACCCCCCAGCAATTATCTCTGCTATCGCTGTTTTCCTGCTGCTATTAACTTATCCCACCCCACCAGCGACCTTGATTGGGATCTCTCTCTCAGCACTGCTAATAGCCACAGCTACAGCTGTACACAAATGGCCTCTTGAAGTTCTCCACCCTATTTGTTGGCAGAGGAACTGGGAACCGTAGGGATGTGCGTGGAGCTCGACTGGGGGGTGGAAGTCCAGCGAACTCGCCGGGCTCAATCCCCTGAGCTCCTCTCAACCTACCTTTTCCCTGGCTTGTCTCGCGTTCTCACAAGCCAAGCCAGGGAAAGCAACTTCTGAGTTCCGGCGCTACGTCATTTATGTAGAAAATGGCATAAGATACGTTAAAAATGGCCTAATTTGCACAAATTGCAGCCGTTTTTAACATATTTAATGCTATTTTCTATGTAAACAACGTAGAGTCGGGGACCCAGAAGTCCAGCAGGCGCCTCAGCTGGTGCTGTTGCTCGCACTCAGCTCGGCTCGCACACTGTGAATCAAGTGCCGGGTGGGTCGCCCATCCCTGTTGGGGAGAACATTTCCCAATTTTTTCCAGGGGGTGGTGGCTAGGGGATACATTTTCCAACAGTTTCTCAGAGGCAGGGTTCAACATTAGCACTGCGTTTCTTTTCCCACAAATATTTTTTCTTTTTGTACTACCACTACAAGTGGCAACAGCACCTGGCCACCATTTTGCTTTCCACCCCTACTTTAGGTATGGGATACTCTATTCAGAGCAGGGGTTGGAATTGTTATTCTACCATTCTGATATTTTTATGCTTCTGGAAAATATTGGAAGATCATGAAATATTTTCAAGACATGAAATAATTGAAATTGGCATATGCCTTCCATATGTAGAATAATCATGCACAAAGTGAAAATGCTACATGTATATGGTAGTTTCCTATAGCAGGTAATGGCTGGTTCACCATGATGGCCAAAAGCAAGGAACAAAAAGGGGATCTCCATTATTAACATATGCACAATTACATACATAATACATAAAGGGATGGATTCATCTAAATATTTATAGATTTTGTGTGTGTGTGTCTGTAAATGTCACTTCCACCTCCTTGAAAGATTTCATCAACGTTGCCTCCGGAAAATCCTGCGAATTACTTGGGAAGATAGGCGAACAAATGTCAGTGTACTGGAAGAAGCAAAGACTACTAGCGTTGAAAAAATGATCCTTCAACGCCAACTTCAGTGGACCGGTCATGTTGTTCGAATGTCTGACTGCCGTCTCCCAAAGCAGTTACTTTATTCCCAATTCAAGGATGGAAAGCGGAATATCGGTGGTCAGTATAAGAGATTTAAAGATGTTCTTAAGGCTAACCTAAAAAAATGCAATATAAACATCGAAAACTGGGAAGCTCTGGCCCATGAACGATCTAAATGGAGGTTGGCCTTTCACAAAGGTTCCATGGACTTTGAAGAAGCCCGAGTGCAAGGTGAAAGGGAGAAACGTGCTAAGCAAAAAGCACGTCAAACAAATCCTTTACAGGACCATCTTCCATCTGGTAACCTGTGTCCTCACTGTGGGAAGCTGCGTGGATCTAGAATTGGCCTCCACAGTCACTTACGGACCCATCGCTAGAGTCTACACAATTTTCTTTAGAATTTCCTCCTTTTAAAATTTTCTTTTTGTAAATTTTTATTCTGGAAGACAATCTTACTTGGTCACGAGTGATCGCCTGATGATGATGATGCTCCTTGGAGGAAAGGCAGCATATAAATGTAACACACACACACACACACACACACACACACACACCCCTAGATAAATACTGATACTGAACACATTTTCTGAGTTTGGATCCTTGTGCAGCCATTTTAAAGACATGAAATAATTGAATCTGGCGTGGAAAATGCCCCCACCTTGCATCATCCATGCACAATAGGCAGATAACAGCAGGCTTGGGGAACCACAAGGTTTCCTACAAAAAATATTGGGGGGGGGGACTAACAGGGGGAAATCTCCTCCAAAACAGGGAGGACTGAGCATACTCAGTGGCCATGGAATGCTGACTAACTGTTGAGGAAGAAAAAATGGAAATTTATGCATGCTTGTGTGGATGGAATGGAGCATCCGGAAAGATGAAATGGCTGGCTGACTGAAATCCTGAATAGGAAAACTCCACACAGCCAACATTGTGTTGCAGGTTGCTCTTGTATATTTATAATATACACTTCATATTAGTCAAATTATGGATATTTTAGCTATCTCATTTGGGATTATTTTAGACAGAAGATAGCACATTTTTATGTAGCTGGGTATTGAACTTTTAGCCTTGTTTAATTTTATTAACTTAAGTGAATCTTGGTAGTCTGGTATAACCTTGGCATGAAGTCATACATCTTCTTAATCACCTTAAATCATTAATGCTGTCTTTCCTCTGAGACATTTCTCTTAATAGAAGAAAATATGCAATTGATGCTTATATGTCTACTATTGCTTAATGGCAGTTTTTATTGATTTACAGCCATTATCAGTTTGAATTCTCCTGCAGACCTCAGGGTAGAACTCAGTAAAGAGCCCAGACAAAAGGACAACTTGGGTTTATCCAAAGGCCAGACTGCTTTTTCTAAAGCATTAGAGCACCAGTTGATAAGTTTCCAATGCTATAGTGCAAGGGAACTGGGCAAACCTGCTGATGTAGTCTGAGTGGTCGGGAAGCTTTTTGTACAGGCTATTTTTCAGATTGGCAGGGAGACCAATGGATAACTCTGTTTTAAAAGATAAATCTCATGCTATTCCCTTTATTGTTCTAGCCAGGTACCCTTAACCCCAATATCCAATAGGAATCCTATCTGGATTACAACCAGATCTCAACTTGCTACAGCATCCCAGCCATGGCGGGTGTGAGCAAAAAGAATGGCTCATCAACTGTAGGTTTAGGCTAGTCGGCTAAACTGTTTAGGCTTGACCAGTTATTCCACACCACTTATCTGGCAGAGGTTTGTGACATTTCCTGATTGAGGTGGCAGTGTTTGATTCAATGAGAAGTAAGGATTTAATCTCTCTCCTGCCTCCACCTGGCCATTTTGTAGGATCTTTTAAAACAGTGGTCTCCAATGTGGAGTCCACGGGCACCAATGTTTCCACAGAGACCTCTCTTGGTGTCTGTCAGGCTCCTGGGTCCTCCTGATTTTTATTTTGTTTCTTAAGATGTTTTTAGTTGATTATTTTTTACCTGGGAGGCTGGCATGCTGCAAAGCAAAGGGCTGCCTTCCAGCACCATCTGTATTGGAGTTCAGAAGAGTGGTTTTGTGCTTAAGAGCTTAGCCCCCATCTCTGCCTTGTACTTAGGTCCTTTGGCAAGTTACATTTCTTTGACTCACCAGTTTGCCTTCTGGATAATAAGTGTTTTGTGACCAGCCATGACAGTCATTTTATGAGTGGGCAAGACCTACCCGCATGGCAGCCATTTTGTGAGAGTGCCCACAACCCTCTCTCAAAATTCCAACTGTGTCCACCAACCCCAAAATGTGGACCCATGTTTTTAAGCATATTTTCTGCCTGTGAGTTGTCTCCTTGTCAGGCTGGCCCTACCATTAGGCAGGATGATGCAGCTGCCACAGGCAGCTGATTTTAGAAGTCATGAGATGTTTATAATGTTTTAATAAAATAATACAATATTTTATATTGTATTTTATTCTATTTTTTATTGTTGTGAACCACCCAGAAAGCTTCGGCTATTGGGTGGTACAGAAATAAAATTAATGATAATAATTTATTTGTTATTTATGTATTTATTTTTATTGTATTTTTACTTCCAGGATGAGACACTTGTGGGATTTTCTACCTCAGGTGCCAAAACAACTTGGCCAGCCTTTGGTACATTTCAATGACTGAGACCAGACTTTGGAGCTCCCTATGGAAGAAGGCTCGTCTAGGCCCCTCATTGATGACCTTCCACACGCAGGGAAAACATTTAATTAAAAAGGCATTTAGCCTATTGTTCTGATTTGTTTTCTTTGCTTTTCTGTGTTTAAACCTGTATTTTAATTTAATTATATTTTAAGCAGCAGCTTTTTTTATACGGTATTTGAATTTTTTCTTGACTGTTATGTTACTTTTAATTGTGGGTTTTACTTTTGTTAGCTGTCTTGGGCATATTTAATGGAAAGGCAGAGTACAAATGTAATAAATAAATACTTTGACCTTGACTTGAGGGGGCGGGGCATGCTGTTGCACCTCTGCAAAATATCATAGGCCAACCCTGCCAATGATCCCTTGTGGACTGTGTGAATGCTGTGGATGTAATATATCTTGACTTCAGCAAAGCTTTCCACAAAGTTCCTCATGATATCCTGATTAGCAAGCTAGCTAAAAGTGGGCTAGATGGAACAACTATCAGGTGGATCCACAATTGGCTACAGTATCGGAATGAAAGAGTGCTTATCAATGGTTCCTTCTCAAACTGGGGAGAGGTAACGAGCGGGGTACCGCAGGGCTCGATCCTGGGCCCAGTGCTCTTCAACATTTTTATTAATGACTTGGATGAGGAGGTGCAGGGAATGCTTATCAAATTTGCAGATGACACAAAGTTGGGTGGAACAGCTAATACTCTGGAAGACAGAAACAAAATTCAAAGCGATCTCAATAGGCTGGAGCGCTGGGCCAAAAACAACAGAATGAAATTTAATAGGGATAAATGCCAAGTGCTGCACCTAGGGAAAGGAAACCAAATGCACAGTTACAGAATGGGGGACACTTGGCTCAACAATACAAGTGAGAAGGATCTTGGAATTGTGGTAGATCACAAACTGAATATGAGCCAGCAATGCGATGTGGCTGCAAAGAAGGCAAATGCTATTTTGGGCTGCATTAATAGAAGTATAGCTTCCAAATCACGTGAAGTGATTATTCCCCTTTACTCAGTACTGGTTAGGCCTCATCTTGAGTACTGCATCCAGTTCTGGGCACCACACTTTAAGAAGGACATAGACAAACTGGAGAGGGTTCAGAGGAGGGCAACAAAGATGATAAAGGGACTGGAAACAAGGCCCTATGTGGAGAGACTGAAAGAACTAGGCATGTTTAGCCTTCAGAAGAGGAGACTGAGGGGAGATATGATAGCACTCTTCCAGTACTTAAAGGGTTGTCACACAGAGGAGGGCCAGGATCTCTTCTCGATCATCCCAGTTTGCAGGACATGGAATAATGGGCTCAAGTTACAGGAACCCAAATTCCACCTAAACATCAGGAAAAATCTCCTGACTGTCAGAGCAATAAGACAATGGAACCTAGGGAGGTGGTGGGCTCTCCCACTCTGGAGGCATTCAAGGTGCGGCTGGACAGCCATCTGTCGGGGATGCTTTGACCTGGATTCCTGCATTGAGTGGGGGGTTGGACTCGATGGTCTGGTAGGCCCCTTCCAACTCTACTTTTCTATGATTCTATGATTTTCCTAGCCACTTAGTAGTTTCTGGTAATGATCATTTGGCAGCTTTTCAGTTTACCTCCCCGTCTTTTCCTTCTCATGCAACAGTAAGAGGTGAGTGTCAGCAAATCAGAAGGAAATAAGGGTGCAATCCTATGCATGTTTAAACAGAAAAAGTCCTCCAACTCCCAGCATGCTCCAGCCACCCATGCCAGCTGGGGCATGCTGAGAGTTGTAAGACTTTTTTTCTCTCTAAACATGCACAGGATTGCACTCTGAGTCTCTTCTTCCCCACCCCCAACCCCCATTTCTGAATACTCTCCAAGATCTATCAGGGCTACGCAGATTACCGTATTTTAGGAGATGTGTTGGATAATTAAATTGCAGTCAAACCCTTTGACTCATGTTTCACCAGGTAGTTGGGTGAAATGGTTAAGATCCCTGATACCTTCTAGGGTGGATTCCCTAGAAGGTACTCATTGAATAATTAACAGAGCCCTAAGCAGGAAGTGGGCGTAGCTGTCAGCTTCTTCCTTTTTCTGCTGGGACTCTGAGTGAGTGTGGTTGCACGTGTGTTGTTGTCTCCACGTGGTTCTAGCAGCAGCATGTAACCAGAGTTGCTGGTCTGAACTCCACAAGTTCAGACCCCAAGTATCTACAAATGTACTTGTACCAACTGTAAGAAACGTCTTTTAAGCCTGCCTGAACGAAACTGCATAATCTGAGTGAGTAAATGTTACTTTTAACTTTTACAAGACTGTGTCTCTGATTATTGTTCTGAGGGAGAGAAAAGGGGGCAAAACCAGGGAAATCCAGTCTGCCTTAAAGCATCCTGGATTACCAAATGCTAACTGGCTAACACTAGCCAAATCTAAGCTTCTTTTAAGCTGGAAAGGGACTCTACTCTGCTGATCTCACTAACATGAGATAGGAAGGATATTACTCCACAATATATCCTCTTCTAGTATCTTTTTCAAGTCCCAACAAGATGGGAATGAATGTGACTGGCAAAGCTGCAGCTAAGCCTAGTCTAAGTCTCCCCTTTTCCTGAGTGTCACTTCCAATCAGCTGCTTTGTGCTTCCTTAGCTGGCTGCCTCGCATTCCTATGCTACAGCTTGCCAAATTGAATGTAAGGTATACAGGGGATTCTGCAGTGTGAATGGCAGCATATTCCAGTATTGATCAGATCTAAGGGGCTTGGAATCCCAGGATTGGGGCCTTGCCTAAAGCCATACTGACACAAGTGTGCCAGCCTCACATTCAGCCTGAATATAAGGTCAGACGTGCAACTAAAGCTCAGATGCAAATTCAAACCAGCCATAAGCATGTTATCACCAGGAACGGTGCAGGGCTGTTTGGCGCCCTAGGCCAAATTATATTTTGCGCCCCCCCCTCTCATGCCGTGGGGGGGGCTCCGGAGCAAAGCAGCCCTGCTCTGCAAACCCCCCCCCCGCGCCGCCGCCGCCGCCACCACCTACCTTCCCCCCCCCATGCTGGCTGCTGGCTGCTGGCTGCTGCTGCCGCCGCCTCTTCCTCCTCCTCCTCCTCCTCCGACACCACGGGACCCCCGCACTTTTTTTTTTTGCCGGGGAAACCAGGGCAACAGGGCTGTTTAAGCCCTGTTGCCCTGGTTCCTCCCGTCAAAACAACGCCGGCGGGGCTCCGGAAATGACGCGAAGGTAGGTAGGTGGCGGGCAGGTGGGCGGGCGGGCGCGCGAGCGGGGAGGCGCGGCGGAGGCGGCAGGTGGGGCAGGAGCGCGCCGGCGGCGAGGAAGGAGCGCAGCGTTCGCGCCCTCTTCCGCCACGCGCCCTAGGCAGCCGCCTGGGTCTGCCTAGCGGTAGCGCCGGCCCTGGTTATCACAAATGTGTTTCAACTCAATAATCAGCCAGATTTACTTCTGCGAATGATATGCTGGTTGCAGTGCAGGCATTGGGCCCCATACATTTCCTGGGCAAGCACAGGATGTGGGGGTCAGAATCAGCTTGTACCAGAAGTCCAGTCCATTACTGAACAGGAAGGTAGGAAGGAAGCAAGATATACACAGAGCTGTGTGGCAGAGTGTTGACATTGTACAACACATTTATAACCCTGCACAGAGCAGGAGACATGCAGACCGTGTGTGTGTGTGTTTCTTAGGGATGGAGGGATCAGCCGACGTCTGGTCCATGTCAATTTTGCATGTGTTCATTCATAAGTTTGTTCCATCTTGTTTTCATAATCCATGAGCAAAATTTCTTTTTAAAAATCCACATGAAAAAAGTATATAAATACATATTTAAATGAATATATATTTTTGAATGCATTTCTCACAAGATACACATTTATAAATGTATTTAAATGGAATGTACACATTTCTGAACATATTTTATTCTAAAATACAATTCTAGAGGCATTTTGGTACATTTATTGAGCCAAGGACTGCCTCATAAGGTTTGGAGTAGTGTGAAATCCCAAGGATAATTGCATTCCAATCCGCTCATTGGTCTGGGTGGTCCGCGTCAGAATTCATTCATTCATTCATTCATTTCATTTATATACCGCCCCACAGCCGAAGCTCTCTGGGCAGTTCACAATAGATTATACATAAAAATAACAATAAAAACATACAAAATAGTTTAAAAGATTAAAAACCAAATTTTAAAAACACAGTTTAAAATAGCAATCAAAAACTAATAAAACTGAGCCTACAGGTGACAATCCCCCCCCCCATGCTATTCCAAGCTCCTAACTATTAAATGCCTTGGCATAGAGGGAAGTCTTAACCTGGCGCCGAAAAGATAATAAGGTTGGCGCCAGGTGGGTCTCAGTGGGGAGCTTGTTCCATAATTGGGGGGCTACCACCGAGAAGGCCCTCCTCCTCGTTGCCACCAACCGAGCCTCTCTTGGAGGTGGCAGTAGGAGGATGGCCCCAGATGTTGAGCGTAGTGTCCGGGTAGATTGCGGTTGGGAGAGACGTTCCGTCAGGTATTGAGGTCCTAAGCCGTGTAGGGCTTTATAGGTTAAAACCAGCACCTTGAATTCGGCTCGGAAGCATATTGGCAGCCAGTGCAAACGGGCCAGAACCGGTGTAATGTGCTCGGACATTCCGGTCCCCACAATAAGCCTGGCTGCCGCATTTTGCACAAGCTGCAGCTTCCAACCAGTCTTCAAAGGCAGCCTCACATAGGCCTGCATTGCAGTAGTCTAGTTTAGAGATCACCAGAGCATAGATTACTGAGACCAGGCTATCCCTGTCCAGATAGGGGCGTAGCTGGGCCACCACCCGAAGCTGGTAGAAGGCACTCCTTGCCACTGAGGCCACTTGAGCCTCAAGTGACAAAGATGGCTCCAGGAGCACCCCCAAGCTACGAACCTTCTCCTTCAAGGGGAGTGCAACCCCAACCAGAACAGGTTGAACAAAGATCAGATTCTTCGTCAAGCATGTCTAGTGTAGATTAAGCCCCTCAAGTGTTTTAAGAAGCAGCAGCCACAGCCAGCAAGGCAAATTGCTGCCATCACCATCTGCTGCTGCTTCATTACCTGAGACTGGGTCAGTCTTCCCACCCTCTCAGTTGAGACCACTAGAAGCAACTGCCCTATGAAGAAAAGCAGCAGCAGCAGCAACCAGGAAGATGAGTGAGCTGTCATCATTATCGCCACCCCTTTGGATAAGCTATTTTGGGAGCAATCCTATGCATGTTTAGACAGGAAAAAGACTTTTCTTCTGTCTAAACAATAAACATACATAGGATTGTGCCCTTAGAGAGCAATCCTATGCTTGGAGAAAAGCTGCTGTCTTTCAGCCTGGTGTACTTGATGGGGCTGTTTAAGGATACCATGGGAGGACCCCGTGATAACACATGTTTATGATTTATATTTTTGTTTATGCATTTACTCATAGAGCAGAGATACATGACATCCTGGAAGGAAGAATGAGATACAATATAATTTGATAACTAAATATCACTGTAGCTGAAAGATATCCAGAAATCATCACTAGTAACTCCAAATGTTATCAAAATTCAAATACCAATGTTATTTGAAAAGGTCTCTCTGCCCTGCTGAAGTGTTTTTAAGACTACTTCTAATTTTGGCACTATCTAAGGATTGCTTTCCAACCAAAACAACACAATCTGCTCTTTAAAGGGTCTATTAAAAAACAAACAAACAACAAACAACAAAAAATACCTTTCATTATAGGTAAATCCAGGAGAGTTCTTCATTCTGATCCCTAATGTTTTAGACACTTGGTTATATCTTCAAAGCAATGCCTGAAGATTTGAGCCATGTAACAGATACTCATTTCAATGTCAACCCTCACTCCCTTTTAACTGTCAGATAATAAGAAGATAAAGGTAGAGCAAAAAACCGGAGTAGAAAGTGTTATAATAACTAATGCATGCTGAGAAGGATGATACAATGAAAAACATTTCCTTGAGTGTCAAGTAAGTTAAACTATAATTTACATTAAAATGTCCAACTGTGCTGGGCTTGCCTCAGTACAGGGACAACCATTGTGGGTGGCTATTTCTTGCTTGGCTTGCGAGCGTTTTAGTTCCTTTTTAGACTGGGCCTTGAGGAGCAGGACCGGACTTTGTCAGGTTGTCCATTATTTGGATGATTTTTTGTTTGCCAGGCCCTGGGACTCTAACCAATGTGCCTTCTTAATGAGTCAGTTTCAGGATTTGTCTGATGAGTTGGGTGTCCCGCTTGTCCAGGAAAAAACTGAGGGCCCTTTGGCCTCCTTGGTTTTCCTGGGTGCTGAAATCGTTTCTGTTCTCCAGTGTTCCTGCCTTCTGTGGGGATTTTTTTTGGCCCTCCAGGATTGAATCTTCCGGACTTCCCGGTTGTGTAAAACCACTCTCCATGAGTTACAAGAATTGGTAGGGCATCTCAGTTTTGCCTGCCAAGTTTTAGCACCTGGCCGGGCTTTCTTACGACCATTGTGCACAGCCATGTGTGGCCTCAAGCAGGGTTTCTGCCTCCATGAGAGATGATTTACCTGTCTGGCTGACATTTCTTGCACAGTTCAATGGTGTCTCTTTTTGGAGACAGGAATTGCTCCTGGAGGCAGAATTCCGTGTTCATTCCAATGCCTCTGGGCTACTGGGTTTTGGTGTGATATTCAGGGATCAATGGTGTTCTGCCCCGTGGCCCGAAGGTTGGGCATCCTCCAACTTGGGTTGTGATCTCACCTTCTTGGAATTTTTTCTAATTTACATCACTGTGCACCTCTGGGCGGATCGTTTAGCTAACTTAGTGGTACACTTTCTGTGCAACTACCAGGCCACGGTCCAGGTCATCAACTGCCCATCTTCCAAGAACCCTAGGGTCATGTGTCTGGTTAGAGCATTCACGCAGCATTGTCTAAAATTCAATATATTTTTTCACGCACGTCATGTTCCGGGACTTGATAATGGCGTTGCTCATGTGTTGTCGCGTAACCAGATGCAAAGATTCTGAGAACTCACCCCTTGGGCCAGTCAGCTTCCAGTAATGATGTCGGACTATCTTTGGCAAATTGGAGGTCTGCAGTGGAACAGGCAATCCTGTGATCGTTAGCACCTAGTACCAGAGCTGCTTATGACCATGCAGTAGGGAATTCCAGGATTTTAGGGAGGCGAATCACATCCCACTGACATGGCCCATCCCTGTCAACCACTTGGTCCAATTCTGTGTACTGTCCCAGTAGTGTGGGTGGTCTGTTCGGACCCTCAGGGGTAAGTTAGCCAGTTTGGCCTTTCTTTCCAAGTCACAGGGCGTAGCAGATTATACTTCTGATTTCAGGATCAGAAGGATGCTGCTTGGCTGGTCTAGGAAGCATCCCCAAGCTCCAGATATGAGGGCTCCGATGTCTCTGGACATTTTGTTGGGTCTCAGAGTGCAGCGGCCTTTGTTGTACCATTCACATTACGAGGCCACTCTTTTTCATGCAACAGCCTTAATGGCCTTCTTTGGGGCCTTCTGTATTTCTGAACTGGTCGCTTTGTCCAAAACTGATTTCTCCAACAGAGCCCTCCTGTTTTCTGACCTTTGTTTCCTGGTGTCCAGCTTACAGCTCCAGTTGCACAGGTCTAAGTCCAACCAGGCAGCAAGGGGGGGCATATATAACTCTTTACCCAGCCCACTCTGACAAACTCTACCCTGTCACAGCTTTAAGGGGTTTCCTTGCGGACCCTGGCTCTCTTCTGCCATAAGAATGGCTCCCCGCTGATGAAGTTTCAGTTTTGGGCTGTGGGCGGCTAGGTTGGCCTTATGGGCATTGGGCCTCTTTGACATGTGTTTTGGCACCCAATCCTTTCGGATTGGCGCTGCCTCGACAGCTGCTGCTCTGGGTTTTCCTGCAGACAGGGTCCAGGTGGTGAGTCATTGGCACTCTCAGGCGTATCAATCCTATATGTGCCAATCACCTTAACTGTTGCTGCTGCTTACCTTTTGTCTTTCCAGATCTTCGGAGTGGCAGGAGGCTGGTGCGTGTGTGATTTTCTGGACAGCGCAGCGAGCTGCTAGGTCAGGCCTTGGATCTCAGCTTGGGATCGATCGGTTGACTGGCTGACATCCAGTGGTTGGGTCAGCATGGAATGCAGTGGCAGAGCCTCCTACCTAGTGGTGGGCTGGGCCTGGAGTCGGCTGGAGACTCGCTCCAGGCTCGGCCCCCCGCGAGTGGCGGCGGCCCGATCTCCCTCTTCAGAGCGGCACGGAGCATTCTCCGCACCGCTCGAGCTGCCGCCGGAGAAACCCTCTGCGCATGGCCCCCCCGCTGCCAGCGCTGCCAGACCCCCCCGCCTCCACCCCCCGCCGCTGCCGCCAGGACCCCCCTGCTGCCTACCTGGTCCTGCACGCCGCCTCTGCCGCCGTCGGAGCCACTGCTCCGTTGTGCTGAACCCCCGCCCACGCTCTGTTTTGGCGGGAGGAACCAGGGCAACAGGGCTTAAACAGCCCTGTTGCCCTAGTTTCCCGCGCCAAAAACAGAGCGCGGGGGTCCAGCGCGACGGAGCAGGGTCCTGTCGCGTCACTTCCTCCGCGCCGGAAGTGACGCGACAGGACCAGCAGACTGGGAGGCAGGCTCTCCGCAGAGCCGGAGAGTCTGCAGGTAAGCCCACGCGGGTGGCCGAGTAGCCCGGCGGACACGAGCAGGCCCAGTTCGGGCCTTGCTCCTGTCTGCCGGGCTACTTGGGTATATCCCTACTCCTACCCACTTTGTTCCAGTCTGGCCTGGTGGGCCTGCCCCCACAAGTGCTGTTGTTGCATTTGGGGGGAAATGACTTAGGCTTGCTCAAGGGCAAGGCCCTGATACTGCAAGAGTTTTCAGACCTTACAATTATCCAGCAGTTTTGGCCAGGTATTCATATTCTCTGGTCTCAAATTTTGCCGCGCTTCTGTTGGCGGGTGGCATCGAACCCCAACAGCTTGAACAGGGTGGGCAAGAAGGTTGACAGAGAAGAATGTAGGGGCCTCGGAAGTGAGGATGGTGTGATTCCTCACCCTGCGATATCCCTGACCCAGCAGGAGCTGTACAGGCCAGACAGTGTTCATTTGTCTGATGCCAGGAATGATTTGATTCTTGCAGATCTGTGAAGGGCCCTGCTGGAATATATTCATGGCAGGTGGGGGAGAGGAGACTAAGCAGAGGCATGTCTCTCTCTGTGGCAGGTAAGTGCAGGAATAGGCAGTGGGGTAGGGTTGGTGAGCATCCAATGGCACCTTTTAGGTGACTGGCGAGACCCCAGGCTCCCCACTCAGGGTTTTGCGGCCCAGTGTGGGAGATAAGGATTGCCTTTGAGGCCGACTCACCTCGCCCGCTCGGAGTTTTGTGACTCCGTGAGGTGGTGACAGTGGGAAGGCCTCCCAGCACCAGGATGGTGTAAATATGCGGCGGGGTGGCGATTCACAGCACTGCCCCTCAGGGTTGGATGTGTCGCTTGAAAGACCTCCACTGCCCAATGGCTAGTTTAGTTAGTGACCCGCACTTCATCCCTTCGCAGATTTTGTTATTCAATATATGATATGTGGCCCTAATTTTCACCATATCTTTTGCCTTGACTCGTTATTTCCCCCTTTACATGCGCAAATGCATTTGCTGCTCAGAAAATGAAGCCTCTCTTTGAGATCTCAAGAGAGAGGTGAGCTGATATGGGGAGACACATTTGATAATGTACTGGGGGCATTTCAGGCCATTGTAGGTAATAACTAGCATCTTGAATTTTATCCAGAAGCTAATGGTACCCCAGTGTGATTGCTTACAAGTTTGCTGGAGGTGGTCACATCTTTTTGCCTGTGACAAGACAGACCACTTTGCATCAATTGAATCTTCTGAATACAAGAGCAGCTCAACATATATAAATCTTCAAGATTAGAGCCATAGATATGATTTCCATGCCACTATGCTCTAGGAAATGAATTAGTGTGTATTCAATGCTCAGTTGAAACAAAGACCAACCCTAGGCAAAGCAGTTACCTGTATATATGCATTCCACGGCCTACTCTGTGCAGTGTCTATATATCAGATTGTATGTCAGGGCCACAGACCAAAAGAATGCTTTTTGAACAGAACCATCTTCTGAAAAGTCTAACTGTAAAAGCTTATGCTCTAAGGGAATGACAACAAAGTGAGCTATATTTTCTGCATTGTAGATAACTCCATGCCTGTTTGTATTTCCCATATCTTTAAGTGTTTTGACCATTTTCTAAAGATTCAACAACTGCACACATGCAAGTAAGAAAATATAATTGTGTTAACTTCTTGGTGTATGAAAGGGTAAGTAATAGTATATCCCTGACTTGAATATTATCTTGGGTTCCAGGAATTCACATAGGGTATTTGTTTAATTGAAAATTAGGAACAACCAAGTAATTGCAGGCTGAGGTGAACATACAGCAACTTAAGAACAGTCAGGTATCTGTGTTATAAACACTGGCTTTTGACACTTTCCCTCCCCTCTCCCCATAGCAACTGCATGGTGCATTTCATTTGGAGTATCTTTATTTCCGAGGTTGAGATGTACTGAATTGCAAGTAACTGGCAGGAGACACAAGTCGTGGGAAAGGTCATGATTTATCAACTGCTATGCCTATAAAACAATGCTAAAGTCAGCCTCAGTGAAAATGAGACACTATTTGTATTAAGATGTTGTTTCTTTAACATAGCGAACAACTTTAATCTTTGTGCGATGTTGTACCAAAAGAAAATGTTTTAAAAATGTAAACTATTCCTACTCCAGAATGACATCAGAAAATGTAACTGTATTTTAAGGTCACATTTTATTTTCCTTACGGTATATTCTTTATAGCCTTTAAACCCTGCACTGCTTATTCTTGATATACTGCTCTTTTCAGAATGGTTTTTATAGTTAATAACTCATTCATATTTCTGCTGCTTGCCTGCTGCAACCTTTTGTTTAGACCAATTTGTGCCTTGATTCAAAATCTAAGACAAAATATATTAAAATTTCTAGAGTCTTTCTGTAGAACACTGGAAATGAAAGCATATATTTTGTATTACTACCCCACCACACACAGAAAAGTATTGGTAAATATAATGAATTTCCTAGTCTCCAATCCTTGATTTCTTAAGGGCACATTGCTGATTTAATTTTACAGCCATATTCTAGTAATTATTGAAGGTGGAACTGCTGTGATAAAATCAGGTCTTATTGGCTATAAACTAAATGAAAAGCACCTCAACTTCACTCTGGATAAGTTCTGCATTATTACTCATTTTTATCTCTTATTAAATTACCATAGCAACTCCACTAGATATTCTACTTCGGTGCCTGCATCCTTCCCCCCCCCCTTCCTAAGGGACACAACGAATGACAGATAGTAGATAGTAGAAGACAGACACAAGAAACTCAAGATTATAGAACATGTTGAGATAGGTCAATTGAATCATAAGAAGGGTTATTACTGGTACTTCTGTGGTGTTGTGTCACTTAGAATAATCATCAGAATGTAGTCCATCAATGACAGCAGGAAAGCTCTGAAATGAGTCAAAGAACAGGACTTGCACAATAGAATTATATATAAATCTCATCCTTAATATGACCTGACATGAACTGATATAACCAAAGTTTAAAAAAAAGGCACATGTTTGCGGTTCATAATGTATTGATGAATATAGTTGTGTAGCATTTTTCTTTTTAGTGTGGACCATAGGGAAGTAGTTGTTTTTCACTGCTTGGAGAGAAGTTGGTAATTCAGAAATGAACTAGACTTTAGGTTGACGACAACATCAACAATGATCATTTGAGGTATATAATGTATGGGTTGACAGAATGACAAAGAAATGGTAGACTTTGACAGCTGAAGACATTTTTAGAGTTCAGTCTCTTCTCATATAGAGAAAACTGTAATTCCCCCGCCCTAACAAACATGTGACAATGATATTCAAGCATCTGAGTGATTGTATATTCTTTTTATCTAGTAGTTGGTACACCATTTTAGAAAATATATGAAGCAGGGCAATTGAAGCCAAGACTCAGTTATGAATAGTCCATACTAGTCTTCAGCATAGAAACATTAAAAAAAAGAAAAGAGCTAGTATTAGCTTGGTTTCTAAATTGTGAGGATGTTACAGTTTTGTGTTAATCCAGCCTTCCCCAGTGTGGTAACCTCCAGATGTGTTGGACTACAATGCCCATCAGACCCAGCCACATAGCAAATGGTTGAGGATGATGGGAATTGTAATACAAACCACCTGGAGATGGGGGAAAATTCATTTGGTTCACATTTCAATGTGAATTTACTTAATTTCACAATTTCAAAGCAATATGTGAAGCAAAACTCAGTTATCATTTTAAATTCGAATTTTGCAATGGAGTTTTCCATAAAAAATGCATACAAAATGCATATATTGGGGGAAGTGCACACAAAAATGTGTACATTAGTGAAAACATTAAAATGCACTGTATTAGGAAAATTGCTTGCAAAAAATTGATATATTAGGCAAAACTGTGTCGGAAAAGGCATGTATTAGGAGAAATATGCACAAGTTTTTGTTCAATTATTTTTTTAAAAAATCTCAATGTTCGGGATGAACTGAGTTTAAGATTGGAAAAATAAAAGACTGAGAGAAACTGAAATTAACAGATTCATCCATCCCTTGTTGGAGAAGGCTGACTTAATCTGATTTGACTACATTATATAAACAACTACAGTAGACTTCTAGACCTACAGGTTCATAACAGGATCCAATTAATAGAGTTATGATAATAAGGCTAGAATAATTACATTCATTTTGACATATGTTCTACCTATCATTATTATAAAGGAAAATAAAAAGCTATGTTCATAACAGCGTGGAGCCCTGGGAAATATAGTTTCCAGGTGCCTGTCAATCATGCACATGAAGCACACAAGTGCCTAGCAAAATTAGATTCTTCAGAGCCCCCAACACCTGTAATGGAGTAATGGAAGCCTCCCCACTCTCACCACTAGATCATTTTGAGGGAAGGTAGAACAGCTCATAGACCCATGTAGGGGGTTTGATAAATTAGCAGGCAGTTAGAAGAGGTGTTCAGGCTCCATAACACTCATGGTGATGTCATAAGTAGTGGCAAAGGGGTCCAAATTTTGGAATGGGTTCAGAAAAAGCAAAGGGGTCCAAATTTTGGAATGGGTTCAGAAAAAGCAAAGGGGTCCAAATTTTGGAATGGGTTCAGAAAAAGCAAGCAGTTTTCCAAATTCTTTGGGAAAATAACTCAAGCTGAGTCCATACCAAATCATGCCAAAGGGAGTTCTGAACACCTAACAAAATATTTTACTGGAAGGACCTGTACTTGTGTGTGTGTGTGTGTGTGTGTGTGCGCGCGCAAGTACAGGCATGTGTATAATGTAACAGGCATAATAACTTACCTACAATCGCACATGTATAATATACAGTAAAGTTTTCCAAAATTTGAAGTCTTAGTTAATTGAAACTTCTGATTATCCAACCTGAATCTCTGGAGTGGCTATTCCTGGCCATTTGTTTTTATTTAGTCACAGAGTCCCAAAGTTCCAAAGTTATTTAGTCACACATGTTCCAAAGTTAAGCACATGCCTAATATCCTTTCAGTTGAAATCAGTGGAACTTAAAATTGCTTTAACTTTGGCTGCGTCAAATGTGCAAATGTGCCTTATGCAACTAATATAAATTAAACATTTTTTTAAAAAAAAACCAACAACCACAGAGTTTAGTCATTGAAAAAAACAAAACCCCTTCGTAGTCTAATCCTATGCAGGTGTACCTGGAAGTAAGACCTACGGAAGTATGTGAGCCTTATTTCTAAGTAAACAAGCATAGAATCAGATTGCATTGGGGAATGCAGTTTGCTACAAAATTGCAGCCCAAATTGTAATCTCATGTATGTCTACTCAGTAGTAAGTCCCACTGAGTTCAATGGGGTTGACTCCTGGGTAAGTAAGTATAGGATCGCAGCCTCAGCCACCTATTTTTTACCACTATCCTTTGCGCGTGTAAAGGCGAGATAAAGAAGAGGCAGACACAGGGTATATGGTTTCAAATCAGGGCCACATTTATTGAATTGAAGATCTGTGAAGGGTGAAGTGCGGTTCTAACCTAGCCCGGCCATTGGCCGGGTAAAAGACCAATATTTGGCGAATACAGTCATGCCTTGGATTGAGAGCATAATTCGTTCCGGAAACGTGCTTGTAATACAAAACACTCTTATATCAAAACGAAATCCCCCCAAAAAAATTTGTATAGAGATTTTTAATTTAAGTCATACTACAGTACTTGTATTGCAAGACATCACTTGTATATCAAGTTAAAAAAAATTAAATAAATATTTAAAAATTTGCTTGTCTTGCAAAATGCTCTCAAACCAAGTTACTTGCAATCCAAGGTATTACTGTACATCCTAACTGAACCGGAGGCGGGATGGCCCGCCACCGGCCAGTTGCCCTCCATGTGGAGCTGGAGGGCCTTACCATCATCGCCTTACTTTGGCGCCTCCAGGCTCCTCCCTGCCTCCTCTCTCCTCCCCCATGTGCAAGCCTTCTTCCCGGCCCCATATGAGGGGCCATTGGAAGTTCTTTTTATGTATTATTCAGAAAAAGGTAACACAGATATTCACCTATCGTATTATATAAACATCAAACCTGTTCACTCTGAAACCAAATTAGAGACATGAGAGAGAGAAAACTTGCAATTAATGATGCACAAAACAAAAAAGCAATGACTCATTTAAAATAACCAAAGCTTACCTTACATTGATCTGGATTCCCAGTGCTTACTTCTTGTATATTTATTTACTAAGTTCCTTTACTCCTTTCAAGAATTGCTATGTATCCTTTACAATTCATTATCACAAGCATTTTCATGCTACAGTTACGGCACTCTTAACGTCTAGAGAGATAGGAGAAATGATTTATTAGTACTACTTTATGAAGACTATTCTCTGGGGCTAAGGTTTTCACAGCACATTGCAGAGACTGAAGAGTATCACATTTCTCGATTTAACACTAGATGTGTATTTTAAAAAGAACTCCAATATGAATTTTGCAGATATTTAATAATGAACGAGAAAGTTTGCAAGTTCCCTTCACAGCAGCAATGCAATTGGGGAACATGTTTCTGCATTTCATAATTAATGAAGATCTACTGTAGTCAAGAATCTGTTATTCCTTTTGAACTAATCATATGTTCACCCTGACACTGCTGGATCCTGGATGCAATCACCCCATCTATTTTTGGGGAAATACTTGAAATCATACCCACCATGAGTGAAGATCCCCCCCAAGACTTAGTTACTGGAAGTAAGAGCTTTAGGCTAAAATATGCTGGTATTTTTGGCCCTGACTCTTTTGCCTTTGGCCACATCCCCTTTTGCCATTGACCCCTCTGTCGCAAGAGATGCCTCTTCCATTAGGGGGGACATACCTCTTCCCCTGCTTTCCACCAAAAGGAATGACATGACAACATAAATACAGTAATTCTAAACTTTATTAACCCTCGTTACAGCACAAGATCATCCAAGTTAGTAGTTGCAGGGGCAGAATCCTTTCCTAGGGTCTGTGGAAAACCTGGTCTTGGGCTGGGGGGGGGGCACTACACTAGGACAATCACACCCCTATCACCAAATGTGATGGATCACTCCTACTGGGCAATTCCTACCTTCACTAACCGGGATAAATGCTTACAGGGCAATACAGCTAAGTATCTGCAGGAACAGAAAGAATGACCACAGAATGGGTAAGCAGAAGCAGGACCAGAGTGGATGCCCACAGAGTGATATCATTAAGTAGCTACAGGATCAGGATGAGTGCCTACAGAGCAAGACAAGTAGCTACAGAACAGATCCAGGGTGAACACCAGCACATCAGCACAGTTATCTGCAGGATCAGAAAGAACCCCTATATACAGTGCAAGCTGTAGGTAAGTAGTTCTGGGGTCAGGATGATCCCACACAGAGTTTGCTGTGGAAGTGGGGAAGTCTTTTCTTCTCCTTGTATTTTCTTGTCTGCTGCTTTCTGTACTGGAAGGTCTCATATACCATCCCTAGCAGTCAGTCTGAGTCAGGTCCTTGGTCTTCTAATGAACTCACTGGTCCCTTTCCCTTCCTGCTACCCCTTTTTGTACCATCTGTTGCTCCTCCCAACCTCATTGCTCCTACTTTGCCTTTCTTCTTCTCCTGTGCTTCCAGCATTCAGGCTTTAATCCTCTACTTCTGCCCCACCTCCTCCTTTTCCCTTGGAATCTTTGAGCCATTTAAAGAGCCCTTGCCCTGATTCCCTTTCCTTCTGTATACCCAGCCCTACCTGTGACTAGCTACTATTGCTGTGAAACCCAATAGTGGTGAATTCCCACCACTGGATTGGAGCCGCTCTGAAAACTTCTCCAGAATGGCATTCAGCACTCGGGCCAAAAGAGGTTCTGCACCCCTGTCGTAGGTGCTGCTGTGAATGCCACTGCTGAAAAGAGTGCCAGTTCCCAGACTCAAAAAGGCCCCTCCCATCTGCCACTCACCTCCCTGCTCCTTTTTACTGAATTGTGAAGCATCTTCCTGCTTCTGGGAAGATGCTCAAGCCAAGGAACCAGAATCTCTATAGCAGGGACCATAGAGCTTTCTGTGAGTAGCTGTCACATCACCTCCTAAAAGACAATCTGCCAGTTGCTGTTGGAAAGCTCTATGTATGTTTGCTCTCTGTCAGGTCTGACTGCTGCAGTCAGGAGGCAGAGGAGCAGAGTTTTTAAAGGTAGGCAAGCAAGGGAACAACTGAGAAAGGAGGTCTGAGGGAATAATTTAATTATTACATTTTAATCAGAGGTATTAGCTTTGAAAATTAGATTAATTTGCCTAATTGGGGTGAATGGATACCATTTACTGTGCACTTCATAAATGAAACAGAATGAACAACATGAGTCAATATAGAAAATCAAAATCAAATTGCCTACTTGGGGGAAGGGTCCAGGGGGTGTCAGAGGGGTGGGTTCCTGCAGCTATGCACTTTGATTTAAGAGGGGAACATGACAGCCTTAAGCAGGTACAGCCATTCCCATTCTTAATTGGCTGCATTGCATCATGAAGGGCAGCTAGTCTGACATCTGTCTCATCACCTATCCTCTAAAGGGTGTGGAAAAATAACCCTTACCCTCACTCACAAGGTGAGCTTGGGCTGATTTACATTTTACAAGGTCAAGGGTATCATGCCACGCTTCGTGAAGCCAATATGCATGCTATGTCCGCATGCCACAGTGTAATTCCTCACCATAGATCAGGAGTCAGGAACTTGTGGCCTTCCAGACATTTTGGCCTAGAACTACCATCAGCCCTAACCAGTATAGCCAATAATGAAGGATTATGGGAGATATAGGCCAAGACATCTGGAGGGCCACAAGTTTCCCAGTCCTGCCATAGAAGATCAGTGGTGTGCAAATGCTGCATATGAGTCAACGAATGAAGAAAGGTTTCTAAACATGACAGTGGTTGCATGGAATGCCGATAGCGGTAAGTGCTTCGCACCAGCCTCCATGTCAGATTTAAACTGTCCCTCTGCCTTTCTTCTCTAGTGTTGTGGGTGTGAAGTGCTAGTGAGAACAACAAGTTCATTATAGTCAGATATTTCAAATTCCACTTTGAAGAATATTGTTGCATTAATCTCTATCCACCCCAATTGGGACTTCTGAGCATAGTCAGATGCACATTATATGTTTTTTGTATGCATGTTTGTGCCATGCATTCCAGAGAAAAGCAACAGAACGGTGTGTGTAAGGAGTGCTCTTGAGTATTACTGAACATAGGTGTGCCCAGTCTTTTGCAGCTGGCAAAAGGTATGCCCATGGTTCATCTGTCTTGAATCACCCCAGTCCAGGACCGATGCAAGCAGTTTCGTGCCCTAGGCAAGATCAGATATTTAGCACCCCCTGCCCCCGTTCCCACTTGAGAGCGCTGTATTTTTTTTTCAAGGCGTTTCTGGCGCCCCCTTTAGCCCTGCGCCCTAGGCAGCTGCCTAGTTGGCCTAATGGTAGCACCGGCCCTGCCCCAGTCACACAGCCCTTGTTGGCAAACTGCAGGAATCTTTCATTTTCTTAGCACCCCTGAAAGCTCACCAGTGACCCAGACCCATGTGCCATCCCTACACTGCTCCACCCTGTGACCAACCTGACCTATTTAAAGGCACCCTTGCTCACTATTAACCAGTTGCTCCCAACTGACTCAGTAAGGAGTAGGTGTAGAAGCCATACCACTCAGGCCAATCTTGGTATATATGACATACATACATTATTATTATTATTATTATTATTATTATTATTATTATTAATAATAATAATAATATTTATTTATCGCCCATCTGGCCGGCAACCGGCCACCCTGGGCGATGTACATAGAATAAAAACAATAAAATACATTTAAAACAATATAAAAATTTTAAAATCTTAACCCACCCCATATTCCCGCCTGAATAACCAGGTTTTTAATGAGCGACGGAAGCTCAGCAGAGAGGGGGCATGGCGGAGGTTACTCGGGAGAGAGTTCCACAGTACGGGGGCCGCCACAGAAAAGGCCCTCTTCCTCGTCCCCACCAGTCTAGCTGCTCTGGCTGAAGGGACAAGGAGAAGGCCATCCGTGGCAGATCTTGTTGAGCGGCCCAATTGGTGTTGGAGACGCTCCTTGAGATAGACTGGACCGGAGCCGTATAGGGTTTTAAAGGTCAAAACCAACACCTTGAATTCGGCTCGGCAAGCAACTGGTAGCCAGTGCAAATCCTTCAGCACTGGCGTGATGTGATCCTGCCAGCGGCTGCCTTTTACCAGGCGAGCCGCCGCGTTCTGTACCAGCTGTAGCTTCCGAACCGTCTTCAAGGGTAACCCCACGTAGAGCGCATTACAGTAGTCTAGGCGAGAGGAGACCAAGGCATGAACCACTGATGGGAGCAGGTGATTAGGAAGGTAGGGGCGCAGCTGCCGTATCAGATGGAGTTGATACAGCGCCGCCCAGCTCACAGCTGACACCTGAGCCTCCATGGACAGCTGGGAGTCTAGAATGACCCCCAAGCTGCGGACCTGGTCCTTCAGGGGTAGATGTACCCCATTTAGCATCAGGTCAACATCCCCTAACCTCCCCTTGTCCCCCACCAGAAGTACCTCGGTCTTGTCGGGGTTCAGCTTCAGCATCAGCAGGTTCCTTCCCATACAGCCAGCCACTGCCTCCAGGCACTTGGACAGGGTCTCAACGGCCAACCTCAGTGAGGACTTGAAACAGAGGTAGAGCTGCGTGTCATCCGCATACTGATGACACCGCACCCCAAACCTCCTGATGATAGCTCCCAGCGGCTTGAGGTAGATGTTGAATAACATCGGGGATGGAACCCTGCAGCACTCCACAAGGGAGCGGCCGAGGGTCCGAAGCCTCCTCCCCGAGAACTACCCTCTGATACCTTCCAGAGAGGAAGGACCGGAACCACTGCAATACAGTGCCTCCCAAGCCCAACCCCTCCAGGCGGTCCAGGAGGATACCGTGGTCAACGGTATCAAAAGCCGCTGAGAGATCGAGGAGGACTAGAAAGGAGCAGTCGCCCTATCCAAAGCCCTCCTCATATCATCCACCAAGGCGACCAAGGCCGTCTCCGTCCCATGTCCAGACCTGAAGCCCGACCGGCAACGATCTAAATAATCAGCTTCATCCAGGTGTGCCTTCAACTGAGCACCCACCACCCGCTCGATCACCTTGCCCAGAAATGGTAAATTGGAGACTGGGAGAAAGTTGTTTAAATCCTGGGGATCCAAGGAGGGCTTCTTTAGAAGTGGTCTTATTACTGCCTCCTTGAGGGCTGATTGCATCACTGCCTCCTCGAGGGAGGCATTCACCACCGCCTTGATCCCCTCACCCAGTCTCTCCCTGCAGCTCATTATGAGCCAGGACGGGCAAGCATCAAGCAAGCAGGTGGTCGGCCTCACAGATGAAAGCACCTTGTCCACTTCATCAGAAGGAAGAAGCCGGAACCGATCCCACAAAACCGGTCTGCCGTTGGCCTCCTCCCGCTCACTCCCTGTGTCCACGACGCACGATATCCCACTCCTAATCCGATTGATTTTATCTGCGAAGTGCTTCGCTAAAGCCTCACAGGAGGCTTTAGACTGTTCCAGTGGGTCCGGAGCGACTGGACCGACCAGACTCCGGACCACTTGGAACAGCCTCCTGGGGCAGCACTCCGCAGACGCAATGGACACAGCATAGAAATTCTTTTTTGCCACCTTCACCGCCACCCGGTAGGCTGAAGCTGCAGCTCTAACCTATGTTCAATCGTCTTCGGAGCGGGAATTACGCCATCGGCGCTCTAGCCTTCTCACCTCTTGTTTCAGAGCTCACAGCGACGGAGTGAACCATGGCGCCGCATGAGCTCTGTTTAGGCGAAGAGGGCGCTTCGGGGCAACTCGGTCTAATGCCCTGGTGATTGCAGCATTCCAGTCGTCCACCAGGGTCTCGACTGAGCTACCGTTTGTGTGCTCCAATTCCCCAAGCGTGTTCAGGAATCCATCTGGATCCATAAGACGCCTGGGGCGGACCATCCTAATAGGTCCCTCACCCCTGCAGAGGGGTTGTGGCATCGAGAAATGCAACCCCACCAGATAGTGATCTGACCATGACAAGGGGGTGGTTGATATACCCCCTATTTCCAGATCATTTCCCCCCTCTCCAGAAACAAAAACCAAGTCCAGTGCATGACTGGCTACATGGGTAGGTCCAGTTAATACAGGGTGCAGCTCCCAGGAAGCCATGGTCTCCATGAAGTCCCGAGGTGCCCCCGTGAGGGCAGCCCCTGAATGCACGTTGACGTCCCCCAGCACCAATAGCCTGGGGGACAACACACGCACATCAGAGACCACCTCCAGCACCTCGGCCAGGGAGTCTGTCGTGCAGCGGGGTGGACGGTACGCGAGCAGAATCCCCAGACTGCCCTTGGGACCCAACCTCCAGTACATGCACTCAATAAACTTGGCCTCCCAGAGAGGGAGTCTGGTAAGGACCAAGGACTCCCGGTAGATAACAGCCACTCCCCCTCCCCGTCCCCCAACTCTTGGCTGCTGGGCATACGAGAAACCAGCCGGACACAAGGCCGCCAGAGTTGGAGCAGCGGCCTCGTCCAGCCAGGTTTCCGTAATACATGCCTGGTCCGCACCCTCATCCAGGATCAAGTCATGGATGGAAGATGTTTTTTGGGTAACGGACCTGGCATTGCACAACAGCAAACGCAAGGTGGGGGGAGGAGCCACACATCCCCCAGTTATCCCTTGGCTCTGGGCAGGCCTGGGACAAGGGATAGGTATTAAGCATCGATCCCTTGACCCCTTAGTTGGCGTGGCCTGCCCCTAGCGTTCTGCCAGCACCTGCCACTCAACAGTGGTATATTTTGCCCCCCAGAACTCCCTCCATCATCTCCCTGGGAGAGGCACATGCCCCCTCGCTTCCGCTGATCAGGCGGGAGACCCACCCCTAAAATCAACCCCTAAAACCCCCAAGCCCTTCAAAAAGAAGGGCCTCTTAAAAACCCCAGTCCCACCTATATACCCCTCAGCAGGGGGGCAGGCCCTCGCCCTCGTGCCACCCCCGAAGTGGCTCCCCCAAAGAGGCGGCCCCCTTTGGTGTCGCCCCTTCGGTGGCAACCCCGCCGGCGACGGACCCGCCCCCGCTGGTACATACACACACACACACACACACACACACACCTGTTCAGCCATGGTGTGACCAGCAATCATCTGTACTTACCCCTATCCTGGGTGGGAGGTTGGGTGTCAACAAAATAGCAAGTGCCATAAGTAGCCCAACTTGTTCCAACCCAACACTGATGTGAGGACACTATGTAGATCAGCACATTTGACCAAGTGGGCTCGCCTCCCTCTGAGACCAGCTGCAAAAGTCAATTCCCTGGTGCTGGTGTGGGCCATGCAGGGCATTTTTTTAGATATTGGATCTATCAAACCACCTTTTATAGATACTGGGCATATCTAGAAATGCACGAGCAATAAAGACATCTTTCTTAAGACATACCTGACAGTGCCAACTTGAATGCCAATGAAATATTGAAGTTACAGTGCAATCAGGGGTGCAGAACTTCAGACCCCCAATCTGGCCCACCTGGGGTTCCCCAGAATGCCATGGCCCCTTCCCCTGACCCCACCTCCTTTACCCAAACCGCTGATTATCTGGTGGTTTCCTGGCCTTTACAGTTTTTTCCCCATTCTAAAACGGTTGAAATGCTTTTCTGTGGCAGCCCCCAAGTTATGGAACTCCCTCCCCAGTGACCTTTGCCATGCCCCCTCCCTGATGAATTTCCGACGGGCTTTAAAAACATGGCTTTTCAGGCAGGAATATGGGGTGGGTTAGGTTTTTTTAAAAAAACTCTTATATTGTTTTAATTGTTTTTAATTGTAACTAGGAAATGTATACTCTGTAGAACTTTACTTGCTAAGTGAATAAACAGGTAGAATTAGACCTGTGGTGTTACAGAGTGTTTCCTGACTCCATGGATTAATCTGCAACGGAGAAGCTGGAAGCAGTCTGACAACAGGGCAGACTGGACTGGTCAAACTGGCACAACACGCTGCATGCTGCGCGGGGGGAGGTGAGATCTGGAAGATCTGTGTGTGGAATTTCAGGCGTCTGCTAGCACACAGACAGGATTATAAATCTCCCACACTCTGCATACTCTCAAACGCCAACACTGTTGCATGCACAAAATCACACCTTTGTAATTTATATTAATTCTAGGTAAGTAGGTAAAGGAGTGCATTTTATACCTAAGGTATAAAATATACAATTACTTTTAAGTACAGTGGGTCCAGAATTGCTTTCAGGTTGTCCAAATGATATGAACTAACAGATATTAAAAACTAGTGTATTTTGGTCACCAAAATTATATAGGAAGCAAAAGTTTTTGCATACCTGCACAGAAAGCATGGACACACACACACACACACACACAGTATGCACATGTAACTGTCTACATAATTGCAGCCTTTGGATTCAATGCATCCATCACAAGTAAAGAGCTGTTTATAATTCACACAGGCAGAAGCTGGAGTCAAGGGCATTTCACATATTCTGTGTGATGAAGATAAGTGCCTAAGCCATAATGATAGAGATAAGCTCCTTTGATTTCTGCAGGGCTTTCTGTTGAACGTAAAGAAGGTATTGTAAGATTTTGATGAGAATCAGTTCACTGGGGGACGTAAAATTCTTAAATAAAAATAAAAAGAAGTTCTCTGAAATAATAATTTTGAGTCTAATATGAATGATAGCTTAATCTTAAAAAAACGATAATGTCCAAAGGCACAATTCTATCTTTTTACTAAATTGGAGAAATACAGAATGATGAACCAAACTCCCTGAAGTCAGTAGAAAAGCTTTCATTGATTTTAATTGTTTTAGGATTAGGGAGCAGAAGAGAACCTACTAAGTGAGTAGATGTACTAAATTTAATAAAAAATAAGGAACTACTAAATATTAGCTATGGTTTTAGATTGTAACTCTATTATATATCAGGGTTACTAAATGAGAGTTGAGCACAATAGCAACCCAACTAACCACTTTCAATTTAGCGAGAACTCAGTGAACAAACAAGGATAAGATAAAGCGACTTTTTTGTAAACTGTATGTGACTGTGTTTAGTGTTGAATACAATGAACTGTACTTGCTATTTGTTGTACTTAGTTGGTTTTGTTGTTGTATTTGTTATATTTTCTTTTGGAATTGAATAAAAAAATTATAGAGCAAAGGTATGGCTACATACACGACCCAGCTAGAGCATATGCAGTTGGTTTCTATGGTCTGAGCTACTCCTAATGATCACCATGTGAAAAGTTTAAGGAAACACTTCCACCAAATCTCTGGTGTGTAATGTATAGAGCAATTTGCCATGTCAATCATCCATTACGTAGAGAATGTCCACCTTACACAAGCTGCAGTCAAGCTGCAGCTATTGGATTAGAAAAACAACAACACATTTCCAAGTTTGCAATGTGATTCGCGAATTTAAAAAATTGCATTTGACAGCATGCGTACATTTGAAAAATGCACACAAACACACTTAAATCAATAGGAAAAGAATGTGCACACTTCAAATATGAGCAAAATTGATGCATATGTTTGGAAAAAATGCGCACACATTTTCATGCCAAAAGTAAAAAATACTCAAAGGTCTCAATCTGATAGGGACATGAGATGAAATGAGATTTGAGATGGAATTTGAAGAACTTGGATGAACTCAAATTTTGCTTGTAGGCACGTCCCGAAGTAGAACACCTTTCAGACCTGACCGGTTCAACATGGCAAGGTCTGAACTGAAGGGGGCGGGCTCTGTGCTCCCAGAGATATAGGGGGCACGGACAGCATGCAGAGCCCCATCCCAGTACCCACTTTGAGCCCCCACACATTCTCTTGAACACCTGAATAGGATGTATATGTATGATGCTATGTACATACAGTGTGTGTCGGAAAATGTCTGAAACAGCCAGGACACTTAAAGAAAAACCAGCACCTATAGATATTTTCTTCTCATTTTTGCAGGACACAGAAAGAGGGGGAGAGAGAGATTCTCCTACCTTTAAAAAAAATTACCTTCCCTACTGGACAGCAAGATCGCTAGTGAGCTGTGTGTGCGTACACGTCTATTCTGTCATAGATTCAGAACTGGGGCTTTGCTAATTTGTGGGCCCTAGTATAATATTTGTACAATGGCTGCAATATTAGAAAATAGATAAAACAGGGATGGGCAAAATCCTGCCTCATTCCCTTAGATAGTGAGTCACCTGAATGCAATTTAGCTCACAAGAGAGGTGAGACATCACCTTGCCTCATTTTCTGAAGACCTGTGTTTGAGGTGGTGGGCAAGGGATGGTGTAATTAAGATGGGGGCACCCATGAGTTCTGGCATGTGGGCCAGGACAAGTGCTGCTACCAGGCCGGCTTCTTCCACTGGCTTAGGCAGGAGGATGGCTGGTGGCAGCAGCAGGATTTGCTGTGACTGCCACAACCCAGCTACACCGGTGGTGGTGGCGGCGGTGGCAGTAGCAGCAGCAATGGATCTTGTTCTATCTATCTATCTGACCATAGTCCCCTGGCACTTTTCCAAGTATGCTGCATGTCCTGAGCAATTCCCTTATTTATCAGCTCTATCAGTTGAAATCAATCGTGGATACTTAAATCTTTTGAATGCAGCTGTATACAGCAAGATCGGTGATCTACTATGGCCTGCAAAACTTCTTAGATCTACAGTCAATAATGATGGTGAATAATCACCCTATGGTGACCTTACCACCTCAAAAAATAAAAAATAAAAAAATGGCCACAGTCACTCAGCCATCACATACTCATAGTGTAATGCAGCAGCAAATTCTTACTTTACCAGAGTCTGTCCTGACTCACACCAAATGAAGGAAGCTGAGCCCTGAGAGCTGGGGAGCATTAATGAGCTAAAAAGTGACCTAGTAAACCATCAAATGTCCAGATGAAAGTTGGTAACCTTATATACGAACTGCCAGCCACTCTTCATCCTGGTCCTCAGCTAAGTCATTGCTTGCAGCTGGATCTTCTCTCTCCTCCTGAGCAGAACCCCAGGTGACAGAGCCGTCTGGCAGCCAGATGGGCAATTCTGTGGCAACTTTGGGCTTCTGCTGTGTCTGCTGCTGCATTCACTCTTGGGGGCTGGAGGACAAAGGGGGAGAACTGAAGATGAAGGCAGAGCTTGGGATGGGTCTAGAGGGGTTATTCAGGGGCTCAGGCAAGATATCTAAGATGGGGCTCTTCAGGCTGCCTTGGGACTACTACAGATCCCTCCAGGTATTTGGTTGGAGTGGGGTTCTCCACAGTCTGGAGCTTCCTCTCCTAACTCTGTTTGTTCAGAGCCCGGGGCAGATGGGATCTTGACAGGATTTCCCTGGCAAAGCTGCCATGCTGACAATAACTAAAGGGCCTGCTAGGTTTGCTCAGGTGGCCACTCCCTCCTCTTCTCTCATGCTGTTGCATGTCCAGACTTTTCATTGTAAGCTTGTGAGAGCTGAGAGCCAATCCACAAGTCTCGCAAAAACCTCAGGCAATAATGGTCTGACTCTGACATTTCACAGCATGATGAGGCTCAATGTAGCTCTTCCTTTTCTTCACCAACAATCTCCCCTTTCCCTGCAGGGTTAGCATTAACAACTGGGGGACCCGTTCATGTTATGATGCTCCACTGTACTCCCAAATGATGATGTATTTAATGCAGCCTTCATCTCTGTGTCGAAACTATCATTAGGCAGTGAGCTTCTCCTTAGACTGCTCTCTTCTAGTTGTCCCACAAGCATATTCTTTATCTCTTTTGTGACTTTTGTGACACATGTTCTTCTCTCTCTCTCTCTCTCTCTCTCTCTCTCTCTCTCTCTCACTTTTAGTTGGCTAAATTTTTAACTTGATTTTAGAATAAAATAAAATTCCATGAGAGAAAAATGAAAATGATCACTTTGATTAACAAATTGTAACATCCTTACATCACTAATGTTAGCGCAAGTATATGTATACTCCAGATACCTCCATTTTCCTTCTTCCCCAGTGGTTAATGTTATTTTTCTTCCAATTACTAAGATTGAATTTGGAGCTAGGCAGCCTCCTACCATCCACATCTGCTTTCACTTTCCAAGCAGTTGCTGGAAGTCATGCATCACTGATGTTCTGTTTGTATTACTTGCTATGTTATCTCATCTTGGAAGCCATTATATGAACTAATAGGAGCAGAAAAGAAGTGAACACCCTTCAGTTTTCCAGCAGGAATTCTGCTTTTTTTGTCAGTTCTACAAATTGTGCCATTATAATGCATATGTCAGCTTGGTAGGCAGCAATAATTGGATAAATAGGGAAAAGTAACTATAAACTTCACAGACTGGCAATGGCAACTTTTTCAGATCACCATTGCAAGCAAAGTGGCTGACTGTACAGCAATACTTTCTGCTTCTTTCCCTGTTCATGGCCATCTAGTTTTGTGCCTGGATGTTTCAGATACAGTAATAATAATAAAAATGTAGCAGCTAGATTATTTCCACCAATTTGGAACTAAATGCTTTCCTTTCACTAAAAGTGGAGAAAGTTTTGAAGCACTGGATGATAACTTCCTGCCAAATAATGGAATACTTTCAGGGTACAACTATAAAATAGAGTGAAATGAGTTAAAGGGCCGGTTCGCACGACCCAGGCTGCAGGCGGGGGAGGCACCACGGGGCGATCTGTGGTGTCCGGTGGGGCGCCGCAGACGACCTGCGCCCCGCGCGTGTGGGCGGACCCCAGCGGAGCCGGCAGTCCCCGCACCGCAGTGCGGGCCTCCCAGCGCTAGGGGGCGGGGCCCGGGATGCCCAGAGGGGCCGTTTGCCCCTACAGGATGGAGCGGCGGCAGCTCCGGCCACTCTGGGCTGCCGCCTATGTGCGGCCCCATGGGACGGCCGCCCGCTGTTCGCATGGCAGGGTGGCCACGCGCGGTAGGGGCTTACCCCTCTACTGACCATGGTCACTTTGCGTGTGTCCCACACACGGTCATCCCGTGGGGGCACCCCCGGTTGGCGTTCGCACGACACGGGAACCACGGGGGACTTCTGATCCCCTGCGGTTCCCGTGTCGTGCGAACATGCCCAAAGAGTTGTTCCTTTGTCTAAGGAATTCTGGGATTTGGAGTTTAAGGGGAAACAGAGCTTGGACTCGACTTTTTAGAAATTCCCAAGATTTTTTGGAAGAAGTCATAGCTGTTAAAATAGCATGAATCCAATATAAATCTGAAGGGTAGACAGGCCTCTAGACTTCTCAAATTTTAATCTTATCTGATAAGAGTGTAGGGAGGAGTTCTTATCTGATAGCTGCTGCTATAGCAGAAGGAGAGAAGCCTCTCATTCGCCCCTCCCTCCTCCCTGGTACCTCTTTCTGTTCTTCCATTCCCTAGTGATTCGAATGCTGCTCTAGTAGCAACCTGGTGTCAGAACCCGAAGTCTGAGGACATGTTTTCTTCCCAGGGTGCTGATATTCATAATACACACACCAGATACATGGTAATACTACATTCCTCAAGGCCCTTAGTCCCATCCAGTGTTGCTTATACTCAGGGATAGGCAAATCATTCTACTGACAGTCACTTCTGCATTCCATCCATACATCTATTCTGTCTTGTTTCCCCATTAATCTTCTTTAAACAGCATGTGCATGCTTTAACATTTTTGCTCAGAATATGCATTTCTAAACATATTTTCTTTCAAAATAAACATTTTTCAAAGCTCTTTTGATATGCTTACACTACAGAGGACTGCACTGCAACATTTGGAAAAGTACAAACTCTGGTGAATAACAGCTACGTTCCAATCTGCACATTGTTCAGCCTCCAAAATCCAGTGCCAGATATCCAAACTAAGTTCACTGAATTTCTTGTTCTATTTGGAAGAAAACCAACAATGCCATTAATAAAAAAAGACATGTACTGTATGTCCTATATCTAGAACAATAGCTTTTACCATTTTCTAGATTGTAACAAACCATATCATAAGAAAATATTCCACCACAAATGCACCAAAAATTCTCCAGTTTTGACTCAGGGTCAGAAACTTTCAATTCTAGTGGTTAGTAATTTTTCCTGATAAATGTGTATCTTTTTATCCCTTCCTTTTCCATGTTAGTGGTTTCCCCCCCCCGGGCTTTCTTCTTTTTCTTCTTCTTCTTCTGTCCTCAATTAGAAGGGATCATCCAGTGAACAAGACAATATGATGGCAGTACTACATAGCCAATCTGGTTTGGCTACAAGGTTATATCACTGAGGGCAATTGAGAATGAGCAGAGTGAAGGCATTAGAAAACTTTTTTTTCTAAAAGGTGTACCAAATGATCATAGAAAAGTGGAGGCATTTTTAGTACTGCCCAAAGAGTAGCTTTGGCTCAAGTCCAGATTCTAACATAATTTGCTCCATATTCCTTTGGCATTCAGCACTACCAAATTGCAGTAAAATGTGGGAGATAAAAATGAATAAAAATATATTTTGTTTCTTTTTGTTTTCAAAACAAACTGTGAGGTTTCCATCCCAGTAAATTATAGCTCTCAGAGTAACAATCCACATTTAATTCTCCAAACAACAAGCCTAAATTGTTTCTTCTTTTTATGAGTCTCTAGGAATAGTACTATAATGGAATGAATGTCCCTTGATATTGTGTTTGCTAAAGCACATTTTCGCTTACTGTTGTAAGTGAAAGGAAAAGTATCACAGGGTATCATCTATCTCCTCTGTTCTACTACACAGCTTACCCATAAACTAACTCAGCTTGATTTCTAGCACACAAACGCAAGTCATATAGAACACTTCTATAATCTCTGAAACAGACAGACAGAAGTGGCTGTTTGATGGGGATGCTAGAACTGTTTCGATGGAAATGAAATGAAAACAAAGGCTAGGAAAATCAGTGTTTTCTAGCAGTGTATCTTCATAGAGATGTAAATAGTATTAAGATGCATTAAGTAATCACAGCAGTTTATGGGTTCTGTAGGAGAGAGAGAGAGAGAGAGAGAGAGACTGGCATCCTTGTTATTGTTGCTATTTATTTATTATCATCATTCCACTAAGACTTCAAAGCCTGAGTTACAAACAAGAGAGCTATTGCATTAAGCTTTATAGAAATACTAGCAAGATGGCCCACCAAGGCCCACCAACACACATACACACAGAGAGGGAGAACAAACCAATGCCATTCGTGATAACTGCTTGACTACAGAATTTGCTAGCTGCTACGCACTAGTATTGGCTAGGCAGAGAACATATCAAAGTTTGAAACTATGCTCAAGCACCTTTGGGCTTTACATGCAAGACCCAAAGAAAGCTGAGTCAGACTGAGTTTACCCAGACTCAAAACAGTGCATATTCCCCCGATTTTCACCATGTATATGTATGTACCCTACGAATTACCACCCAATATTGTCAGAACAACCTGCAGTGAAGCTAATGGAGTCTGACTGCTCTAACTCTTTGGAAGACAGCTGCAAAAGCTGTGTTGGAAACCAGAAACATGCACATTTACAAAATGGTTCCTGAATAACCTGTGGAGCTGTTCGGCTCTTTTGTGTTTGGGAAGTCTACATTTTATGAGGTCATTTACAGACATAATCATGAGCAAATGTGACTTCTTTTATAGCCAAGGCAAATGAAGCATACCTTCAATTAGAAACTTCTGAAAATACACTGTGATAGCCTACTGAGAATGGAATTGCTTTTCTTTACAGCTATACACCCACCCATCTTAGAAGCCTGAGGTTTCAGATAAGTGCTGCAACTATCTTTCTTCATAAGCATCTTAGCTTGCTACGTCTACAGTGAGCTTTGGTGATTACCTTTACAATAACGTAGTGGATCCCATGATTCCCAAGATACTTCTGCTCTATTCAAGCCATTCAGTCTAGCTGTACACCTGATGCATATAATCTGCATGTATATATTTTATATGTGCAAACAATTGTTTTAAAAAACATATTTATCCAAAACTATTTGTGTGAAGGATATCGACAAGATATCGCTTGGTACGAGACCTGTTTTGTATACTATCCTCTGAATCATCTACTGGGTTTTTCCATAACAAAACCAAAATGTAGAACACCACATTCTCAAGCTCTTCCTAAACTTGCTTTGTCAGCTATTCCATCCAAAACAAAATAGTTTTATGTTAGGGATCTAGAGCACCATGAGCTAGGGGAAATAGTCAATAAGTAAATAATAGAGAACAACAAGAAATAGCCTCTTCCAAGTATTGGTAAAAAAGATCTGATATTTTGTAAAATGATTATTTTTATATACTTTTGTTACCATTGTTTTGTGCTGTTTTTTATTGTATTTTATTTGTTTCATAATCTTGCATGCCATTGTGGAATCAAAGATAAGTGGTATAGCTATTTTATAGAAATTCTAGCAGACAATAGAAAAAACCATTGCTGAAGGAGACCGTCACTGTCCCTATTCAGGGAGGCTGAGTGTTGGAATCACAAGTCAAATCTGTTGCAGATTTCTCTGACATCCGTATTCCGTAGCCAGTGCCCTGTGCTTGTGAACTTAGCTGCTTCACTAAATATGTGGAGTGGATGATAAGGTTATTCCCTCAGCAACACTGCCTAGTCTCTTGGGAAGGTGACCCAGAAAAATACTTTCTATGCACCCACAGCTCAATGGGCATGTACAACTTGTATTGTGCATTTGGTAATTTACAGACATAATCTGGGATGCACTATTGGGCCTTCCTATTTCGCCATTCCCACAAACTGCACCTAGCTAGGCTGCCATGGCCAGAGTCTATGCTGTGTGGGTTTGATCCTGATAGTAAACATGAGCTCATGGTTGTTTACAGATTCTTTAGATGATGTCACGTGATCCTCCAGTTTTGCTTCTGTTCTTAAACAGCATTTTCAGAATGGTTTTTTTACAGCAGGGAAAATGCAGTATTATTTGCAAAAGTGAAAGAAAACGCTTTTTCCACTTGCACATTTGTGCTATTCCGCTACACCACAGTGCCACCTAGAGGTTATATAGTGGAAGAGCAGGGAAGGAAACACTCTTTATGTAGTGTTCGGATCTCAATTCTGTGACAAAGCCGAAAGTAGATATAGCAGATTAACATCCTCATGTAGAAAAGCTCCATATGTAAACATACAATGGTATACAACAAATAATGTTTTCAGCCCTCTACTACTTTTACTGTACTTGAACAGATATTGGCTATAAGGTGCCAACATTATTTGACTTTCCAAATAACAGGACAGTTTGGCAGGCAATACGAGACGGAGAGGCGGGTAAGAAATAAAATAATAATAATAATAATAATAATAATAATATTATTATTATTATATATTATTATTATTATTACAATCCTATCTTCCATTTTAGCACTTGCAGTACAGAAGCTTAGATCGCAACAGATTTTGTGGCATCCTATTAAATAATGTTACAGTTAGGGCTAAGAGTGCCTTCTTGTTGCAGTGATTTCCCAGTGTGTAAACAGAAGAACGGTTCTCACAATCCTTAAAATGCTAGAGGTTTAATTGGAAACAGGCTGGAAGCTACTACAAAGGAATTCCTACTATCACTCAGTTTCAAGAATCCCTTTTGCCTTGGGCCAGATAGGGCATAATAAAACTCCTGTTAATAACTAGAGAAAATTAAACATACTCAAATTTAACAAAACTAAGTTAGTAACAAGAATTGGGCTATACTTCTGCTAGCCTACATTGAAGAGTGGACTTTGTGTAGATGTGAAGTTTTTGCAGCTGAACCAATATTGTGTCTTTTCCCCCTTTACTCAGCAAGCACTGGAGCATTCAGTAGTTGATGATGGTGCCTCAGAGCAGTTGCTTTTATGTTTATTCCACACATCTCCAGGAGACCTGTTTTCATAAAGGTTTATTTCATCATCTTATTTTAAATGTGTTGGGTAGGCAAAAAGAAGCCTCTGCACTTGAGCAGACAGTAAATTAAGCTCTCCGAGAGCACTTTTACCTGGAGATTTGTTTTATTTTATTATAATAGATACCAGTGAAGGACTGAGGCATGTTTTTTTATCTGAAATCAGGAGCAAATGGTAATAGCTTGTAGTTCAAATATGCTAGAAACGAAAAAATAAAGACAAAGAAACTTACATAAAAATCAGGCAAAATGATTCAAATTGCTGGAATGTAAGCTTTGTGAAAATCAGATTGTTGTTGCATACACACTAACTAACCCAGACTCAGTCCACTTAAAAGTATTGTCCCATCTACTTGGTGTCCTTCAGGGTATTGTGAAAACCTTTGAAAGCTACATCTTTTTCTGTCTGACCTTAATACAGAAATGGTGGCTTCCCCCCACTTTTGCAAACTTTGCTACTGTCATCAGTGCCTTACTAAGAGGCCTGCAAAATGTTATAACAGAGATTCATTCAGGGCTATTCCGTGGTTTCCACAGAAACAGCCTCTATGGATGAAAATTCCACATTTTAGTATAAAACACAATAGAGTCCTAAAGCTTCCAACTACAGTCAGCCATTTTGGCAAAAACAACAGAGGTTCTTCTTCTCATGCTGCCTCTGGGATGCAGATGGACCGTCCTATAAATATGAATCCTTTACTTACCTCTGCACTGTTGCATGTATTTTACCACACACAATGTGTGGTACACAAAGATGAATGTAGTATGTACTGTAACTCAGGATCCTTGTTTTGTGACCTGCCAGCTGCTTGAATATCCCCCCATTTTTGCTCTTCCTGGCAGGTAAACAGCAAAAATAGGATGCTCAATCAGCCCCTGGAGAGTTGCCATACATGGGCAGTGGGCTATGTTTAGATTGGTGTATCACATGTTATTCAAGCCTATATTATAAAGTGGTTTAGAGTCAATGTATACATTACATAC
Source organism: Shinisaurus crocodilurus (assembly GCA_021292165.1). Classification (NCBI taxonomy): domain Eukaryota; kingdom Metazoa; phylum Chordata; class Lepidosauria; order Squamata; family Shinisauridae; genus Shinisaurus; species Shinisaurus crocodilurus. Next base: position 114,386,533 of record CM037879.1, read on the forward strand.
ATCCACATGCATCTTTTATCCAAAATTTTACTTTTTAAAAAAGAGAGAACCATTTCTGAGGCTGTAAATTTCAGTGGGGAAGGGACTGCTTCCCTTCTGGCCATTTTCCAATGAAAATTCGTCCAAGCTGCGCCTTTTCTCCAGCAGAGTAAAAGCAGATTTTTGGGAGGGGGGAAGCTTAATGCTCAACCACCCAGAAGGTATAGCGTTATAAGAAGACTTCCCCTGCTTTACTCCCCCTCATTCCCTGAAACTCAGAGAGTGTTGGGGTTTTGTTTTGTTTTTTAAAACATCCGTGAAAAGGATAGTCATGGCTACACAACAGGAACTCTTCTCCTCTTCTGGTTTTATCAAACATGTGGGTCTTCTGCAGAGATTTCTCTAATGCCAATTCCTTGAAGAAGAAATGTTAACAAGAGTCTACTCCTCGTGGCCATACTTCCCTTCCTCCTTCCAAGAAGATCCACACAATGGCTTCTAACCGAAAAACTTTATTAGGACAGATGCCAGCCTAGCAAACTGCCTTAGAATTACAAAAGAAGTGAGTTGCAGAGTCAATCACAAAAGAACCAAGCTTAGTTAGAATACCAGCCATTAAGGAAGATTGCCCTATTGTTGAGAAGTTGATTCCAGACTGGGAACCTCTCCTCCCTTCCAGACTCAAATTACCCACACCCCTAAGGTGGTTCCTTATTCTTAAAGGCCAATCTCTTGGAGGGCCTGACTTTCTTCAGCTGATCCATCCTCCTTAGCTGACCTCTGACCCAGGGGTTAGTGATGCTTGATTCATCCTCTTCCCAAATCCCAATCAGAGAGCTCAGGCTGCTTTCCCATGGAATTTGACACCGATTGATCCTCCCTGTTGAGTTTATCCCTAAGTCTGCTGGCCTTGGAGACTCAGGTGCATCTTCCCTCCCCTCCATCTCCTACTCCTCCCCATCTTCCTCAGAATCTGTTCCCAGATCCTCCGGAAGAGTGGGCCCAGTCCTTACACTGCTTCTTCTCAGTTGGAAGAAAATCTATACCGTTATCTGTAGCTGAAAATAAACTGGAGCAGATGCCAATGCAAAGAGTGGAACACAGCTGTGTGTATCTTGACATTTTGATTCAGCTAAGGACCTGCCCTATACAGGCATTCACCCAAATGTATGAGGGCTCAAAGTGTGTAGGGTGATGGACCACATATGCTGTCTCTCTGGCAATACATCTCTATGTGCTAGCTCCTGCCCCCTCAGTCCTCAGCTTTGCCACATTGAGTGGGAACCTCTGAAGTAGGGTCCTACTTCCATTTGCTTAAACATCAGTAGAACACTCCATGTGATCAAGGATTCTAATAAAGCAGGGTCCTTAATCATGTGGAGTGTTCAACTTGCATTCAAGTGAACGCAAGTAGAACTCTGCTCTCAGCAAGATTGGGGACTTGGGGCCAAAGTCATTGCTTTAAATCTGTGTCGAGCACCCATGTCTTTTGTTCATTTTTACTCTAGAGTAGATGCAGCGGGCCTGAGGCAGATCTCTAAAGCTACCCATCCCCCACACTGGGGTCCCAATCTGAACTGGACCTCCTGCACCTACTCTAGAGTAAAAATGAACAAAAGATGTAGCTGCGAGAAACAGCTTCAAAGTAATGTCTGTTTTGGCCCTGTGAAGCAGAGCTAGTTTTCACAGAGATGTAAGGAGTAGGGTCAGAGTGTGTGGTCCTGTTTCCCTACACACTGAGTCCTCATGAATTTGGGAGAATGCCTGCATAAGGCTAAAGTAGTTAAGGAAACAATTATTAAAGCCATAAGTATAAACATCTGATATAGATCAACAACATATGAAAACTAAAGCACATTGCAACAGTCCATGTACAACATGTATTAAAAATAAACCAGATAGACGGACAATAAAATATGCGCACACACACACACGCATGCGTGTGCGCGCGCGCACGCGCGCGCACACACACACACACACACACACACACACACGTTCAGAGATAACTATGTCAAAAACTGTACACGTTTTGACCTAATAGGCTTTCTTCATCGGTGTACTAAACAATCCATATCCACAGCCTCTTCAACTAACATGCTTTGGGAACAATATGGTGATTGAACTATGTTTTATTCACATTTTGAACCACATAAAGATTTTGTATGGTTTTAAGCATAGCATCATGTAAAGGCCAGTCCTGTTTACAGCCAATGTTTTTCCTTTCTGCTGCTCTTTCAGTGAAACCCCCCCACCTGTTTTGGGATTTGTTCTCCTTCCTAGAGGGAGAAGGAATGACACACTGAACATCACAAAGCAACATAGACAATCAATTTCAGCTCCATGTTGATGTCAATAAGGGCAAATGAAGTTCATTCTGAATGAGAGCAATGCTTCCTTAATAGGCAAAGAATTGTTTTCTCCTTTTGAAACAATCACTGAAAAATTGCCAAAGGGATGATGCCAATGAAAATGTTCTCAACAATCGATCCACTCCCTTTTCAGACCTAGACCATATTCTTTTTAAAATGATTTTTAAAACAGTTTTGATTACTGTTTTGAGGACAACATGCCTGATGATATCTGGACATATATCATAATATTTGCATACACAGTGGCCTTATTGTCAGGCTTTAGCCTAGATACAAAATGGGCTGCAGCTGAGGTCCAGTTATGGAAGGGATGGACAAAGATTAAGGGGACATGGTCACAGATGGGCTGGAGATCAGGCAGATTAAGATCAACGAGCCAGGGGGAAATGCAATGTCAGAACCAGGCAGAAGGTTAAGCCCCAAGGCATCATAGAGGGTTAAAGGGGGCAGAAGCAGATATGAGGTCAAAGGCAGGGGTCACAACTAGGATGCGGGAGAAATTAGTTAGGTTTGCATTTCAATGTGAACTTACCAAATGTTGCACTTCCAAAGCAACACATGCACCAAAACCTTTGCAATGGATTTCCCCAATTAAAACACATGTACAAAAATACACACATTGGGGGGAAATGCACCAAAAAATGTGACTGAAAATAACATTCAAATATTCATTATATTAGGAAAATTGTTTGCAAAAATGTGTATCTTAGGGGAAATTCTGTACAAAAATTCATGTATTGTATTAGGAGAAATGCACACAAACATGCACACCATTTATTATTGTTGTTGGTATTGTTATTGCTATTGTTATTATTTATGTTATTACATTTCTAAACCGTCCAACAGCTGAAGCTCTTGTGCAGTTCACAGCAGTTAAAACCATAACAAGAACACGACAAAACATAACATGAAATTTTCTGCTGTATTTTATACAATATTTTGTTATTGTATTTCTGTTTTGTGAATTGCTGTGAACTGCCCAGAGAGCTTCAGCTATTGGGTGGTATAAGAATGAAATAATAATGAATAATAATATAAGTCTTTAAACGGTTAAAACTACAGTATAAAATTAAAAACAAAATAAAACCCAGCAGCAGTGCAAAGATTTAAATTACAGTAGCAGATTTAAAAACAACAGAAACCAAAAGTCTAAAATGCCTGAGAAAATAAGAAAGTCTTCACCTGGCACCAAAATACCACAATATAGGTGCCAGGTGACAATCTCTCTGGGGAGATCATTCGACAACCAGGGTGCCACAATACAAAAGCCTCTCTTTTTAGGAGCCACCCACCTCACTTCATTTGGCGAGGGCTCCCAGAGAAAGACTGCTGAAGATGATCTTAGGGTCTGGGCAGGAATATATGGGAAGAGACAGGGCCGGTGCTACCATTAGGCCAACTAGGCAGCTGCCTAGGGCGCAGGGCTAAAGGGGGCGCCAGAAACGCCTTGAAAAAAAAATACAGCACTCCCAAGTGTGAAGGGGGGGCACTAAATACTCAAGTGTCATGGTGCTCTATTCCTCTAGCTGCTGCATAGTCAGAGAGAGCCTCTTTCATCATTTATTTACAATGGTGGAGGATCGATTCCTGAACTCAATGATGCGACGGAACCCTGCGTAGGCGCGCTGGACCCCTGTGGCGTGTTCTGTGCCTGCACAGGGTCCCATCGCGTCATTTCCGGGCTCGGAAGTGACGGACGGGGCTGGAGAAGCCCGATCGAGCAGCGCGGAGAACCTCTCCGCGCTGCTCAGAAAATCGAGTCGGGTTGGCGCCCCCACGGAAGATCGGGTCGGGGGCGCGACCCGGCCTTGGATCCATGCCTATTTCTATCATTGAAAGCTCTGCTATTGTGTTTTTCTTTTAAGACAAAAGATGTTAATTAGTTCGGACAACTGTATGAGTTGTTTTTCGAAAAACTAAAACCTTGGTATTCAGGTTTAATTGCAGTGTTGGCACTTTGAAATAAATAAGTTGGTTTTGTGTTGCAGTTTGGGCACTCAGGCTCAAAAAGGTTCACCATCACTGCCTAGACGGTACCCTGTTCCCTGAGGCCTAGTCTGCTTGGCTTCCTGAGGATCCAGAGTTCTAGGAGAGCAGAAGATAAGGAACTGGAGACTGCCTACTGGCTTGGTTTAAGTCCTCCCATCAACACCTTGGAATTATACCTTGGAATTTATTCCATCTAAAGTGGAATTATACACTTTAGATGGAAATTGCTATGTTATTAAATGTATGTTTGCATGAAGGTTCTCAAGTTAGGATTCATGATGGATTGCCATAGGCAGGACTGGTTTATATACTTTCTGGAAAGCTCTCACAGCTGAGAGTTCTCACTAGTGTTTTGACTTTGAGACCTTAGGCATGTTTTACTCAAAGGAGCGTGGAGACTCATATAACGCAGTTCCTGCTGCCCATTTTTAAGTCTCAGTAGTCCCTTTTGCTTTTGGCAAAGCAAGGTTTGAAAGTATAACAACAATGAACAACATTTCATGTTAGAATAAGGTTTTGATCGAAATACTTAAAGCTGGTCTATAGGTCAAAATAGTTCCCTAGTTAGGTTAAGAAAACAATCTGCTCAAACTTTCCTATGTAGCACTAAAGACATAATTGGACCAGATGAAGTTACTTGGGAGCTATAATATAAGAATATCACAGCCCATATCAACTTCTACTGCTGCTTTTGTATGCCAAGGCTACCTGTAATTTCAGTTCATCTTACTCCATGATTATTGGGAGGTCGGGAATCTCACCTCTGACTACCACAATCATATATTTTTCTTTATGTGTGAGTAGCTTTTTTTATCCAACGTTGCACAGGTCGTCATTTTCCTATAGGCACTAGTTGTTTGAAATTCCTTAATGTAGCTAGTGATGGATGCATTCACCTCACGCGGCCGTAGCGGGCTGAAATCAGCCCCACACATCCGTGCGGGGCTCGTGCGGGCTTACCTGGCTCCAGCGGCGGCTCACCTCTTAAACAGCCCTGTTGCCCTGGTTTCCCCCGCCAAAAACATAGCACGGGGGTCCAGCGCGCCAGAGCAGGGTCCCGTCTGTCACTTACGCCATGCCGGAAGTGACATGATGGGACCAGCGAGCCAGTCATGGCCAGTTCCAGCAGTGCAGAGAAAGCTCCATGCCGCTCAGAAGATCGAACCAGGGGGCTGCCGCCGTGGAGAGGCGAGACTACACAATGAAATCCCAGCTCCTCCGGGACTACCAGCTCCCCCGGGACTGCACAATGAAATCCCTGCTCCCCCCCGGACTACACAATGAAATCCCTGCTTCCCCCCCCCCCCGGGACTTTACAATGAAATCCCAGCTCCCCCCCCCGGGACTACCCAACAATGAAATCCCTGTTCCCCCTCCCCCTCCCCATCGGGACTAGATGAAGTTACTTGGGAGCTATAATATAAGAATATCACAGCCCATATCAACTTCTACTGCTGCTTTTGTATGCCAAGGCTACCTGTAATTATCTGCAGTTCATATGAACATTTTGTTTTGATGTAAGAGAGATTTGCATATCTGCTCCTGATTGGGCCCCTGTGGCAGTTCATAGTGGTGGGGCCGAGCCTGGAGTCGGCTGGAGGCTCGCTCCGGGCTCGGCCCCCCGCAAGCGGAGGCGGCCCGATCTCGCTCTTCAGAGCGGTGCGGAGCGTTCTCTGCACTGCTCGCGCCGCTCAAGCCGCCTCCGCCGCTGATGGACCCCCCCACGCATGGACCCCCCCACGCATGGACCCCCCACTGCCACCCCCGCCGGACCCTCCCCGCCACCCACCGCTGCCACCAGGACCCCCCCGCCGCCTACCTGGTCCTGCGCGCCACCTCCGCCGCCGCCGGAGCCACTGCTCCAGCGCACTGGACCCCCGCCCGCGCTCTGTTTTGGTGGGAGGAACCAGGGCAACAGGGCTTAAACAGCCCTGTCGCCCTGGTTTCCCGCACCAAAAACAGAGCGCGGGGGTCCAGCGCGACGGAGCAGGGTCCCGTCGCGTCACTTCCTCCGTGCCGGAAGTGATGCAACGGGACCAGCGGACAGGGAGGCAGGCTCTCCACAGAGCCGGAGAGCCTGCAGGTAAGCCCGCGCAGGTGGCCGAGTAGCCTTCAGGCCTTGCTCCTGTCTGCCAGGCTACTTGGGTACATCCCTAGTTTCATACCAACATTCTAAATGCCGTTGGGGTAATTTGCATAACCACTCCTGAATGGCCCCTACGAACGTTCCAAGTGACGCCATTGGCTATCTTCTATTTTGGGCCGTACAGGCACAGCGATGGTTTTTTGGAGATTTGAACCCACCAGTCTTTGTCCTTGGCTGATGGAGAGTGTGTGCGCCAGGTTTGGGGCAGATCTGTCCAACTAGGAGCCTACGCGACGCATGCAAACCGTACGGACATACGGATGGACAAACTTTCAAATTTATATAGTAGATAAAGAAAAACCCTACAGGATAGCCCGCACACACAACAGTCATTCATTCAGTCAGGCATTTAAAAAGTTTCCCTCCCTTTTCACCCCCTTAGAGAACATTCTAAATGCCCTAGGGGAGATTTGCATACCCATTCCTATTGGACTCTGCAAGAATTCATACGAACATTCTAAGTGTCGTAAGGGCTATTTACATAACTGCTCCTATTGGCTCCTGCAGCAATTATGAGGTGAGGCTGATTTGCATAACTGATTCCCTTGTTGTTTTGCCCATAGGAGATATGAGAGTGGGGCGATTTCCGCTCCCTTTCCCCCCTTAGGGGTGGAATTTCCAAAAACCCTTCCTTAGTGGGTGTCTACGTCATAAAAAACAATGTTCCTTCAAAATTTCACGTTCCCTTAAACAGTTTGATTAAACGGTTCCCCCAGGACCACACAATGAAATCCCTGCTCCCCCCCTGCTTCAAACAGCCCTGTTGCCCTGGTTTCTCCGCAAAATACACAGCGTGGGGGTCCAGCACAGGGTCCCGTCGTGTCACTTCCAGCCAGAAGGTACGCGACGGGATCAGCGTGGCCGGAGCGGCGGGCTCGAGGCTGAGTGCCGAGGGAGCCTCGGACCCGGTAAGGCCCCGTGAGCCTCTGGCAGGTGTGAGCGGGGCCGATTTTGGCCTGCTTCGCCCACCACGAGGCGAGCGGGTACACCCCTAGGAGATTTGCATATCCGCTCCTGATTGAGCCCCTGTGGCAGTTCATACCAACATTCTAAATGCCGTTGGAGTGATTTTCATAACCGCTCCTGAATGACCCCTGCGTGCATTCCAAGTGACGCCATTGGCTATCTTCTATTTTGGGTCGTACAGGTGTGGCGAGGGTTTTTCGGAGATTTGCACCCACCAGACTTTGTCCTTGGGTGATGGAGAGTATGCGTGCCAAGTTTGGAGCAGATCCGTCCAACCGTGTAGCAGCCTATGCGACGCACGCAAACGCCTGTACGGACATACGTAAGTACGTATGTATGGTATGGACAAACTTTCACATTTATATAGTAGATGACAAGAAGGGGAAACATTCAGGGATGTTGCATGGAGATATGGAGATGCCCACTACATTCTGCCTTCCTCCCATTATATAGTTCCTCAGGCCAGGGTATCCCTGCAGTTGATGTCATGGATGGGACATAGAAGGTGCATTCCTGGGTGAGAACTGTTATCGTTATGCTTGTTGGCTGTAAGCATGCTTAAGGGCTAGAGGCTAGACTTCTCTTCAGTCTACAGTAGGGCTTCCTGTATTAATTTGGTGCTCTGTTTAAGGTTTACTATGAATTATGGTTAATGACATCAGAAATGATTGGGTTTTGATTAAGCTGAATGTCCTAGATTTTTTTCTTGCTTTGCTCATAACTATATTGGGTGAGATCAATCATGCTGACTCTGTTTTATGTTCAGGCAAGGCCTCAGGTGTAGATGCATATACCCTCCAACATTTCACAGATGAAAATAGGGACACACATGTGAATTTGTAAGAGGTATGATTAAGCAACATGAAGGTGTGATCAAGAGGGCGTGGCCAGGCAACATGAGGGCGTGGCCAAGGGTATGGCCAGGCAACCAAAGGGCATGGTCAGTACAAAAGTCATTAGAGGAAACACACAAAATCGTATATATTATAATTATTACATTATTATATATTATTTTATAATATTTTATTAGTGGCTTTTGTATTTTTTTTAACCTTACTTAAACCCTTAATTGTTGATATCTGTTGTTTTTCATGGGGGGGGGTGTTAGTGATTGCAGGGCAATCTCTTTTTGTTTTAAAATTGTCAGGATTGGTCCCGCATTTTCAGGGCAGTTGGAGAAGGAGAAGAAAAGAAGGAGATGCAGAGGAGGGGGAGCTTTTGGGTGGGGGGGAAATATAAAAAGACACATTGGGGTTTTGAGCCCCTTCAGCGTTTTGCTCCATCACCTCTACAGCTCTGGTTTTTAAGCACAAGGAGTAAATTTGAGGCTAAACAAAGCTGAACAGCTTCACTGTTGTGTGTTATTGTGGAAAGGCCCCAGTTTAAAGCACTTTTTGTGCTCTATTCACACAATTTAGACTTAAAGAAACACTTAAACTGGAATAATCTTACAGAATTTAACTAACTTGAATTAAGTTAAAACAAACAGTGCAATCCTACGCACAGTTACTCGGGAGTAAGTACAAATGTCTTCAATGGGTCTTACTTACTTATCAGGGGGCCTGGTCAGAGGCAGCAGGTAGAGCGCGCGCACACTGCACACACACACACACTCGGTGTGTTCCCTTCCTGCTTAAAGGGTCCATGGGCAAAATCGCAGCTAGGCTAAATAGCTTTCAGGAAGAGGCAGGCAGGGGAATTCCAGGCTCTGCATAAGAAATCGGGACTCTGCATAACAAAGTAAGAAGCCAAGTAGATGTGGTAAATGGAATGGGGACATCCATGAAATTCAAAGGATAGGGCAGAGAGGCTTTCTATGTATGACTCTTAAATGAAAAGGATACACATTATGGAGATGTTTTAGACATCAGTCACCAACCTTGCCTTGTATTTTGAACCATCCCGCTACTACTTCGACTGAGCAAAAGAACTTGGGCCTACTTGTTCTTGAGTCTCTGCCACCTGTTTGGCAAAGTGATGCTTGCTTCTAATAAAGTCATCACACCAGTGCTTTGTGAGGTTTCTTTCATTGTAAGTATAGTTCTCATGAACAATTGGAGCTGCTCACTTGTCCCCAGCACCCAGAATGAGGTAGTCGTGATGGTGAGTATAATTCTGCCATCCCCAGCCCCTGGAGTTGCAAATGTGTCCCTAGGTGAAGTTCAAGCCTTTTCCCTGATAGCAGCGGGGAAACAGAAATCTGTATGAAGATTACTGGGGAGGCGGAGAGGCTTAAACCTCTTCCTCCCTGTAGGAGATCCTAACACAGATCATTGTTTCTCTGCTGCCATTAGCAACAGGGAAACTAGTGATCTGTTCCCCATTCCCAGATGACGGCTGATAAGTTGGACAGTGGAGAAAAGTGGACAGGGCACCCTGACATTTTGTGGGCCACATGTGCCACGTGGGTTGCTTTACCATGACAAATTATCTGTGCTTGAGACCAAGGTTTCAGACATGCCATTTGCTGCATGCATACTTCAATTACAAGAAGATTGCTAGTTATATGCTGCATGCCTGTTGTGTCAATTAGTCACCCATGTTCATGAAGCTGATTTTGCTTACTACAGAAATGGCTTCTTTTTTCCCTTTAGAATCAAAGGTACTGTGTTTACTGTATCTATTCAAATAAATTACAACTGCATCTGGAGAAACACAAAAATTGTGAAATCATGCCAGTTCTTCTCATTTTACTTCCCTGATTGCATTTCCATTTACTCTCAGTGGCATCCCAAAAAAAATATGTCCACTTGACATGATTTAAAATGCTGTACTTAGGAGATTTAGATTCTAGTAATGTCAAAGAAAAAGGAAACAATAAGCAAGTTTTCCACAGATTTGGTTTCCAGGCATTTATTCTACTGAAACCAAACAGCACTAGAATATCCGAGGGTACCATAATTACAAGATGAAAACAAAAGAACAACAACACAAAAACCCTGACTATCTATATGCCTACCTAGATCTATATGTGAAATACAGATTTCAGTTTTCTAGCAATTAAACCTAACAGCCAACTCCAGAAGAAAAAGATTTGTGCCCGTGTGCTGACCTCCACTGTCAATGTTTGCAACATGAACATCCTTCAGTTCCCACCACTTTTGAGGGTGGACTGGGGCACCAACTTCTCAGGGGGGGCAGGGGATTTAAAGAAGGATTTTCTTGTATGTTTCCTGACGCCTTTACCATTCACATATGCATCCATGACACCCACTGTACAAATAGAGAAGTGATTGGAAGGAATTGGGTTTTTAAATAGTGCTTATCAATGGTACCTTCTTAAACTGGGGAGGGGTAATGAGCGGGGTGCCACAGGGTTCGGTCCTGGGCCCAGTGCTCTTCAATATTTTTATTAATGACTTGGATGAGGAGGTGCAGGGAATGCTTATCAAATTTGCAGATGACACAAAGTTGGGTGGAACAGCTAATACTCTGGAAAGACAGAAACAAAATTCAAAGCGATCTCGATAGGCTGGAGCGCTGGGCCGAAAAACAACAGAATGAAATTTAATAGGGATAAATGCCAAGTGCTGCACCTAGGGAAAGGAAACCAAATGCACAGTTACAGAATGGGGGACACTTGGCTCAACAATACAAGTGAGAAGGATCTTGGAATTGTGGTAGATCACAAACTGAATATGAGCCAGCAATGCGATGTGGCTGCAAAGAAGGCAAATGCTATTTTGGGCTGCATTAATAGAAGTATAGCTTCCAAATTGCGGGAAGTGATCATTCCCCTTTACTCAGCACTGGTTAGGCCTCATCTTGAGTACTGCGTCCAGTTCTGGGCACCACACTTTTAAGAAGGATGTAGACAAACGGGAGAGGGTTCAGAGGAGGGCAACAAAGATGATAAAGGGACTGGAAACAAGGCCCTATGAGGAGAGACTGAAAGAACTGGGCATGTTTAGCCTTCAGAAGAGGAGACTGAGGGGAGATATGATAGCACTCCTCCAGTACTTGAAAGGTTGTCACACAGAGGAGGGCCAGGATCTCTTCTCGATCATCCCAGTTTGCAGGACACGGAATAATGGGTTCAAGTTACAGGAACCCAGATTCCACCTGAACATCAGGAAAAAATTCCTGAGTGTTAGAGCAATAAGACAATGGAACCAATTACCTAAGGAGGTGGTGAGCTCTCCCACTCTGGAGGCATTCAAGGTGAAGCTGGACGGCCATCTGTCAGGGATGCTTTGACCTGGATTCCTGCATTGAGCAGGGGGTTGGACTCAATGGCCTTATAGGCCCCTTCCAGCTCTACTTTTCTGTGAATCTATGATACTGTGAAAGATATGATATTGGAACCTGTCTGCCTTTGACTGTGATGTGACTTACCCAAGTCATCTGTATGTCTTCCAATAGCACCTTCTTCATCAACATCTGAACAACCCTGAACAGCCCGATCTCGTCTGATCTCGGAAGCTAATCAGGGTCGGGCCTGGTTAGTACTTGGATAGGTGACCACCTTGGAATACCAGGTGCTATAGGAAGGGACCGTAGCTCAGTGTGATAGAGCACATGCTTTGCTTGCAGAAGGTCCCAGGTTTGATTTCCGGCCTCCTGGTAGGGCTTGGAAAGAGTCCTGCCTGAAACCCTGGAGAGCCGCTGCCAGTCAGTGTCGACAGTGCTGGGCTAGATGGACCAATGGTCTGACTCAGTATAAGGCAGCTTCCTATGTTCCTGTTCTTCTTCCTGCCAGAATATGTACCTTGTCTGTGTTTTGTTTGGGTTGGGGGGGGGGTTGCTTCTGGAACACTTTATTCTTGATATGGACTATCTATAGTTACCTGTTTGAGTTTATAGTAGAATTTGATGTCCTAGTGTCTTTTAGCCTTATTGTCTATGGTTCTGTGCAATGAAGAGATCTGTGAGGCCATTTGGCTATAAGAACAGACAGTGCTTGGATTTTTGGAATAAAATTTTTGGAGAAATTTCACTAATTATTGGCATTAATGTGGAGGTCTGTCCAAAATTAGCATTGTTATCAATAACGGAGAAACTTTTGTGCTCACAAGAGAAAAAGGAACTAATTGTAAGTTTATTAGCGGCAGGGAGATTATTGATTGCAAGGAATTGGAAAGTTCAACATCAGTATTTAATAATAGACTGGTATAAAGAGGTTTGGGATATTGCTTTAAATGATAAACTAACATGTAGTATTAAATGTAAAAGGGGACAATAAAGAAAAATAATTTTAAGGAAATATGGGGGTCATTTTTAGATTATGTTTTAGTAAAGGGGAAAGGGAGTAAGCCATGTCATGATATGATGTATTTTTGGAATATAGATTAATAATGGATTATGTGGATAGAATTGGTTTTGGCCCCGGGGTGACGGGTGCACTAGTAGTGTATGATTTGTAGGTTTATGTTTTTTTTTTGTGTATGTGTGTTCTTTAAAAATAAATTAAAAAAAATTATTATATAAAAAAAGAACAGACAGTGCTTTTTTTCTGGAGAAAAGGGTACTGGAACTCTTGGATTACATTTCCTCGGGAGTAGATGGCGATTAAATTGTAATGCAATTAATAGAAGAAAAGGTGCTGGAACTCAGTTCTGGTGAGTTCCACCAGAAAAAAAGCCCTGAGAACAGAGTACCAGGAATTACCACATACTTTATACACATCATTCATTCATTCATTCACATGGTGATGGGTGGACGCACCCAAATCTGCTTCAGTAGTATCTTCTGGAGTGACTGGATTACTTTTCTTGAATGTATTCTGACTTTGGTGTGGTGGTTCTGGGACCACATTATGCTACCCTCATTGTCTCCAGCAAGGGCCAAACTAAATGTTACCTTGAATATGTATTCACTGAACATCCATCCCTGTGTAACTGTTCTTTTGCTTGTCTTTGTTCTTCTTGTATCCTAATTAGTGTTCCTTTTTATGTTTGATGTGTGTGTGTGTGTGTGTGTGTGTGTGTTCAGCAGTACCACAGAGTTAAAATTACAGGGGGGTCCCCTCTTCCACCCGTCTGATTGCCAGTGAGCGGAGCCCAGTGACTGATGGGAAATACAGTTCTCTTTAAGGCCCTTGCAATGGCAGCACCCCTAAAAAGGACATGGACTATCAGCCACTTGTGTTAGTAACATAAGTTTCAGTTAGGCTCAAAGGATGAAGGGAAGCTATCTGGGGTCTGAGAGGCCTGATCAGGACAGGTGTGACTGGATACTCTGTAGGAAACATGCGGGGGGGGGGGGGAAGCTCCAGCCTGACTCAGCATGTAGCTGAGGGTGAAATAGAAGGAATCACACAATTAAGAAAAGATACAAGTGATGGAAATTGTAATATTGCCTGCTTAAATCAATGAGGTAATGTAACCACTAGTTAGAGTGGGAGGAAAGGGTTAATTGAACAATCCCTTGGTGTATGTTTTCTAACCCCAACTCCCTACTTCTGGCCTCTCTGTGGCCAGCAATCTCTCTCCACCTCTCCAACCTGATGGACACACGGTCTGAGCTGGCTTCCAGCTAGTGATCTCCAATGAAGCGGACTCTTAACACCAAAGACTCTAATCTGCCTATATGCATCCTGCATATATGAATATAGACTGTAAGTAAAACTAATAAATGTCTTTATTAGTTTTAAACCTTGTATGGACAATCCATTCCTTTAAAGAGCCTTTTACCAGGGTTTAGCAACCCACATGGTGACAACCAGTTTCAATAACCAGGCTGCGCATAAGGGGGAAAACTCTGCTTCATCCTATCCAGTATAGGACCAACTCCTTTCCATATCCTCCAACCACTAGAGCATGACTTTGAAAACAAATTCAAGGTAATGTCTAGTTTGGCTCCAAGTTTCCACAGCATTCAGCAACAGGAATTGAAGCCCATATACCTCAGTTCAGATCAGACCAGTTCTTAGACAGGTTGCAGTATAATCTGAACTCTAACAGACATAAGAGCAGATACCCAAAATACAGTATCCAAAATACTACTCCCAACTTCAGAAAGACTTGAATGTTTCCAGAAGCATTTTCATTCATGCAGCTTATCAGGATGATTAGTTCAACCTGACTGGGGGTTGAAGCAGCAGTTTTTGTCTTTCACAGTTTAAAAGGGCAGGATCACAACCAGTATTATCTCCAACTTTCAAGATCCTTGAAATTCACATTTTGAACAGAACAATGCTTGTCAGTGGAAGGATACTTGAATAAGTAGGTCTTTTCTAACAAGAGTTTCTGCACAGCATAGCTAGAGGAATGAAAACCAAGAATAGATGCCAAACAATTTGCATTTCATCTGGGGAGAAAATCATCTTATAAGTTAAACTGAAGAATGCAAAAAGGAAATGAAAGGAAAGGGGGAAAAGATTTAGAACTTAAAAATGAAAATTTGCCTTTCAGTAGTGCAAATGCTTCAGGGTGCAATGCTATGCATGTTTAGACAGAAAAAAGTCCTTCAACTCCCGGCATTACAACTGGGAGTTGTAGGATTTTTTTCAGTTCAAACATGCATAGCATTGCACCCTACATATATTATACAGAATATGTAATACTATGTTAATTTTTTCATAGGGAGCCCTCTGCTATCATCCAGCCAAGACAGCCACAACCATGCCATTGCTTGTACTGGTGCAAGCAATTCAACATCACAATGACAATGTTGGAAGTAAAATGAACATATTAGCAGCAACAACAGCCATGGCCATAGCAGCTTCCCCACCAAACACTGTCCCTCAGCCATCTTCTCTTCTGGGAATGAAACAGAAAGCATGTATGCAGCAATGCTACAAGTGTATGTATTGGATGACAACATCTAATCCTTTCCTTTCCCCGTTCCCAGGGATTGTGGTATGTAAGACAGGGAGCAGAAGCCTTTCCCTCAGAGACGTCTAGAGCCTTGACACTGTAGAGCATTGAGTAGGTGTGCCGCATGTTGTATTCTGGGGCTGACATCCACCACGACCACCACTGGCAGAGCTCTTCATGGGTGGGTGCCTTCGCCCCATCCTAACCCCCTCCAGGAAGAGGATGTGGGAGTTAGGATTACACTCTTATTTATTAATTTGCATACTCTGTTATTCTGAATTGTGTTCTGCATAAGAGGGACTATGTTATTTATTTTAATGCAACATTTTAGTCTTCAGCTGAAACTAGTAAGGCTTTAAGTTTTACAAAACAGATATACTTTGAAAAGAGTAATAAAGTGGATAGATTGTTAGCACATTATGTTGCAAAGGAGCAAAGAAAGAGATTAATACCACCAGTAATACCATCTGAAAAGACTTCAAAACTAACACAGTCTAGGGAATAATAAATGAATGTATCTGTGAACTATTATAAACATCTATATAAATCAGATAAGCCTTCAGGAGAGGATATAAACTCCTTCTTAAACAATTTGAATATGCCAACTTTAATAGCAGATGGTAAAATAACTTTAAATGCTCCAAAAACAGAAGATGAAATAAGAGAAGAAGTAAAAACCTTATAAGTAAATTAGGCTCCAGGCATGGATGGATTCAGTAGAATTCTATAAGCATTGTATTGATGTCTTAGTCCAACCACTGTCTATCTTGTTTAATCAATCAAATTCACAACAGATACCAAATTCATGGAAAGAGGCAACAATAATATTAATACACAAAATAGAAAAAGATTGTACTCTACCAAGATCTTATAGGCCAATCTCCCTTCTGAATCAAAACTATAAAAATTTTACAGCAATATTGGCATCAAGATTAAATAAGATAATTGGTCAATATATACATACTGCTCAAACTGGATTTATTCACAACAGAAAATAGCGGGCAGCACTAGAAGAGCTCTTTCAATTATTAATTTTTGTAATGAACATAAACTTAAAGCCATCATGGTTTTAATGCAGAGACAGCCTTTGACAGATTGGAATGGTAATTTTTGTTCACCACTCTTCAAAAATTTAATATAGAAGGACCTTTCCTTTACTGTTAAAGAGCAATTTATAAAGAACAAACGCAAAAATAATTATTAATGGTCAACTAGCAAACATGTTTGGCCTTGAAAGAGGGACCCAACAAGGCTGCCCATTATCTGCACTTTTATTTGCCATAAGCATAGACGATTAGGGAAAAGCAGAATATCAGACAGATACAAGTTGGAGACCAGGACTTAAAGATCAGCTTATATGTGATATTATCACTACCGGAACCTAAGCTATTGCTGCCTCATGTATTACAAGTAATAGAACAATACAGCCAAATCTCTTGGTATAAATTAAAGAATGAACTGATGGGAATACACGTTCAAGAAGAAGACAGAGAAGAAATAGTCAAACAATAAAATTTAAAATGGTTAAGTAAACCTATTCATCACGCGGGTATTTTTTTATTAACTGATCTGATGAAACTGAAGGAGGTAAATTATTTTACATTATGGGAGAATATAAAAAGGGATATTAAAAGATGGAATAATGTAAAGCTTTCTTGGTTTGGTAGGATTGCCTCGATCAAAATGATAGTATTACCCAGGTTTTTGTTCACTCAACATTCCAATTGAGATAAATAACAAAGAACTTGCCTTGTGGCAAAAAATATTACAGGATTTTATATGGTATAGCTTTAATATTACAAAGAACTAAATCTCAAGGTGGAGTATTATGTCCAAATATTGCAAAATACTATCAAGGAATGAGATTAAAAGAGATAATAAGATGGAATATAGTAAAGAATGCCAAATCCCTGGTATATGATAGAACATAATAGTTGTAAAGTTCCCCTTTCCCATGGGTTTATAAAGGAAACTTTAGTAAAAGCAGTAATATAATTTCGATTTTGAAAACCCCTTTTATTCTGACTATAATGAAAGTATGGGATATGGTAAAAAAATAAAAAATACTTGAGTCCTGTTTATCCCTTTTAGCCTCAATATATATATTCTGTTGCTGGCAAAGATTCGTTATGAGTAAAATATGGTATTATAACTTACTGGGACTTGTTAAGATGAAAACAGTGTATGAGTTGGGATAAGTTAAGAACAAGAATGCAACTGGATTAACCCCAATGGTTTCTATATTGGCGAATTAAGAACTACATAAATATTAAGTCTAGGACAGGTATTCTAGGAATGCAGCTATCTAAATTTGAAAAATTAACTGTGGAGACAAAATATTTTAAAGGTTCATTAACAAGAAAATATTAGAACAAGACTTAAAAAGGGAGCATTTAAAAAAAAACTTGTTGGGAGACAATGGCAGCATTAAGGATCAGTGAAGGAGAATGGAAAGTAGTTTTTATGAGAGGAATGACCAATTCAATCTGCGTTAATTTAAAATAGAATTATTATAAACTAATGAAATAACAGAGATTCAATAAAATATATAGAAAGTAGGGATGCACGAGGAATCTGTTAGGGGGGTGAAAGCCCAACAAACTTTCTTGGCTCAACCACCCGGATTCCGTCTCGTCATCCCTCTGATGGCTCCAACTCGCCCTGGTGGGAGCCGAGCCAGCAGGCGGTTTCTGCTTGCATTTTGTTTAAAGGCGAAGGAGCCCTGCCTGGGGCTCCTTTCTCAGTCAATTTGAGAACCTTGCAAACAACAGGTACCTCTTCACCAGCCTTTTTTCGCTTAATTCAAGTCAACCTTGTGTAGGCTGACCATATTTCCTCGGGACAAAAACGGGACATTGTGGGACGGGGTTATGTAATATTCCGTATTCATGAAAAAGTAAGACAATAACACTTCTACCTCCATGAGCAATGGAAAAATAGACATTACAATGTTGGCATACCACTTTTGATCTATCACTACACTGTTTGTCCAGTTTAATAAATTTGAATTCCTTCTGGTGACCGTCATTAAAACTGCAGTTTCGCCTCTTTGTCTTTGGCATTGCAAGGCTAGACTTTAAGCTTTAAAAAATAAGAGTTAAAAATATGAAGTTTAAACCACCGACAACGAATAACAAAGCCACCGGTTAGCATACAGGCAAAACAAAAACTAACGTTACAGCAGAACAGGCGCATCTGAGTGAGACGCATCCGCACACCCCACTACAGTTTACTTTATTGAGCCAGAAGCGCAATGGATTTCTAGTAGGTTCAGTGGTGGGGGATCAGTTTGCCAGCCGCCAATGCTAAGGAAACAACGATATGAGAACAATGTGGGAATCCGATCATAGTAATCAGCGAGAACGCGTTCGCTCTGTCTCTTACTAGCTGTGTTCTCTCTCTGGGCAAGACGCCTGGCCCTGACTGGATGAAGTAAATGGAACTTCCTCTTTCATCATACTAGTGGTTTTACGCATTGATATAACGTACTAATTAGTAGTCCTAATAAAGGTATTCCCTTACTGTGACTTGGATTTTTTCCCCTAATGGACCAAGAAGGCTTCCTTCAATTTTTTGTCTGTGTGGGAAGAATCTCTATGTAAAGAAGATAACTTTTTCTACCACCTTTGAAATCTAGAAGTACTATTTTGTGGGGTCTTTGAAATATTAAAAAGGCAGTGATTAAAGGGAATGGCTTTCATCTTCTGCAGGAACTCCCATAATGTTCTATATTACTCTTTTCTCTCTCTCCCTCTCTCTGGCCAGTACTCATATCTGTCTGTTCACATCTCGGTTCACTCCAAGGAACACAGGAAGTTGCCTTATACAACTCCATCTACCACAAGGATGGGGAACAACCACCCTTCCAGATGTTGCTGGACTCCAATTCCCACCAGCCCTTGCCTGCATGGTCGAGGATGGGAGTTGTAGTTGTCAAGGTTCCACCTTTACCAGGACACCTTGATCAGCTCCTTAAAGATATTTTGCCTCTTTAAGAGCCCTTCCTGCTATCAGGATGACACGTTCCTGCCCTTTGCCTTTCCTTCCCAGTAACGTGGGATTAGGCCTTAGGTGTGTTGTGAAAGCCACTCCAGACAACTGAGTTTAACAATAACTGTTTACTTTGCTAAACTTAGTATGGTAAATTCACATTAACTTAGGGTATTTACACAAATAGAGCTGTTAGACTTCAAAAAGCATGTATAATAGAAATAAAAGTAATAATACCACAGTTTCCTCTAACCCAGGTACCCAGCTACACTTTCACCTGTAGGCCTTGGTAGAGACTCTGGCTCTGGCTGTTCTGTAGTTTTCAATCTCAGCTTCTCCTGTTCTTGAAGTTTCCCTGCCTCTCACTCTCCAATTCCTCTCTCCTCTGTGTCTCTCCAGCTTCCTCTCTCACTCCCTCTCTCACACTGAAGTTCCCCACCACCCACTGTCTTTATATACCCTCCCACATAACTAGGAGGCTACAAACATGTGACCTAAAACTGGGATATGAAATTAGGGGAAATGAAACTCACAAATGCACCCTCCCATCAGGAGATATTTGGGCCTTCAGGCTTCAACCTAACTCAAGCCTGGGTAGGCCTCAATCCTTCACAGTAGTCCAACAAGATCTGGAGGGTCATAGGTTCCCCATGCTTGATCTAGCTCATTGTTGCCTACACGCTGACTGGCAGTGGCTCTCCAGGGGTTTACACAGGAGTCTTTCCCAGTCTCACCTGGGAAATAAACAAGCCACGTTCAGTTTTTTACAAAAAATAAAAAACTATATATAGTTTATTAAAAACGGGACAAAATTGACATTTTTATTAAAAAAGAAGGGACGGTTTGGAAATATGAAAAAAATGGGACAGTCCCTTTTAAAACGGTACATATGGTCAGCCTAACCTTGTGCCACTGATTGGATACTCCTGTGTTTTAATGGCTGCATAACAAAAGGGCATTATTTAGCTGACTGGCCAGGTTGCTGTCACAATTCAGTTCCATAGGCAGAGGGTGCCTCTTTTTATCTGCCCCGCAAGTATATAAAAGCCAAACTGTCACAACCTATTTGAAAGGGAACTGTAATTAGTGGTGTTCACGTACCTTGGGGGGGCGTCTCTCCGCTGCCTCATCTCTCTATGGCAGCGGGGGGCCCGTCTCAATTTTCTGAGCGGCGCGGAGCCGTTCTCCGCACCGCTTGAGCCCTCCGCGCCGCTTGAGCCCTCTGCGCCGCTTGAGCCTGCCGCGCCAGCTGCGCTGGGCCCGTCGCGTCAGTTCTGGTTGGCCGGAAGTGACACGACGGGACCCTGTGCCAGCACGCTGGACCCCTGCGCTGCGTATTTTGTGGAGAAACCAGGGCAACAGGGCTTAAGCAGGGTCCCGTCGCATCAGTTCCAGCCAGCTTAAGCCCTGTTGCCCTGGTTTCTCCACAAAATACGCAGCGCAGGGGTCCAGCGCGCCGGTGCAGGGTCCTGTCGCGTCAGTTCCAGCCAGCCAGAACTGATGCGATGGGCCCAGCGCGGCACGTCTCGAGGCGATGAGCCGAAGATGCAAAAGAGTTCTCCACTCCCAATGTGGGCAACTGTCTTGAATGCAGCGGTCTTCACGTACATGTTGGGGGGCTCACCTCTCCGCCTCTGCAATTCTCCACGGCGGTGACCCCCCCACCTCGTTCTTCCAAGCGGTGCGGAGCGTCCTCTGCGCTGCTCGAGCTGGCGCCGACTGGCGTGCCAGCGTGGTGGAAGTGACGTGATGGGACCCTGCGCCGGTGCGCTGTACCCCCGCGCTAAGTTTTTGGCGGGGGAAACCAGGGCAACAGGGCTGTTTAAGCTGGATGGAGGTAGGCCCGTGCAAGCCTCACGCGGGCGTGAGCGGGGCCGATTTTGGCCCGCTACGCCCGCGCGAGGCGAACGGTTACATCCCTACTTGAATGTACTCCAGGATCCAGAAAAAATAGTCTAACTGGATTGACTTCTGCTCATTGGGTCAGAGAGGCAGTGAAAGTCCATTGAGCTCAAACAGGAAGAGTTTTTTCCAGGGTCACACATCCTTATTAGAAAGGATAATTGTGCATGTTGGAAATGTGGGAGGCAATTGGCTGATTATATACACATGTAGTGGATGTGTGCAAAAGTTCAAGATTTTTGGAAACAAGTTAAAAGGGATGTCACCAGGATAACTGGATACAACTTGTCTTTTAGTCCCAAAATAATGTTATTGGAGCTCTTCCAATCAGAGATCCCAAAAATCCATCAGGCAATGATATGTTAACTGCAGCAAAAATGATTATTGCTAAAAACTGGAAAAGTACAAAACCAATCATGATGTAAGGACTAAGGAATGGATTATTTTCTGGCAAATTGCACAATTATTTAAAATTAATGAGGTAGTTAGGTTGAGAGAAGGTAGAGAAAATAATACCAAATTTATGGAAAATGGAAACCTTTTATTAAATATTGGAAAATAATTATGGTGTAGAAATTAATATATATTATTGTTTTGTTAATTCTTAAATTATTGGTGTGAAGATATGTAAAATTTGGTGTTTTGTGCTTTTTAATCTATTTGGGATATGGGATAAACACATGGAGGTTGGGTTCCATGTGTGTATGGCCCTAACTGAATCAGGATAATAGTACTTCAATGATCTTTTTCTATTTCAGCAAAAGATGGGTAGTGCCTATCACTGGATTTAAAAATGAGCACTGGTAATGTTAAAGTTTCAGGCAAGGATGCAGAATAATCTGATCCTTAGGTCACGCTTCAAGATTGTTTGCTCTTGAAACATAGCTTTTTCTTGTGCCCAGGTAATAGCAAGCATCTGCCTTTTTCTAGTAATAAATTGATTTAAAACTCTAAAAGCTTTTGGGCATCCATCTATCGAAAACATAAATCCATTATGTCAAAGCGTGGGCCTTTCATTAAAAGCAACTTTATATTAACAGGACAGTAGAAAAGTGCTGTAAACCAAATGCTGGACATTCTTGTCAGTATAAATGAATAGAAAGGTCTCTTTTTTATGTTTCATTTTTTTCATTGCTGTGACTCTGCTATCTTGAGGGGGCTCTGTAACCATTGTGAAAATTGCTATCATTAATTCTTAACCAGCTTGCTTTCATAAAAATATATAAACTTTTAGGGTTTCCCAAGGCAAACTAACTCCCAGGCAGTATTTAAAATGACACATGATTCATAATTTTTCTCCCAAACTTTTCCTCAGAATTGCTAGCATTTTTATCATCATTAATTATTGGTGCCGAAAAATCTCTTTGATATAACAAGCTACAGACTTTACCATCTAAATCCCTGATGTCTAAATTATTAATAGCCTGTAGACAATATTCAATGGGCAATAAAGAAGTAAACCTCCAGAGATGTGCAAATTTTGTCATCATCATTTCCTTCTGCATCCCCAATTACACAACCACTGCAAAAAAAAAATTATATCTATCTTGTCTGTTACAAATGTTATTTCAGTCGTTTCCATTAAAGCACTTAAAATGACACACACTTTGGAGTTGTGTTCATTGGAGCAAAGTAAGAAGATCATAAGTTTAACCTACAGAGAGTTAGCTGAGGTTGTTCATCATTAAACTTGAATGTCAGCTCGGCTGAGTATATAGGAAAACAGGAAATTAACTGAGAAAATTCTCTTCTTACAGAGACTCGACCATTCCTGATAAATGTCATGAGGATTTCCTGCATGTTGTCTGGGATATAAATAATAGGTACACAACTCAAAGAAGTTGGAACAGTTTAATTTAAAGAGTAGAAGTGACCGTTATAATGGACAGTAGGAGACATGACTGTATTGTTCTTTTTGAGTGGTGTCAAAGCTTCATCATTTGAGCGCTGCTCGAAATATGGCATGGTGGTAAACTGTCCTCTGGGTCTGGAACATTTACCTTCATATATATGAATTTTTTAAAAATGCTAACATTTAAAGTTGACATGTTACGTATTTGAATGTGTATAAGTGAATTTGCAGATGTGCTTCTCTTGCTATTCTTTCTTTCATTGAATTTATATGCTGTTCTTTCACAATAAATCACAGTGGTTTACAAATAAAAATACAAAACACACACACACACACACACACACACTAATAAAACAATTCTACTTAAACCTTTTTCTATACATTGTACTAGTTCTACTTGGTCCTGCTACTTAACAGTTTTGTCAGAGGTGAGAAATTTCACATGCATACAAGGCTTAAGGGCTTGGTATTCAAGGTCTTAGGTCTTTACCACTTCCGTAACCAAATATATGACAATTCAGAATTGTAGGACTGCACAGTAGCAGTTCCTACGGTGGCCAGTGAGTCTCACTCTCAAGTAAGAGCATGAGAGTACGTATGTGCCCTCCATCTTCTCGCAGTGCCCTACACTGCTGACAGAGAGAAGTGGAACTGCAGAAAGTCTTGCACAGCACACAGTCCCGATGGTTGAAGGAATTAACTCAGACTTAAGAGTGTAACCCTCTAGGATCAACACTCTATAGACAAAGGGCTCTGACAGGCAGGCAGGGCGGGAAGAATAACAAAGGTATTTTTTCACCCTCTTTTCCTCCGCTGTGCTACTTTTTGGTAGACTTTTTGCTCTCAGCCCATCTAGCTTGCTTACCTTTCCGGAGGCAGGGAGGAAGCCCAAGAGGCTTGTGGATCCAGTAGACCCACATTTCCTCTGCCCTCCCTTCTGCATCCACTGTCACACCCTGCATCCTCCTTCCCCAACCCTCTTCCGAGGTTGCTGTTGCAATCCTGGAAGAGGAGCTGCAATGGAGCTTTGTGCAGCAGCTGGGGGTGGGGGAATCCCTGCTCCGCTTCCCCCCTGACCTCATCGCTCTGTTTTCTGAGGAGCCACAGGGTTGTTCTGTTATAAAACAAAAACAAAAAACCACTTTCTATGATTTTTAACTACCAACTTACCCTGCCCCACCCTGCAAGACCCAGGACATAGTGTTGCATCAATGCAGGGAAGCAGTGCAAAGAGTTGTTGGCAGCCCCCAATTTTTTTTAACGTGAATATTTATTTTTATTTTCAAACAAAACTGAAAAAACAGTCAACAAACAAAGAAGAGTGCCACATAACAAGAAGTTCACAGATTAAGAGAAAAGGGGAAAATAAAACTCCCTGATTATGGTCCTTAATATTTCATTGGTGGGCTTTTGGGACAATAAAATAGCATGGGAAGAAGCTTGTTAACTCTTGAGAGAGTTCAGATGTGTAAGATCCAGATATAGCTGAATCATAGTCAGAAAAAAAATATATGTATCTGTATTTGATTAGAATGTGGTCAGCACTCTAAAGCTTGAAGACAAACGGAACCCATGGTGTGTGTGTGTGTGTTCAGTGCTTGCTGAGCTTGTTAAGCAAGTTTGCACATAAGCAGGGGCTCCCAAATTTTATAATTCCACTGTTTAGAAGGTTGCTGGGGAGACCTATTTACTTACATCATTTGTACTCCACCCCACAACAGAAACGACTCTGGATGGCTTACAATAAATAAACAAACATAAAAACAATGTAAATACAGAATAGATCATAAAATCATAAAATCAAAAGCAACATAAAATTTAGCAATAAATCAAAACTCACAGCAACCCCCCAGAATTAAAAACTGAGAGGCTCTCAGACTATATGTGTTATTTAAAAGGCCAGGGTGAACCAAAAGATCTTTACCTGGCACCAAAAGGATGGAAAATCCTTTTCCACAGTAATGCAAAATCTCTCTGCAAAGACTAGTGTAATGGGGGTGCCACTACCAGAAAATTCCCCATCCTGGAAGTTACCTGACTCACTTTGGCAGGCACAGTAGGTCCTCTAAAGAAAATCTTAAGTTTCAGGTTGCCACACATGGGAGACGGTGATCTTGAATGTAACCTGGTCCCAAGCTGTTTAGGACTTTAAAGATTAAAACTATCACTTTAAATGGGCCCGTATATGGACTGGGAGTCAGTGCAGCTGACAAAGCACAGACATAACATTAGGATTCCAACTTATGCATTGCAGCCATGATCCTTCCCTGTCCATTGAATCATTTCTACATGTAGAAATGAATGAACAGAGCTAATGCAATTGGCCGTTAAGGTGAACTTTCCAAGAGCAGGCTTGCTTGATCAAAACAAACTTCTGCAAGGAAGTTTCTTGTCACATGATCTAAAATAACCAAAAACCAAGATCAAAGCAAGCTCTTTGGCATTCCTCCAGCTAGGGTTGCCACTGCCAGTACCACCACAGACTCTAGCTCCCTCTCTACATAGGCAGTCTGTTGTGATTGGTCTGCTGAGTGCTCCCCTCTCCTCTCCCTCCTCCTGCAGGAATCTTTAACCCTTTCCCTACCATCATCATCAGGCGATCACTCGTGACCGAGTAAGATTGTCTTCCGGGATAAAAGGAGGAAATTCTAAAGAAGATTGTGTAGACTCTAGCGATGGGTCCGTAAGTGACTGTGGAGGCCAATTCTAGATCCACACAGCTTCCCACAGGGAGGACACAGGTTACCAGATAGAAGATGGTCCTGTAAAGGATTCATTTGACGTGCTTTTCGCTTAGCACGTTTCTCCCTTTCACCTTGCACTCGGGCTTCTTCAAAGTCCATGGAACCTTTGTGAAAGGCCAACCTCCATTTAGATCGTTCATGGGCCAGAGCTTCCCAGTTTTCGATGTTTATATTGCATTTTTTTAGATTAGCCTTATGAACATCTTTAAACCTCTTATATTGACCACCGGTATTCCGCTTTCCATCCTTGAGTTGGGAGTAAAGTAACTGCTTTGGGAGACGGCAGTCAGGCATTCGAACAACATGACCGGTCCACTGAAGTTGGCGTTGAAGGATCATTTTTTCAATGCTAGTAGTCTTTGCTTCTTCCAGTACACTGACATTTGTTCGCCTATCTTCCCAAGTAATTCGCAGGATTTTCCGGAGGCAACATTGATGAAACCTTTCAAGGAGGTGGAAGTGACGTTTATAGATAGTCCATGTTTCGCAGGCATACAATAAAGTTGGTAATACAATGGCTTCATAAACCAGTGTTTTGGTCTTCTTACAAATATCCCGATCCTCGAACACTCTATGTTTCATTCGAGAAAAAGCGGCACTTGCGGAGCTCAGACGATGCTGGATTTCACTGTCGATGTTAGCTGTAACAGAAAGATAGCTGCCAAGATAGAGAAAATGATCGACATTTTCCAGTATTGTCCCGCCAAGCTGGATAGATGGCATCACCAAAGGGTTAGCTTGCACTTGCTGATGAAGCACTTTGGTTTTTTTGATGTTAAGTGAGAGACCAAGTTTTTCGTATGCTTCTGCAAAAGCATTTAGGATAGTTGATCGATATCCCCTTTGTTGTCTGTTCCCATTGAAAAAAAAGATTTCCATGTATGTTGCCCAGTGCTTCTCCACATGTCACTTTTCCTGCTTTCACCTGGCTGTTTCCATCACCGCAGAGAAGCATCCCCCACCCAACCAGAGAGCCAGTGTGGCGTAGTGGAGAGAGTGTTGGACTGGGACTTGGGAGATCCGGGTTCTAGTCCCCGCTCAGCCATGAAACTCACTGGGTGACTTTGGGCCAGTCACTGACTCTCAGCCTAACCTACCTCACAGGGTTGTTGTGAGGATAAAGTGGAGAGGAGGAGGATTATGTAAGCCACCTTGAGTTCCTTGCAGGAAAAAAGGTGGGGAATAAATATAATGAATAAGTAAACCACACCCCATTCCTGGCAGTCTCTAGGATGAACTGCGGCTTGACTTTCTCCTAATCCAGCCACCACTCCCAACCTCACCGCCCATCACAAACACCTTTCACGCTCCCCCTTCTCCCTCCCACCTTTATTCCCACCTAGTCTACCATACAGGTGATGAGTATTAACACGTTATACCCCCTCCCCCACACTGCCTGGCACCCCTTGTCCAAGCAGCTGCTTTTGATCCTTGCCCCCCTCCCTCTCCGCGCTGCCTGGCACCAAAGCTGCTCTCGCTTCTCCCCTCTCCCTTCTCCCTTCGTTCCCATCTTGGCTAGGAGACCGGTGAAGGTTATTTACACCTTTCCCCCCCTCCATGCCTAGCTCTGCTTAGCACTGCACCTCTTTTACTTCTTCCCACCCCTCCCATCCATGCATGGCAGAGAACCTGCTATCTCTAGCAGCTCTCCCATCTATCCTGCCTCCCACCTGTGTTACAAGTCTGAACTAGATCTCTTCCACACCTTCCCAACCCCAAAGCTTTTCCTGCTCCTGCAGCCAGAGTTTAGCCTTCACTTCATTTTTCCAGCACTCTGCTTACTACCCAACTGCCCCCCCACACATACTTGTAAAGTTCTCCAATTGTAATCTACTCTTCTTCTATCAAAAGCATACATTATTTTGAAAGAAAAATACAGTTTTTGGAATTTTGATTGTAAAGCATTCTACAGTTAAAAGTGAAGCAAGTACTGCAGCAACATATGTGTTGCTGGGCAGACATCGGAAATAGAGATCAGATGACTGGAGCGGCTGCTTCTTTTGCTGCTCTTGTCATGCGACTCTGTAGGATTCTTGAACCACCAATGATAAAACAGCTTTCCCTGGTTCGGATGACACAACAGACAATCGTTGTAAGAACAAACCCTAGAGATTCAACAAACCATTGTTTCTTATAGTTGTTTCTGAGGACAAAACAGACCATTGTGACTCACAACAACGGGTTCAGACAACACAACAAGCAACGGTTGTCTGTTATCGTTGTTTGCTTGTCGTGTCATCCGAACCCAGTCACTGTGTATGTCTGATCAATCTGCTGTCCAGTTGCTAACTGTTGATGGGCAACATCATGGTGTTTTTTTTGGTGCTTTATGCCGGTTTTCAACTGGACAGCCCTTCAAATAGAGGATGCCTCTGGCAGCCATTCAAGCAGAAGTTTGTTCTCTTGAAACAGGACACATGACATAGCCACCTTATGCATGTAGGGCCAAACTGTCCAGTCCCAGTTAGCAATCCAGTGGAACTATTTTGAAACAACAGCAGTTTCTGAACCTTTATCAAAGGCAGCCCTGCCCTGCCCTGCAGACAGCACATTGAAATAGCCTAAATGAGAGGTTATCAGAACATGGGTAATTGTGGCCAAGCTATCTCCATCTAGGTAAGGTCACAGCTTGGGCATATCAGCTGAAGATGATAAAATATACTTCAAGCCACAGAGGACACTTAAACCTATAAAAACAGTGCTTAATCAGTAAATATCTCCAGACTGTGGATCTGCTCTTTAGGGGGAGTGCAACCCCATCTAGAACAAATTAAACACCATTCACTGAACAAAAATACCCCTATCTTGTCTGGATTGAGTCTCAGCTTATTTACCTTATCCAGTCCATTGCTACACTCAAGGACTTTTTCAAGACAGCCACCTCCTTCTGATGAAAATCAGAGATAAAGATCAGTGTCATCTGCATACTGGTGACACCTCAGACCCAATCTCCAGATGACCTCTCTCAGTGGTAGGGGTTGGGTGAACTGCCCACCCACTGACTCGCCAGGCACTTGGCAAGTGCCCCCGCCATGCAATCCGCCGAGCGCCTTGCCGAGCACCAGCTGAGGCACTCGGTGGACTTCTGGGTCCCAGGCGCGTCACTTCCAGGTCCCCAGCACTGCATTTTTTACGTAAAAACCAAGGTAAACTACCTTAAAACTGCCACGAATAGCAAATCGTGGCCATTTTAAGGTGGTTTACCTTGATTTTTATGTAAAAAATGCAGTCCCGGGGACCTGGAAGTGACACACAGGGGACCTAGAAGTTGCTTTCCCCGGCTCCTGTCCAGCTCTTCTTGCGCGGAGATGTGCCGAGCTGGGGAAAGGTAAGTCGCACGGAGCTGAGGGGGGTCAAGTGGGGTGAGTTTGCCCCGTTGCCATCCCCCGATCGAGTTCTGCGCATATCCCTACGTGGTTTCATGCAGATGGTAAACAGCATGGCAGAAAGAATAGAAACCTGCAGAGCCCCAAAGCATGGCTGCCAAGAGCTGGAGCAGTAGGCTCCCAGCACTGCCTTCTGGAAATGGCCATATAAGTAGGAACACAGAACCACTGACAAGCAGTGCCTTCCACACCCAGCCCCAAGCAGTACCTCCCACACCCAAGCCCATCCAGAAGGATACCATGGTCAGTGGTATCAACATCCACTGAGAGGTTCAGGAGAATCAACCGGGTCTTTTGACAAAGGTCATCCCACAAGAACCAAAGCAGTTTCTGCCCCAAAATCAG
Organism: Shinisaurus crocodilurus; assembly: GCA_021292165.1. Classification (NCBI taxonomy): domain Eukaryota; kingdom Metazoa; phylum Chordata; class Lepidosauria; order Squamata; family Shinisauridae; genus Shinisaurus; species Shinisaurus crocodilurus. The sequence continues at coordinate 114,415,958 of CM037879.1, forward strand.
GCCTGAAACCTGATTGAAATGGATCTAGTTAATAAGTTTCATCCAAGAGTGACTAGTAGTGGGGAGCACTTCAAAGCAAAGTGAGAGCCTTCCACCACGTGAGGGGCTCAGAGACATTCTTAGGAAATGATGATGGCTGGCAGTGATAGGTTGATGCCTTCCTCTGCAGTGTACCCAGCCACCAAGAAAAAGAAGGGGGGGGAAGAAAAAGGGACTTCTGTCTGGTAAGCTGGGGGTGGCAAAGAGGGCAGGGGGGAGCAGGGGGCAGTAGGGATGCTAGGAAAGGCAGTGGTGGTGCACCAACTTGGGGTGGGTGGGAGCAGGAAACCAGTGGCAGCTGGGGGAGCAACCTGGGGAGTTGGGGAGGGTTTTGTGCTTCTAAGTCTGAATGGATGGGGGTGGGGCTGCATGAGTGTGTGAGAGAGGGGGGAAGTGTTTAGGAGAAGATTTTGGAGGGATCCTGAAAAAGAGTGAGTGTGGTTTTGCATGTGCTTGCAGTGAGGACGAGAAGGGAGGGAAATGCATGCATGCGTAGATACATGGGTTGCTTGTGTGTATGTGTGCATGAGAGAGAGAGGTGTGTGTGTGTGTGTGTGTGTGTGTGTCTATGGGTGGTGAGCCAGGGTGAGAGAGAAAAAGAGATAAGGGGGAATGGGTTGGCTGACAGAGTGATAAAGAAAGAAAAAAAGTTTACTTTCTGTGAAATAGGTTTCTGTTGGCCCTGAAAACTGTGCATTCAAATGAGTTGTTTAGTGTGTTGGGGCTCAGACCCCACCTTTGCCTTGTACTCAGTCTTTTTGGCAGGTTACATGTTCTTCGTGACTAACCAAAGGACAAGTGGAAGCCACTGTGATCGTGCCCATTGCAGTTTCTCAAGCTGGCAAATGTGCCCACAGGCCCCCAAAAGGTTGCTTATCTCTGCTGTAGTCTGATTCTAGAGGGATTCCTGGCACTAATCAGCAATCATGTCCTAAAACCCCACACTCATAATCATTCCAACCAGAGTTGGAAGTATGGACCAATCTGCTCTACACAGCCCCTGCCATGGTGCAAATAATCTCTTCAGCAGAACAACTGTACCATGCAGAGGCTGAAGTAGCACACTAATGTGGGCATTCCTTTAGTGGCCACCATACCAACAGAGGAAGTTAATGGGTCATTTTTTGCTATTGTTGCTGTTGGGCCTCTATCATCTGGATTCTCTCAGAAGCCATAAAGAGTGAACTATAGTCAGCCGTTTCTGGACTGCAATCTAATGTCATAATAGTGCAAATAAGCGGTTTATAACCTGTTTTATGGTTCTCCTAATGCTTATTTTAAGGCAATTAGCTGCAGCAGCCCCACTGCTGAGATACAACCATATAGCTAGACAGGAACCTCCCCACGAAACATATCACATTGTTTCTTTATTTGAGAGGGACAATCTCAGAAAATTTCTATGAACATCTAAACATAAAGTATGGTTTAACCTTAGAAAATACATTAACATCCCCCCCCCCCAGCATATAAGTGATCAGGTTTGAATTGTTTTATATTAAGAAAGTAAAAGGTGTTGAGCAAACACAGCTTGATAAATGCTGTAATAAAATTTAAGTCAACACTTAGACTAATAGAGAAAACACACATACAATAAAATTCGAGTTTATGAAAACAATACCATGATAAGCTATTTCCAAGATTTCCTGCCCACTAAAACCATATTGATATTTTAATGGAGAGAGACATAGTATACCACATTAACAAATATTATAGAACACAAAACACTGAAGGAACATCATAGATTTAAATGCAAGGCAGCTTATACTGAAGATGATGATGATGATGATGATGATGATGATGATGATGATGATGATGATGATGATGATGAGCAAAAGGGGATAATAGTGTTTGGGAATTTGGAGCCTTCCCACCCATTCTAGCTGTATGAGTCTCAGTAAAAGGCAAAGCATCTGGCATACCAGATGGTTTATATTTGAGAAATCAACCAAACAAGCAAAGACTGAAATTAAAAGACTTTCAACATTGCTGATCACTCATATTTATCCTGCACTTAGTATCTTCATTACATTTTGGTTATGATTAGGAGGGTGTTCACATTGCATTCTTCTGAAGGAAAATAAGAAAAGATATTCTTATTCCCATTCACTCACAAGTGCACCAGGTTCTTTCACCCATCTACTGTATTAATTTTGGAATGAGACCAGACAACGTATTTTTTTCATAAAGTGGTGTTACAGAGCAATCCTGTGGCCCCTAGACAGCATCTAGGGTACCATAGGATGATGAGAATCTGCGTGGCTAGAGACAGAGGTTGAATTGTAGAGAAGATGCTAATGTGAAATTCTCACCCCTGAAAACTGTGTGGTGGCAACCATACCCAAAGTCAGCATTGACCTCATGGAAGGGAGGAAAGGGGAGGGATGAGGGAGGAGTTCTGTGGGAGGGGTGGGTCTAACTAGATAAAATATAAATACTGCCACACTGATACAATGGAAGAAATCCATTTTATTTGTAGAACAGAGCCACAAAATGGAGCAAAACTCCATTTGAAAATGAAAATGTGCTTCTGGGACGAGGAAACCTACTGAATAATGACAAAGTTTATTGGTGCTGGAAAATAGACATTCATCCAGAGAGCGCAAAACAGTGGTTGCAAGCATCCTCAGAAAGCAGAAGTATCAAGGACTTCAAGAAACAGACAGCAAAATGTTCCTTCTGATTTCCAGTCAACACAGCTTTTTCAGGGTAATGAAGGGCTGATTTTCAACAATTATTTAATTTCAGCCCCAGTTGCAAATTCCCATAGCGTATTTCTTCAACAAAACTTTACCGGAGAGACACACACAGTTCAATTAAGAGACAAACACATCCCCATAACATGTAGATAGGCCTAAGCGCTGAGTGCTGCAAAGAAGAATAGCTGCACTATTTCATTTGTTTGTTTGTTTGTTTGTTTGTTTGTTTTAGTCAAATTATATCTTGCCTTTCCATCTGATGACACCCATGCTGACTAAATACAATAAATTAAAACAGCAGAATCAACACAAAGGACTATTTCCACCTCCAAATATTCATTATTCAGTTTTCAAAATAATTGAAACAATACATAGAAAGTAATATAACTCTATATTAACATATAACAGTAAACATGCATCAGAATATCTTAGTATGAATGTAGTTTGCCCTATTCACATGAGCCAAGAACAATCAGAAATAGCAGATAACACAAACAAAAATAAACCAGATAAATGTGAAAACACCTGCCAGAAGGGATGTGCATGAAAGTGATGGTGAAAGTTCATTGAAGAGGGTACTAGATTCATCCCCTGGGGCAGAGTGTTCAGCAGCCTGGGCACTGCTGCAGACAGACTGTTATACATGTTTCTGCCAACCATGCTTAAATTCTACGACATGTAGAATATGCAAGAAAGATTTATAGACTGATCTTAAGGAATGGCAGGTATGTATTGGGTGGGTGGGAGGAGATGTTCCTAGATGTTTCGGGCTTTAAAATGTACCTTGAACTGAGACCAGAAACAGAGCAGTAGCCAGTGTAAATTGAACAGCAGAGTCACATGATCTAGTGGAATGAGTGTAGCCAAAACATGAAGTAGGAGGATTATGAATATTTTTGAAGGGCAGATCCATGTGCAGTAATCCAAATGAAGGGGTATCTTAGACATATGTCATCGTATCAGCTCTCTCTAGGAATGAGTGTCATTGGCACACAAACCTAAGATGGGCAAGGGCACCCCTATTCATAACCACCACCTGCATATCCAGTAGCAATGCTGCGTCTAGGAGCACCCCAAACTACATATTTGATTTCTTAGGTGAGTGCAAACCCATCCAAACCAGGTAACATGATTGCCATGTTTACTGACCAGGAGCACTCTGTTTTGTCTGGATCATGTTTCAATTTATTTGCTTACATTCAGTTGTTCACTGATCTGAGATAGTAGTTCAGGGCTTCGAATGCCTTCCTGGAAGCAGACGGGAATAGGGGGCGGGAATAGGGCTTGGTGTTGTTAGCATACTAACAGCACCTAGTCCAAAATCTCCAGATGATCCCTCCCAGCTGTCTAGTGTAGCTATTAAATAATATTTGAAATAAGATGGAATCTTGTAGGACATTGTAAACTTATGGCCATGGAACCACTGCACAATGGTATCCCCAAATCCCATATCAGAAAGGTGGCCCAGAAGGATGCCATGGCTGATCATATCAAAAGCTACTGAGAGGTCCAGCATGAGTTCCTTATGCAAGCAACTTATATAGCTAGGAGATATTTTGAATGTCCAAGAAAAACTTTGCAATAGAGAAAATCTACTTGCATTGCAGAAATTCAAACTCATTTTAATTAAAAGAAACACAACCTTATATATAGTTAGTTGGCTGTCAAGACATTTCAGATTGTTTCTAGAGTTGAGTTGTGTGTGTTTTTCTACATTTTTAATTGGTCATCTCACTCAGCTTTAGATCCAGTCATGTTCTGCTTGTTTTCATTGTAGCCCTTCCACATTGCTTCCAGTTATTATCTTTATGAATTTCTACAATTCGGTGTTGACATCATTCTGGTCTTTGCTTCCACTAGCTTCTTGTTAGCTCCCACATTCAATCAGATCAATAGAGACCTGTCTAGCAAGCTGTCAAACCAAACAGTGATGATGAAATAGATTTCATTTACTATTCTTGTGTCAAAAACCCTCTCCCAAGACCAGCTAAGTAAATTTTTAATGACACACGAAATCCAGGCTGCTTTTATATAGACCTCCATATTCTTCTGCTTAGTAATTACATCATTTTGCAACACATCTAGAAGACTGAAATTTGCTAAGACCTTAAATGAAGTAGACATTTCATGTCCTAGGTAAATCAATGCCCAACATAATCTCCCAGTTTATAGAACAACTATGTGTTAAGCAACCCATAGTTAGTCAGGGCTGTGAGTGACCCATAGTTAATCAGGGCTCCCACGTGCTCACTGCTTCCACTTTGTATCCTGTTTGTCAAACAACTCAAAAACAATCCCTACCAGGTGACATCTAAACCCAGAACTCCGGTTGTTGAGGGAAAACAACCCAGAGTTTTAACCCACAAATAAACCATAGGTTCAAACTCTCGGTTAAGTTAACAAACTCTGGAGTAAGAACATAAGAAGAGCCATGCTGAATCAGACCAAGGGTCCATCTAGTCCAGCATTCTGTTCACACAGTGGCCAGCCAGCTGCCCATGGGAAATCCACAAGCAGGGCATGCGTGCAACCGCACCTTCCCGCTCATGTCCCCCAGCAACTGGAGTACATAAGCATACTGCCTCTGATACTGGAGGAAGCATATAGCCATCAGGACTAGTAGCCATTGATAGCCATCTCCTCCATGAATTTGTCCAATCCCCTTTTAAAGCTGTCCAAATTGGTGGCCATCACTACATCTTGTAGAAGTGAATTCCATAGTTTAACACTGTGCTGAGTGAAGTACTTCCTTTTATCTGTCCTGAAGCTCCCACCAATCAGCTTCATGGGATGTCCTGGGTTCTAGTATTATGAGAGAGGGAGGAAAATGTCTCCCTGTCCACTTTCTCCACACCATGCATAATTTTGTACACTTCTTTTGTGTCTCCCCTGCTCCTCTTTTTCTAATCTAAACAATCACAGATGTTGTAACCTTACCTTTCCTCGCAGGGGAGTTCTTCCAGCTCCTTGATCATTTTAGTTGCCATTTTCTGCCCTTTCCCCAACTCTACAATGTCCTTTTTTAGATGCAGTGGCCAGAACTGTACACATTATTCTAAGTGTAGTCGCACCATAGATTTGCTTAAGGGGAGTATGATCTTGGCAGTTTTATTTTCAATTCCTTCCCTAATTATGCCTAACATGGAGTTTGCCTTTTTCACAGCAGCTGCACACTGGGTTGGCATTTTGATCAAGCTCTCCACCACAACCCCAGGATCTCTTTATTTGTCAGTCACCGCACTAGCTCAGAGATCCCATCGGTTTATACTTGAAGTTGGCAAGAAGAAGGAGACGTACAAAGGCTTAAAACCTGCAAGAGTCTGGCAGAATGCATGTGTTGACTTGTATTCTGCTGCAAAAGTAGAAGAGGTTGCAGGCAAGGAAAGGAAGTTATGTGGGACAACAGTGAACAAGGACTAATAAGTTGGTGGATATAGTTCTTGAGCTTAGGGCTGCTTAGGCATGATGCTGGTGAAGCCCCCCCCCCTTCACTGCCACCTGCCTTGTCCCTGCATTGCCACTACCTGCCACCTCCCACCGGTACTGCTACCTCCTTCCACCACCACCACCAATCTTCTCCCTCTTTTTGGGTGAGGCCTAACTGGCCACCTAACTACAGCTCCTCTCAGTGCCAGAAATTGAATTTTCCTCTGCAAAAAGTAGGGCACTCCTGGTGAGGGAGAGGAGTAGTGGTGTGGTCTCCTCCCATATGGCACAGGAGGAAACCATATTGCAGAGGTAATAAGAGAAGGGTGCCACAGGTTAAAAGGATAAATCAATGAAAGGCTAAGAGAGAAGTATTGCTGTTTAACTTACAGATAGTTTGAAGCATCCTGCAGCCAGAGGGTCTGATACTGGCTGGGACAATTCCCACATTACCATATCCAACTAAGAGTATGTAAAACTATATTCTGGATATATACTTATTGATTACAAACTGAAATACAAGAAAAGGTGTAGAGAAACACAATATATGTGAACTGATGCACCTTTTGCAGTTACTTTCTTTGTCGGTTTATTTGACAGGACTATCCACAGGACTTCTAGGGTCAATATATTCTTTAAAAATGGATTCCCAAATTCAGTGAAGGGGTACATACATCCTCACTGTGTGTGTGTGTGTGTGTGTGTGTACGTGCACTTGCGATGGGGGATCTTTTGCAGTTATTAATAGGAATAGTTTGAACAACTGTAGATCAAATATGAATCAGTGAGAGTGAGATGCTGGTATTCTAAAATCAATGAGAATATTGTCATTTGTTCCAATTATATGGCAATTGTGGAGCAAAGGGAAACATTTTATTTTGGAACACGCCCACACATTATTGTTAAGCTTAGGGATGATCAGCTTCTAGGCCCCCAGGTGCCAAATTCTTAGGGACATGTCCTCTTGGGAGTTATTGCATTCCATTTCTACCAACACATACACATTTATCTGTGAGCTTTTAAAATGTTATTTCATAATAACATTACTATATTCTGTTTAGAAGTATGTAGAATCAAAGTTAAAATGGCATTAATTATCTCTAATTGGATCAAAATTAATCAATCTCCTTGGTGAGAGCATTGTGCATGCTCACATTCTACAACTAGACCATCAAAATCAATTTTCAATTGAGAAGATGCAAGACAAAGAAAATGAGATTCCTCTCTGCAAGTCTGTTTCTATTCTTAGATGTCATAATTGAAACATTAGTTTCAAATATATAAGTGCTTCCAAAAAAGGAAGTGATTTTCAAGGACCAGTTCCTTAGTAATGGGAATTATTCATGCAAAAGCAGTTTCCAAAATGTGATGCCACTCTCATGTGAAGAATTTAAAAGAGGATCACCTTAAAGAATTGAGGATTGTGATTTTAGTGAGTTACTAAACATCTATCATAAAAAATGGTCAGGATCCTGGAATTTCAACAAACTCATTTGGTTTAGAACTTAAAAATACCCTTGTAGTCTGATTGATCATTTGACTGATTCAGTTACTTGAATTAGCCTTACTAAATAGCAGCAATGTACAACTTTATACATTTGCTTAACCCCATCATGATGTTCATCAAGATTAAGCAAAAATTAAGTATTTTAAGATGTAAGTGGGAGAACTAAACATTTGTATAAATATCTCCTCTTGAAATCATAAAAACACAAAAGTGCTTTACTTTGGCTGCATAATATCTACTAATAATCATCATGATCAGAGGGATGGTTTTATTAATCACTAGCTGTTGCCCGCGGCTTCGCTCGCGTGGATTTTAGGATTTGGTACAATTGTTTTTAAAAGAAACATGATGGAATCCCAGCTCCCCCGGGAATCTCAGCTCCCCCGGGATTACACAATGAAATTCCAGCTCCTCCGGGACTACCACCTCCCCCAGGACTGCACAATGAAATCCCAGCTCCCCCCCAGACTACCTGCTCCCCCCCGGGACTACACAATGAAATCCCTGCTCCCCCCCCCCCAGGACTACACAATTAAATCCCTGTTCCCCTGGGACTAGACAGTGAAATCCTTGCTCCCGCCCAGGACTGCACAACAATGAAATCCCTGCACACACACCCGGACTACACAACAGTGAAATCCCAGCTCCCCCCAGGGGCTACACAATGAAATCTCTGCTCTCCCCCCCCCCGGGACTACACAACAATGAAGTCCCTGCTTCCCCCCCCCCCCGGGACTACACAACAGTGAAATCCCTGCTCCCCCCTCTGGGACTGTACAATGAAATCCCTGCTTCCCCCCCAGACTACACAATCAAATCTCTGTCCGCCCCCCCGGGACTGCACAATGAAATCCCACCCACCCACCCACCCATGTAGGCCTCGGCTGCAGTGCATATGAACATTCTGTTTTGATGTAGGAGAGATTTGCATGTCCGCTCCTGATTGGGCCCCTGTGGCGGCAGTTCATAATGAACATTCTAAATGTCATTGGAGTGATTTGCATAACCGCTCCTGAATGGCCCCTGCAAACATTCCAAGTGTCGCCATTGGCTATCATCTATTTTGGGCCGTACAGGTGCAGTGATGGCTTTTTTGGAGATTTGAACCCACCAGTCTTTGTCTTTGGGTGATGGAGAGTATACGTGCCAGGTTTGGGGTGGATCTGTCCAACCATGTAGGAGCCTATGCGACGCATGCAAATGCCCGTACACACAGACACACAAGATTTGGATGCCCCACACACAACAGTCATTCTCTGACTGAAAGTGTAACATTTAGGCTGGGTGCTGGCAGCAGAAAACTTTTCTGACAGAAATATCTGATCTTAAAGAAAAATCAGGTTAATCCTGAGAGTCTACAGATGATGAAGAGTGACCGTGCCAAGTTTGGGGTAGATCCGTCAAAACGACGATGGAGCCTATCTGACGACGCCCCCCACACAACAGTCATTCAGTCATTTTAAAACTTTTCCCCCTTTTCACCCCCTCAGAGAACATTCTAAATGGCCTAGGGGAGATTTGCATACCCACTCCTATTGGCCCCTGCAGGAATTCATATGAACATTCTAAGTGTCGTATGGGCTATTTGCATAACTGCTCCTATTGGCTCCTGCAGCAATTATGAGGTGAAGCCGAATTGCATAACTGCTCCCCTATTGTTTTGCCCATAGGAGATATGAGAGTGGGGCGATTTTGCCCCCTTTTTTCACCCCCTTAGGGACGGAATTTCCAAAAATCCTTCCTTAGTGGGTGTCTACATCATAAGAGCAATGTTCCTTCAAAATTTCACATTCCTAGATTAAACGGTTTGAGCTGGGCATTGATGAGTCAGTCAATCAGTCAGTCAATCAGTCAGTCAGGACTTCTTCTTTTATATATATAGATTCTGATGAACTTATCTATTTTATATCATTATGTTTGCAAAATGAGGTCATATTTCTTTTCACAACAGAAAATTCAATTGTTTGTATTGCCTAAGAGAATATTTTTGACTCTGCAGTAATAAAGGGAAACATACACAATTAAAATGCATAAGCACAACATGGGAACAATATAATAAATCTAATAAACTGGCATTGATATAATCCCCAGGAAGACACACTGTTGCATAGCGTAGTGAAGAATATAGTTTTCAGCTTCTTAAAGTCTTGGTAAGTTTGTTATTTTGTACAAAATCTCCAGTTTATCAACAATTACATACTTGTTTGCTGGTGATGTGCACTTCTGTCAATTTAAAGGCAAATTCATATGATAATATTTGTGGCAGAAAAATGTGCTGATTATACCCCTGAGTACAGTCATGCCTTGGACTGAGAACATAATTCGTTCCGGAAGCGTGCTTGTAATCCAAAACACTCTTATATCAAAACGAAATTCCCCCCCAAAAAATTGTACAGAGATTTTTAATTTAAGCCGTACTACAGTACTTGTATTGCAAGACGTTGCTTGTATATCAAGTCAATTTTTTAAAAATAAATATTTAAAAATTTGCTTGTCTTGCAAAACGCTCTCAAACCAAGTTACTTGTAATCCAAGGTATTGCTGTATCTTAAGTGAAAATAGAACTGTTGAATCAGCTGCCAGGCAATGGAATCAAAGGAACATTGAAATCCTGAAGCAGGGGCAGCGCCAGACTCCAGTGGGCCTTTGACATAGTAGTGCTGACACTAGGCCCTGCCACCACTGTTCCCCCCACTGCCACCAAAGCCCCCTCCAAACACTACTGAAGTACCTGCCTGCCTGCCAGCCACCTAAGCCCCACTACTAAAGCCCCCCACCCACCACCAAAGCCCCCTCCCTGCCCACCTGCCTATGCCGAAGCCCCCCACCCACTGCCAAAGCCCCCACCCCACTATGCCAGCCAGCCCTCCATCTGTTTTTTTTTTTTAACCTGGTAAGGGGGTGGGGGTGGGGACAGCACATCCTTCTTCTTCTGTTCCTCCTCCTCACTTGGCTGACCTCGCAAGCAAAGTGCCGCGGCACCCAGCTGGCCGAACCTGCAGGCCCCATGTGTGATTTTGAAAGTTTTTAACTTATGTTTTGAGCAGCAGTGATTTGAACCAATCAGATACCGCCTTTGTGGGGGGACTTGGCCAATGAGGGATCAGGAGTGATATAAAGACCACCCTGTGCCTTCATTGGCTATGTCCCACCAAAGGCAACGTCTGATTGGTTCAGGTTGCTGCTACTCAAAATGTAAGGGCACTGTGGCGCCTGCAAGCTTGGCCCTGGCACTTCCTTTTACTACAGGGTTGGATAGGAGGGCAAGGAGGAGAATTTATTTCTATACCGCCCAATAGCTGAAGCTCTCTGGATGGTGACAGCTGAGGCAGGCTCAGGGACAAGGATGGGCTCACCCTTCCAAGCCTCTGGGCCCTTGGCAGCTGTACAATCATGCCGACCTCTACCCTGGGCCTGTCCTGAAATACTTTTTTTGGCATTTTTCATGATGCAGGTACTAATGATTTTACAATGTTGACCAATTCATTATATTAATTTAGTATGTGGATATTAAGAAAATAATATCACCATGTGGTGATTTTTCTATTTCAGAAATGTTCCTGTCAACAGTCAATCGGCTTTAGTTACTGCTTCTCCACTGTAACATTAACACCAGTTTGGAATCTTGGCTGCTGTTTGCGTGTGTGCGTGCGTGCGTGCATGCATGTGTTTAGTTAGCAATTTCTGCTTGCAATGTGCTGAGCAAAGCTCAGAGAAGCTTTTTTTAGGGGCACTGTGAACATAATTTTGATTTATATATTTATTGCTTCCAAGGTGAAGGGTCTTGACTATTGTGCATAACTATCATGAACAGGCAGTACATTTAAGAATATTATTGTCAGATCTGCCCCCCAAAAGGAGCTGCAGCTGACTGCAGATGTTGATGTACAATTTAGCCAAACATGGATAATAATGTAGATGTGATGTACAATATTGATTCAGAGTGCAAAAAACACGTATCTTCATTCGCAGATAAGTGTTCTGAACACTTTTGGAAAGATGGATACATCTGTGTCAACAGAGGGAAAGGGTTCTCAACTACCTATTCATTTGTGTGACTAAACAATCAATTGTGCAATCAATTGTGAAAAGAGGATCTGACATGAACTTAGCAGATGGCGGGTTGCATGGTGGTTCAGTTCACGTGGCACATTGAGCGTATTCTGACTATAAACCCTAAATGCTATAGATTCATATGGCTGCATGAATAGTCATAAGATTGTAGCCTACCAGTGAATTACAATGTAATCCTATAGATGTCTACTCAAAAAATAATTTTGGTGGGGCTTACACCCAGGTAAATGAGGTTAAGATTGCACCCTTAGATCTCTAGATACAACTAAGTACCACTGGAGGAAAGGAATACCCTTAGGTTATTAAACAATAAAGAATAGCCTACTTTTCATAGAATCATAGAATCACAGAAAAGTAGAGTTGGAAGGGGCCTACAAGCCCATCGAGTCCAACCCCCTGCTCAATGCAGGAATCCAGGTCAAAGCATCCCTGACTGGGCTGTCCAGCTGCACCTTGAATGTCTCCAGATTGGGAGAGCCCACCACCTCCCTAGGTAGTTGATTCCATTGTCTTATTGCTCTGACAGTTAGGAATTTTTTCTGGAAGAGTGCAATCATATCTCCCCTCAGTCTCCTCTTCTGAAGGCTAAACATGCCCAGTTCTTTCAGTCTCTCCTCATAGGGCCTTGTTTCCAGTCCCTTTATCATCCTTGTTGCCCTCCTCTGAACCCTCTCCAGTTTGCCTATGTCCTTCTTAAAGTGTGGTGCCCAGAACTGGACGCAGTACTCAAAATGGGGCCTAACCAGTGCTGAGTAAAGGGGAATTATCACTTCACGCGATTTGGAAGCTATACTTCTATTAATGCAGCCCAAAATAGCATTTGCCTTCTTTGCAGCCACATCGCATTGCTGGCTCATATTCAGTTTGTGATCTACCACAATTCCAAGATCCTTCTCACTCGTAGTATTGTTGAGCCAAGTGTCCCCCATTCTGTAACTGTGCATTTGGTTTCCTTTCCCTAGGTGCAGCACTTGGCATTTATCCCTATTAAATTTCATTCTGTTGTTTTCGGCCCAGCGCTCCAGCCTATCGAGGTCACTTTGAATTTTGTTTCTGTCTTCCAGAGTATTAGCTGTTCCACCCAACTTTGTGTCATCTGCAAATTTGATAAGCATTCCCTGTACCTCCTCATCCAAGTCATTAATAAAAAATGTTGAAGAGCACTGGGCCCAGGACCAAGGCCTGTGGTACTCCGCTCGTTACCTCTCCCCAGTTTGAAAAGGAACCATTGATAAGCATTCTTTGAGTCCGATTCTGTAGCCAATTGTGGATCCACCTGATAGTTGTTCCATCTAGCCCACTTTTAGCTAGCTTGCTAATCAGGATATCATGAGGCACTTTGTCAAAAGCTTTGCTGAAATCCAGATATATGATGTACACAACATTCCCACAGTCCACAAGGGAGGTTACCCGCTCAAAAAATGAGATCAGATTAGTCTGGCAGGATTTGTTCTTGACAAATCCATGCTGGCTTCTAGTAATCACTGCATTGTTTTCAAGGTGCTTGCAAACTGACTTTTTTTTATAATCTGCTCCAAAATTTTCCCAGGGATTGATGTCAGACTGACTGGCCTATAGTTCCCAGGTTCCTCCTTCTTGCCCTTTTTGAAGATGGGAACAACATTTGCCCTCCTCCAGTCATCTGGCACTTCACCTGTCCTCCATGATTTCTCAAAGATAATAGACAGTGGTTCTGAGAGTTCTTCTGCCAGTTCCTTTATTACTCTAGGATGCAGCTCATCAGGCCCTGGAGATTTAAACTCATTCAGAGTAATCAGGTGCTCCTTGACCATTTGCCTATCAATCTCAAGCTGCAATTCTGCCCCTTCAGTCTGCACTTCAGGTTTCCCAGGGGGGTCATAGACCCTCTTTTGGGAGAAGACCGAGGAATTGAACACTTCTGCCTTTTCTTTGTCTTCTGTTATCAATTTGCCATCCTCATTGCATAGTTGAACCACCATTTCTTTCCTCTGTCTTTTACTATGCATGTATCTGAAGAAAGCTTTCTTGTTGTTTTTAGCATCCCTCGCTAACCTTAATTCATTCATTCTCAGCTTTAGCCTTCCTGACACTATTCCTGCAGATCTGTGCTACCTGCCTGTACTCTTCCCTTGTAGCCTGTCCTTCCTTCCACTTCCTATACGTGTCCTTTTCAGGTCTTTTTTGAGTTTATTGTGAAGCCACACTGGCTTCTTCTGTTGCCCTCTGCCTTTTTTCCTTGTGGGAATTGTTTGCAATTGTGCCTTTAAAATTTCCTTTTTTAAAAACTCCCACCCATCCTGGGCTCCTTTTCTCATTAGAGTCGCTTGCCATGGGACCTTACTTATCATTGTTCTGAGTTTGTTAAAATTGGCTTTCCTAAAATCCAGGGTATGTGCTTGGCTACACTCAGCTTTTGCTCCCCTTAGAATCAAGAAAAGTATAACATGGTCACACTTTCCCCCAGAGTTTCTGAAACTGCCACTTTATCCACTAACTCGTCGCTGTTGGTTAGAATCAGGTCAAGGATAGCCGATCCTCTAGTTCCTTCCTCCACTTTCTGTAGGAGGAAGTTATCACCAGCACAACTCAGGAATTTCTTGGAGGGGCCATGTTTGGCTGAATAAGTCTCCCAAAAGATATCGGGGAAATTGAAGTCACCCATTACTACCACATCATGCCTCCTTGAAACAATGACAATTTGCTTTTCAAAAGTTTCATCCTCGTCTTCTCCTTGATTGAGTGGTCGGTAGTAGACTCCAACCGCCATGTTCGTTTTATTCTTTGCCCCATTTATTTTAACCCAGATGCTCTCAATGGGGCTGCCAAGCTCCTCTTCCTGTATCTCTGTGCAGAGATATGTATCTTTAACATACAGCGCAACTCCACCTCCCTTTCTGTTGCTTCTGTTCCTTTTGAACAAGTTATACCCTTCAATTGCTGTATTCCAGCTATGGGAGTCATCCCACCAGGTTTCAGTTATCCCTATCAAGTCGTAATATTGATATTTTTATTCACTTGTCACGTAGCACATATAACAATTCTCCTGTTGCACAGTAGCATGATTACCACTCTCTAGTGATTGTATGATATCAAAGGAATGTATTTGATTTCATGGTTCTGTTCCCTTAACAGTAATAGCATAGCCATGTTTAGAATTACTTTCATAAATGAGCTGCTGCAGAATATGTGATGGACTAGTACACAAGAAGATTTAACCATAGGAGAATAGCAGGGAAAATTACAACACTGAGATTTTTCCCCTTTCTCAAAAATATCTACAGCACAAACTGACATGTAAGTGTTGTTGTATAGATACATATATAAATAGCTTTGTGTGTGTGCAATGTGCAACAATAATTCAGTTTGCAAAAGCCACACCTGCTTTTGCAGATAAGTATGCTGCACATGTGAATTTTGTGCGTGTTTCATATTCCTAACAAATTGTGCTGATATGCACTTCCATTTTGTTTTAGTTTAATATAACACAAAAGCCAAATTAGCTATGCCAGCTGACCAATTTTAGAAATGGATTATCATCCCCAAAGTCTAGAAATGCATGATAAGAAACTTGGAATTTGATTTAAACTTGATTTAACTCATGCTGTGAACTCATTTCTTACTCAGAAGTCACAATAAATCAGCAAAGATTTCAACCATATGCTAAACATTGGATGTAGTTCTTAAATTGACCTTTATACTCTTTATACTCTGCTCTTAAGCTATGAATGAGAAGTTCTACAGTGTCACCCTGACCTTAACTTTTCTAACCTTTGCTTGGGCCCATTCAATATGGTCCAAATTAATCTGGTCCATTTGATCCAAATGAAAATTTGTTCCAGCTCACTGCTGTATTTTCAAATGGCACTTTAAAAGCAGCATGAATATTCTAATCTTTAAAGTGAATATGGAGAAGAACTGAAAATTTAATTGTCTCTTAAATTTTAATCATTGCCTTTTGACTATACCCAGCATGGTAGGAAATGCAGCTAAATATGAAAGTACAATTTGTGCTGCCTGTTAAAAGTGGCCTTTAGTTTACAATTGATGTGGTTGGTGAGGAAATGTCTCAGTTTATTCACAAGGTACTTCATTCTTTCACCTCAAATAGTGGATGAATAGACTTTCAGCTCATTATTACCATAATCAGTCACTGTAGCAGTCAAAACTCAAATGAAACTCTGTACGAATAGATTCATATTTTTGTTCACTGCTTGTGGTCCCAATTAAAAATACAATTTATTTTCTGCTCCTATAGACAGGTATACCTAATGTGGCAAACATGGTGCTTCTGTCAATATACCCATTGCAGTACCCTGATTTATTTGATTTATTATATTTTTCTCTCACCTTTCCCCCAAAGAGTTTAAGGCAGTGTACATGGAAAGTTTGTGCATTTTAGCAGCAGAGAAGCCCAGACCTGGGAGCCTGTGCCATTCACTCTAGAAAGGATAATCAGTTGGCCTTTTTTAAAGAATTAATTTTTATTGTGAATTTTATTATATCAGAACAAAAAGAAAAAACCCAAAATAAAATAAAATAAGGTATTACAGTTTTCTTACATAGGATTTCAATATACCCATTACAATAGATACATATGCAATGTGTATCCCAAAATATTTTATATATGACAAAATATACTACTATTCCTAGGCATAATTAAGCATAGACATCAATAAAATTTATTTATTTATTTATTTATTTATTGTATTTCTAGATCGCCCATCTAGTCAGTACCCAGCCACAAAAGCAGACCAAATATCCGTGTATTCATCCATTCGTAGATTACGCCTAAAGACCACCCATTCCAAAATTAAAAGCATCATTAAGTCCTCAACCCATTATGTTATCAACGGTAACTGTTTGTCTTCCGATGTTGTAATATTAGTCTTTTGGCTGTCAAAAAGAGGCATAGAATCCATTTACACTGACCTTTTGTTAAGTTCAAGAAGCAGGTAGATAGTTGAGAAGAACATGCACATCAGTAAATATCAAAGAGCTTTCCATTACAAGGTTTATCCGTATTACAAGGTTTATCACATAGGGTGATAAGCACATCCTTTTTTGGGGGGAAACCCACAAACTGTAAAGTTCCCTACATCTGTTCATCTGAAACCTATTAGGCTTGATCCCCTCAGAAGGGGCAACTATCCCTGCAAATGTCATCCAATTCTGCCAAAAAATAAAGAAATTGTTGGTGGTTCCCTTTTTATTTAAAAATATATATATCAAAACTTAAAGGTGTGCAGCACAAAATCCACCTTGAAGCTCATTCTGACTTGTATCCATATCAGAATGTGAGCTTTGTTTTTCTTTTCACATGAAAATTTATGCATATTTTCATGTACACTTTCACAAATGCATGTATCAATTGTGCACAGTTTTAAAATGTATACATTTTCTCTCATTTATGAATGCATCCTCATGCACATTTTTTCATAATCTCATGCACATTTTTCAAATTTACGTATTTTTCAAACTTTTTTTTTTTTTGGCGCTCTTTGAATTGCCCATCAAGCTCAGAAAAGTGTGGACTTCAACCACAGATTGTGTTCAGGTTTTCATTCAGTTCCGGGAAGAACTGAATGGATAAACTCTGGTCAAAAATGAACTGAAACAAATTTCTCATGCATCCCTAGTTGGTATAGCAGCAAACCCTTATTTGGTACTCTACAACCAAAAGCAATTATTAAGGAAGTAATGGGCTTCCTGCCAAGATGTACAAACTGTGCTGGCTTAAATGGTTTGTGGATTACATTTACACTTTGGCAACCATGCAGCAACAGAAAATTGATATGCCAGAAATGTTGGATTGTACACCTGTGTTCTAAGCATAGAATCAAAGCACTTACGATGCTGTAGAAGAGAGCAATTTGTGGCATCTACTTTTATAAGCAGAGATGAGCTAGGAGGTGGTGATGATTAGCAAGAACAGTAGATTGCTGAGTTCCTTAAATAGTACAGTACTTGAGTAACAAGAATGCTGATTAGGATCAGCTACACGTAGAACAGGAGACAGAATGCAGATCTTATTGAATGGAGAGAGAGAGGGAGAGAGAGAGAGAGCGCGCAAATAGATGGGAGCAAGTCAGTGCTTCTTTGCTCAAATGTTCTTAGGTACCCAAGAATTGCTGTTCTGGGTACCAACTCTGTATTCCATCCTGGTGGTTCCATTCTGCCTCAGGAGCTTCTTGAATGAGCTCTTAGGGGGAGGCAGCATCCCATTGTAAGTCAAGCAACTGTTAATACTCAAATCCTTTTACCAATTAAAAAATTTCCACAAGCACCATTAAGGAATATTTGGTAAGTGGAGCCTCATTAAAATTGACCTTTGATCACCTTGGATCTTCTCCATTCGTACAGCACTGGCACATGAAAGCTTGCTTTGACATCACAGATAGTGAACCCCGGCTGCATTGTACTGAACTTTTTTGTATCATTCTGAATCCATGAGGAAACCTGCTAATAATGAGAACTACAACAGAGGGTGAATAGACACTAGTCATGTATAATTTAAAGATGAAAAGACAAGCAACCAACAGTACATTTTTTGTCAAGTCCTCCAGCTGTTGACTGCTGATGCCCACCATGATTACTAGATCAGTGGCGAGAATCAAACACACAAACTGAAAGGCAACCTTTGTCATCCCAATAGTAAAAGAGCCATGTTATATTCTTATTGCAACCACAAGATTAAAACAGGAATCATACCAAAAAAAAAAAAAAAAAAGGAACAGTCTGGTATAAAATTGCATATTAGTAATATTGGGTGGAGTACATGTGCATTGTGGGCATGTTCTCAAGAATAGTTAACTCACAAATGTATGAACAGTGAATTGCCTTCCACCAGCCACGCCTAGCTGGGGTCGGGGAGAGGTTTGCATGTGGGGGTGGGATGGGGAGACAGACCACAATCAGGCATGTGTTCAGCCAATGGGCTTCTTTGAGGCGAGGAGACTGGGAACCCCGTGTAAGGGCCAGTCTCCCTGTCCTTTGCATCTTTCATTTTTGGCTCCCTCCCTCCCTTCCCGCCCTGTCAGCAGTGTAGGCTCCTCTGGTTGCCCTTTGGGGGCCCGAGTAGGGATTTTGGCCCATTGTCTGAATTGGCCCTAGGCAATGGGTATGTTTCGCCTATTCTACACTGTGAGTCAGGGTAGGAATTTTTTCCTTTGGATTTTTGATTCAATCTGATTGGAATTAGTTAATTGGTCACATATTGCGGGAAGTGCGGAAATAGGCAGTGGGGGTTCCGGTGATCATACAATGGCACCTTTCAAGGTGACTGGCGGTTACCCAAGGCTGCCCTAGTTAATGTCGTGCGGCTTAGCAGACAGGGAGATTGGGCCACCTTTGGGATCTACCCTTCTCACCTACATTGGCTGTCATGCGGTGCCAATGGGAGGAGACACCGGTAAGGCCCTCCAGCTCCACATGGAGTGCAACTGGAGGGCGGCGAGTCTACCTGCCTCTGCTCCAGTTAGGATGCTTTTGCCCAAAACTTGTTTTCCCGGCGTAGATTAGAACTGCACTTCTCCCTTTGCAGATCTTTGATTCAATAAATGTGGCCCTGATTTGAAACCATATATTTGTGTCTGTCTCTTCATTATCACCCATTACTTGTGCAAACATTTTCTCTTTGTAAATTGACCAGGTGGCCATAGTGTTCATAAAAAGATCTACCAGAGCTGAAGAATGAAATCTGGAAGGAATCCACATAGACTGTATAAGTGAATGTTCTGGCCATGACAAAGAGGGGAAATGTCTAGAGATACTCTAAATGACTGTGCCCTAGAACAGTTGGTCATGGAATGGATCAGAGGTGAGATGACACTGGACTTAATCCTAAGTGACACCCAGGACTAAGTGTGAGATGTCAAACCAATTGGTAGCAGTGACCACAGTGCTGTCAAATTTAATTTATATTCAATTATCAAAAACCTGCTAGTCTAAGACCAGAGTGAAGACTATCTCACGTAGGCTCAAGCTCCACAAGGTCAGGAAACTGGAAGTAATGATGTTGTGCAATGTCACCACATGCCCACACTTTTCCTTAGTCTTTCAGGCCTAAATCCAGTTGGAGACGATGGACTGCCTCGGACCAGCAAAAGTGGTTTGTACATGAGGGGTGAAGAGAGTGATACTGCTGCTAATGACTTGGTACATGGTGCTTATAGCCATGCTATCCCTGCAAATGTCATCCAATTCTGCCAAAAAATAAAGTTATTAACAGTTCCATCTTTCCTCCCTAAATTATAATTTTAAAGTGCATAGCACAAAAACCTGTGCACCTATTTATCTGAGATTTGGCAGACGTAACCCCCTCATGATGAACAATTGATTCTGACAAAAAGAACAAAAGTATTTGTTGATTTCCAAAGATAGCAAATGGGAGGCATGAAGATTTGGATTTCCAAACTGACATTTACATTTGGATGCTGAGTCTTCTGAATTGGTCTGAGTCGAATTGAGCTGTTTTTCAAATCACCGAATCAGGGTCTGAATCTTGTGGTCAATCCACAACCCTAACAGAGTGCTGGGATTTTAGTTGATCAATAGTGCAGGAGCTGGAGAAGCTCCACAATTCTTTTTCAAAGAAAGTATTGGTTTAACCTGTTCATATTCCTGGTTCTCATGCTCATGCAAAAGTGGTTTCGCCTTCAGTTTGGGCAAGAATACAAGTTCATCTTCTAAATTTTCATAATACTGTGTTAATTTTGCCATCTTCACACTTAGTTTGTAAAGTTTATGGCTCTCCTTTGAATTTTCAAGCAAGAGAAACTGTATTAATAACACTTATTAGAGGTTTTGATCATCAACTAGCTGAGATGTAGTCAATGTCTAACTCTCAAGGCATCTCATATTTGAAAATAGACTTTTAAACTGATATGTTAGCTATTAATTCTTCCAAATTTTCTAGATTGTACCTGTGTGTTATGTTGCATCATCAGAAAACTGATTATTTGGACATGATTACATTTTGCTTCACATGAAAATGCTCTTACAGGTTTAAGAATTGATATTATGTCCTATGCTTTTCTTTAAGGCAATTATAAGAAATTATTGCTGGAACATCACACGTGTGTGTTTTGTAAAATTGTGATTGAGTATATTGTTCATTGTGTTACTCAGTGTCCTCTTCATAACGATTCATGTGAAAAAATATCTGTACGAGTTTAGGCTTAGGAAGAATTTTGTTACACCTAGTGAATTTGTATGCTTCCTGCTGTTTGATAGTGAAAAATATATTCATTTCCATGTTTCCTTATTTGTTCTGGCAGCAAGGAAACTTACTAAGGGTGCAATCCTATGCATGTTTTGACAGAAAAAAGTCCTACAGCTCCCACGCATAGGATTGCACCTTAAACTAATTTTGTTGCTCAGATTTGGATATTATTTGGATTTGTTATGGCTTAAAGCTAAACAATAAAACTGTATTTCTATGAGAAAGAGAAAAGGCTCCTTTCAGAAGATGGAAGGTGCCCAATTGAGGAGAAGAACAAAAATAAACTTGTGCAAAAGAAATGCAAGTAGACAAGCAATGCAAACAAAGATTTTGAGGAGCATATCGTTAAAACATTAAGCCCAACAATAAAACATGACCTAAATACAAACAGGAAGCAAGGTAGGAATGCAGTTAGACCACTGGATGATGAGAAGTAAAGGAGTTCTAAAGGAGACTGCAGAAAATTACCTCTTGGTGTATGTCTTGGGCAGCCAAAGAACACAATAACATACAACAACAACAACAACAACAACATACTCTAATAATAATAGTAATAATAAATTTATTATTATTTATTTGGATCTCCATTTGGATCAAGGCAGGGAACAACAATAAACATAAAATATATAAACTAATTAAAAACATAGTATACATTATTAAAACATCTTAAAAATATCTTAAAAGCATCCTAAAATTCCTCTGGATAAATCCACCGGAATAATAATAATAATAATAATAATAATAATAATAATAATAATAATAATAATAATATACTCTCCAATTGCCCCAAATTTGCTGGGACAGTCCAGCAAACACTTAAGCCATCACAGCTTCTTACTTTGTTATGCAGAGTCCCAATTTGTTATGCAGAGCCAGGAATTCCCCTGCCCTGCCTCCTCCCCCAAGCTATTTAGCTTAGCTGCTTTTGCTCATCCACCCTTTAAGCAGGAAGGGAACAGACCAAGGATGTGTGTGTGCGTGTGCGCTCTACCTGCTGCCTCTGACCAGGCCCCCTGGTAAGTAAGTAAGACCCATTGAAGACATTTGTACTTACTCCCGAGTAACTATGCGTAGGATTGCACTGTTTGTTTTAACTTAATTCAAGTTAGTTAAATTCTGTAAGATTATTCCAGTTTAAGTGTTTCTTTAAATCTAAATTATGTGAATAGAACAGAAAAAGTGCTTTAAACTGGGGCCTTTCCACAATAACAAACAACAACAAAGGTGTTCTGCCCCTCAAAGTTCCTCCTTGTGCTTAAAAACCAGAGCTGTAGATGTGTTGGAACAAAACGCTGAAGGGGCTCAAAACCCCAATGTGTCTTTTTGTATTTTCCCCCACCCCAAAGTTCCCCCTCTTCTGCATCTCCTTCTTTTCTTCTCCTTCTCCTACTGCCCTGAAAATGTGGGACCAATCCTGACAATTTTCAATTAAAAATAAAGAGATTGCCCTGCAAGCACTGACCGCCCCCCCCCCCCATGAAAAACATGAGATATCAACAATTAAGGGTTTAAGTAAGGTTAAAAAAAAGTATAAAATAATAAAATAGTATAAAATAATATATCATCATCATCATCATCAGGCGATCACTCGTGACCGAGTAAGATTGTCTTCCGGGATAAAAGGAGGAAATTCTAAAGAAGATTGTGTAGACTCTAGCGATGGGTCCGTAAGTGACTGTGGAGGCCAATTCTAGATCCACACAGCTTCCCACAGTGAGGACACAGGTTACCAGATAGGAGATGGTCCTGTAAAGGATTCATTTGACGTGCTTTTCGCTTAGCACGTTTCTCCCTTTCACCTTGCACTCGGGCTTCTTCAAAGTCCATGGAACCTTTGTGAAAGGCCAACCTCCATTTAGATCGTTCATGGGCCAGAGCTTCCCAGTTTTCGATGTTTATATTGCATTTTTTTAGATTAGCCTTATGAACATCTTTAAACCTCTTATATTGACCACCGATATTCCGCTTTCCATTCTTGAGTTGGGAGTAAAGTAACTGCTTTGGGAGACGGCAGTCAGGCATTCGAACAACATGACCGGTCCACTGAAGTTGGCGTTGAAGGATCATTTTTTCAATGCTAGTAGTCTTTGCTTCTTCCAGTACACTGACATTTGTTCGTCTATCTTCCCAAGTAATTCGCAGGATTTTCCGGAGGCAACGTTGATGAAACCTTTCAAGGAGGTGGAAGTGACGTTTATAGATAGTCCATGTTTCGCAGGCATACAATAAAGTTGGTAATACAATGGCTTCATAAACCAGTGTTTTGGTCTTCTTACAAATATCCCGATCCTCGAACACTCTATGTTTCATTCGAGAAAATGCAGCACTTGCGGAGCTCAAACGATGCTGGATTTCACTGTCGATGTTAGCTGTAACAGAAAGATAGCTGCCAAGATAGAGAAAATGATCGACATTTTCCAGTATTGTCCCGCCAAGCTGGATAGATGGCATCACCAAAGGGTTAGCTATAATATATAATATAATAATGTAATAATTATAAAGATAAGATTTTGTGTGGTTCCTCTAATAACTTTTGCACTTGACCATGCCCTTTGGTTGCCTGGCCATACCCTTGGCCACGCCCTCATGTTGCCTGGCCACGCCCTCTTGATTATACCTTCATGTTGCTTAACCATACTTCTTACAAATTCACATGTGTGTCCCTATTTTCATCTGTGAAATGTTGGAGGGTATGCAATAAATTGGCACTGTTGTGACTTTGTCACTTGTTTTTCTTTCTGTGACTGGCATGCCTCCCTGTTGTTGTTTTAGAGAAGATACCCATTCCTGAACAGACATTTTCTGGAAGTAAAACTGAGTTAAATAGTGGAGACAAGAGATGAAGTTCTAGATCAGGGGCAAGCAACACAAGGCCTGGCAGACACATAGTTTTTATTTATTTATTTCATTTCATTTTTATACCGCCCAATAGCTGAAGCTCTCTGGGCGGTTTACAACAATTAAACCCATGCCGCTGCCCCCACACTGCGAAAATTCAAACTAAGTATTGAAAACAAGCTCAGTTTCTCACTTTTAAGCCTCCATTGCAGTTTGCCACTGAAATCTGATGGCAAACCACCATTGTTTTTGCTGACACTGCACCACCTGATTTTGGCAGTGTGGCCCATGGGGATGGGGATGGTGGAAAGTTGCCCCTGGACATCCCAGAGTTGCCCACCTATTCTAAACCTTACTGACAAATTGGAAACAAACAAATTCCCAAGTTTAGTTGGTATCCATCCAAGAGTTCTAAAACAACTCAAATATGAAATTAAATTGCTGGTCTGCTAACAAAAATATATCAGATAGTCCTCTGTACCGGAGAACTGGGAGATAATATATTTTAAAAAGCAGCAGTTTTCACTTCGTCGAAAGCACTCTCAAGTACCCCTTGTCTCTTAAGAACGGCAGTCAGTTAAACCAAAGTAAGACTACCTTTGTGATACCAGCAGCCATTAGAACAATTCCCTTCCTCTACCCTCAACTACAATTAAAAGCCCTAATTCAATTGAGAAAAAGATAGAGGGGAGAGAGGAAGGAGGCAAGTGGGTAAAGTAAGGTAGCAGAGAAGAGGCTGAGGAAGGAAGGAAGGAAGAAGCCAACAGCCATGGTAAGTTGATGTGAAAAAGCAGGGGGGAAGGGAATTTGAAGCAGCACTAATTTGGGGCCTAGGAAAGTAGGTCTGTCAGAAGTTGGGCCCCAAGGGTCAAGTTTCTGGGTCATGGGGAGGGCATGTATGTCAGTGTAATGGGTCCAGATGGAAGAAATGTGGTCCCAGGCATTCTGAAATCAAATTTGAAAGAGACAACCAAAGTCCAGAAGGGCCAGAAGCAGGTAACATACATAATCCAAGTCAGGCAGCTGGTCATATTCCAAAAAACAGTAGCTAAAGATTGGAAGAGCAGGTGCAGTTTGAGTAATCTATGGTGGGTGGGAGTTTTACTAAAGAGGGAAAGAGCTGGCAGCAGTGGCAGCTAGCCAAATAGGGTAGATCTGGGTAGGTTTGGGGGCCAACTGCCTGAATGCTAAGTCAGGCAGCAAGGCTTATATTGCAGCCTAGATGCAAACCCTGAACCATACTGTTCAGACGGCAAGGCTTGAGGCAAAAAACATTTACCTTTCGGTGCAAGAATTAGGGAATTAGCTCTGGTTGCTGGAAGCTTAGATTTGGAAAGCCTCCTGGCACCATACAGACTGGCATTTGCCTGCCCACTCTGCTATATCCCATTTCTATGCCCACATTGTTGAATACCTAGGTCCGTTTTCCCCTAATATGATCTGCAGCCAGTGTTCGCATCTTTAAACTAGTGTTTGGTACTCAGTGCTTTTTTCCTGGAGAAAAGGGTACCGGAACTCTTGGATTACATTTCCTCGGGAGTAGATGGCGATTAAATTGTAACGCAATTAATAGAAGAAAAGGTGCTGGAACTCAGTTCCGGTGAGTTCCACCAGAAAAAAAGCCCTGTTGGTACTCATTTCTCAGTAGATTCGCTTCCCTCCTAAAATTGGATCAGTGTCAGCTACAAGCATATCCTATTCCAGTGATGGCAAACCTTTTTGAGCCCGAGTGCCCAAACTGCAACACAAAACCAACTTATTTATTTCAAAGTGCCAAGACTGCAATTAAACCTGAATACCGGGGTTTTAGTTTAGTAAAAACAACTCATACAGTTGTCCGAACTAATTAATATCTTTTGTCTTAAAAGAAAAACACAATAACAGGGCTTTCAATGATACAAACAGTTTTTTATTGAAAAAAACATCAACTCAATTTTTTTTAAATAGTACTACATTGTAGCCTTAAGGTAATTTAGATAGATTTTTTAAATAATTAGGCGCATGCATTTTTGGATAAGGGATTCTCAACTTGTAATATGATTAATGTGAATTTTGCTGTTGCATGCATGCTGATAATTTGTCAAACTTAGGCTCATACTCAGTTTGAGAGCAACACATGCAGCACTCAGCTCATCTGTTAATCTGTTTCTGGTATCAGATTTGATATAATTCAAAGCTGAAAAGAGCTGAACTCATGTTTTTTGTTGTTGTTGTTCAAGTCTTGGAGTCTACAAAAACACAACATTTATTTAAAAAGACAGATGAAGCACCTGCAAGGAACCCAAGGCGGCTTACATAATCCTCCTCCTCTCCACTTTATCCTCACAACAACTCTGTGAGGTAGGTTAGGCTGGATGTTGTGAGGATAAAATGGAGAGGAGGAGGATTATGTAAGCCGCCTTGGGTTCCTTGCAGGCTCTAAGATTGTTAACAGGACTGGCCAATGTGATCATATTCATATTATGCCAGTGTAGATGGGAAAGTACTGGCATAATATGATCACATTGGCCGGTCCTGAGAGGAAGAAGAAACTACTGGGGTGCGGAGCGGGGAGCCAGAAGTAATTATTAAGACGATGCAAATGGGGAGAAATGAGGGTGGGGGGGGAGCATGAGAAGGGAAGCAATATCGAGAAGGGGAGGCTGATAGGAAGAAGGCAGTGCGGGGGGGAGGGGGAGAAGCGACTATTAAGGCAGGTAATTATGAAGACGATGCAAACGGGGAGAAATGAGGGAGGGGGGAAGCACGGGAAGAGAAGGGAAGCAATATCGAGATACAAAACATGGGGGGGAGGGAAGGAAACTGGAGGGGAAAGGAGAAGAGGAAATAAAAGCAAGAATTTGTGGGAGCAGAGGGAAAAGGCAACTGCTGCCTCCCCTCCCCTCCCCCTCTGGTGGCTGCCATCCACTCCTCTACCCGACGCTGGCGGGGCTCTGGCTCCTCTCCTCTTTTTCCTCCTTATCCTCATCCTCCGCCTCCTCCCCCTTCCACACAAACAGCACCAGCTTCTCGTTGGGAGGGAGGGAGGGAGGAAGGAAGGCAAGCAGGCAGCAGCCTCAGCTGCCGCCAAATCCCACACGCGCTGCCTCACGAGACTACCGCCGAGAGACAGACACCCCAATCCTCCCTCACCCACCATTTAGACTTGCGGAGGCTGCGGCAGCCGCCGGGTCATGCCCCCCTTGCGCCCGAGGGCCAATCGCGGCGTGGAGCTCAACTTAAAGGCACCCCCCACATCAAACTCTTCGGGTCAACAAACAGGCCGGTTAGGCTTGGACCGCCCCTTTCCCCCGCTGAGGACAGCCCTGCGAAGAGTGCCACTTCTCTCCAGGCCTCCCTGCCCCTCCCCATCCTGGGCGGACCTTGAGGGCTGGCGACCTATGGCTCACGTGCCCACAGAGAGGTCCCTGCGTGCCAGCTGTGGCACGCGTGCCATAGGTTCGCCATCACTGTCCTATTCTTTTGAAGAGCCAGATCTAAGGAATTATTTTCCAGGGAGAAATGCCTTATACGGTTCATATTAAGGAATCTGGTAATATTAGTTTTTAGAAGCACTGTGTGCGTTACCTTCTCTTCCATACTCTGACTGAGTAATCTCAAATACTTTTGTGGCTAATTGTTTTAACTGTGGAACTGTTTCTGAAATATTGTGAACTAACTTAAAAAAAAGTTAGGCAGGTGGTATAGAATCCTTTTGTTAAAAAAATGTATTTAAAATGTGCAAAGCTGTCAAAACTCTCACAAGAGCCAAATTATCTAAAAATTCTAGACATTTAAAATAATTATTTTTCTTATTCTGAATATAAATCTAGAGTACAAATGTCCATGAAAATGCATAATAAAAGGAAACTGACTCATAAAGTTAATCTTTTACTTCTCTGATAATTAAAAGGGCATGCATGCATGCAAGATGAAGAAGAAAAAACAGAGTCGATCAACCGGTTGCATTTCTTTTTCAAAATATGTAGCATTCACTTCTAAAATGGTAAGACTGAGACAGTGCACTTTCTTTTTGGTCTCTAATCGGAGGTGGATAGTTTTTAAAATGCAGATTTCACAGTCATCTTGTAACTTGGGGAAAGAAAAATCAAAGGGTTTTCAAGATCATTAAAATGTAGTCTCTCTTTTTGCCCAGTAGGAAAAATATAGTTTTCTGAACTTAAAGAGCTTGAAAAGGATTTTATTCTTTATCCAGAAGCTGATCAAACTTTGTGTAACCTCCCAAACAGAAATACTAATTGTATTTCTTTTTCTAAATATTTTTTTCCTTCCTTCCTTCCTTCCTTCCTTCCTTCCTTCTTTCTTTCTTTCATTTCTGGCTATTAGATATACACTGCTGATAGGCAGCTTGTTAATTATCATACCTAATGACACTGTAACAAGAGGCTCTGCAGGAATGTAAATATTTTGTGTGGCTCTCAACTATCCCCAGAATCCAGCTACTCTTCTATTTAAAAAGAACAAAACTCCATGGTGTACTGCCAACTAGGGATGGGCGCCGAGTCCAGCGCTCAGCTCACGGGGCACTCAGCGAGTGCCCCCGCTGTGTGAACCGAGCCTCCAGCGAGTGCCAGGTGAGATACTCGCTGGACTTCTGGGTCCCTGGTGCTACGTTTTTTATGTAAAAAACAGTGTAAACTACATTAAAATGGCCATGATTGGCATAACCAGCACTACGTTTTTTACGTTAAAAGCAGTGTAAAATTTGTTAGAAGAACTGTGATTTGCGTGGTGTAGCAAACTATGTAAATCATGGTTGTTCTAACATATTTTACACTGTTTCTAATGTAAAGAACGGAAACTGGAAGTTCCTTTCCCCAGCTTGGCTCACAAGGAGGCAAGCCGAGCTGGGGAAAGGAAAAGTAAGTTGAGCGGAGCTTGGGGGCGGGTCGAGCCCGGCGAGTTCGCCAAGCTTCCACTCCCCTATTGAGCTCCATGCACAACCCTACTGCCAACATCAATCTTCAGTCTGCCACTTCTGCTGTTTTAATAATGTAAGTGGGACTGAATCCAGTATAAGAGGTTGTGGATTAGGGCTCAGCTGGATTATGTGGAAACAATTCCTGCCATCTCTATGTTTTGCCATTTTGTTGGCCCTGCATAAATAAAGGAAGATAATACGCCAGTATTGTGGCTTGAAGCTCGGAACCTAATTAATTTACAAATAACTAGCAAAGGGTTGGGGGATCAAGTCTGCAATCTGATACAATATCCCTGTCATGGGAAGACCTGCCTTGCACATTCCTTTACAGGCAGTCCCCGGGTTAAGAACGTCTGACTTACGGGCAACTTGTACTTACGAACGGACTTCTCGGTTCCCCGGCTCTATGTCGTTTACGTAGAGTACAGTATAGTATACGTAATTTACGCAGTTTGCATAAATGCCATATACTACACTGTACTGTTCTGGCGTATGTACAAATGCAACTTAAAGACATTCTGAAGAATGGAACTCGTTCGTAACCTGGGGACTGCCTATAATAAACTTCTACATTTGCTTTAGGAATCTGGAGAAACCACAACCACAAGCTTCCTCTGGCTTTTAAGCCCAAATGGGACTCAGATAATATATTTTGGTCTCTCATGCCCTCTTCTCTTCTTTCCCCTGTTAACCTAAGACAAATGATTCAGACAATGGAAACACAGTTCCTTTCATCACCATGATTCACTGAAAGCAGTGGGACTGTACTCAGCATTGTTCAGTCCAATGACGATGCAGAAAAATAAAGGCTGAACTCTTCTTGCTTCCAAATGTGTCCAAATGAAACAATCTTCTCCATTCATGTCCCACATGTATGTGTTTCCGGCATTCCAGCTCTTGCGATTTGCTACTGTGGACAGAACAACTACTGGAGAGAAAAGTAATAGACTGTGTTTTGGGAACATGGCAAGTGGGAAGGAAGATGGTACATCTCAGGGAATCAAGTCTGGCCAAGTAAGGTATAATCAGCTGATGATTCCCAGAGTGCTCAACATCTGTTGCAAGCATGGTCTCTCACTTTGTCCTTACTGGTGGTTTGACGCAATGAGAACAAGTCTACCTATCATGCAGATGCAAAGCATAGTTACAAGTTCCCACTAGAGCCTTAGCATTAATGACTGCATAATAGTAACAATATAATATAATATGATATATAATATAATATGATAGCATCCATATATAGGCCTCTTAAGAGAAATACTGAGCTCCTTGGAAGATAATATTGATGAACCTTTATTTATTTATTTAATAATTCATTCATTCATTCATTATAAGAATCTATATTCTGCCTTTCTATACTAGATACCTAAGTCCAACTAGTGACATTAAGACCAATAAAAAAATGAAGCAGGGCAACAAATACACATCTCAATAGGTCAATAGTCTGCCAGAATAGAAAAGTGTTCATATATCAGTAGAAGGCTTCCAGAGAGAAGAACAGCCACTGAGGGCCAAACTATATGTTACCTTTGCTATGTAGTTCTAGCCTTGAGAGCAGGGTGTGTGTGTGTGTGTGATCCGGATCAAGGCCCTAGCATGGGATGTAGGGGGATTTTAACCCTTCGCCCCCCTGCTGCAGTCCCAATCCAGAGTAGCCCGCTCAATGCCTGCAAATTGCTTCACTAAAAAAGGTTCTATTGAAACAAATGATTCCTTTTTCTGACAATGCAAAGTATAGGGAGGGGTTGATCTGGATTGGGACTGTAGCAGGAGACAAAAGGTTAAAACCCTCTATTCCCCATGCTAGGGTCCCAACAGGGATAGTCCCCCATCACACGCATGCACACACACACACACACACACACACACACACACACACAGGCAATTTGTAAAGGTAAACAAACAAACAAACAAATCAGAACTATGTAGCAAAGATAATGTGTAGCTTGGCCCTCTCTCATGTCCCTACTAAGTGCTCCTCAGATGTTGGTGGGATGCCATCCTGCCTTCCCTATGATCCAACCTTCTCTCCCAGCCTTCAATGGCCTGTCTCACTTATCCTCTTTGTTCATAGCCTGGCAACCTATTTAGCTTCTGAGATACACTGAATGATTGCACACTGACACCGTCAAAGTAACACAGAACCCACTGATATGTAAATGTGGCAAAGAGCCTGAAACAGTAGTGCAGATACCTACAAGAACCCTAAGACACCACCCGAGGAAGCAACAACAACAAAGATCATGCACACACACAAAAGCCTATGAACATATACCAATCTAGGAGGCATGATAATGCATGTACAGAGAAACATAGTAACATTGATTAATAAGAACGAAAATATATTCTTGAATGGGGTTCTAAGGCATAGTGAGAACTAGCAAAACAAATTTCTGTTTGGCTTTGTCAATGAAAATCTATGTGAACTACTATGATAGCTTGCCCAGCTACAATAAAAGGATACTAATTTCACTGTCAGCAGCAATACATTCTTTCATTATTTAGATAAATGCACTTCTGTGCAGTATGTCTAACTCAATAATGCAATGAACCTAAAAAGATGAAAAACTGGAACCTCTTCAAAAACATAAAAGTAATAAGATACAGCAGACGTACAATCCTTGTGACTGAGGAGCTTTGAGATGACTTCTAGCTGAAATGTGAGCAAATAGGCTGTGTGAAATCTGGGTTAAAAGTCTAAAACTTCATAAACTTGCAAATGAGAATAGCATGGGTATGCGAATTAATAGGGGAAAATGAAAAGCCTATTCTAATTATCACCTCCCTATTCTAATCGGCTCTAGCTGCCTCATTTTAATCATTCCCTATTTTTAAAATCTATCTTTTGATCATCTAAGCAATATTTTTGCCCTCTGATTACTTTTTCTTTCCTCTTCCTCTGCAGGCAGTCTAGCAATCTCACCAACTAATTCCCTGTGTTTTTTATTCGGATAATATATAGCATGTCCCCCCCCCTCTTTCTCTTTCATCTTCAGGTATAGGCTCTTCCATTGTTCTTCTTCCATCTAACCCTTATCTTCCATAGCCCAAGGCAAGCCTCATAGTCAAAATGTCACTTCTAATCTGCTTTTTCATTTTTAGCCTATTTGCTTAGTTGTCTTGCATGTTCTTTTTTGCCTCTTTTTTTTTTTTTTAAAGAAATGAGTCTGTACATCAGGGGTCTTCAAACTACGGCCTGCGGGCCAGATCCGGCCTGGCGTGCCCTTCCATCCGGCCCGGTGGCCGCCCACCCGTGTCCGTGCGGGCTCTCCGCTGCCTGCACGGGCTTACCAATTAATCTTCACTCTCCGGGGAGAGCCGCCCGTGCCGCCCGCGCTGGTCCCGCGCGTCACTTCCGTTGCGTCACTTCCCGTCGCATTTAAAACAGAGCGCGGGCGGGAGTCCAGCACGCCGGAGCAGTGGCTCCGGCGGCGGCGGCACACAGGACCAGGTAGGCGGCGGGGGTGGGGGTGGGGGGCATGCATTGCGGTGGCAGGTCCTGGGGGGGTGGGCTTTGGCGGCAGTGGGCAATGGCGCGGCGGCGCGGCGGCAGCGGCGGGTGCACGTAAGGCGGCGGGGCTTTGGCAGCAGTGGGGCGATGGCACGGTGGGGCTTCCGCGGCGGTGGGGATTTTGCGGCGGCGGCGAGGCTTTGGCGGCGGGGGGGTCCGGCAGCGACGGGGGGGTGGCGGGGTGGGTCTGGCGGCGACGATGGGGGTCCTGGGGGGTGGGGGGGCTTTGGCAGCAGCGGGGCAACGGCGCGGCGGGGCTTCGGCGGCGGGTGCAGGTAAGGCTGTGGCGGGGGGTGGTGGGGTGGGTCCGGCGGCGATGGGGGGGGTGGCGGGGGGGGTCCAGTGGTGGCAGCAGCGGCGGCGGGGCTTTGGCGATGGCGCGGCGCGCGGGGCTTCGGCGGCGGCGGGGCTTTTGCAGAATGGGGTCTGCAAGGCCTGAGCGCAGGCCAGGGCAGGAGCAGGGAGGGAACGTCGAGTGCAATGGGAGGCAGCAGCAGCTGGGTGCTTGGCTGGAGCCCCCAAGCCTGCCCCGAGCTGGCGCCCTCCAGATGTGTTGGACTAAGGCTCCCATCACCCCCAGCCACCATGGGTGGGGATGATGGGAGGTATAGGCTGTCACATCTGGAGGGCGCCAGCTTGGGGAAGGTCGAGTGAGTCCCATTGCAAACGGGGATTGCTTTTTGGGTAAGCATGTTTTGTGACTCCACAAATAACTTGCAGCACAACCCTCTGCATGTTTACTCGGAAGTAAGTCACTCTTTGTTCCCAGCACTAAGTCCGATGGCGAAGAAACATAAGGGAGTCTGTGGGTTTTAAAGTGATTGCGGGATTTGTGCATTTGGCAACAGTGATTCTATGACCGCCAGCTCAGCCGCGTCTCCCCCACCGGAGGAGACGCTGGCCGCGCACTCAGGCGCGCGCCGTCACCACCAGCTCAGTCTCACCTGCTCTCTAAGAGTCAATAAACTGGGGGATATTTCAAGAGAGGCAGAGGAGGCAAGGGCTTTGCAAAGCCAAGGAAGGAAAGAGGGGGCATATTTAAATGGTGATAAACAATGCAAGATGTCCCTCATAGCCTCACCAGTGCTCGAATCATAGGAGGAAAGGTGAGGGTTCTCTTAAATCCAGAAGTCTTCCCCCCTGTAGCCATCCTAAAACTATAGCTAAGGGGACTCACTGCAAAAGGTGGTCCCTCCCCCAAGAACTGTCATTCACTTCTTAATCCCGGGTATTTACTTTAATAGCAGGTATTATTACCCTGACCTGAAGAGAGAACTCAGCCCTGCCAAACCACAGTGGTGTTAGCCCACATCTAATAAGAAGAGAAATAAGGCAGTAAGAATCCTTGAATGGTGTTTTTTTTTGTTTTTGTAAATAGAGTCTGAGACAGACTTTGGTGGAAGCATGGTTCTCGCCCTACTTCTAGAAATTTGTAGGACCAGATAGTAACTTGTTTGTTATATTTATATCCTGTCTTTTTTCCTGCAAGGAACCCTAGGTGGCTTACATAAAATTCCTCCTCTCCATTTTATCCTCACAATAACCCTGTGAGGTAGGTTAAACTGAGAGTATGACTGGCCCAAACTCACCCAGTGAGCTTCATGGCTGACTAGGGACTAGAACCCGTATCTCCCGAGTCCCAGTCAAACACTCTAACTAACCACTATGCCACACTGGCTCTCACTATGTTCTCTGGGTACCAGGTCTTCCTGACCTACCCCAGGGAATGGGTTTGTACTTTTAAGGCTGTGATCCTTTGTAAACTTACCTGGGGAGAAAGTCTCCTTGAATTCAGTGAAACTTACTTCCAAGTAGACATGCATAATATGAGGCTGTAAGGCTGCAATCTGATGCACATTTATGTGGAACAAATTTGCAGGATGTGGACCACCAGCTCTGTGGCTGGTAAATACTGCTCATCACTCATACTAAAAATATTGTATTGTTTTTTCCTGGGTTTTTTGCACTACAAATAAGATATGTGCAGTGTGCAAGTCAAGCCTTTCTATACCTTTTTAAAATTTAATGTATTTCAATTTTAGACAGCAAATTAATTTATTATTAATTTATAATAACCTTCCATTTTATCAAGTTAAAAAAAAGGACCCGGGTCCTTTTTTTTACTTGATCTATTCGTTCATATTTTTTTCAAACTATAGTCCGGCCCCCCAACAGTCTGAGGGACAATGAACCGGCCCCCTGTTTAAAAAGTTTGAGGACCCCTGGTGTATATTGACACAGCACAAGTTTCATTCTTGGTTTAAGCTGCAACACCATAAGGTCTGAGCATTTTTTAACAAACAGCAAATGTGATGCATGCAATGCAAAGAAAAAGGACTGCAATGCTGTGAAATAATTAGGGCTGAGCATATAAATGGGATAGCTGCTTTTTCTAAACTCTTTTCAGAGTTGTGCACAAATGGCCTCTTGAAATTCACACAACCCTGTTTGTGCGCAGAGAAATTGGGGGGACAATTTCACTGAATTTCTCGAGAGGGAGGAGAGATTCAACAAAGTTTCTCACATGGGTATTTGAGCATTTGGAGAAAATTCTGCAAAAAGTGGCCTTTTATTTCTAGGGGAGTAAGAAAAGAAAAATCTCAGTACTTTTCTAAGAGAAATGACTTCTGAGAAGTTTTAGCTCAGTTCTAGTTGTCATTCTTCAGGGTCCAGCACCTTCCTCAGGGTCTTCCAAATGTTAAATTTCTGCGGTGATACATCTGGTCTCTAATGCAGATATACCCCTCCTCCTTCCCTGAAAGCCCTGTAGCTGGTGTGAGGGTGGGGGGAGTGCTGGAGAAGAGGTTGAGCTAGCTAGTACTGTGCCAGAATCTGTCCTCCAATTTCCTGAATGTTTTCTTCCCCCATGAAAAAAGTCTTCCATTTTTCTGCCTCATCCTCAGGACACTTTATAATTTATTTTGGATTCATTGTGGTGGTGGTTTTGAGCTTACCTAACCACTGCAAGATGGCAGAGGGTGCTGCGTGTATTTTTTCTTTCTATTGCACATCTCTCCATTGTTCTGCAGCCTCCCCAGGCTGCCTGCCCTTCCTGATTTGAAAAAGCCCATGGGAGGAATTACTTCATGATGTCTTCCCCTGGGTTTTAATTGAGGTGCAGGAAACTGAGGAGACTACAGACTATGCCAGATAGATGATTACACAATGAACAACAGGACATTCACGCACACTCCTTGGCCTCCTCATAAGTAAGATAAGCACAAGAACCTCAAATCCAACTCATGAGCATTTCTCCAAAATTTTCTCCTTTGAATTTCTTTTTGAAAGCAACTTCTGTTCTATCAAACCAAATGAGAATGGTAAAAATAAAAATAAAAAATCACAATACTACTTTTGATAGTGGCCAAAGGTGCCCATCCTTTTGGCAATGTTTTTGGCAGGACAAGGGTGAACTGACATAGAAGGGGCAAGAAAGTTGAATGCAGACCAAGAACAATGTAATGCAGGCACCTTCCTCTCATTCTGAAATACCTTCAGTAGCAACATCACATAACCAGATTTGATTTGATATCTATCATTGTGACATCATCACACTCAGTATGTAATGCCCAATTGACTGATATCATTATTACTTGCAATAACAACCAGTTCTGGTTTTGGTTTAAAGGGTGCTGAAACGACCGCTCCATTTCCTCCACCACCATGCTGCTGCTGCTTCTCAGGAAAAAAAGTGAATCTGCCCATTTCTGCTGAATCTGCCCATTTCTGATGGGCTATGGGCATCTTTTTTGCTGCCCATTTCCCCAGTTAAATTCTTGGTCCTCTGTGGCTGCGGGGAGGGGGGGGGATATGTCCATATATGACATCCGGGCAGTTCCAGTGGATCCCAGTGAACTGCCTGGTCCCTAAGCTGCTGCCTAGGATAGGAGGAGCCAAGAAGGAGCATGCAGCATGTGAGAGCGAGTGCGACATAGTGGTTAGAGTGTGGGACTGGGACTCAGGTGACCCAGGTTCTAGTCCCCACTCAGCCATGAAGTTCACTGGGTGACTTCGGGCCAGTCACTAACTCTCAGTTTAACCTACCTCACAGGGTGGTTGTGATGATAAAATGGAGAGGAGGTGGAGATGGAGAAGTATGTAAGCCACCTTGGGTTCCTTGCAGGAAAAAAAGGTGGGATATAAACATAATAAATAAATAAATGGGGGGATTTAATGTGAGGAGGAGGAGGAGGAGGAGGATGGGAGGAGGAAGCAGAGAGCAAGGCACTGGCAAGCAGGCATGCTCAGAAGCACAGTGAGCTCTGCCCTAACCCAGTCACTGTCAGCAGCAGTAATGGAGGTTGGGAGACTGATTAAGCTGCTCAAAGTTAGTCAATGACTTGCTCTCTCTGGGGGAAGGGACAGAATGTAGGCAGTTCATCTCCCTCCTGTCCTTAAAGAGAAAATGCCTTTAAATCCATGCAATTGACCATGCAATTTATCCATGCAATTGACTCATATGGGATTGAAACAGAGGAATCTGCCTTATACCAGTCGGACTATTTGTCCATCTAGCCTAGCCCATGGATAGGCAACCTGATGCCCTCTAAATCTTTTGGACTACGACTGCTATCAGCCCCAGCCAGCAGGCCAATGGTCAGGGATGATGAGAGTTGTAGTCCAAAACATCTGGCTATCCCTGATCTAGCCCAATATTGCCTACTCTGGCTGGCAGCAACTCTCTGGCAGGGGTCTTTCCCATCACCAGCTGGATATGTCAGGGATTTCTCTGGACCTCCTGCATGCAAAGTATGGGCTCCTCCACTGTCCTGTGGTCTTTTCCTTCTCTTAGTGGATTTCTCCACACACACATACTGCAGTCATGTGGCCTAGGGATGTCAGAGAAATCCACAACAGAGCCAAACGAGTTTGGATTTTTATGAATCCGATCTGCAAATTCTGCCGCGGACCAGCTTTTACCGTTGCACAGATTCTGTGGATTTGCAGACTGATTTTGTTTGTTGGTTGGTTTGCTTTACTTTGTTTTACTTCCACTAATGCGCACTTGCACAAGGAGAATGAATTTCTCATACATCCCTATCAGGAATTGGGATTCCGTCAATGAGCAGACGACGGAATGAAAGACGCCTGACAATCCGCAAAATTTAATAAAAATCCATACATCCCTAGATAGGACCAGAATCGATACTCTCATGAGGCTGCGTTTGAAGGGGGGCCAACATACCCTCTTCATTGTCTAGCTCGATATGTAGTATCGCCAATCCATTTTCATTGCATTTCAACTTAATCAATGTGCAAAACCCTTAAGTTTTCTCTGACAAATGTACTCTTCCATACAGCTATGTTGTGGCATCATCATTATTCACAGAAAAGCATAAGAGAACATTTCTTGCTCTAAATGAACATACCCATGTAAAACTGAGAAGATGGTGTAACACAAATCCCCCTTATTTTTCTTTGCAAGAAATGTAATAGCCTATTACATGAGATTTATGAAATTATAATCACTCAAAAGACACTCTTCATTATGATACATCGATGCTTTTACTGCTGCTGAATAAAGACTAATGTTTTAATGCCAATGAAATAATCCATCTATAATTCATTCTTGTGCCGAATATCTCTAGTTGTTGTCATTAGTCTTGTTCAAGCATGGAGATAATTAAAGATGGGTCAAATTGCTCAAAAATAATGTGAATGCAGATTAACCAGGGTGATGCTGACAAGTTCAACTCTTTTTTTTTAATTTTTTTTATTGGACACATTAGGATGTGACAGTGTAGCACTTTTAAAAAAAAAAAAAAGTACATGAAATTAGGCAATCACATTTAATTTTGATTGGAAGCTGGAGTGACCTGACCTCTTTTGAATCCTGGAAACCAGCAATGATGACTTTTTCCTCCTATGGCTCTTGGTAAGCATAAGCAAGGTGTGAGGCAAAAACAAAGCTTGCCAAAAACAAAATAAAAAAAGCACACCCAAAAGGAATTATACTCTCTTTAAGTTAGGTCTGTGGCACTATAGCTACAAAAGTAACTATAGTGAAACATTCTCCCCTAAAATGAGAAGTGCTAGAGCCAAGGCCTTTCATGAAGCCACACCACAATATTTAGTATTTAACATTTATATGTGACACCAAATGTTCAAAGTGATTCAAATTCACTATCATCTTTACATTCATCTTTATATGATAACAAGAGGGACCTGCAACAAAATGTAGCTGTGCTGTGCGGAATACTCCTGTTCAAGGCTCCAGCCAGCCAGATATGCTGTCTTCCAGGATGCTCCAGTTTATTTTTATTTATTTATTTATTATAGTTATACCCTGCCTTTTTTCCTGCAAGGAACTCAAGGTGGCTTACATGATCCTCCTCCTCCTCTCCATTTTATCCTCACAACAACCCTGTGAGGTAGGTTAGGCTGAGAGTCGGTGACTGGCCCAAAGTCACCCAGTGAGTTTCATGGCCGAGCGGGGACTAGAACCTGGATCTCCCGAGTCCCAGTCCAACACTCTCACCACTACGCCACACTGGCGTTGGGCACCTGCCAAGGTTCCACACCCCAGCAGGGGCCCAGTGGCAAGAGCCCCTTAGACTTGCTCCTCCTCTTTATCACTGCAACCTGCTTGTTCATCTGCCTCTTGCTCTGGCCCAGACAATGGTGGTGGTGAGAAGGAAGAGAAGTAGATGCCACTGCCAACTTGCTCACTGGCTCTCTGTGTGTCAAGCAAGGAAGGGAGAAGGCAGTAGCAGTGATGAGAAAGAGGATGAGGAGCAAGGGTAGCTGGTGACAATGGCCGTGAGAAGGTAAACTTACTGAGGGAGGGGCCCCATTGTGGGTATCTTGCCCAAGAGCCCTCAAAAAAGTTAATAAATATGAGAGAGAGTCAGATTGGTTTTTTTCTCTTTTTCCCTCTGCCCCCACCCTACATATCCTGGACCCTGACTCCTGAACCGACCTGCTCCTACTTCTGTCAGGGGCTGAGGGGCCTCTGGCAGTGCAGTAAACACTAGCAGTAAACATGTGCAGTAAACATGTAAGCCGCCTTGGGTTCCTTTCAGGAAAAAAGGCGGGGTATAAATAGAATAAATAAATAAATAAACTATGCCTATCCTTGACACTGGCCCTGTTTATAAACAGGAGCAGGCTATAGAATTTCAATAGGTTCTGTCCAGTGGCTGAAATGCTCATTTGTATTCAATGTGTCTCAGATTCATTTATCCCTACATACCCTTCCCATAAATTATCTCAGTCACATCCTGTATCTCTAGAAATCCTTGCAGGTTGATCCTATGCATGTTCACTAACAGGCAAGCCACAATGAATTCAGTGGGACTTGTTCCCATGTAAAAGTGCATCAGATCATCACAGCCTAAGCCTACATGCATGTACAGGTTCTTGGGAATAAGCCATATTGAACACAGTGGCCTTTATTGAATATGCATAAGATCAGACTACAATGTTCACTAAAGCACAAAGTTGATGATGACTGGCCAACTTTTATTTCTCATGATATTCTTGTGTGGATCCACTGTTTTCCTCTTCATTTTACATCCCTACCAAGTACTAATGTTTTGGCTCCTCCAAGCCACATTACCCATATCTGGAATTACTTACCCTTCCTCTACATCAGGCTGCTTCCTTCACTCTGTACTTAAGAAAGACTTACTAGAATACATAAAACTACATAAAGAAGATGACCTTTGTCTTTTATTGTAGTCTTTTGGATTGATTCCTGATTTCACTCCCAATATGTTTCTAATTGATTCTGAAGAAGTTACACAATTATAGTTGGTGAATGGAGTCAATTCACCAATCCCCAACAGGCTCTCATTTATTTTGAGACTGAGAAAAGAGACACCTGGAGTGAGAACAAGTGTCTTTTATTAAGCCACATAACCAACAAATGTCAAACAGTAGCACAGGCTGTAAATACATTCCCAAAGCTACAGAAGTTACAATTACAGATGCCGTAAATCAAAAGCAAGGAACAAGCAGCAGATAAAAAACAGACAAGAGTCCAAACCATAAGCAAGAAGGTAAGGCTGACTTGGAGAATGGAGGCAGCTGAACATCGAGCAACAGTAGAAGCAGCAGCCCAAGTTTTTAAAATTAGGTATTTATTTTCTAGGTCTAATTTTGCTGTGCTACTTGCATATTTATTCATCATAGACATCTCTGTATCACCCTTCAAGAGAAATGCCAACATTTTCACGTCGACAGTGTGTGAAGCAGGGTATTCATGAACAGTATTTGAGGCAGGGTATTCATGAACCAGCAGGTGAGATCTCATCTCACATTAGATTTGGGCAGGTCTGTTAATATAATTATTATTTTTTAAAATTGTTGAAGTCAGCTATCAGAAAGGATGCTCTTTTCTGCATAGTCTACATACTCTCCACAATTATTTCATTTAATCAATCTAAGCCAATTTAGCAACAAGGTTATAAAAGCACTTTTTGTTGTTGTAATTATTAAAACAACCCTGTAACGTATGTCAGTATTATTATCCCCATATTGCAGTTAGAGGGGGATGGGCAGGCTGCAACTGGGAGAAAATGGTTTTCCAAGCAAAGCAATCCTATATGGTCCTGGAGAGAGCATCTCAGGGACCATGGGATATTTCAGATTCCCCCTCCTGAGGCTGTAGATATTCCTGCGACCTCAGGACAGGTAATCTGACATCGGATCTCTCCTCCACTGCAGTGCAGTCACCATGGAAAGAACTGCAGCAGCTGCTTTCTGAGGTTGCCATCAAATGACCTCATAGAGGTAAAAAAAAGGGGGGGGGCTTAGTGGCCAGGGAAGGGAGTGAGAGGTCAGGGTCCACACTATTCTATGGACTCAGAGTCATCATTGCCCATCCACTGCCAGTAAGTGAGCAAGATGGGCTCAGAGGCCCATCTAGCTGAACTTTTTATTTTTTGATGATAAACAGGAGGTGGAGAGGAACTGTGTACTCTTCCCACCTTTCCTGGCTGTTACCGGCAGGGCATAGGATAGATGGAGGGCTCCAATATTGGAGGCCTCAGTCTATTGGGAGGGAGCACAGTGCATTAGATTGAACTCTAAGTCTACGTAGTGATTCCGTTGCAAAGGTAGGACTTGAATCAGGAACAACCTGAGTCATAGCTCAGTGTCTTAGCCACTATGCTACAACAGCTCTCCTCTATATTCTAGTAAAATTCTAGCTCTCATCCCGATAAATACTCTTCCAGTTAGTTAAGGTGAGTTACCATTCCAGCAGATGCTAGATTAGATTTCAACCAATGAATTGTAGAGACCTGTATTTTAAATGTGGGAGATGCGTTTCTAACATGTAACCTGTGGGGGAAAGTACAGATACATTTTTAACATGTATTTGTTTATTTCTGCCCCACCATTTTAGACCATAGTGTACTAAAGGCAGCTCAGAATGACAATCCCAGTGACATTTCCATGTAATTTATTGACAGATTCACTGCAACATTTGTGCAAGTGTACAAGCATATAAAGTTAGTTAATATGCTTCAGCATATATATGTAAAAGCCCAAGTAGACAGCTGTCTTGAACCATTGCCAAGGTTCTTTTAGATCTCTATATCCTTGAGAGAGGCAATTGCTCCAAATAAGGGATATTGAAGTAAAGAAACTTAATATTTGACCTTTTCTTTAGCACCATCTAGCTTTCCTGATTTCATTTTTTCTTATACATATTTTGCCTCAGGTATAGTTGCTGATCTTTGAAGCAAAGAATATATATATATATATATATATATATATAATTTCTCCTACAAAGTTATTATAAAGCTTCACTTGTTTTTGTTGCCATCAATTCTAAACAAATCTATGATAGATTTTTTTGAACCATAAATAAGATTCTTAATCAAGATCTGAGTTAAATCATGCCATTCACAGGGCAACCCCCGCTCCCCGAACATTTGGAGAGTAAGTGAGGAATGAAACTAAAAGACTAATATTTATGTAAAACTGATATACTCCAGTCCAGGAAGTGGTGAAAACAACACAGTGCTTACAGTGCTTCAAAGAACACAGGGTGAATACAGATATCATTTACCAAGTGGTAATTTACACAGTATGTATGTAATCAAATGGAAAGCTGTTCTTCTGAAACAGCCTGCCAAATTCTGAGGGAAATATTATCACATGCCCACACATAATTAGAAATCTGGAGAAGCAGGGGAGCAGTACAATCCCCCTCACTTGGAAGGACTTTAAATTGATTTTATTTAAAATATTTCTTGGCCATCTTAGAGGGCAGAAGACAACTGGTTTCCCATGTGGCGGCTACATGCACACCATGGTACAAGCTGGATGGCTGTAGTACCTGTATGATTCATCCAAACAGCTTGTGTATTGCAAGTTTGTTACTCAGGAGGTACAAATGTTGATGAAGGACTAGCTTATCACACGGGTGTCCGCTCACAGGGGCATGGGGGTGCAACTCTTCCCCTCACCCCGGATTCCAGTCATGATGTCATTCTGAGAGCAGCAACAGTGGCTGCTCAAGCTGCCCCTGCCCCGTCTATCTCTACTTTCCGTTTCCAGCCACATGGGCAAGTCTCAGGAAAGGATAGGAGGTTAGTCAATTAAACGTGGGAGTGGGGAGATGACTTCAAGTTTAATCGACACCTCATAAGGCAATGAGGTAGCAGCAGGCAGGCAGCGGCCCGGCCGGCCAGCCAGCTTTGTTCTGAGAGCGGCAACAGTGCCTTGTGCCGCTCACATGCCTTCCCCATCTATCTCTACTCTCCAGCCCCACACAACATGATGGGCGAGTGAGGCCCAGCTAGGGGATGTCAGTAAACTGAATCCCGGAGATGGGGGCGCGTGGGAGTCCGTCAAGCTGAAAGCCGCTGCGATGCAAATGGTAGACTGTGGACCAGGAAGAGGTGGCGAGACTTTCTAGCAAACCCAGCCAGGCAGAGCTGTGGCCTGTTAGGCCCTCGATTTTGCCTCGTAAAGCAAACTGGTGCAGCATGACGGGTTCCCTCGCTGACTGTGACTGTGCAAATCACTGACTTCCCATCCTGTTCTACCTGGCATAGGCCCCTGCAATGAGTTCACTTTAATTGAAAGTGAACCAATGAGTTGTTTTCCAGCTCATAGACAAGGTAAGGTGGTGGGGGGGGAGAGAACACAGGGATGCTGCCCATCCCCACCCGTTTCTGCTGCTTCCCTCATCCTAGCTTTGCTTCTTTGCCGACCCCTCCCTTGCTGTGTCCGGTTGAGCTGGTGGAGCAAGGGAAGTGAGTCTCATCTACAGCAGCAGAGGCTTGATTCTTCTTATGTGTGTCCCTGCTGCCCCGGTTGTGTATATATTGATGTTCAGCAATGGAGCACTACACAATTCCATATATATATATATGGGATTGTGTAGTGCTCCATTGCTGAACATCAATAATCTGTGTTCCTATATGGGGCAGTTTGTGTGACTGCTGGGGGTGAGTTTTGGAGGGCAGGCTCACATACTCAGTCCAAACCCAAAGCATGTTTACTTAGAAGTAAATCCTATTGCATTCAATGGAGCTTTCTCCTAAGAAAGTGGTAATAAGGATCTTCTAGTCCAGGGCTGTCCAACCTTGGGTCCCCAGATGTTGCTGGCCTACAGCTCCCAGCATACCCAGCCAACATAGCTGATGGCAAGGGATTCTGGGAGCTGTAGTCCAGCAACATCTGGGGACCCAAGGTTGGAGAGCCCTGTTCTAGTCCAATCCTAAGAATATGCTCACTCAAAGTCATTTCCATTGAATTCACTTTTACTCCTAAGGAAGTGTGCACCAGACTGCAGCCTTCCAAGTTTCCACGACATTTACCATTTACCGGTATGTCTCACACTCTCACTTTTCCTCCAAGGAGCTCAAGGCAGCACACATGGCCCCATTTTATCCTCACAACAAGCCTGTGATTGGGCCGTGTCCTGTGTGGAGACCCTTACTTCAGTAATGTATAGGATAGGCTTAGGTATTTCTTTGTTGTTTTGCCTGGGGGTGTTGTTCCAAAGGTTCTCTTTGATTTCTGTATACCTTTTTATTCCTTTCCCCTTTCCCCTACCTGAATAAACTTCATATCTACCTGAAGGGCTGTTTGTGCTTCCTTCCAGGTAAACCTCAGTGCTACATTCAGCGCCTTCTGTGAGGTTACTTGCTACCATGTGACTTGTTACATTTGGAGGCTTGAAATTGAGGGTATTCGCTTAAGCCCTTATTTCTGTGCCCCCCAAGAGTGTCCTGTAAGATCTTAGAGCCCCCTGGCTCAGGCTGAGGTGGACGTATAGGGGTCCAGTCTGAGAGAGAGAGAGAGAGAGAGAGAGAGAGAGAGAACTTCATGGTTGAGCTGAGATTTGAGCCCAAGTCTCTCCAATCCTAGTCCTTCACTTTCAGCACTACACCACTCACTCTCAGTGTAAGAACAGCATGATACTAGACAGGTATACCTCTCCGCAGTTACTGTTTTGGTTACATTTGCTTGGCAGTTTGCAAATCCAACTGTTGTTTGTAAAGAGTTTTTTAATTCCCCAAATATTATAAGTGTGTGTGTGTGTGTGTGTAGGGGTGTAGTTTCATAGATTTCATGGATCATAGAGTTGGAAGGAGCCTACAAGGCCATCGAGTCCAACCCCCTGCTCAATGCAAGAAACTAGAGGAGGGGTCTCCCATCCAAGTAATAACCAGGCCTGACCCTGCTTAGCTTTCCA
Organism: Shinisaurus crocodilurus; assembly: GCA_021292165.1. Taxonomy (NCBI): domain Eukaryota; kingdom Metazoa; phylum Chordata; class Lepidosauria; order Squamata; family Shinisauridae; genus Shinisaurus; species Shinisaurus crocodilurus. The sequence continues at coordinate 114,460,830 of CM037879.1, forward strand.
CACTCAGACAAGCTGAGCCAGCATAAGAAAAACTTCCTGAACGAACTTTAGAATTAAAGGAGTAGTTGCGGATTTCTTTTTTCATGTGTGCACCACTTTCTCTTTCTACTAGTGCGTCACACACTGTAATGCTTTAATCAGCCATGCCATCACCCTGTCTAAAAGAGTAAGTCAATACTCAGACCTCCACCAACTGTGTTTTCCTGCAGTGCTGTCCTTAGGTGTGCAGAGAAACTGCAATTAAATCAAATGGCTTGGCTCAAAGCCTCAAAGTCCCCGTGAAGAAAGGCTAAGAACGAGGGTGGGAATTCCCAGGGATGGAAGCAGATCGTTATATAAAACTCTAAGAAGTGTGATTTAATCAGAACTAATAACAGCTTCTCAATGGGCTTCTGGCTGTCTTTTGTAAGAACTTTGTAAAGTTGGAACTTTCCGCTTTGAACTTCCACACATGCTGATAGGCTCAATGGTTATAATAAGGAAGAATCCATCAGGAAAGAGGAACTGTCAAAAATTAGAAGACTAACCTGAACCATTTGACTGTCAATGGAATAAGAGGACTTCTGTTGTGATACAGAGAAAATAAATGAGTATGGAAGTTTGCTTTGAGTTTATTTTACCTATTTAATTTTATTTTTTCTAACTTAACATAAGGCATGCTTCCTAATTTCGCTAAGTATCACTGTTTAGGTATCAAACCCATACTAGTCCTGTCTGCCAAACAAGGTCACAGGTCTATCAAAAAAGTAAAACATTCTACATCTCTATTCAGAAGTAAGCCCCACTGAGTTCAATGGGACATATTCCCAAGTATGTGTCTCTAGGATTGCAGCCGTAGTAGTCATGCAAGTCATCTTTTCATTTCTAATAGTATTTTCATCATGATATGAGTAGTTTGTCTAAGAGTGGGTACTGAGGGTTATGCTAGTGGCATGGTAGGTGTTTCCTTAGCGATCCTTCCTACATCACCAGGGTAACATGAGAGGCCTGGGGTAACATGGGAGGAACCCACAACAGCATCAACCCTACAGAAATGGGTGGTGGCGGTGGGGAGAAGCCACAACATTGGCTCTTCTCACATGGCTTGGGACTGCTCATGTTACCTGAGCAGTGCAGGCAGTAGTGGTGCTTCAGTGGCCTCATCACAGCTAGAGGAATAAGTGTACTGGGCCTAAGATGCTGCAGGGAAGCTTCTGTTTCAGTGGCAAAAGGAATGAAATGTGCACGAGGAATGTGTACGTTTTCTGTTATGTAAATAGCAGCCAAAGGAAAACCTGGCCACCCCTGGAACTGGGGTGGGGGGTGGGGGCTTCAGGAGGGGAAGTTTTAATTCTTTCTCTCCCTGCCACAATCCCAACAAAGATCCAGCCAAAAAGGGTGTTTTTGGTGACACCCCCACAATTCTTCCCCCTTCCAAGCAAGATCTCTGGGTGTTTTTTCTTTTTTTGTGGGATAACAAGTCCCAAGTGTCCCCTCCATTTTGCCGTTGACCCTGAGTTCCTCCTATCACCTCAGGGAGTGGCAAAACTTGGGGGGAATCCCAGTGCGGGCAAGTTTGACACATGCCAAAGTTAGCCCCATCTGCTGTCACTGGGATCCCCCCCAGTTTTGCAGGTTCCCCCCTCCAGTTTTGCAGATTTCCTCCATGCTAGCAATTGTTGGGGTGGCTGCGGGGAGCAGGGGATGCCTTTGCTAGCTCTCCCCAAGTGCCACCCCCAAAGTGGCACTTTGGGGGTAGCTGGCAATGACAGTCACCTGCTAGCTGCTTGGCTAGAGCAGCAAGCCATTCTGCCACTCTTGCCAAGGGGCTTTCTGGTTCTTGGGCTTGACCATTGCTTGGTGTGTCATCTGGGTTTGGACGACAGGGCTAAGCCATGGAGGGTTAACCTAGAACAAGCCGTGGCTTCACAGGGTGGCTATGAAGTCGAAGTTAAGCCACCCTGAGAAAGCCATCCTGGGTTCGAACAGTACACTAAGCCACTATGCTTCGTAGCCACGGAGGTTTCGCCTGTTGTGTGAACCCAGTCACTATGTTTACTACGTAAGTTCTAGCAAATGCAGTACTATGTTTATTATAAAATACTAGCAAATAATGCTTAACAGAACAAATGCAACTGTAGAATATTAACATGTCCTCAGTAAGAAATTTGGAGATATAAGTTAGATAGACGTATTAGTCTCCAGGCTTTGAGTACAAACCATAATTTGTCAGACAACAGGCAATCATTCCATATACATATTTGATCCCCTGGGTATGCCCTCTTAAAACCTCTAAACTGTATTCTAATCTAGAAGAAAAAGTTCAGTCCCATTTTTGTGATATGTGTATGCACCTTATAATTCTAAGAACTACTATTATGACCTCTCTCTCTCTCTCTCTCTCTCTCTCTCTCTTAAACCCTCTGTTCTTTCTTTAGAAAGCTAAAGATATTGGCACCTTTAACTGAAAGATCAAGCAAAACAAGAAGAAGCCACATTAAGGAAAGATTAAAGGTGATCCTAACAACAGAGAGAATTTAGAAGATTAAAAGCTAAATAGAAGCAGATAACAAGATAAAAAGAAAACTGCAAAGAGACATCAAAAATATGACAACAAAGATAGAAAGAAAAACACAGGCAAGGATTAATGAAAACTAGTGCGAAAGAGTCCTTTTCAGCTTATGTGTATGGAGTGGGAGAGAATTGGGGGATGCCAGCTAATAATAAAAAACAAGGATCAAAGGAAACTATAGTAGGTGTATAGAAGACATGAAAGAGAAAAGTGGCAGCTAAGACCTATCAAAACAGGAACCCTCATTTTCAAACGATCATAGCACATTATATACATATGCCATCAAATGAGCATAAAATAATTACTCTGTAATTTAGAATGCATGCTACTTAACAGCTATGTGCCTTGGGACATGTAGTGTAAATTACAATTTTCACAACAGAATTTCATTAAAGTTATCAAAGACTAACTAGTTCATTGTAGCAAATGCTTTTCACTGGCAGCCAATGACTGTGTTAGATGCATGAATTGTCCTGAGAAGTTGCTAGGTCACAGGTGTTGAAGGACAATGAAGGATCACTCAAATAAGGATAACAGCAATACATTTCCTGGAAGCAACTGGCTGAGACGTGGTGACACAATAAACATTCATGTAGATTTTAATGCCTCCAAAAATGACGCTCTCACCTACAGAATCCATCTTCCATGACAGAAGTGAATAGTCAGCTGAGTAACTATTTAATAACTACCGTACTCATAGTACGTAACTATCCTTTTTTTGGTCTGCAGTGTATTCTTCCAGAGGCAGATTCAGGTACCATGCCACTTCAAAGGGCTTCCCCCCCCTTTTTTTGCTTCCCCCCACATCCATTATTTTGTTTGTTCAGGGCACAATCTGTCATCCTCCTTCTCTGCCCATTCACTTGATTGTACATTTTAAAACTTGTGCAGCAGTCAGATATGCCCACTGAGCTCCAAGAAATTGGTATTAATAAACACATTGATTTTCTGTTACACAGGAGGGAGGCATTGTGAGGTTTTCTTCTCTTACTTAGATAAAAAGTAACTTTCGCAGCATGTGCATCATTCATGGACTAGGCTACTAAAAAATGCCTGAACTCATGTGTGTTTTTAAATATATGTCTAGGCATTTCTGTAAATTTTACTATTAGACTAGATATCCAAGAATCAATGAAGTCACTTGCATCATTTAGCATTATGGCTTTTCATAGCAATTTCACACATTACTTTGATGGAAATGCAAATTTGCCACAATGTACATGGGAAAAGAAACTGTAGCCAGTCACCAATCCTTCACAAGTATATTCGTATGACACTCATATTAGCAAGCACCCTATTTATTACATTTGTAGCATATGAACCAGGATATCCTTTGTTTTATATTATTTGTGTACTAAGGGTAGATAACTGGAAAAAGTATAGCTTAATTGAAAGCTAAGGACTATATAGGGATATACGTGCATGCAAAACTCAAGTTTGTTGAACTTCTCCAAATTCCATCTGGCAGATGTAGAAAAGGCTATCAATGGCTACTAGTCATGATGGCTATATGCTATCTCCAGTATCAGAGGCAGTATGTTGGGGAACAGTTGTTGGGGAACATGAGTAGAAGGTTGCTATTGCACTCATGTCCTACTTGTTGGTTTCCCACAGGCGGCTGCTTCACCACCATGTGAACAGAATGCTGGACTAGATGGACCCTTGGTATGATCCAGTAGGGCTCTTCTTATGTTCTTATGTTCACCTCAAAGCTTGTTTAAACTCATGTCCATATCAGATGGCAATTTGCTTTTTTTTTCTTTTTGCATGAAAAAATTGTGTGTATTTCTGTGCATATTTATTCCAAATGTATGCATCAACTGTGTGCATCTTTGAAGTGTATGCATTCCTCTCTCATTTATTTAAATGTGTTTGTGTATATTTTTCAAAAGTATGACTGTTACAGGCACATTTTTCAAATGTATGAACACTGTCAGAAGCATTATTTATGCGTCACAAATCACATTGCAAGCTCAGAAATATATGGACATTGACCACAGATTGCATCCATGTCCATGTTCAGTCCGGAAGGTGTGAACTGGGTAAATCCTAATTTTAAAAAACTTGAAATGAATTTCTCATACATTCCTAAATTATAGAAAACTGGGGTTTGCAGGAAAAATGTCTGTCAGAAATACAACTCTATCTGTTCTCAGATATGATGTTGTCACATGAAATCTATTTAACATGGGTCTCTTGGGAAGATGGATCTTTGTAACCCACACTCTGCTCCTGGGAGAGGCACATTTAGCTAATTAGGCAGAAATAGACACCTATGAGGTATGGGCTTTGAAAGACTCATGTCATGTGGTGACTCATGAGTGTCTCTGACAGAGTATAAATATCGATAATTTGGAACACCATATTTACAACTGAATTCATTTAGGATGTTCCTATCATTTGCACCCTTCAGTTAGTCCTTCTGAAGGAGTCATCTCTCTAGTAAACTTTCAGGCCCTTCCTGGTCTACGATTCCAGGCTCCTTCTCCCTGCTTTACATGAAGGTTGAACCTTGGGGACATTTGGGTTAGGAGTGTCTGCCTCAACACACATTCCTCCATCTACAGTTCCAAGAGCATTCACAGAGTTTGAGGTGTACTTCTGGTTTAAAAAATAATTTAATCAGAGAAACAGTGTGTGAACGAAGGTAGAGAGCCTTTGCAATGCTCTCCAGAACAACCCGTGTCTGCAGGGCAGGACTGTACACACACAGCAGTCTTCATAACAGAGACCTCTCCTGTCACATTCAGCTCTTGGCTGCAAAGTTTGAGGTGTACTTCTAAAGATATTATGGGCAGTGGCCTTCAGCTTTAAGGGCAAAGTTAAGCTATTAAGAAAGAAGTTTTTACTAAGAAAAGTTAAATCCCATCATTTAATGATTCTGGGTGCAGGTCTCCTGTTAAAGGAATTGGTCTACAGTAATACCACACACACAGTTTATAGTTACTGCATTGTTCTTTGGTGTTTGTGCCAACAATATTTTATGGGAGGAAATCCAATTTACATATGAATAAAATAATCCTGTAGAAATGCTTATGGCTATCAAAAATGATTTGTAACCTCCCCACCCCAGATCATTCCATTTAACAACACTAATTAGTTCTTAAATAATCATGGTATTTAAAGGAATTAGGAATGAGGGCCAATTCACATGACTACTCTGCTCATGGCAACCATTTTATTGTCTTCTTCTGGGCAACTCCTTGCTCTTGGCTAGCTGGCTATTTGAACCTTGGCTACAAACTGCATTTATTTGCTAACACAAACATTCCAAATGCGGGTTGAAGAATGGTAATAAACAACATTAAGGTATCTGTTAACATCATATGATTTGGTTGATCTCCTCATCAGAAACATGGAACCACCAGAGGCAGCTTCTAAAAAGAAAAATATGATTTTAGCAGCTCTCAGAATAGACAAAACCAAATGATCCGTTTTATACTTTCAGTACTTAAATTTAGTTAGTGATAGTTCTAAGTAAGGGAAGAACAAAATAAAAGAACATGGAAATTACTGTGATCATTCCATGAGAACCCCCTGCCCCAGCAAGCACACACACAGTTCTGATTTCCAGAGCAATATTTTTAATGTTATTCAGCTCTACAAGGAGAAAGTGAGAATTAATGTTTGTAATTGATGGTGTAATGTGTAAAAACATTGTTGAAAGTGCTAATATAAATCCCTGCTCTAACGTGTAATGAAGCATAAATCATGTTTGTACTTGAGTAAGTGCAAATGTGCATTCTTGCCACTGAAATCTAATCTGTTTAAGAAGCTGGGCTATTTACAACCGTGAAGTAGGTAATGATGCTTTTTGGGATTCATCAGTCTTCTCTTGTGACCACTGACTGACTGGATCTCAGTTTTCTGTCATTCTTGTGCTTGAACTCAAATTCAGATGTCATTCTTAATATTTTTCTCGATATCCTTCCTTTTTTTGGTGGTGGTGGTGGTGGTGGTGGTGGTGGGGATTCTCTCCTAGTTCTTTCAGTAGCTGTAATTTCAGATGTAGATACTTCAACATTTGGATTAAATGATTATTAATGCAAAATATTTTGTATGAAAACTGCCCAGATATCATGCCCTCTGGAAATCCTTATCCTTAAACCCAACTGTGTGTCAGCTGGTTCTGATTATCCAGCAGTGAGGAAAACCAACATAGTACCATTTTTTGCCATTATTACTTCACACGCTTCAGGGCTTGAGCCCTCTCACATTGAACAGAGGCTCTGGAACTACTAGGGATGAGTCGAACTGGTAAAAGTTTTGGCCAAAGGCAGAATTACTCATTTTGCACTGTCCTAACTCCAGAGTAGATTACACCATCCGGAATAGATTCCTCAGTCCTCTCTGAGCATATGGAGAGTGTGAGATGCCTCTATATGTACTCTATTGTCTCTGTGAAGCAGAGGGAGCAGTGTTGCCAGGCCTCTAGCTGACAGATGAACAAAGTGCATACTGAGAGCATGCTAGCCTTCACTAAGCCCACCACTTGTCTATTTTCAGAAGAGGCCTAAAGCCCATGGAAAATGGCTGGCCTAGGTTCTACTCCAGAAATGCTTCTGTCCAAATTAGAATAAGACTGGGCCAATTTCTCCCCCCCCCCCCAGCCATTTGTTGGGTGGGTGGGGTGAAATGAACCCCCTCCCCAAGTGATGGGGTGGGGAAGGAAATTTCTCCGAAATGTTGAGGGAGAGGTTTGCCACTTGCCTTGCTTAACCGTAGAAAGTGGATATTGGTTTTCCATTTCCCCCTTGCTTTATATACTTAAAAACAAAGACAAACCCTACACCACTCAGAGCAGTGAGAGACTCTCTTTGCAGCTTCCCACCACCGACACTTCATGGAATGCCTTGGGTCTGATGCCAGGTCACATCACATTGCATTGCTCCCATGGTATTCTGGGGAATGTGGCCAGCAGAAAGTGCTGTGAGGCTTTCTCCACAGCTTCCTGCCAGCCAGCCACACTTCCTGGAATACCCTGGGAGTGACACACTCTGTTGCATCACTCCCAAGGTATTCTAGGAAGTGCACCCAGCAGGAAGCTGTGGAGAGCCACTGTGAGCAGCAGCGGCTTTACAAATTTTTTTTTAAAGCAATGAAAAAATGGAAAGCCCTTAGCAACCTTATGAGGTTAGGTAATGTCAGTAGAAACCCATCTCTGTAAATTTCAGTGAAATTTCCACACCAAGAAATCAGACTCTGTTTTCACCAGGGATAATATTATTGGGAAACTGGGATGGGAATTTCAGCCCAGTCATAAACCAGACATCTTTGTCTTAGCCTGCTTTCTAATTGGGCTGGAAATCCTCCCCATCCCTACCCCGCAAACTGTGTCTTGAATTAACCCTTATCATCATTTTATGAAGACTCTCTCCTCTTCTTCCATTACAGAAGGAAAGGGGGAGAAATGCCATGGAGCTTATGGCCTTCTGTAATTTGTAGTACAGCTTAACTGTGTTCTGATGTCGTTACACTGACCTGGTTCAGATGACATGACAAACCATTATGGGTTGTCCCTAGAGCAGGGGTCCTCAAACTTTTAAAACAGGGGGCCAGTTCATTGTCCCTCAGACTGTTGGAGGGCCGGACTATAGTTTGAAAAAAATATGAACAAATGGATCAAGTAAAAAAAAGGTCTCGGGTCCTTTTTTTTTACTTGATAAAATGGAAGGTTATTATAAATTAATAATAAATTAATAATAAATTAATTTGCTGTCTAAAACTGAAATACATTAAAAAGGCATAGAAAGGCTTGATTTGCATACTGAACATATTTATTTGTAGTGCAAAAAAAACCAGGAAAAAACAATAAAATATTTATATTGTGTGATATTAATTCAATTATTTTTTTTATAAAAACATTACTATACTGCCTTTTGGCCCACAAGAGGGTCCCTAAAGGTAATGTACTGCTATTTAAAATATTGTTATATTTTTAAAAAAATTGAGAGCATTTAACACAAATAAAACAAAGCCAAGCAGTCAAGTTTAAAACTCACCAAAAGCTTGGCAGAATAAAAATGTCTTGACCACCTGCCTGAAAGAGATCAGAGAAGGGGCCAATCTTCTCTGTTTTTATTCTTATTTTTAGATCTTGGTTTAAAAAAAATTGAACTTGAACTTGAACTTCAGTTTGAAAGGAAAGTGGGGTAAAAATATTCTAATGGTGCAATCCTGTTTCCTGGGAGTAATCCCGATTGAACTCAGTAGGGCTTACTTTTGAGTAGACATGTCTGAGTGCTGGGAAGTGGGGCGGGAGCCATCCGCTCGCCCGGAGCCCTACAGGGCGGGCGGCAGCGTCACGGCCAGCGTCTCCACTGGAGGAGGCGCAGCTGAGCGCCGGGAAGTGGGACACGAGCCGCCCACCCGCCCGGAGCCCTGCAGGGTGGGCGGCAGCATCACGGCCAGCGTCTCCACTGGAGGAGGCGCAGCTGAGCGCCGGGAAGTGGGACACGAGCCGCCCACCCGCCCGGAGCCCTGCAGGGTGGGCGGCAGCATCACGGCCAGCGTCTCCGCTGGAGGAGGCGCAGCTGAGCACCGGGAAGTGGAACACGAGCCGCCCGCCTGCCCGGAGCACCGAACGACAACGACGCCGGCTCCCCCCTGGCTCCCCCCCGGCTCCTACCTGGTCCTGTGCGCCGCCTCCCTGGTCCTGCGCACCGCCGGAGCCACTGCTCCGGCACGCTGGAACTCCGCCCGCACTCTGTTTTGAACAGAGCGCGGAGGTCCAGCGCGACGGAGCAGGGTTCCGTCGCGCCGGAAGTGACGCGACGGGACCAGCGCGGGCAGCGTGGCCAGCTCTCCGTGGAGAGCGAAGATTAATTTGTGAGCCCATGCGGGCGGCGGAGAGCCTGTGCGGACACCGGTGGGCAGCCGCTGGGCCGGATGGAAGGGCACGCCGGGCCGGATCCAGCCCGCGGGCCGTAGTTTGAAGACCCCTGTTCTAGTTAAACAATATTCCTTATTTCTATTTATGTTTAATAAAAATCTCTCTATCTTCTTTCCCTCTATTTATAAACAGACAACCTAGCTTTTATTTTATTTTTAAAATAGTTTCACATTTCCACAATACTTCACATCTCCAATTCTATTCCATATATAATTGGTTCCTTTCCATTAGTTATTCTCTATGCTATGTTTCATCTAGACTCAATACATTTTTTACCAATAACAACCACCTCAAACTGGAGAAGTTCTCCTTTTCTCTCAAAGGGGTTCCTCTCACTACCCCTTTAGGTTCAGATCTATATATATTTTCTTTGGATCACTATCAGCAATCCATTTTTGTTTTATCCCATTTGAATTTCTCTCACAAATCCATTTGGGAAGCTGAACTTACTTCTTTCATAAAGACCTCCCACTTCCCCCAATATTCAACAATTATCATAATATAAGTCCAACCATTTATTCCATCAAATAATCAGCAAACCATTTTTATCTTAACACAGATCAAACCATTTATCCCATCTAATAATCAGCAAATCATTTTCCCCGATCAAACACAGTACTCATGATGTGCATCTTTTTCAGGCTCATGTTCCAGAAAAGATTCCCCCCCCCATGTGAGCCTCCTTAGCGGTCTTCCTCCAAGTAGCCCAGCAGCGATCAACTTTCCAGTTCTCCCTGTATGGCTTCCCAAAAACATCTTTACTGTCCGTTTCGCTGGCATCCCTCCCTTTTCTGCTGAGACTCTTCAAAGATCCAGTTGTTATCTCTCCCAGTATATCAATCTTCGCCTCGTCCTCCCTGCTCTGCACTTCCGACCTCACCAGTCCCCCCAACAGTTTATTTTGGAATGCTTGAAACAGTTCCATCAGCTCTCCAGCTAATTGCAGGAATAAATCATAAGTAGCCATCGTGTCTGTGACGCAGTAAGAATTTACAGCTACTTTAAGCTCTTCCAGAATTCAAAGTAAAAGGAATTACAGTACCTCTTTCTTTCTCGTTTCAAAACACATTTGTTGATCTTCCCATTATGAAGTTTTTAAAGCACATTTTCTTTTTAGTATTCCAGATGAGGGTATTTAATCCTGATTGTGGATAAAATTCCTCTTTATTACCAATTGTCAATAAATCTTTAAGAAATAAGAGTTGTCGTTCTTCAGGTTCTTAAAAAAAAAAGAACTCCAAACGCGGCGGTGAGCGATGATGGCTTCTCCCACACTCTACCCCTCCCCGAGAGACTCTGCAAACGCGCAAGCAACTGCAGAAAAAACTCACAGAGAGCAATTAAGAGATATGCTGGGAATCACTCTTAGATCATCCTCTTATTCCGAGGAGATTAAGCAGCCAAGATAACCTCTTGACTGTATTTCTCGCTGCGCTGGTCTCCCTTCGAATTCAAGGGAGCTTCAGTCCGACATTAAGCTCCACCCGGAAGTCCCACAACTTTAGCAGTTTCATTGACTAGTTTTTCATATGACATTCATGTTCAGCATTACCACATCAACATTAGCAAGTGAGAAGGGAAACACTTCGATGTCCTTGATATTTGTGTGTTAGTGCTGTGATTGAAGATTAAGTGATAAATTGCAAAGAGAAAAAAAGATGCAAAAACAATTCACTCAAGCAGATCTGGGGTTATTGAAGAAAAGAAAAATGAAGCTATAACATAAAAAGTATAAGTTATCATGGTTATCTTGAACATTTCTTTTAAATAATAAAGAATCTTACTTTGATATAATCATTATTATTTGGTGGCTTTCCCTTTATGAAAAATTGCTTTTATTCTTGAATTCCTCCATTCACTATGAAGTTTGCAATAAGTGGGAAAGCCAACACCATTTGCTTGTGCTAAAAAATGGAAATCAGTAGAGATACCGATTGTTCCAGGGTCTGTCATTATAAATCTCCTTGTGTTTTACTAAACCTCTGGATGTCATGTATGTTTATCAAAGCTCTGATGCAGCAAATCTGTGTCACAAGCTTCTACATGTAGATAAGGAGTGGGAGACCTGTGGGTCTCCTTTTGGACTACAACCCCCATAATGTCTGCTCTTTTGACCCTGGTTGGGGCTGATGGGAGTTGGAGTCCATCCACACCTGGAAGTCCACAGCTTCCCCGTCCCTGATGTAGATCATCTTTTAGATTGGGCAAACATACGGACAAAGGGCCAGAACAGACATTACTTTAAATCTGTATCTAGGAGCTATGTCTTCTTTTCATTTTTATGTTACAGTAGGTGCAGGGCACCTGATCTGGATCAGGACCCTAGCATGGGAAGTAGGAAAGCAAAAAAAAGAAAATAAAAAGACATAGCTCTGCTAGATACAGATTCTAAGTAATTTCTGGTTTGGCTCTAAGGTTCTAAGGGGAAGAGTGGAAATGGTACTTTGTGCCCAGATGTGTTAGCTTAGCTGTACTATGAAAGAGATGGTCAGTACTATCAGCTCTAGATGTATCAGTGTTCTGTGTAGGGCTTCAGACATGAAACTGATTCTCAGACAACTTTCCTTTAACAGTTGATCAGCACCAAAAGCACCAACCATTGTGTACTGGTGGTGGTGTTGGGGAAAATGCTGCTCTGTCTGAAAATATCTGCAGAATGGCACAAAAAAGGCCTTGTATCAATAGAGAAGTGGGACCCATGTAGACCAACCATGAAAGTTTGGGGAGGCAATCTGAGCATATGTGGCAGTTTTTCACTATGAGAAGCCACATGAGTTTTGATTCAGGGAGAAACTTGCCCCTTTGCTATCTTGCTGACTGATTGACCCATTTATCCCTTTCACTCATGGCTCAGTACTTTCTCTTGACCATGTGTAATGATATCTGTGTTTTTTTAGAATTGACCTGAGATCTAGGGATAGAAAATGATTTTTTTTCAATGGGACTCAGGGAGCTTCTATGACTGCAAAGTTCACACAAACAAACTTCTATGAGGACAGGGAAATATGTGCACCACTGCATATCCAATATGAAGCTCAGAGAAAAATGTCTAAAAGTAATGTATTTCATATTTCATGACTTGTAGGGCAATTCTGAAAAATATATAGGAATGGCTGCTTTTGAGAAACAGACAATGGGGTAGGTAAGTACACTTTAATTTCCATATTAACTCATGTGAAAGTATCTTCAATTGATGACAGAATGACACAACAACATCCTTTATTTGTGTAGGCACAGATCTGTGTTTGTATAGGGAGTTTGTACTATATTCCAACATAATAATATTCTCATCATTTTGAGATGTTTCCACATGACTTAGTACAACAAAAAAGTATATTTACAAAATGGGGTTCCTAGGTCAGCTGAGCTAATTATAACTGCAAAATACAAATCCCATTGCTCCTTTGCTGCATCACTTGATGTATGGATCTCAGTATTCTAATAGCATGCTGGAGAGTTCTGACCTGTGAATATCAAAAAAGCTGTAAGTCATAGATGAGTTCTTTTCAGCCACACAAAACTCAAGTAACCTTGTGAATTACCAGACAATCAAATCAACACAATGTAATTGTAACCAGCTTGGGGGTGTGATAGTGAGGGAGTTTTCAGAAAACAGTCATAGTGCTTAAGAAAAGTTATTTTCTACCCCAAGGGAGTTTCTTAGGCCTTAAGCCTGAAGCTGAGACCAAACCTTCCAAATTAAGTGAATAGTACTGTTAGCCTGAGATTGCTTGGAAGGGTTTGGAAATGAGTGTGGCGTAGTGGTTAGAGTGTTGGACTGGGACTCGGGAGATCCGGGTTCTAGTCCCCTACTCGGCCATGAAACTCACTGGGTGACTTTGGGCCAGTCACTGACTCACAGCCTAACCTACCTCACAGGGTTGTTGTGAGGATAACATGGAGAGGAGGAGGACGATTATGTAAGCCGCCTTGGGTTCCTTGCAGGAAAAAAGGCGGGGTATAAATATAATAAATAAATAAATAAATAATTACTGGCAGGATTTTCCTGTTGCTGGCAATTGAGAAAAAAAAATATTTGGAAAGCTGGTATGTCAAACTAAAATAAATAACTAATATAACTAGTAAAGTATAATTCTATAAAGCGTAGTTTTGTAAGCCCAAATTTACTAGATGTACATGAAAACAATGGTATTTAACCAGTTAATTAGCACCATTGATATTCTAAATTACATGTGACTCTATTAAAAAAATGCATATATTCTCACCAAGTCCAAAAGATAAATATTTGTTGGTGTATAACACTTCTTCTAAAATGGCCAATCAGCCATTTTGGAATTAAAACATATGGATTTATGCTGTTATTTAGTTGCATGCATCTTATGGTTAGAATTCATACAAATCTAAGGCTTTTCTTTTGTTAACTAATTATTATGTTTTAGTAGATGATGTTTGTGTGTAAACCCCTGCTGCCCCCTGCACATAAGGTGTAGTACTAGTACCTTCTCTGAAGAAATAACTAGTACCTTCTCTGAAGAAATAACTATTAATAGAGAGAGAAAGATTTTTATTGAGAAGAAGCATGACCATTTCACTGAGTTACTCCATGGGAATAGAAAAATTCTCCAACAGGTTCTCAGCGGGTGGGTCTCACCATTAGCCTTTTTCTTTTTCCCCCAAAGTGTTTTTTGGGGTGTTGCAAGTGGCAGCAGCAGGAGCAACTGTTAGCATGTTTCTCAGGCACTGTGTGTGTGGGAGGGGGGGTGGAGGAATAGTAGCCACCACAAAAAAATGGAGGAGTATATTCAGAAGAAGAAAAATCAGCAAAGTGGCTTTCTTTTCTTGAGGGGTAAGGAGAGAAAAATAACTACCTCAGGGGAAAAAAAAGTTGTCTGGGGAATTTTGGTTCAACCCTAGCAAAGTACGCAACCTGTGGTGAATATTCTTAGAAGCCAAGTATTAGGAGGCCAGTTTATGTTTCGAGTGAGTCTACACACAAAATACCTACTTTTCTTTATTTGTAAAGTGATTCAGGTCACTGTAGGTTTGAGGATGATTTACTGTGTTTTGCAATGGCTTGCAGAAGCCATATTTTAAAGAGTTCCGTTTTTTAAGCAGTTATATTGGATCTCCTTTGATATGAGAAATTGGAAAGCATTTTTGACACTTCAATTTCGTAACAAATTTATATCAAGAACGTGGTTAGACTTTGACCAAATGTAGACAGTATCTCAAAATGAAAGGATCATTCAGATCTAAAATGTCACCTGTGTTGTCATAAGGATATAATAAAGATGTGTGGGTACAGTTTGTACCATCAGTAGCCCCACTGTAAAAAGCTAAAGGTTGCCTGAAGTGCCTTTTCCAACATAACACACAAGTCAAGAATAGAAAATATAACTTATATTATATAGGGCCTCTTAATCCTGCATGATTAGGGGGAAATGAATGGAAAGTAATAGATTTAGGGAGCAGGGCAAGAACACTGATAAAGTGATGGTCAGGAAAAGTCCTATATAGCTTAGAAATTTAACTTTTGAACCTCTTGGGAGGAGATTTTCTTTGGGAGGAAAAGCAGATTTGAAAAAAGGATTACCTGCAACTATAAAGATACTTACCCTTTACTCTTCTAGACAGCTGCTTTCTTATGGATAAGAATTTCCTACCCATGTCACTGGAAGCTGTTCTGATGTTTAGTGCCATTTTTAACCATTATAAATGTATATCCATGTAATTTAGTCCAAGTGGATTTTGCACATATGGGCTTTTTTCAGAAGCATACGGACTATACAAGAAAAACTAGCAGGATGCTTAAATGACATCCTGAGCCTTCCATCTTTTTTGAATACTTTCCTCCTAACATTCAGAATGGAGCAAGCTCCCATACAACTGACTCCCCTCTGTTCTGGGCCTACTTGAAAATCTATGCTAGTACCAACATTGCTCTCCAGCATGAGATACTATATGCAAGCATTTCTCAGATGCCAAGGGCCTGTGTCCCTGACTCCATGAGGCTGAGGAGTAGTTTCCAGTACTGTGTATTGACACAGTACTTTTCCTGAAGTATTCAAAGTTCTTCATTAGGACTGAATCCAAAGAAGTTGTTCCATGAGACTAGCACATTTGAATACCTACAGGAGGGGGGCAATTTTTCAAATCCCTCCTCTCCCTTGCAGCTCCCCTGTGCCCCTTCCAAAGCTGCTCCAGAGGGCTCTGCTTTCTGGAGCAGATTTTCAGGCTGTGCACAGAGCCACAAGGGAAGAGAGAATTGGCAAATAGCAACTCCCCCCTTTCATTAGTGGGCACCAGGGCTGCTCTTCCCAAGAGTGGAATTCTGCCCACAGGAGCTTTGGATTCAGCCCATTGATTAATAACGCTTACCTCAGCTTTGTAAAGTAGACAAGCATTACTTCTTCATATTTCTAATGGGATGCTGAAGCAGGAGCCTGACTAAGACAATCCAGTGACCTGAGATTTGAATTGGAGACTTCAGCTCATGATTTTTGCTAATAACCACATCACTATCCTAGATTGCATGCAGATTCTTGTTTCATGTATAAGGAAAGACATGCAGATTTGTGGGAAAGCTCACACTAGCATATTTATTCTTTGTCCTGAAGACTTCTGGGATGGGGGCAAATAACACCAGCATGACCATTCCCATAATTCTGGGTGTCCTTGTATGTGAGTTCTGCATCTCATATCACAATGTGAGTTATGAAAATGTAACATAGGAATGAACTCTGCAGTTGTGGCTTTTATGGAAAGGATCAGTAATAACAGAACTAATTATCCTAATGATCAAGCATTCATGTCATTGCTTATTCCTTGAGTGCTTCTGTAAACACCCATAATCTAAATTCTAAAGAGTTTGAGAAGTTTAAAATAATAGGCTGATGCAAAGGAGATGTAACAGTTGGCTGAAAATCATTTCTGTAAGGATTTTTAACATCACAGTTACTGAAAGTGGTATTTCTCTTGCAGTATATTTCCACTTGATTAAGGTAATCACAGGGAAAGATCAACTGTACACTTTTATCATCATCACCTTCATCATCATCAACACCATCAGATGTGGGCAATGTGTAGTCTATCTATAGAGTCCCTAAAAGCATCTTTGCCTGGATTGTAAGGCTTTGAAACCAAACCATTTCACCTGTCATTTTCAGAACAGCCACTCTGCACCCCAAACCAGAACTATTGTTTTTAGTATAGCACCTGGAGTGGTCAGGAATGATGCGGAAAGGATGTTCATACACTACTTTTGGATCTAACTCTATACTAACAACATGCCACATCAAATATGTATATAGTTGTAGCCTTTTGTATCACAATATATTTTAGAGGTGGAACTTGTGCTGAACAATTTGTCCATGCCTATGATCCAATAGATCAGAAAATCTACAAAGTGATGGTGTCACATTGAAGTTATGTGTTATGATCTTTTTATTAAAAAGGAAATATGTAGAAAAATAAAACTTTGGTGTGGCCACTCCAGATAGGGATGGGCAAACACAGGCCTGTGGCTTATGCTGGCTCAGCTTGTCTGAGCGTGGAAAGCTAAGCTGGGTCAAGCCTGGTTATTACTTGGATGGGAGACCCCTCCTCTAGTTTCCTGCATTGAGCAGGGGGTTGGACTCGATAGCCTTGTAGGCTCCTTCCAACTCTATGATCTATGAAATCTATAAATCTGTCAGTTTCACTTTGTCCCACATTCATTTTTTTTAAAAAAATCTCAAGTTCTTTCCTTCCAAGTACAAATAAATTTGTGAAGTCTGGTAAATTCTTGTTAGAAGCAAACTGACATGAAATTCTCACCTGTCTGCACCAGTCAAATTCAGCAGATACAACTATTCTCAGCATGGAGAGGAGCATGGTGTACCTGCCTGCCATATAACCGTGAAAGATGAGGAGCCTGTCAGAGGAAAGAGGTGGAATCACAGAAACCCTAAATCAGCACTCATGTGGTTGAATACACAAGGATTCAACCCCCAACTTTAAAAAGCAAAGCCCTGGGCCTGGATGGATCAGTTTTGGTTTCTCCCATATTCAAATGCTTTTAATCTCAAGTTCTTTTTGTCCCAAATATAGAGAGCTTTGTGAATTTTAGTTAAATTCTCATCAAAACCAAGCTGAAATGAAATTCTTACCAATTGCTAGCTCCCAACCTACCCTGAACTTTCATCATGATTTCTATCCTCAGCCTGCAGAGTCCATGAAAATTATCTATTGTCCATTACCATTTCATTGAACTTGATTTCATTGATATTGTATGGAACTGATTACAATCAGTTTGATGACTGATGGGTCAGTACTTCATATGCCTCAGTTTGGGAAGAAAACTGTTTGTGCAAATTAACCTCCCACTGCCCCCAGCTAGCTTCAAAAATAAAATCTGGGTCAGCATGAAGCAGAGTTAGCAGACCCATTCTGGGTTTGCTTTGGACTTCATGCTCACATCAGTGAGCATTTGTATATTTTTGAGATATATGCATTGTCACAGTCTTCTGAACCTTGTATGCCTATAATATATCCTGTGCTAAGGAATACAACTTCAAACCCTTCAACTTCAGTTCTGACATGATGTCTGCAACCCAGTGATGCAGTATGCTGTGACAGGGAAAATACAAATTCCAATAAATGCACCTTCACAACAATATATCTTCTGAATACCAGTGTAGATCTAACAACTTCAGAGAAAAGGCCTTCCACAGTTGCCATCAGGGATGTTGAAGAGTCCTTGGACTCGAGTCTCGAGTCGAGTCACGAGTCTTTGGACCCGAGTCTCGAGTCCGAGTCCGAGTCCTTGGTCCAAAATGGTGACTCACGAGTCCCGAGTCCTGAGTCACTCCCGAAACTGACTCCACGAGTCCCTATTAAAATCAATGGGGTTTCCCCCCAACAAAATAAGGCTACTTCAGATGTGTGGCTTAAATAAATTCTAGGCACAAGTGTGCCTTTTTATTTCAAAACTCTGCAACTGATTTTGGCAAGAACAGACTAGGCAGACAAACCCAAAATAACCAGGAAGGCAGAGGAGGCAGGGAACCCCAAATCAGGCAGGCAGGGGCCTTTGTCTTGGACAATTCAAACTGTGGAACTGGTTAAGAAGAGACCAGGCAGGCAGAGGAGGCAGGAAACACCAAACAGGCAGGCAGAGGCAGCCAAACCCAAAATGTCTGACCCTAACCCTAACCCCCCACAACAACACATCAAAATAAATCTCAACACATCGTTGGGGCTGCGCTCCTGGTAGCTGTCCATAGTGGCCGAGCAGCGGCACTCCTCACTTCCATGCACTCTTCATCGGTGATCGCGCTCCTGGCACAGCCGGAAGACTCGTCAACAGCCCAGGGATGTTGACAAGTCCTTGGTCTCGAGTCCCGAGTCGAGTCTCGAGTCCCATTAAAAATATTGGGACTCGAGTCCGAGTTGAGTCAGAGGGGGGACTCAGTCCGACTCACGAGTCGAGTCCTCGAGTCTGAGTCCCCATCCCTGGTTGCCATTCAGCTGAACTCACAGTGGATATCTGCAACAGTAGGTTTAAAGCACCTGCACATGTTGCCTTTATTAGAAAATAGGTGGTTATGGGTAATCCTCTGATAGAACTGTGTAATGCTTCACACATATTTAAAGTTTGCTATTATTAATTAGTTTTGAATATAAATAAGATGTAAGAATCGTCTGTAAACACTGTCAGCACATTTGAAAATATGAAAAGTAAGGCTCTATTAATATCACTTTTAGAGAGCTACTGACATGTCTTCAGAATAAATAATGACCTCCTTTAAATAACTCAACTTTTTTTTTTTTAGCTAAGTTTAAATTAGGGGGAGCAAAAAGCAGCAGTGAGACAATTTTGAAGATGATACTTTCATTAATTGAACTCTCTCTTTTTTTTTTTTAGCTAAGAGATAAACATAAGAGGAGCATGGAACTGAAATCTTGAAATATGATAAGATGAAAAGAGTCCAGAACTAAGCCACAAGAATAGAGTTGAAATGGATTTACTACCAAAAAAAATCTTCAAGAATGAGAATCTCCCCTTTGAAAATGTTTATGTCAAATATTCTCCATCTAATCCCTACAAGTTAGAATATTCTTCAAATATCCCCTGATCTTTAAAATATCTGTATTTCACATGCAATTATATTTTATTTCAATGTTTTATATGTATTCAATGGTATTAGCATCTGTAACAAATGATTTTGGGAACTGCTGGCATGATGATGAGCCCAGTAGATGATGGAGTGGCCACAGGTGAGGACTCGAGCTGGGCTTGTTCTGCAGTCCCAACCTGGCCAAAAGAACAGCAAAGTTAATAACCAACAAAGGGGCTACATCCAAGCAATGTGGGCAACTGTGTAGCAGCACAGAAGAAAGTCCTAATGGACATAATGCGTGTACACAGCAGATCACCACTCCCTTATAAATAGTGAAAGCTGAATTTTTGAGTTTTGATTTACTTACTGAGAAGGAGTTATGGTTTATTTTTTGGAAGATGCTGGCTTGGATCCCAAGAAGTGCCAACTGAAGTGGGTAGGCAGAAGGTGACTTTCTAGTTCCCTCTTTACCTGCAGGCCTCCCAAAAGGCTCTCCTGAGGATCATGGGACTCTCCTGAACAGGTAGGCTGTAGCATGGGGGGTGGCGGCTAAGGAGCAAGGGAAGATTGAGCAGAGGTCCTTTTTGTGAGTAATGCTCTGTCCTATTTTGGGCAATATTTTCTCCCTACACACCCCACTCCTCAGCCCACCCTATTTAAAAGGGTTCCCCTATGATCAGGAGAGAGTTTGGAGTGGGGGAGCTTGGGGAAGATACTGGGGAAAGAGGGGAAGGAAAGCCACCTTTTGCACACCCCCTTCCATCAGAGCCTCTAGGGATCCAAGCCACTGTAATTAAAGAAGTATCAAATTGGTGCTTTACTCAGCAGCACCCAATTAAATCCTTGCGAATTGTTCACGAATCACAATACATCCCCAGCTTGCCCCTCCCCTAATTACCTAGGGGTATCTCTTCACAGAGCTCTCAGTATCTGGGTCATCAGTACCCACATATAAAGAGGAGTGAAAATGTGAAGAAAAGGAAGTAGGGATGTCGGAAAAATCTGCAACAGATTCAAATGACTTTGGGTTTTTATGAATCTGACCTGCGGATTCCACAGCAGACCGGCTTTTTCTGAGTCACACGGATTCCATGGACCAGTTGTTCACATTGGGTGAGGAGGAGCTGGGCTAATGCACATTAGGACTAATGTGAATTAGCGCAAGTAGAACGGAATCCTGGTAAAATAATCCGATTCTGTCAATGAGCGGTGATGGAAAGAAAGACACCTGACAACCTGCGAAACACAGAAGAAAAGGATTTAACAAAATCCGTACATCTCTGGTTGGGAGGAACTAAAAGGGCAGTTAGTCCTAATATAAACTTTCTTCACTCACCAAGCTGCAGTGCTGCTCTGCAGTCCTTTTCTACTGATTTAATCCCTCCGACCGATGATCTTCTGAGTGGCTCATCATCTCTTTCTCTCTCCACCTTGGTCCGTGTGAATTTGTGCAAAAACTACATCTGCATAAATTGTGTTGATTGACAATTTTGAGCACAGTAACTGAAGAACATGAATAATGTAGTCTATAAGATGTTTGGTTTTAAACCATCTCCAGCGTCCAGCTTCGAAGCAATTAAATCCAGTTTAGCTTTATCTATATACTGTATATATAAAAGAAGGTGTCCTGACTGACTGACTGACTGACTCATCAAGGCCCAGCTCAAACCGTTTAATCTAGGAACGTGAAATTTTGAAGGGACATTGCTTTTATGACATAGACCCCCACTAAGGAAGGATTTTGGGAAATTCCTAGGGATGTAACCGTTCGCCCTGTGCGGGCGTAGCAGGCCGAAATCGGCCCCCCTCACGTCCGTGCGGGGCTCGTGCGGGCCTATGGGCCTACCTTGTCCAGTGGTGGCTCACCTCTCCGCGGCGAGCCGCCCACACCGGTCCCGTCGCGCCACATCCGGCCCCAGAAGTGATGCAACGGGACCCTGAGCAGGCGCGCTGGACCCCCACGCAACGTATTGCGCCTATGCAGGGTCCCCATTGTGTCACTTCCGGGGCGGGATGTGACACGACGGGACCAGCGCTGGTGGCTCGAGCGGCGCGGAGAACTGCTCCGCGCCACTCAGAAGATTGAGGCGGGGGGCGCCCCTGTGGAGAGGCAAGCCAGTGGAGAGGCGAGCCCCCCACAGGTTCGTGGCACATCCCTAGAAATTCCATTCCTAAGGGGGTGAAAAAAGGGGGCAATCGCCCCACTCTCATATCTGCAGTTCTGCAAATAGGCCTCACCTCATAATTGCTGCAAGAGCCAATAGGAGCAGTTATGCAAATAGGCCATACGACACTTAGAATGTTGATATGAATTCCTGCAAGGGCCAATAGGGCTGGGTATGCAAATCTCCCCTAGGCCATTTAGATTGTTCTCTGAGGGGGTGAAAAGAGAGGGAAACTTTTTAAATGACTGACTTGTGGGGGGGGGCATCGTCGCATAGGCTCCATCACGTTTAGACGGATCTACCCCAAACTTGGCATGCTCACTCTTCATCACCTGTAGACTCTCAGGATTAACCTGAATTTTCTTTACGAACAGATATTTCTGTCACAAAAGGTTTCTGCTGCCAGCACCCAGCCTAAACGTTACACTTTCAGTCAGAGACACTGCATCTTTTCCATACATGTTTCTTTTAAAAACAATTATACCAAATCCTAAAATCCACGCGAGCGCAGCCGCAGGCAACAGCTAGTATTTTAATAAAAATGGACTTAAGCAAATATTTCAATGGATAATGTAAGTAATATCTTAAAGCATTCTTCTACCCCAGACATTCACTCTCTGTCATTCAACCCAACAGAACACCTTTTCACTATTGTAAATAACATTTTAATGCTTAGACTGCGATCCAATGTACACTTACTTGGGAGTAAGCCCCATTGAATTCAGTGGGGCTTTCTTCTGCATAGACAGTGTATAGGATTGCACTGTTAGTCTTACATACATTCAGTTTCAAAATCTTTATGACAAGTTCAAAAAGGAGCTCTACCATGCTTTCCAGAGAGACAATAGGAGTAGTTCTAATAATAAATTATTATAGGTGAATAAATTTCTGTGGGTTAATTAAAATGTAATATCATTACACACACAGTTTAAGCAGACTATAGATAACCTCTGTGAAGTGTCAATTTAGAAATTCAAATTACGTCTTTGATTTTTCATTACTGATGTCCTTGTTCATTGTTCAATATACCAAACATTGTTCAATAGTCCCCAGATATAGGACTGTGCCTTTGTAGACTAATGAGTGATTCATTTTTAAAAATATTGTTATTTTGTCAAGAACAGTGAAAGGTCAAAGCACTTCATTAAGCAGTCCTGAAAGGACAAATTTAAGTGACATCCACCAACTGTTTCTTCCATATGAATACTAGAAATACATGGTGGTTGGGAATGTGAAAACATTCAGAGGCATGCCACAATGGCTCCAATCCAGAAATATTTGCACTCAGCAGTAGGTTTTGCACGTGTTGCAGTGCACAGCTAACTGCATGGTGAGAATTGTCAAGTGAAGTAACCAAGAAAAAATGGTTTGATCTGCTCTTGTGCCTTTCACAGCAGCCTGGTTTGAAGATCAAGCTCCTGCTAAAAGGCACAGGAGCAGAGACCAGTAAGAACGTAGCAACCTATGCAGTATGCCTATGTACACCAGTTGCTGGGGACATGGGCAAGAAGGTGCTATTGTACATATGCCCTACTTGTGGGTATCCCACAGGTGGCTGGTTGGCCACTGTGTGAACAGAATGCTGGACTAGAGGACCCTTGGCCTGATCCAGCATGGCTTTTCTTATGTTCTTAAACTTAGTGCCTGCCTGCCAAACACACAGTAGATATTTATTTATTATATTTATACCCCACCTTTTTTCCTGCAAGGAACCCAAGGCGGCTTACATAATCATCCTCCTCTCCATTTTATCCTCACAACAACCCTGTGAGGTAGGTTAGGCTGAGAGTCAGTGACTGGCCGAAAGTCACCCAGTGAGTTTCATGGCTGAGCGGGGACTAGAACTCAGATTTCCCAAGTCCCAGTCCAATACTCTCACCATTACGCCACACTGGCTCTGTGGTTGCCAAAACTAACATCAATAGTTGGGGTTGCCAGAACTAACATCAATCACCTGTTCGTTGGGGAAAGAAGAAATCAGTGGCTTTGGGATTTTTCACCTCACACTTCACCCATGAATACTCCTGCTTCTGTTGACGAACTACCATAGCTAGCTTGGGGGACATTACGTTGAATTCCACAACTCATTATTTATGTATTTATTTATTTATTTGGTTTGATTTATTCTCTGTCCTTCAACAAGTTTCCAGGATGGATGTGAATATTTACAGTAATTATAATATTAGCTGCATTAGACAGTTGCATCCTCCACCCCAATGTACAGTTTTGTCATACCTTGAAGACGAACACATTTAGTATGGCATAAGCCCCTGACAATTTCACCAAATTTCTCTTATCCCTCTCCAGTTTTGGGGGGCAATTTCTTTTCTCCCCTCCCCCCATGAACGGCCCAAAGAAAATGGGCTGAAAGTATCGACACAGCCCACTGTTATATTAACAGTGTTAATATAAAGTCCACAATATTTACAAGAAATCAAATTACACATGACAGTCTATTTTCCGCCATTTAGAAAACAATGCTTAAATTGTTTTGCAATTAGCATACACCTTGAAAACATATTACAAACACAGTGGGGACCATATATCATAAAGAATCAATAACCTGAACAGAATTAACAAAGAACATAATAAACATTAAAATCCGATACATACACAAGGTCATTATAGAAAGTTCAGAAACAATATTTGCCAATTACCTGTGAGTCCAAAGTGGACTATTCATTTCACTTACTTTGGGGCGTTTCATTTTCCTATTACTGTTGATGCACACGTAAATGACAAAAATATGCAGTGTCGCTCCTGGTACGGATGAGGAGGAAACAGAGGTGCGGGAGACCCTTTTTATTGATCTTGAAGCAGGAATGAATTTTTCCCGGAGGCATTAACATTATCCATAAGGGGAAACAAAGAACATGCGAGTGGGTGTGCACACATAACCCAGAGAAGTCACAAAAGGGAACAGAAAAAGATAATCTCAGAACTGCTTTTACTGCAACATTTTATAAAGAGATTATTCATATTAAAAGGAAGGTGTAAATAAGCACAATTTGAAACAAAGCCTAGAGGAAATTACAAATATAAGAGGCCCTTGCCAAAATATTGGCAATGAAAATAGTCTTGTCATTTTGCATATAAAACAATCCCATTTGCTGAGAACTACAAAACATGTAGCACTTGCGCCATGCCCCTGCCCATGGGTAAAGCATTATAGCTATAAGTATGTAAGGGGAGGGGGAGTGTGAGAAGAGTGTCTGCTGATTGGCTGAGAAAGTGAGAGGGGTGTGTGAAGCCTGTGCTATATAAACAGTGGGTGGTGCTGTTTAAGGGAGAGCTGTAGAAGTGAGCTGAAGGAGGTGGAGGGGAGTCGGGAGAGAGGGGAGTCTGAGAGCTGAGAGGAGTCAGAGAAGTCTGAGGGGGGTCTGAGGAGAGAGAGAGGGGGGGGGAGAGAGAGAGGGTTGTCAACATTTAGAAACTATTAACGTGAGCTATTTCCCTACCCTTAATTGTAAATAAACAAACTGCTTTTTTCATTTTTAAAACTTAAAAAGAGCGGTCCGAGTTAGTTACCCTGAAAGAGTTTGTGGCAGCGGAGGAGATTAAGAGAGGGTAGATTTTAAGCGTGGTAGTGAGTGGTGGGGCTCCACAACTTGTTAATACATATTAATAAGTCAGAGGGATTATTTAAGTAAATAATGTGAAATCAGAGTGCACTTCAGATTGTAAAATATTTTTAAAAACTTCTCCCAACTCAGTTTAATACACTCTTAACATGGGAGTGTGGAACTTCAGGCACAGGGGGGGCAAATCCGGTCCTCCTGGGGTCCCAGTCCACCCTCCGGGGTTCCCTTGATGACCATGCCTCCTTCCTCTGGCCCAGTGTTCTCCAACCTTGGGTCCCCAGATGTTTTTGGCCTACAACTCCCAGCATACCCCCATAGCTGGCTGGGGTATGCTGGGAGTTGTAGGCCAAAAACATCTGGGGACCCAAGGTTGGAGAACACTGCTCTGGCCCCACCCCATTGCCCCAACCACTGGTCATGTGGTGGCTTCCCAGCTGTTGTGCAGCTTTCCCCCCATTCTAAAATAGTGGCATGCCTTTCCTAAGGCATAAGTTACTGGCACAAAGTGCTTTAAGCTACAATATGCTGGTATTTTTTGTATTTGGGGCCTGCATTTTTTTTGCCATGTGCTCTGCCCACTGCTGGACTGCAGTCCCTGAGAGCTTCTCCAAAATGTAATTCATCCCTTGGGCTGGAAGAGGCTTTGCATCCCCTGATCTAACACAATGTAAACTGCCACTCATGTGATGGACAGATAGGAAGATTTAAAAAGCTGGAATCCATTTCATCTTTTCTGCATTGCAAAAGGAAAATAGATGTTGGTAAGCTAGTAAATAAAAAAAGTATAAAATATGCAGATCACACTGTAGGCAGAAGATAGGACTGTGAATTTTAAAAACAGTGATGTTGTTTGCTCAACCGGGATGTTACTCCTTCAGAGTACTGAAACATATAAGAGTGTATAAAGTAGTTGCTTATATCCTAATCCTTCCAGTTCTCCCATTTATTTTTCAGTCACAAGGAACAGCTTCAGAAAATATTGGAGCAATTTCTGGATACAGATATTGTTAGAGGGAGTGGAATCTACCAATATAAAATGTTATTAATTAATGGAAGGATTTCATGCTCCAAAGCATATGAAATTAATTTGTTTCATATATAAGCTAGTGGATTTGTGATAAGGAATGATTAATTGGCAGACAGTTGCTGAGAGGAGCAACCCAAGCACAGTTATCAATGGTAGGACCAGCCAAACCCAATAGGAAGTTTTAAGCTGCTCCATGGGGCAGCACAATCCCAGCTAATCTGGCACTTCCTGTGCATAAAATACAACATGTTACACAGTTCAAATGACTTGGGACAACAGGACCTGAATTTTGGTGGTAATTCTCCGCCCTAGCCCCAGCCTCACTTTTTCTGATTGCAGTTGGTTTTGTCTCACACTCCATACAAATTTGAGATGCAATACTGTTGAGGAGAAAACACATTGTCTGCTCTCCTCAGCAGGGCCAACATCAAGGGTAGGTATGGTTGGGCACGTGCCAAGGGCCCACATCCCTGCAGGGGCCTACTGAAGAGCCCCCTGTAGCTGCTCCTCCTGTTCATCACCACTACAACCTACTTGTTCACCTGCCTCTTGCTCTGGCCCAGACAATGGTGGGTGTGAGGTGGTGGAGGAGGAGGAGCAAATGCCAGTGCCACTGGATCTCTATCTGTCCAAGCAAGTGGTAGCAACAATGAGAGACAGGAGGTGGAACAATAGCAGCTGCTGACTTTGACAGTGAGAAGATACACCATTGAAGATGTCTTGACCAAGGGCCTTCAAAAACCTGAAGTCAGCACTGCTCCCCAATATACAAAAAGATAGGCTGGGAGACAAGAGCAACACTGATTTTTACTTAGGGCAGCAAAATAACTTGAGCTGGGCCTGGCAATAGTTTGAAGCCAACAAATACTTCAGTTGTCTCTCTCTGTGGTAGATATACCAGAGAATACCATTTCAAGGAAGGATATCATTGATAGGTTGATTCAGTGATGGCTGGTGCCCATTGCGCCTGGCAGGGTAGAGGGAAGGGTGTGTGTGTCAATGGTAGCCAGAGCAAAAGCTAATAGAGCCAGCTAATTCTGGTTTTGTCCTCTTCCCCCTGTTCCCTTGCAATGACACTAGGAACACTGAAGCACTGTAGTACAATTCCTTTCGAAGTATCAAGATATATGACACTCCATTTTGTTAGGTCTCATTCAACTAATAGGCTACAAAAAGTGACAAAAGATTATATGTTAAAAAGGAAAACAATAATCCTGATGCCACGCTAGCAGGGTAAATGTGCTTGCCTTCACATGTTCTTGCTGTGGTTTTTCAATAGGGAGGTCAAGGATGTCAGGAAAACTAATTAGTGAGAGGCTGTTACAGGTTGGAGAAAAAATAGCTTTCCTTTAATCTCCTGCAAATGCTCAATATGCAGTCGCAGCCAGAGCTCAGTGAATAGCATAAAAAATGATAGCGAGTAAAAAATGATTGAAAGGAAGGCTTGTCTTCCAATTCTGGCCATCTAGTGTTTTGAGCTAATTGGTGCGATGATAATAAACATTATTAGTCATGTTGCCCTTATTGTATCACTTTTCCTAGCACTAATGTATTTGAAGATTAATGCAAAAGCAGATAAATTTTAAATTATGAAAGACATCCATTCATCATGGGTGATTTCACCTAAATATACCAGAAACTGAAGTTAACAATGTAACCATGTCATCAGAGATTTATTATCCAAGCTTGCAAATTGCTAGATGGTTCTTTTTATTTCAAAAGATTAAGGCTATTAAATACCTCCCAGAAAGGTGAAAGGTTTTTATCAGATTGGATGGACCCACAGAAGCAATTTTAAAGGGTACCATTTCTCATTATGGAAGAAAGCTAAAGGAATCCGTCCCCTCGACATCATATATATGCAACACCTTGACATGTTATGAGAAATTGGACCACTTCCTAAAGCCGATTAAAAATAGTATCAAAGGAATTACACAGATTACCACACAAGTTTATTGTCAGTCATGATTTTAATATTTTTAAGGGAAGAGGATTCCTTACACTGGTGTAGCCATGAGGCTTTCAATAGGACTCCACTAGTCTAAGGATTTTGAACTACCCTTTGCACTGCAGTATGGCAATCTCCCAATTAAAAAAAATATTTTAAAATATTAATATTAAAATATTAAGAAATAAAATAAAAATCAGGAGAGGCAGGGAGCCTGGTGGGCATCGAGAGGTGTCCATGAGCACATTGGTGCCCATGGGCATGTTATGCCCCATCTGAAGAGGAATCCTCTTCAGAGGAGGAGCTAGAGCTCCCACAGACAAGCAACACTAAGTAGCAGTCCATGCCAGAAGACCAGGGGAAGCTTGGGTACCCCAGGGAAATGACCATGAGTCCATCCCTTCAAGAGAAGGGGAACTCTGCCCCTGAGACAGAGGTAAAGTGACCCCCCTAGCCCCCTGAGAGTGGTGGTGGCGTCTCAAGAGGCAGGTCAGAAGGAGGCTTCCTTTGTTTGCTCCTCCTAAGTAAAGGACTCGTTGTGAGTAGGCACTCCTCATGACGAGGACTTAGATTCATAGATCATAGAGCTGGAAGGGGCCTACAAGGCCATCCAGTCCAACCGCCAGCTCAGTGCAGGAAACTAGAGGAGGGTTCTCCCATCCAAGTAATAACCAGGCCTGACCCTGCTTAGCTTTCCACACTCAGACAAGCTGAGCCAGCGTGAGCCACAGGCCTTCTTCCAGAAGTCTCTGATGTGCTGCAGCTGAGTCCGGGATGAGGCTGCTGCTTGTCGGAAAGCATTTTATTTCACCTCCCAGTCCCTTAAAACATTCTTTCTCCTTGGACTGATTTTGTGGTGCCTACTTCTGATAACATCCTGCTTTTGGTCTGCCATTTTCCCCCCTGGACTGGTAATCCTGTGCTTTGACCTTTGCTTGTTTACTGACTTTGCTAAATGGATTTGCCCTTAGTTTGTCCCAGGGCTGAGTCCAATCCAGTCATAGCAGAACAGGGCACCATGTTGGAGACCCCAACTATATGCTCCATGTGATGTTGTACAGTCTCCCGAGCATTCAGGAACTGCTGCCTGGCTGAAAGCCTCTGTGCTAAGAGCCATGTGCTGCTGTGTGCAAGCATGGGCTTTCAGAGGGGAGGGGGCTCCTAAAGCTATAAAAGACCCATTTCGTGCTCACCCATTCTGGTGGGGCGCTCTGAAGAGAGGCTTTCAAACTGACAGCAGCTCATGCAACCCTTGCCCCCACCTCAGTGAGAAAATTCTTCAAAATTATCCCCCTCCCAGCTTCTTTTGCTGGAGTATTCATTTCAACACCCCCCCACCCCCACCTACCCACACATACACAAATGACCGGCTCAAAATTTTCGGCACAGCATAATATTAGTTCCACTAATATACGTACAGATCAAGGATGTGATGATCTATAGTACCAAACGCCACTTATGTGCTTCTCAAATAGTGGGGCGGGCCCCCCAGGGGGGGCGCGAGGCTCCGTAAAGGGGGGCTCGTTTGACCTCAGTTAAAAGTTTTTTTAATATTGTGTTCCTTTAAATCCTGTGCTCCTTTAAATCTTTTCTGCTACAGTTAATAAAGCTATTCTTTGTTGTAAATTGATCCACATTTCTTTCTTTTTTTATTCTCTTATACGTTAATAAGGATACAGTGTTATGCAGAGGTGTACTTATAACAATTTTATAGACAAATGATACTATTTACAGTCGCGCGGGGGGCGCGAAATGTTTTCTTCTTCCTAGGGGGGGCATGACAGAAAATAATTGAGAAGCACTGACTTATGTAAACCTACACATGTCTACTCAAAAGCAAGCCTGACTGAGTTCAATGGGACTTACTCCCAGGTAAGTGAATATATGATTGCAGCCTTAGAGGTCCAGAATGTGCAGGTTTACATTTCCTCTCAATCAAACTCAAGATGAAGCCAAGGCAACTAAGGCACCTTGAACCACATTGAGCAGGGGGTTGGACTCGATGGCGTTGTAGGCCCCTTCCAACTCTACTTTTCTATGATTCTATGATTCTAACCTTGCCAGAAGAGTTGTACTTCCATGAGTTTTTGGAGCTGCCCAACAGCTCCCATCACTAATGGAAGTAAATTTATTAACAAAAGGCAATGATAGAATAGAATTTATTCTTTCATTTTTATAGATTTCATAGATCATAGAGTTGGAAGGAGCTTACCAGGCTATCGAGTCCAACCCCCTACTCAATACAGGAAACTAGAGGAGGGGTCTCCCATCCAAGTAATAACCAGGCTTGACCCTGCTTAGCTTTCCACGCTCAGACAAGCTGAGCCAGCATAAGCCACAGGGCTGTTACACTTACGCATATATATATATATATATATACGGTAAGCAAATATATTGTCACTTGCTTATCCTAATAAAGGAATTAGAATGTAAAGATAATTGGATCTCCAATTAGGAGATCAATGAGTCCAGAAATGGAAACAAGAGCAGACCAGCAGGTTCTCCACCTCAAAATAACACCTTTCAATTAAAGCTACGTAAGTTTTCAGAACCACCACCCCACCCCTGCCCACCCCTAGTTTGGGATTGAAACCAAATAAAAATATACATTCAAAATCAGCATTATAGATTTGGTAAAACTCTCTGAACTCAGTGGCTCTTTTGAGTTGCTACCAATGAAAGTATAAAAGCATAAAAAGTATAAAAGCATAAAAGCAAAAGCAGGCATGAACAATAGAAGCGTCCTATTTGGGGAAAAATGTTTTTCCTGTGACTTGGGGTTAAACGTTGTAATATATATGATAAAATAGATACAAGATAGATCATGTTACAAAGAGGTGCCAAATATTAAGAGAACCTTTTGTCTCTCTAAGTGTTTTTCTATCTCAAAGGGGCCATCAAAATGTCAGAAACAGCCAAATGTGAAGTAATTTTTCAGAATAAACAGCTGAATAAGATCTGCTTGATCATAAAGCTGTACAAGTAATGGTTCATATTTTTGGCACTCTGTACATTTTGATTGTCCAGACAGTGACAGAAACAATTTGCATTTCTATAAGAGTAAGTTTTCTCTATTCAGCAGCTCAGGCAATATAAAGTATTCCCATGGCAACATGCAGAAGGCCACTTGTTAAGCTTATATTCATAGTGCTATGATGACCTTCAACACTGCTGTTTTTCATATGTACATTGATCTGCACTATGAAAATTCTAAGTTTAAACATTCACAGTGTTGTTGCTTTTCTTTTCTTTTTTAAGGAGCTGGATACATTTGCGAAAGATGTTGTGATCCTTAATCTGATGTCTTTAGGGATCAATTTCCACCCGCTCTTTGACATTGTGTAGATATGTTTTCATTACATAAATGGGCACCACCATTGAAGAACTGGGTACATATCTGAGGCATTTTGAAAGCCAGTTTGGTGCATTAATAGAGCAGAGGTAGGTAACTTGGCACCCTTCAGATATTTTGGACTACAACTGCCATCAGCCCCAGTGTGCCCAATGGTAAGGGATTCTGGGAGTTATAGTAAAAACAACAACACCAAACATCTGGAGGGCACCAGGTTGCCTACACCTGTATAAAAGGGTTTGACTAGGCCCAGGTTCAAATCCTCACTCAGCCATGAAGCTTACTGGTTGATGTTGGGCCAGTCACTCTCTCTCACCCTAACCTACCTCACAGGGCTGTTGGGCATAATAGAACCATGTACTCAGCTGCCTTGAGTCCCAGTATTGGGAAAAAGGGAGATGATGATGAAGAAGAAGAAGAAGAAGAAGAAGAAGAAGAAGAAGAAGAAGAAGAAGAAGAAGAAGAAGAAGATCCTTGAGTTCCTTGGAGTAAAACCAGGATATCCTTCCAGCCCTACTCTCAAGCAATAATGGAATTTAATTTTGCATGCAGTCAATGGGCACAGACTGTAAGGTGCACCACATCTTTATTTATTTATTATATTTATACCTTGCCTTTTTTCCTGCAAGGAACCCATAATCCTCCTCCTCCTCTCCATTTTATCCTCACAACAACCCTATGAGGTAGGTTAGGCTGAGAGTCAGTGACTGGCCCAAAGTCACCCAGTGAGTTTCATGGGCGAGCGGGGACTAGAACCCGGATCTCCCGAGTCTACATATATCTACATATCTACATATATCCAGTAGGAATGCTTGAGGATCTTGTTCAAGCTGCATTTTGAAGAGCACCAACTTGATCCACACCATCTGGACTAATGTGCAGATCAGAACACAGACATGCTTCAGATCTGGTACTTCTCTGAATTTTGCAATGCAGTTCTTGGGTCACAAAATGTATCTAAATCTATGTAAAATTAATATTTTAGGATTAAATACATTTAGAAATCTATACTTTGAGAGAAAATATGTTTAGAAATATGTGTTCTTTGAGGAAATACATTCCAAATTATGTATTTAAATATGCATTTTTCTTCTTCTTCTTCTTCTTCTTCTTCTTCTTCTTCTTCTTCTTCTTCTTCTTCTTCTTCTTCTTTTTTAACAAAACAGCAATCCAGATTAATTCAGAAATGGGAGAAGCAACAACAACAACACAGATTAATGCAGAAATGGGAGAAAATGAACTTGTGAATGAACACATGCAAAACCGACATGAAGCAGAAATACACAGATCCTTTCAGCCCTACTCTAAAGCTCAACTGTGACCCAGTGCCAAGGCTGGACTGTAGATAGCAGTCTGAAGTGTGCTGGCATCCAAGAGCCAGGAGCGATGAGACAAGCCAGTAGTCAGGATTGAAGTGTAAATCAGGACTAAAGGACAAACCAGGAGCAAGGCTGAAGTCAGGACTAAAGAACAACCAAGGATTCTAGAACACACGAGAGCTTAGGAGGACCTTGTTGTTCAAGCAAGGATAAACTAAAACAGGAAGCTCTCTGATACTCCTTGGCCAGGAGGATTGTCAGGCCTCCGCTCCGCCTCTACCTTGTCCAGCCTAGCACCTCTGCCACCACCTCTGCAAGCGCTTCAGAAATCAACACTCTCTTTGCTCCTCCGTTGCCACCAACCCCTTCAGGGTAACTTATTCAGACCACTCCTTTTAAGTTTTAAAAGGAAACAAGTTTATTTAATTACAATTAAGGGTAGGGAAATAGATAATGTTACGGGATTCTAAACTTTGAAAACTCCCCCCTCTCTCAGACTGCACTTTCCAATTCTCCCAGATAAGACTCCCACTCCCAACTCCTCTCAGACTTCTCAGCCCTCTCACAAAACCCCCCTCTCTCCCCCTCTCTCTCCCCTCTCTCCTCCTCAGACTTTCCTCAGACTCCCCCCCTGAACAGCACCACCCACTGTTTATATAACACAGGCTTCACCCCCCTTCTCACTCTCTCAGCCAATCAGCAGACATCTCAACATTCCATACTCCTCTCACACTCCCCCCTCTCCTCACATACTTACAGCTATAACGCTTTGCCCATGGGCAGCGCATGACAAGGATCCATTGGCTAACCTGGGTGGGCAGAGCCCAGGGCCCAAAGCAGGGCTATTGAACCTTTTTCAGCCCGAGGGCCAAATTGCATTTCAGGGAAGCTTTTTGGGGCCAGATTACAGCGTTGGGCAGGGCTGAATGCAAAAGGGGTGGCGCTAAAATACCAAAGGTACTAGCATATTTTAGCTTAAAGCTCTTACTGCCAGACAGTAACTCAGGGCCAAACTGAATGTTCTGCTAATCACACATTGGCTTACTTACATGAGTGTCCCAATGGCCACTCAATGACCCTAATTTGGATTAGGGCCATGGCGATCCGGGAGGGGGGAATTTAAGTTCCCCCTCCTATTTTTGTCCCAAAATTTTCCTCTACACCACGCAGGGAGGTGGTTTAAAGAAAATCCCCATTAGAATCAATGCAGACATTTTCTTTCTTTTTTTTAACCCACAGTGTGTATGTGTGTGTGTGGGGGGGATTTTCAAGATGAAAATGGAAGGGGGAAAGCTTAAATCCCCCCTCCTGAACTGTGATGGCCCTGATCCAAATTGGGACCCCTGCGTGCTTATGCTAGTAAGCAGGGCTGGCGCTACCACTAGGTGAACTAGGTGGCTGCCTAGGGCGCATGGCTAAAGGGGGCGCAGAAATGCTCCGCTCCTGCTTTGCCTGTGCCCCAGACCCACACAGACACTCGCCCTTCTCTTCCTCCTCCTCCAGGAACGGACGAGGAAGGGAGGGTGCGGGGCCTGCTCTCCGCTTTCCGCGGTGCGTGACGTGTGTACGGAAGAGGAGGGGGAAGATGGGAGCGAGCGAGCCTGATCTCCTGGCGGCAGTGGCAGCGGCGGTGGCAGCGGCAGCAGGATCATGCGAGGCATCAGGCTCGCTGCGCTTGGCGCCTCCGATCTGGGCAAGGAAGCCGAGCAGGAGAGCAGCCAGGCGGGCATGGGCCAGCAGCAGCCACGCCCGTGAAGGCAGCTCCGCGCGGGGCTGCTTGCTTGGCGCCGAATCCCGCTCCGCCTCCTCCTCCTCCTCCTCCTCCTGCTCCGGGCAGGCAGGCTCGCCTCTGTCCACCCAGGCACAGCTGGAGTGGCTGGTGGCTGCTGATCCGCTGCAGCTTGGTGCCTCTTCTCGCCTTCCTTCCTTCCTCCCTTCCCGGGCTGTGGAGGCCGGCGGCAGCAGCAGCAGGAGGAGGAAGCTCGCTCGGCCGACTCTTCCTCACTGCCGCCGGGACTGCCGCCGCCGAGGGAGGGAGGGCTCAAGTGGGAAGGGGGGGCACTAAATATTTGATTTTGCCTAGGGCGCCAAACTGCCTTGCCCCGGTCCTGCTAGTAAGCTCTGCTATACGTGATTAGGAGAATGTTTAGTTCGGGCCTACGCTTTAGGAGTGGTATTTAATTTTCTGCTTTTAGAATGGGGAAAAAAGCACAAAAGCCAGGAAACCACCGAAAGATCAGTGGTTGGAGGGGGGGAAGGGGGTGTGGCCATCTGGGTTACCCTGTAGGCCCAGACTGGGACCCCAGGTGGGCCAGATTTGGCACCTGAGGTTCTGCACCTCTGACCTAAAGGTACATTACTGAGAAGCTGCCACATGCAGTTCAGTGGTTCACCAGAAGGGGGCTGCACACAGATGCAGCAGCTCCTGACATTCAGGCAAGACAAGCATTCTGAGAAGGATGCACATCCAGATCAGCTCAATAATAACTTTAAAACGATCACACATTTTAATTTTAAATGCATGTCCAATAGCATTTTTTATCACAGTCAAGATTGTTGTGTATATTAAGAGTTAAGCCAGAACATGTTAGATTTGTGTCTGAAAAGGATATACGTATATATATATATACACTCTCTCTCTCTCTCTCTCTCTTTTATACACACACACACACACACATACAAATGCGAGCCTAGAAAATTTGGAAACAAGTTATTGCTTTTCAATTTAAAGCTCACCTCACTGATAACAGGTTTCAGTGCATTCTACCCGGATCCTCAGTCTTCCATCCTGCTGAAACTGCAGTGGTTAAAATTGGTAGCAATCAACCTTACCTCACTTTTAGATTATTGTTAGCTGTAATTGCATTTGATTTTGGCTCTCCCAGCGGCATTAATCATAACTGACCCTAAGTCTTTCAAGCTACCTTGTATAATTTCCTGTTGACCTCTAACACAGTGTTCTCTGTTGCAAAACTTTCCGTTCCAGTAGATCAACCAGTCACTTGCGATGGAACTGGAGTCTGATTCATTTCCCAAATTCCAGCAATTCATAATGCCTTAGAGATACAGAACAGATACCTGTGATTATACTACTGCTGGGAGCGGTGGCGGGGGTGCTGGTAGAAAAGGAAAAAAGGGAAAAGCTATTTTGGTTACAGTTATGCTTTCAATATAGTATGAAAAGTACAGTACTGGCAACAGAGCCTAGAGTGAACAGGTTGAGATTTTCTGCTTTTGCTTGGAAAATCCCAACCGATTTTAACAGTTACTATGGGAGAGTTTACACCTCTGTATCTGAGTTCCTTAATGAATGGGGGGGGGGCAAAAATGTACATTCCTAAAAGAGAATATCTCCCCAAGTCTCTGTATACCTGGGTGTCTCCGACGTGGTGCTCACGGGCACCAATATGCACACAGACCCTTCTTTTGGACATACGCCAGGCTCCCTGTCGTGTCCCCTCCTGATTTCTATTTTATTTCGTATAATATTTTATTTTATTTTATTTTTGTTTTACTGGGAAGCTGGCATGCTGCAAAGCAAAGTGCTGCCCTCCAGCACAATCTTTATTTGGGTTCAAAACAGTCATTTTGTGTTTTGGGACTCAGTCCCGATCTCTGCCTTGTACTTAGGTTCTTGGACATGTTTCTTTCCTTTAAGTCTCACCAGTTTGCCTTCTGGGAAATGAAAGTTTTGTTACCTGCCACTCCCACCCTGGTAGCCATTTTATGAATGGGGAAGTCCACCCCCCACGCATGAGAGCCATTTTGTGAGAGCACCCATGACACTCTCTCAAAATTCCAAAAATGTTGGGGACTCCAGCTGTTTATTAAGTCTGGTGAGCTCCCAAAAAGAGGGCAAACAGCTTTGTCTAACCCTATTTGACACAGACTCCAAGAAAAAAGCCCACCCTTCCTGGAGTAAGCAGGACCACCATTTCAATAGCAGGAATATGGTTGCCACCTTGCAAGCTGGCCTCTGGATTATGTTGATTATGAGAGCCATTGTGGTGTAGTGGTGAGAGTGTTGGACTGGGACTCAGGAGATCTGGGTTCTAGTCCCCACTCGGCCATGAAACTGGGTGACTTTGGGCCAGTCACTGACTCTCAGCCTAACCTACCTCACAGGGTTGTTGTGAGGATAAACTGGAGAGGAGGAGGAGGAGGAGGATTATGTAAGCCGCCTTGGGTTCCTTGCAGGAAAAAAGGCAGGGTATAAATATAATAAAATAAATAAATAAATAAATGTTCCTTTCAGGCTTCCTTTACAATTACAATAATACAGTCATGTCATCTTGTTTCATGTATAAGTCCCTGTATGTCCCATGCTCAACAATACATATGCCCGAATATCTTAAAACGATCATTCTGTAATGGTCAAGAAAAGGTGTATATACCGCCGCCTAGAGTAATAGTATATAGGTGGGATATAAATTGAATAAATAATAATAATGATGATGATGATGATGATGATGATGATGTGCTGCTCTGAAAAAGTACATGATGGGTGTGGAAATAATGAGTGATGCTAGTGCACTACACATTTTCAGACTGGTGGTTTTGTGGTTTTGTTGTTTGTGATGAAATCAAATGCCACTTTAAGATTGATGAAAGAGTAAGACATTGTATTTATCATTTTTCGACCATACAGATCCTGTTTTGCAATAAGTTCTGTTTGAACCAGTGAAAAACTTGTACAAACAAGGCCTATTCTTCAGGAAAATTCCCAGTTGCATTTCAGAAAGTGTGCATCTTGGCACGCATACGCACACCAAGCAAAGAAAGCCCCTCCTCGCCCTAGGATAAGTGATCAGTAGCCTGTGTCTACTGTGTGCATTTGCTGAGATAAAATTTCTCCTGGGACCTTATTACTTTTTGTGCAGCAACGACAGGCTTACCTTCCAGAGCAGAAACTAGTGTCCAGCTAATCAATATGGATTCTGATAAATCCAAAGAAATAGGGGAATAAGAACAATTTCAAAGTAACGAGCACCTGCAAAGAATGTACTGGACTATTTCAGTCATTCCCTTTTGCTGCTACGTTTTAAGTACTGAATCTTCAAGCTAGCAGAGATCTCTCTCTTTAGTTTGAATTTCATAGTGGTTCTACACCGCCCCTGCATTCTTTAGAATATAGTAGAGAGTATGCCTATGTGAACAGGTACAAGAATAAATACAATACATTATCTTGAGAGAGAAAAAATGTTTAGGGCTGGTTCCTTTGCCTGAATTGTATGTAGCAGGTACCTAATTTTGAGATTGCTTCAGATACCTTTTTTAACTGCATACCCTTATAATCACTTGGCACCAAATAATATGAGTTTAACAATGAACATTCCCCTTGGTCAGGAAGAACATTATTTATTCATTCATTTTATTGTTATACCACCTAATAGCTGAAGCTCTCTGGGCAGTTCACAAAACAAACCATAAAATACAAGCACATAATAAAATATTACATAAAAACAATATAAAAGCAAAGGAAAATCCAGCAGCATTGTAAAAACAGGACTAAGAAGCCGGGGAAAATAATAATCAAAAAAAGTTTGAAAAGACCGCAACATAGGTGTCATGCAAACCTCTCTGGGGAGGACATTCCACAACTTGGGTACCACCACTGAAAGGCTACCTGCCTCACCTCATTTGGGGATGGGGGACCCAGAGAAAGGCCTCTGAAGAAGAGCTTTTGCATAAAGTCAAATGCTGGAGTCAGGCGAACCTAGCACCTATGGTGTACATATAATAATAAAATAGCTCTCTCCAGAATACTTTGCTCTGATCACCATATTTGGGGGCTGAATGATATCATGGAGTATCAGAAAATCCTGAGGCAGAAGTTGTACAGAATGTTACTAAGTGGTGAATATTTGCTGTGACATAAGATCATTAGGTATGTAAATAGTTCAAATGGAAGGTTAAAAGACTGGTAATGTGCTGAAAGCCAAGGGAAAAAGATGCAACATACGTGATGGCAGCCTGGCAAGAAACTGCAGAGCTGATATAGTTGCTATGTAAAATCAATACCTACCATCTCAAGAGATTTACACAGTTGTGTCATTGTGACATTACAACAAAATTCTCTGATTTTATACTGGATAGGGGAATAAAAGGCGGGTGGCAAACCTCAGGCAACTGATAGGTGGAAGAGTGAACATTCAATCTACTCTAATTGCCCCTTAATTATATGCCAAGCCAATGGACTATCAGTCTTCCAGAGAGAAACATATGATTGGATGAAGGATTGTGGCTGAAGGGAATAAAAGGCCAGGCAGAGTCTTGTCAGAGTGGGTGGAGTGTCTGCCAGTAGGGGTGCATGGATTTTGTTAAGTCCATTCTATCTGTGTCTTGCAGATTGTCAGGCATCTTTTATTCCTTCATCTACTCATTGTTGGAATCAGATTTTTTTAGGGATAAACAAGAATTTTATTCCACTTGCGCAAGTGTGCAGTAGTGCAAGTGCAAATTTGCACAAATCCCACCCAAAAGTCAGACAAACAAACAAAAACAGTCTGCAAGTCTGCAGAATCTGCATGACTTGGAAAAAGCCAGTCTGCTGCAGAATCTGCAGGTCGGATTCATAGAAATCTGAATTCATTTGAAACTGTTGCAGATTTCTCCAACATCCCTAATTTTCAGTCAAGTCAGGAAGAAGACCCAGAGAGCAAGAGAGAATCATAGAAAAGTAGAGTTGGAAGGGGCCTACAAGGCCATCGAGTCCAACCCCCTGCTCAGTGCAGGAATCCAGGTCAAAGCATCCCTGACAGATGGCTGTCCAGCTGCACCTTGAATGCCTCCAGATTGGGAGAGCCCACCACCTCCCTAAGTAGTTGATTCCATTGTCTTATTGCTCTGACAGTCAGGAAATTTTTCCTGATGTTTAGGTGGAATCTAGGTTCCCGTGACTTGAGCCCATTATTCCGTGTCCTGCAAACTGGGATGATCGAGAAGAGATCCTGGCCCTCCTCTGTGTGACATCCCTTCAAGTACTGGAAGAGTGCGATCATATCTCCCCTCAGTCTCGTCTTCTGAAGGCTAAACATGCCCAGTTCTTTCAGTCTCTCCTCATAGGGCCTTGTTTCCAGTCCCTTTATCATCCTTGTTGCCCGCCTCTGAACCCTCTCCAGTTTGTCTATGTCCTTCTTAATGTGTGGTGCCCAGAACTGGATGCAGTACTCAAGATGGGGCCTAACCAGTGCTGAGTAAAGGGGAATTATCACTTCCCATGATTTGGAAGCTATACTTCTATTAATGCAGCCCAAAATAGCATTTGCCTTCTTTGCAGCCACATCACATTGCTGGCTCATATTCAGTTTGTGATCCACCACAATTCCAAGATCCTTCTCACTCGTAGTATTGTTGAGCCAAGTGTCCCCCATTTCCCTAGGTGCAGCACTTGGCATTTATCCCTATTACATTTCATTCTGTTGTTTTCGGCCCAGCGCTCCAGCCTATCGAGGTCACTTTGAATTTTGTTTCTGTCTTCCAGAGTATTAGCTGTTCCACCCAACTTTATGTCATCTGCAAATTTGATAAGCATTCCCTGTACCTCCTCATCCAAGTCATTAATAAAAATGTTGAAGAGCACTGGGCCCAGGACCAAGCCCTGCCTGTGGTACCCCGCTCGTTACTTCTCCCCAGTTTGAGAAGGAACCATTGATAAGCACTCTTTGAGTCCGATTCTGTAGCCAATTGTGGATCCACTTGATAGTTGTTAGAAGGAAGGAAGAAGCCCGAGAAGATGGGACAACAGAATGGCAGCAAGCAGTGGCTGTCCAGATGAAGAAAATAAGGGCGAAAGACTAAAGGGAGCCAAAATAGCAAAGAATAGAAGCTAAAGAAGTTGGCAGGGAGAGGAAGACTTCTGTAGCAGTCCTACAAATGAGGATTGTTATGAAGCCATACTTGTCAGCTATAAGCAGATGAGCTGTGGGTCTTCATGGAGTAGCAATTGAGAGACCTGTCTTGTGCTGAATCCCCACCAGAAAGGTCTTGACCACAAGGAACACTTCAGGGTTAAACCTCTGAACTATTCTGTGAATGCTAACTGTGGAGGAGTTAGGAGAAGGTAACAGACTGATAGTATTGGATAGGGAAGTGAGCTACCTTAATAGGATAGATACTTCCTTAAAGATATAGTTACATTTAAGCCAGCAGTGTACTAAGCCTAGTTTTAATATCCAATCTGCCAAGTAATTATTTTTCTTATGTTATAATACATTGTCAATGAATATTATATTTGGTTCAACTTTAAAATAAATCTCCTGGTCTATCTGTCTCATGCCTATAGCCTAACCCAGCTATTTTGTTACAGGGGGAATAAAGGGTTCTACTAGAACTAGTTGGTGGCAGATAAGGATAGCATAGTGGCAGGATTAAGGGAAATGTCCCACATTTAGTGTCAGTGCAGTGAAATGCATCTCAGCTGGTGACAGCAGTAGAAATAAAATATAATTATAAAGAATAACTAATCCTTCACATGTCGTGGTAGCTGCGGATTGATCCTTCATATCAGGTAGTGGAGGGAGATTCATATGTGGTGAATATCATGGTGGGATCTTAAGATGATGGTCCATGGCAGACATCAACAGCTCAAAGATGGCTGAAGGCCTTCTGGCAGGGCTAATTCTTCATTTTATTTTATTTTATTTATTTATTTATTCTATTTTTGAATCGCCCATCTGGCCAGTCATCTGGCCACTCTGAGCGATGTACAGTCTAATTAAATACAAAAACAAAACAAAAACAGAGCGTCAGTTAGCCCTGGGGGGGGGGGGCAGTCCAACTGGAGCAGGCCCTGATGTTCCCTCTGCCTGCTCCTGCCGCCTTCACTCCTTCCTCTTCCCCACAGGGCCCTTGATGTCAGTTATACATCAAGATGTCAGTTTATAGAGTAATCTTACACTTGCATAGTTTGTATTGTATGTAACAATTTTCACCCTGGCATAATTTTTACTTATTTATTTAAAACATTGTTATCCCATGCCTCATTCCATTTGAGATTCCAGGGTGCTGTACAACCAATCATAACAATAAAACCCCTCAATAAAATATTTAAAACACTACAATTACTAACAAGTTAAAATGCCTGGGAGAATAGGAATATTTTTGCCTGGTGCTGAAAATAATGTGATGTAGTTGCCAGGTGAACCTCTTTAGGGAGGGCATTCCATATCCAGGGAGCCACTGGCAAAAAGGCCCTTTCTTTGGGATTGAATAACATATCATTAGTATGCTGCCATGCTATGGCAGAGACTATTATGACAGTTCTTACAATACATACTTTGGGCTGGGAGCATTAATGGAAGCATCTGGACAACTGAGAACAAATAGGGGGAAATAAAGCTGATATTTCAATTCCTCAAACTTCTACTATACTGGAAAAATGAAATGCAATTGCATTGGGGGGAGTTGATCATTTAAATGGATTAGATATATGGATGTTTAAACTATAACATTTGGAAGATTTGTTTCCTCAAACAATAAAGCTATTTGAAAATATAAATGCAGTTTGTTTAATTTGGGCAAATTAATTAATCATATAAACATTCCTAGGTGGGTTCAGCTATGGATAGATTTACCTCTCTAATTAAGTCTATTTCCAATTGCCTTGTGATCTGTAATTTGTCAGGTTGCAGGATGTGCTGCAGCAATTAGTTACCTAATTTAGACCTACTAAAACTATTTTTAAATTGTGGGTATATACTTTGAGTTGTATGGATATAAACTAAAATAAAATGTAACGTATCCCTTCCCCCCCCCACACACACACAGATGAATTATTGATACTATAGGAGAAAATTTAAATAGGGATATGCAGTGCTAGGAATTCCATTCCATTTGAGTCTGAGGGGATTCCGCAGTGTTTCCATTCTGGTAAGCGGTGGCGGACTGTAGCAGATCCCCCCCCCCAGTCCGGAAATGTTTTGCGCATTCGTTTCAGGTCCCACCAAATTGGAGGAGTGTTTTTTGGTGGGAGGGATCTTGAAATTTGTGCAAATGGGGTTGTATTTGCCCCCTGATCTTTTGAAAGAGTGCAAGAGCACAGATTCAGCTGTAGTCTTGCCCTGTCCATTTCCTTGAATGTTTCAGCTGTCAATGGGAGCACCAAAGTAGGGTAGGTAACATACAAGGAAACTGACAAGGTGAGACTGCATATAGGCTAATTTTCTCATACAGTTGTGAAGGACTTAGAGGAAAATAATAGTAAGATAAATGAGGAACCCATTTGCACAACTCAGAAGCACTGAAAAAGAAAAAGAAATGCAAGTGAACTAAGTGCAGCAAAGTGTGGGTGGGGGAACAATATCTCCCACTTGGCAATGTAATCCTCTCACTGTTAAGTGGACAAGGTGCTTTCATCTGTGAGGCCGACCACCTGCTTGCTTGACCCTTGCCCATCCTGGCTCATCATGAGCTGCAGGGAGAGACTGGGTGAGGGGATCAAGGCGGTGGTGAATGCCTCCCTCGAGGAGGGAGTGATGCCTTCAGCCCTCAAGGAGGCAGTAATAAGACCGCTTCTAAAGAAGCCCTCCTTGGATCCCCAGGATTTAAACAACTTTCGCCCAGTCTCCAATTTACCATTTC
Organism: Shinisaurus crocodilurus; assembly: GCA_021292165.1. NCBI lineage: Eukaryota > Metazoa > Chordata > Lepidosauria > Squamata > Shinisauridae > Shinisaurus > Shinisaurus crocodilurus. The sequence goes on from CM037879.1 coordinate 114,504,307, forward strand.
TGGGCAAGGTGATCGAGCGGGTGGTGGGTGCTCAGTTGAAGGCACACTTGGATGAAGCCGATTATTTGGATCCGTGCCAGTCGGGCTTCAGGACTGGACATGGGACGGAGACGGCCTTGGTCGCCTTGGTGGATGATATGAGGAGGGCTTTGGATAGGGGTGAATGCTCCTTTCTAGTCCTCCTCGATCTCTCAGCGGCTTTTGATACCGTTGACCACGGTATCCTCCTGGACCGTCTGGAGGGGTTGGGCTTGGGAGGCACTGTATTGCAGTGGTTCCGGTCCTTCCTCTCTGGAAGGTATCAGAGGGTAGTTCTCGGGGAGGAGGCTTCGGACCCTCGGCTGCTCACTTGTGGAGTGCCGCAGGGTTCCATCCTCTCCCCGATGTTATTCAACATCATGCTTGGATTTTGCCAAGCCTGGCACCTCCGTTTCAGCTGCTTCCAAAACGAAAAATCCTCCGTCTCTCTGTTTCAGCATTTTTCAGTTGTGCTGCATTCCAAGCCGTTGTTGGGTTTTGCATAGGCAGAACGAGATTACCACCTGACATCGGGATTGTCACCTAACCTGGTGGGTGTTACTTGAGTTCAAGTATACAAGGCCTTTGGTCAGGAGACATAGTCTCGAGGTGACATGACTCAGCAGCCTTGAACAGATTTGGGGTAAACATGTTGATGAGTAGGTTGTGCAACTGGGTGAGTAATATCCTATTCATAGATGCAGGGTCTGGGGTATATAAGCTAGCACACTCACTTCTCTTCCGTCATTCCTCTTCATATCTCTCTGCTGCTTGCTCGTCTCAACTCGACATGTATTGTCTTGGACTTCACTTCATCTAGCCTTACCACTAGGGTATAGGTTTTGAGTCTGCTATGATGTAGTGAGTAGAGATGCATTGATTGCCTTAATCCCATGTAATTGGGTCTTACAAATAAACTCTTTAATCTTTATTAACTGCTGTTATCTCCTCCTTCCGCTTGCGTGACTGGGACTGAGGGTCATTGGCTAGGGGAGCTTTTGAACCCGAGTCAGTCCAACTCTCACATCGGTTATGGGCCCAGATAAGGATCTGATGGTTATCTCTGATGGGCAGATAAGCCACAGAGACGCAGTTTGGAGAAATTCAGCAGTTATAGAGTTAAAGAATTTGTTTACTATTTGTAAGAACGGTTTGTAAACAAACCGGAAGGCAATGCAGTGTTGCTAGAGCTGGTGCTGATAACAGCGGCTTGGAATGCAGCACAACTGAAAAATGCTGAAACAGAGAGACGGAGGATTTTTCGTTTTGGAAGCAGCTGAAACGGAGGTGCCAGGCTTGGCAAAATCCAAGGCTACAGACTGTGAACGGGGGTGCCGGTTCGGGCAGCTACTAGGCTGAAAAGTGAACAATGCTGGACACAAGGATTTGTTTTCCACAGCTTGCTGGAGTGATTGTCAAGGAGCTGTATCGGGCAAGCAAATAATCTTCAGGAGGCTTTGTGCCTACTCATTTGATTGAGTCAAGGCTACAGCAGGAGGATCATATTTCATTTACAGTTACTTCTTCACACAGCAGCGGATCAGCTATCTTTTGCATTGTATCAACAAGTGGCTTGGATTACAAATGCGTGGATTACGTCTGACGTGGGTAAAGCGTCTGGAGCGTCATGTCGCAGCAAAGCAGAGTCACGTGTGACAGGAACGTATCTGGGAAACTTGATACTACAGCGGAGGCTGTATCAAACCAGCGGAGGCGTGGTTTTGAAATAACAGAGAAAAACAGCGCGTCAGTTTTGAACAGAGAAAGCTGTGCTTAAAATGGGAAGCTGTTCTTCATTTTCTTCATGTGGGATCACAGAAGAAAGGAGCTTGAAATCAGCAGGGGTGCTGCTGAAGGGAAAACCTTTATGTTTTAACCCAGGACATAACAAAATGGACATTATTTTGTTGTAAACAGAAAACAGTGGATTGTTTAAACGAAGCTTTCTGTGTTGGACATAAATAAACAGGAAGAGGACTATGCAAATGGTCAGAGGTTTAACAATCATGTTTTTTGAAACTGTATTTCTTGAAAGTTGGATAACTTGGACTCAAGAAAGTGTAATATATGCTTTGAAATGTCAGGAAATGTACTGAATGTATATATGACTTGAGTATATTGTAGATTTTTCTGTAGCAAAATGTAAAATGCTGAATAATTAGTAGGTATGTTTATATGGCAAAGCTAAGAGATGGATTATTTCTTTTATACTGTAATGGTGTAATAAAGAAATGGAAAGTTGTACTGATGCAACTATAAAAAAAGGTTAAATGCTTATATGTATGACATGTATGAAGATGTTTGATCATTTAGATTCACAGGCTTGTGAAAGAAAATGCAAACTGTGTTGTGGGGAAAGCATTTGGAAATTGTAATTTTGTGCACATAAACAAGGGATGCTAGCTTCAACAGGTAAACTGGAAGGCAAGCTGAAAAAACAGTTCATTTCATTTAATTTGTTCTTGGTAATCTTGTGGATACTCTGATGGTCTTTAGAGGAAAAGCACGTTATTTCATGATGTCAATTGATCAATACATGAGGTACAGGTTGTGTACATGTTAGATAGAAAGCTGGAGTATTGAACAAAGTCAAGGTGTTTTGTGCTTGGATGGGAAACAAGCATATTACCCATGTTACCTATTTTCTTTTCAGAAATGGGGAAGTTCAATTCAATGCATGTTTTGATGACTTTCTAACAGGATGTGATATTGAACACATGGATTGTGTGGAAGAGTAAACAAACACTCAAAAGAGGTGATACTAATTTGGATAATGAGGTTTGGGTAGAAGCTCTTAAATGTTTTGATTATGTACATGATAGAAGTTTTAGTTCTGTGTGATTGAACTGTACACCTTATAGAAAGTAGTGTAGAAGGAGGAATCTTCTGGAGAAACATTTCAGGATCTTAGATCTGATATGTAGGTACATACACCTCAAAGTTAGAAGAAATCTGTAAGGGAGCTTACATGAGATTTTTCTAGAAATGAGAATATTGTGTTTTACATGAATAACACTTGAATAGTGACATTATCTAGAAGTGTTTAGTATAATGCTAAATGAAAAGATGAGATCATTTTTCAAAATTAATTCTGTTAATGCAGGGGATGCATCAAGCTCAGAGTCAGAATAGAAAAGCATTTGCTGAAAAGACAGTCAGGTAAATTTGACAAACTCTGATACACATTTGGTTTAGTGGAGACTAAACAAATGATTGTTCATCATTGGTGCAAATTTATTGGAACAGGAACCTGATAACTGATGAGATAAGGAACAGGTGAGTCAAACAACCTGTGAGATATCAGGATGAATTTGCAAGGAAAAGCCATTTGAAACTTCAAAATTTCAAAGAGGTGAAAAATTGTCTGTTAAGGAAGCTGAACCATAGCTTCAGGCTATGCAAGCTGAGTTGATTTCTTTGGATAAAGAACAAAACATGGAAACTGGGGAAACAAACAGCAGTCCATGGAACTCATTGTTACCAGATAGATTTTTTAAGTGAAAACTAACCAGATTGGAAAAGGTTATATGACAAATAGCAAGATTGGTTGCTTGTGATTTTTGCTCAGTTAAAAGGAGCAGGATAATCATGAGATGAGTTCAACAACAATTTGCTTTGGAAACAGTTAGACTGATGTTTAAGAATGTGAAGATGTAAGAATATTTCACAAGTTGATATATTGGAACATAAGCATTTTAAATGAGAGGAAGTCTTTGGAAAACTGTCTGAAATTTTCTGTAAGGAAAGCTAAAAATCAGCTGGAGGCTGGAATTCTGTTTTGAACTCAAACATTGCTGGTTTGAGATCTGCACAGAGAGGCAGATCAATGTTTGTTTGTTAAACGGGAGGAACAGGGACATAGACTGTATGTACTTTGTTTAGATGGATGATCTATTGTTTTTTCTGGACAGATAAAAGCAATATGATATAATTGATCCAGGGTTTGGAATTTCATTGAATTGAAACTGCTTAGTGGTGGATCAACTGTTTATTTGTAAATAGAAGTTGAGGGAGAACCAAGAAGGCAGTACTTACTGCAACAAACCAGAGAAATATCATGGATGTGATTGAGAATTTTGGAGATTGTTAACTCAGTGAGAGACTCCAAATAGTTGAGGATTTTCAAGCACATGCTGATGGAAAAGCAGTTTGAATGCTACACAGAAGCATTGGGCTGTTGAGCTTTACTGTACAAGCAACAAGGCCAGGTATTGCTGTCAGTGTAGTGGGCAGACTGTTAGACCAACAGGACATGCTTGGAGAGCTCTGAAAAGGAGTTGAGTGTTATCTGGAGGGAACATCACACTTCAGACTAAGAGTTACAAGTCAGAGCACAGGTGGCTTACAGATTCACAGAAATGCCAGTTGTGGTTGTGATAGTAAGAACAACAAGAACACACCTGAAGTTTGTTATTTTTATAATCATACTTTGTTTGATTGATTTTGTAGAAACAATCATCTAAAAGTTGGAGTTCAACTGAAGCAGAACTGAATGCATTGTATTATGTATTGTGCTATTATGCTATTGTAAAGCTTGAATAGTGAATGCATTTGTTTAAATAGTTTAAATTGTTAAAAAAATGTTTAAATGATGCTGGGATTGATGTGAAAAACCTATTACAGTTTTTTCAGAAATCCAAGGCAGGATTGCTATGCTGCAGGCAGATAGCAATACACAACGTTTTGGGTTTGCAGATAAAACTGTGTCATAAGGAGGGATACATCAGAAGTGATTTGATGGTGGTTCAAATTTCTGGCAGGTAAAGTCATTCCTGCAAAAGAAAGTTTTTTATCAAAGTCCATAGATGAAAAAACAGCATCAGATGTCAACAAAGCTGTTGCTGTTGTATGAGGTGAATAGCCACGTTCTGCGCAAATGCAAAAGCAGGGGGATGTTGGGTTTTGCATAGGCAGAACGAGATTACCACCTGACATCGGGATTGTCACCTGACCTGGTGGGTGTTACTTGAGTTCAAGTATACAAGGCCTTTGGTCAGGAGACATAGTCTCGAGGTGACATGACTCAGCAGCCTTGAACAGATTTGGGGTAAACATGTTGATGAGTAGGTTGTGCAACTGGGTGAGTAATATCCTATTCATAGATGCAGGGTCTGGGGTATATAAGCTAGCACACTCACTTCTCTTCCGTCATTCCTCTTCATATCTCTCTGCTGCTTGCTCGTCTCAACTCGACATGTATTGTCTTGGACTTCACTTCATCTAGCCTTACCACTGGGGTATAGGTTTTGAGTCTGCTATGATGTAGTGAGTAGAGATGCATTGATTGCCTTAATCCCATGTAATTGGGTCTTACAAATAAACTCTTTAATCTTTATTAACTGCTGTTATCTCCTCCTTCCGCTTGCGTGACTGGGACTGAGGGTCATTGGCTAGGGGAGCTTTTGAACCCGAGTCAGTCCAACTCTCACACCTCAAGCCACTGGGAGCTATCATCAGGAGGTTTGGGGTGCAGTGTCATCAGTATGCGGATGACACGCAGCTCTACCTCTGTTTTAAGTCCTCACCGAGGTTGGCCGTTGAGACCCTGTCCAAGTGCCTGGAGTCAGTGGCTGGCTGGATGGGAAGGAACATGCTGAAACTGAACCCCGACAAGACCGAGGTACTTCTGGTGGGGGACAAGGGAAGGTTAGGGGATGTTGACCTGGTGCTGAATGGGGTACATCTACCCCTGAAGGACCAGGTCCGCAGCTTGGGGGTCATTCTAGACTCCCAGCTGTCCATGGAGGCTCAGGTGGCAGCTGTGAGCCGGGCGGCGCTGTATCAACTCCATCTGATACGGCAGCTGCGCCCCTACCTTCCTAATCACCTGCTCCCATCAGTGGTTCATGCCTTGGTCTCCTCTCGCCTAGACTACTGTAATGCGCTCTACGTGGGGTTACCCTTGAAGACGGTCCGGAAGCTTCAGCTGGTACAGAACGCGGCGGCTCACCTGATTGCCAGTGCTTAATGAGTTGCACTGGCTACCAGTTGCTTGCCGAACTGAATTCAAGGTGTTGGTTTTGACCTTTAAAACCCTATACGGCTCCGGCCCAGCTTATCTCAAGGAGCACCTCCAGCAACATCAAGTAGGCCACTCAACAAGGTCTGCCACGGACGGTCTTCTCCTTATCCCATCAGCCAGAGCAGCCAGGCTGGTGGGGACTAGGAAGAGGGCCTTCTCTGTGGCGGCCCCCACATTATGGAACTCCCTCCCTAGTGACCTTCGCCATGCCCCCTCCGTGATGAGCTTCCGCCGTGCATTAAAAACATGGCTGTTCAGGCGGGAATATGGGATGGGTTAGGTTTTTAATGAGAATTTTTTATATTGTTTTAATTATTATATTTTATTGTGTTGTTTTGTTGTATTTTAATTGTACATCGCCCAGGGTGGCCGGGTGACCGGCCAGATGGGCGATTGATAAATATAATAAATAAATAAATAAAAAATAATAAGTGTTGAACTTAAACTTGTCAGCGTCTTCCTCCCTTTCAACACTTCTCTGAGACTCCAGCAAGTCCAGAAAGGGGAGTTATTGCCCCCTCCTATTCGCAGCTCCTTCTCTGGGTAGTTACTGCTGTTGCACAAGAATTTCCCCTCTGTGTTTACTGCCCAGCCTCTACGTTTGTGCATTCCCCCCCCCTCCATTTACTTCCCAGCCTCTACATTTCCACAAACAAAACTCGTGTAATTTTGAAAAATCTACATGGAGGAACACATACCTTTTGAAAAATGCACACAAACATGCTTCACTCAATGGGAGAATGCATACATTTAAAAGATGTGCACGACTGATGTGTATATTTAGAAAAAAATATGCCTGAAAATGCACATGAATGTTCATGAAAAAAGAAAAAAAAAACCCAAAGATTGCAGTCTGATATGGAATGAGATAGAACGAGCTTAGAGGTGGAATTGAGGTGGAATATATGTCTATGCAAGTTTTGCAGACAGATATCCCTAATAAAGAGGGCTTCTGTGTATGCTTGTATCCAAACAAGTATGAAAGGAATTCCAGTCATGCAATGGGCTTTCCTGCCCCTCCTCCCCACTCTAGCTCCTGTACCCCTGATCAAAGACACTCCTGAGTCATAAAAGTGTGAGGGTCAAAGCAGACATTACTTTAAATATGTGTCTAGCAGTTATGATGTCTTTTTTATTTTTACTCTAGAGTAGGTGCACAGGATCCAACCTGGATCTTAAAAGCACCCTACCTCTCACACTATGGTCCTCCTGACCCAGATTGGGATCCCTGAACCTTCTCTAGGATAAAAATGTAAAAATACATTGCTGCTAGACACACACACATTTTAAAGTAGTGTCTAGTTTGGCCCAGAGATGTGGCATAGCAGATTGCATTGGGAGGGGAGTTGGCAAAAATCAGGGGGCACATTGCATGAACAGAAGTTTGTTTCTACTTGTACAGGGCCCTGTTGGATCCAAGCCAATATTTCTTTTCATTGTAGGTGGTGGGTTCCAAAGAGGACCATGATCCAATAACCAGGGATGTTGAAGAGTCCTTGGTCTCGAGTCACGAGTCGAGTCACGAGTCTTTGGACCCGAGTCTCGAGTCCGAGTCCGAGTCCTTGGTCCAAAATGGTGACTTACGAGTCACGAGTCACGAGTCACTCCCAAAGCTGACTCCACGAGTCCCTTTTGAAAATCAATGGGGTTTTTCCCCAACAAAATAAGGCTACTTCAGATGTGTGGTTTAAATAAATTCTAGGCACAAGTGTGCCTTTTTATTTCAAAACTCTGCAACTGATTTTGGCAAGAACAGATCAGGCAGACAAACCCAAAATAACCAGGCAGGCAGAGGAGGCAGGGAACCCCAAAGCAGGCAGGCAGAGGCAGCCAAACCCAAAATGTCTGAAAGGTTGCATTTTAGAAAAATGATTTTAAAAAATAAACTTGCTGTACTTCCTAAAACTTACCCATGTTGCATTTGAGGAACATGATTTTTTCTAAATGTTTGAGCCCCATTCTGGAACGGTGAGATCTCATCACAATTCCACCCTCACTGAACACCCGCTCCACTGTTGATGAACTTGCTGGAACCAGAAACACACTCAGAGCAGCCACACAGAGTAATCTCAGGTCCTTCTTCTGCCTCTCCCAAGTACGCCACACATCAATCAAAATAAATCTTGACACACTGTTGGGGCTGCACTCCTGTTAGCCGTCCATAGTGGCCGAGCAGCGGCACACCTCGCTTCCATGCGCTCTTCGCCGGCAATCACGCTCCTCTCCACTCCTTCTGGCACAGCCCAGGGATGTTGACGAGTCCTTGGTCTCGAGTCCCGAGTCGAGTCTCGAGTCCCATTAAAAATATTGGGACTCGAGTCCGAGTCGAGTCAGAGGGGGGACTCAGTCCGACTCACGAGTCGAGTCCTCGAGTCCGAGTCCCCATCCCTGCCAATAACAGAAAAATCTGAAAGGTGTGGATCAGGTGAGTTCCCTTCAGAATGTGGTCCGGACTCCCGCCAAATTAATTGAGAGTTACTACTCCCACCTTTGGCTAACTGGATTGCCATTCAAACAGTAAAGTAGGTGGTTGTTGTTACGGTGGTGATCTGGGTACACTTGACATATTAGATTGGGAGCAGAGGAAGCATAGTGTTAAGCATGCACTTCTGCAAAGGGCATTTATTATGCTTAGACATGCAAACATGAAACAGTCTTTCTTGGTATAGTGAGTGATTTGATACTTCTGTAGAATTTTTTTTTTTTTTAGAACAAACATTCATAGAGGGCTGCAAATAGCCGTGAGGAGGGTAAAAAAGTGTGGAGAATGTTTTTCAGCACTAGCAGTGAAATGGTCGTATGTGTCAGCAGGTGGCTGACTTTTTTGTCTGTTGTTATTTTTTAAGGTGTAATGGTGGCAGCAAGAGCCAATCATCAGAAGATAATTGTCTCCATTTCAGAGTGTTGATCTCCAAGTTGTCTTTTTTAAAGGAAGACTTTACAAGCAATTAGATTGCCAGATACAGAAGTAATGGAAATGCAGATGTATGATGGCAGAATATATAGTGCGTATTAAAAAAGATCCCAACATGTTACTTCATGTGCTCTGCAATAAAATAAAGATTATATGAAGAGGAAAAATGGAAATTATAAAGATTACTACTGAAGTAATATGGCTTATAAATACAGCTCCCTCTGGACCTTTACAAGCTAAAATTTATAAATTTATTCTGAAATACAAGATACTTTGTGCTTAAAAATAATCTTAGCTCCCTAATGAATAGGTATAGTTCTGGCTTGTTATTGGGATTTAATATGCTTCGTTAAAACAAGAGCCTAAAAATTGCTTATAAATTTGCTATTCTGATTGGATGTTTTTATTTGTGCTGCAGTGCACCTTCCTACAAACAGATGCATGAAAGGAGCTTTTTTAAAAACGTTCATCTTATATCTAAGAAAATGGTTTCGTAAATAACTCTGCTTCTTTCACTCCAAAACATATATACATAAAAACAGGAGCTAAAGCTTCATTTCAACCTGCAATGCAGTTCTTGTCTCTGCACTGCAGTTCTTTGTTAGCTGTAGGCTCTTTGAACTTGAAGAAGAATTAAAACAAAATGTACCATTGAACTAATATTTCATCAAAGGAAGTCAGAGAGGGGAATTTTTTTCCCCATACTGTGATAAATAACAGAAAACCCCTGCCCCCCCGCCCCAATTGTGTACCTTCCAGTAAAGGTACATTTGGGAGATGGTTCATTCAACAACAGTTTTGATAGAATGTATATATTGAATTATATTGTCATGGAGTTCAATGTGCAGTTTATTTTGATTATATTTACATAGTGTTAAGAAATTTTAAAAAATCCTAATATACATGATTAAGGCTGCAGTCCTATCTTCTCTTACCTGGCAGTAAGTGCCATTGAACTTAGTGGGGCTTACTGAATAAACATGTATACAATTGCACTGTAAATGGACTGAGCAGCATATCTATGGATGGGACTGCCTAGACCAGGGATGCAGAACTTCTGGCTCATGGACCTAATCTGGGTCATGGAGGTTCTGCATCTGTCCTGCAGAGCCTCCTTGGGCTCCTCGAGGGGGTGGGGGTTTTCCTTCAAGCCCCACCCCCCTGGAAGAATCTCCTCTGTGTTATCTCAAATGCAAGTGGCAAGTGCTAAGAGGAGTAGCCACTCTTCCCAGCACTGGCCAAGTCCTTTTGTGCAGTTTGCATTACTCCCATGAGGATGATGCAAACTTGTGTAATGCAGTTAAGTTGAGCAGGGCCGGCGCTACCGCTAGGCAGACCCAGGCGGCTGCCTAGGGCGCGTGGCGGAAGAGGGCGCAGAAATGCTGCGCTCCTTCCTCGCCGCCGGCGCGCTCCTGCCCCGCCTCGCCGCCTCGCCGACAAAGGCACAGGTCCGCAACCACCAGGTCTGTGTGGGGGGGATTGCGGGCACCGGGCGGGATTGTGGTCGCGCTCGGCTTTCCTCTGCGCCCGGAGCTAGGCTGGGTCAGGAGCGTGCACGGCGGCGGCGGCGGCGGCGGCCAGTAGGCAGTGGGGAAAGCGGCTGCTGGAGGAGGCGGCAGGTGGGCGGGCGGGCGCTGGGCAAGCAGGCATTTCCCGGCTGCTTTGCTCCGGAGCCCTCCCCCCCGCACGAGAGGGGGGGCGCTAAATATAAGCCAGCCTAGGGCGCCAAACTGCCCTGCACCGGTCCTGAAGTTGAGAGTGTCCGACGTAAGGGCACAACTGGACATTGCTGCCTTGGCTAATTCGAGGGCGGTGAAGTGGTTGGCCAGCACAAAAACACATGTTAAGACTGAGAACTATCTGCTTTTTAACATGAAGAGATGTTTTTGCATTGCCTTTACATGGTTGCACTTTGAGCAGATGGTTACTAGGGTCTTACAAGGAAGATTTCAAGGTATCCCCATGGCTGATAGACTATGCATTTGTGGTGTAGCAAAAATTGAAACCTAGCACACTATCTTCTTGATTGCCACCTATATGACAGCTGCAGGGAACATTATCCTGCTCCTTTTTAAAACTCATATGAGAAACTGGGCAGGCATGGACAAATTATCATTTCTTTTGAATGGTTCTAATCACTTTGTTTCCCAGAGGGCTGCCAGCATAAGAGAAAAGAAGAAGTAGAGAGGAAATCCCTGGCACAGGAAATTTTAAATTTAAATTTTTAAATCTTTTATCTCAAAATTGAATTACCGGTATTGTAAGGATTTTATTGTGCATCTTTGTGTATTGTATTCTAACTTGAAATGGTCTGTAGACTGATTCAATAAATTCGATTGATTGATACAGGCCTGTGGCTTACGCTGGCTCAGCTTGTCTGAGTGTGGAAAGCTAAGCAGGGTCAAGCCTGGTTATTACTTGGATGGGAGACCCCTCCTCTAGTTTCCTGCATTGAGCAGGGGGTTGGACTCGATAGCCTTGTAGGCTCCTTCCAACTCTGTGATCTATGAAATCTATGAATCTATGTTGCACATTGCACAAAGCCAAGGGCTTGCCTGGTGCTACGAGGAGTGGCTGCTCCTCCCAGTGCTGGTGGAGCCCTTTACTTCATGTTCAGAGAGGCACAGAATGCCATGCCCTTCTCGGCCTGGAGAAAGGCAAAATGGGTGGGGCAGCCATGGTTTCACATTATGTACACAAGCCCTAGTGAGCTCTGGGCTTGCATACTCCCTCCTTCTCTCTCCTCCCTTTTTTACATGCCTGAGGAACTTTCACTTTAGATAAACTAACCACACGTAGTTAGACAAACAGGTACAGGAGTTTTGTGCAAGGGCAGCCTTTACAGTTGGGGGGTACAGAGCTGTTCCATCTCCCCCACCCCCCATGGTTTTTTTGGGCAATTCAAATGAAAATGCCATATTTCATAAAGGTGTTCTTAGGTAAGTAACTTGCAGAATTTCAGCAGATAGGTCTAGGGCAGTGATGGCGAACCTATGGCACGGGTGCCACAGCTGGCACGCAGGGACCTCTCTGTGGGCACTCGAGCCATTAGTCACCAGATCACGAAAAGACCATCCCCTTCTGCAAAACACTAATGATCTTGTTCTTTGTTCTCACAGTGTGGAACAGAATAATTTTATTCTAGAATTCCTGTTACAGAATTCTTTTCTACATTGTTATCACATTTAAAAGATTTTGAAGAATGATGCACAGAGCATGGCTTGGATGTAAAGCCCTAACAGTTGACCTGAGTGCTGCATGTGTTGCTCTCAAACTAACAGAGTATGAGCCAAGGTTTGACAAATTATCAGCATGCATGCAATAGCAAAAATCACAATAATTGTGCAAAAGCATGCCCAATGCAAACTTTTACCTAATGCAGTGTTTGCAGTCCAAGACATAAAGTGTTTAAAATGTGTTAAGCACATTTAGTTTTCTTGTTTATCTTGCTCATCCTAGTACAGGTTGACTTTTACTTTGACTAATCCAACACCTGTAGAAGCAGGGAAAGGACCCGGGGTGAAGCTTGCCCCACACAATTTCAGTCTGGCATATAATCATATTACAAGTTGAGAATCCTTTATCCAAAAATACATGTGCCTAATTATTTTAAAAGTTTGTATAAATTCTCTTCAGGCTATGTGTACGATGTAGTACTATAATAATTTTTTGAGTTGATTTTTTTCCCCAACAAAAAACTGTTTGTATCATTGAAAGCTCTGTTATTGTGTTTTTCTTTAAAGACAAAAGATGTTACTTAGTTTGGACAACTGTATGAGCTGTTTTTCTAAAACTAAAACCTCGATATTCAGGTTTAATTGCAGTGTTGGCACTTTGAAATAAATAAGTTGGGTTTTTTGTTGCAGTTTGGGCACTCGGGCTCAAAAAGGTTCGCCATCACTGGTCTAGGGATTAGAGAGTTGTGGTGAATGAAAAACAGTTTGAGGCTTTGTTTGAATTCTCTATTCTCTGCCGCCCTAGACACACAATTAGAAAATACTGTGAAAATTCAGGAGCAGCCCCCTCGTCTCCCTTCACCATGGCTGTTGTTTTCCATTTATGGAGAAATTAAAGGGAAAACTGAAACAATTTTTAACATCCTTCTCTGAGCAGGGCCTGGGTATTCTGGAGCAGCCCAGTTTGCTTCAAAGAAGCCCTGTTTCAACTGTGATGAAGCCCGAATCACTACGAAGCAGTCCGCTTTGGTTCTGGATTTGTCTGAAGCGGATGCACACCCCAAATAATTTTCTGAAGTTTTCTGGTGAGTTTTGTGAACCATATGGAATGCATTCAGATTCACTATTTAAAATGAAAAGGTCATGAAAATTATCATGCTTAAACCATCCATATAAATAACTACGTAGAAAGTGAATTAACTAGAATGATTTGCTTGAAAGGCTCCAGCAGCCTTTATAATTGCTGGAAACTTTTTCAATTATTTACAACGGCACATTTTCTTACATGCACATTTTCTTGCATGCCGCAATGCACAATTTTCCAGTGCCTTTCCAAACTATGCTTCTCAAATTCCTCTACCTTTCCCTCTTCTGATTAGTCTATAATGTCAGAGACGAATCCTAGGCCTCATAAAACTGGGGGGGGGGGGGGAAACGTGGCACAAATATTTGGGTAACTTGTGTTGTTGATGTGATATTGTGAAGTCCATAACCCTATTCAGGCATTCTAAACCTGAATAGAGTAAATGCACAAGGGTGCTCCAGCCCTGCCCCACTCCCTCATTGCATCTCATCACTCCCTACTTGTGGTTGGCAACTTTGTGAAGAGGAGAACCTCTGGTATCCATGGAGGCTGTACACGTGATCCAGAACGCTGATTTTCCAGCATTCTGGATCATGTGGAAAGCTTCCATGGAGGAGGCTTTCCACTTCACAAAGTCACCCTCCACAAGTAGAGAGTGATGAAATCCAAAGAGGGAGAGAAGCAGGGCTGGAGCGCTCCCTCCCCATGTTTACCCTATTCAGGTTTAGAACGCCTGAACAGAGCTCATATAGCACCATGTGGAGAAATGGCATGGTGGCTGCTGTTCCTACACATTGAGCCATTGCAACACTTCACTATGAGATCGGCTACTATGGAAACCCATTTTGCCACTGGTAACAAAGCAGAAAAAATGGCCCAATCTCTTTGATAATCTGCAGCTTGCCATGTTGCTTACATTTAATGTGGCATCCACTTCACTGCTGTTTTGCGTGCACTGGCTGAATTCACACCAGCCTAAGTTAAAGTTATAACAAAAAAAAGAAAAGAAAAAAAGATATGAGTTCCTCATATGAATCAGAATTAGGAGACACCTTGGAAATATTTCCTCCTCTACTTTCTTCAGAATAGGGGTAGGTAATGGGAAAATCAGGTCCCCTCTAGAATGTTTGTATGTTACCATGTGGCCTCATCTACTACACACATACCTGAATCATGACACTCATTCGGATCTTTAACCAAGAATCTTAGTGTGCCACAGCAAGGATTAGGCAACTGAGTTTGGGAAAGGATTAAAGCAGGGATAATGAAGCACTTTCAGTACGAAGGTCAAATTCAATTTTGCAGAAGTTCTCAAGGGCTGCATTCCCTTGGATGGGGCCAAAACCAAAATGAGGCATGCCCATTTATTTTTATTTTTTTAAAATACTACCATCTTTTAGCTTAAAGCTCTTACTGCCAGTTATTAAGCCTGAGGGGAGGCATTTCAACCTTTTAGAATTGGGGTAAAGCTGTGCAAAAGCTGAGAAACCACCAAAGAATCAGAGGTCAAGGGAAAGGGGGTGGGGCCAGGAAAGGGGGCATAGACACCTGTAGAACACTAGAGAACCCATTTGGTCTGGGGTCTGAAGTTCTGCCCCTTGGATCAAAGAGATAAGTTGGGTTAGAAAGGTTAGGGTACTTGAATATGTACTATGTCATGTGTTACCAAAGTAGATAAAATGATGGGAAGGCAATAGGTGTCAGAAAGACATGCAGATGCAAGTAACCTAATTAGAATTGGGGAAAAGAATGAAATGTAAATAACACCTTGGCCTGAAGGTAAACAATTTTATGGCAAGAGAGGAGGTAGAATGAGAAAGGGAAAAGAAGCTAGAGCCTGGGTATTACCTATCCCAAAGTGGATAGGAATAGGTGCTCCTATATCATAGGGATAATGATGGAGAAGATCAAAAACTATGGACATAGGGAGAAGAGTTATGACAATATTTTAAAGTACTAGTAGAATTACCATAATCAGTACTTTTCTTTGGCTATAAGCTAAATATACTAAAATATCAATACAGAATAAAATCCGAAACCAATAGAGTTTGAATACTTACCATATATATATATATATATATATATCGGTTCTCTAGGTAACAATCAATGACATGAGAATCCAAATATATTTTACATTCTTTTCCAGAGCCATGGTTGAAAAAAGTTATATGTTTTGCCACCTCCATATTATACTACTCCAACAGAAAATCAATGTTTGCAAATTGGACCAATACTCTTGATCTTTATTTAAAGAGGGAAGATATTTTCTTTGTGTATTTTCATTAATAAGTAAACGAGTAATGTGCCACATCCCCTGGGACTCCCACATCATGTTACAATGACAAAAATATGGAATTTCCCAATATTTCCAAATAAGAAGTTCAGAAGAAATTGGTTGTGATCTCAATAAGTAAATGCTTTTCTTAGTTAAATACTCAGAGTATCCAAAAGGGAGCATCTGTTCTTATAAATGGGGTATTCTTTCAAGGGGTGTTGTACCTCTTTCAGCCCAAGGGCCAAATTCAGTTTCAGGGAAGCTGTTGGGAGGGAGCTGTATTCCAGTTGTAGTCCTGGCTGAACGCAAAAGGGAGCAGAGCCAAAGGCAAAAGGGGGAAGGTTGAAAATACTGAAAAATACCAGCATATTTTAGGTTAACATCCCACCAGTAACTAAGCCTTAGGAGAGGCATTTCAATATTTTAGAATGGGAACTCCCCACTCCCCCCAAAAAAGTTGGGGAACCAATGAATGATCGGTGCTTGGAGGGAAAGTTCTGGGGCCGTGGGAAAGGGGTGGACTTCTGGGGAACAACAGAGGGCCAGATTGAGACCCCAGGAGGGCCGGATTTGACCCATGGGCCTGAGGTTTAACATCCCTGTTTTTAATAGTATTGCTCCTTTGAATATTAACCGTAACCTGGGCCTTCCTTTCTCTTTCCTTGTTATTTAAAAAAAAAAAGTAAATAAGCCTTATTAGCTGATTATATATATATATATATGTATTTCTGACTGGACAATATGAAACAACAAAGAAGAAGAATATATTGTAACAAGTACATGCTACATTTAAAAACAAAACAAAACAAAACACTAGTCTATATTCAACAAGGGGGTGGGCGAGACATGGGTCATAGGCCACATACGCCCCTTCATGACCATTTTTGCTTCTTATCAAACGTTATTAGAAAAGGACCTTTTCTTCTGCTGCTCCCAGATTATGGAATGGCCTGCCGGAGGAGATTCGTCAACTTAGCAGTATCTTAGAATTTTAAAAAGCCATAAAGACTGATCTCTTCCGGCAGGCCTATCCAGCGGAATTTTAGGATGCTTTTAAGATGTTTTAAAGATGTTTTAAGATGTTTTATAATGTTTTTAAGTAGTTTTAAGATGTTTTAATAGTACGTGTTGTGTTTTGATTAGTTTATGTATTTTATATTTTTGTTGTTCCTTGCCTCGATCTAGACGGAGAGGCGAGTAAGAAATACATTTATTGTTGTTGTTGTTATTATTATTATTATTGAAAAATGAACTGAAGGAAATTCTCACCCATCCCTTTTTTTTTTTAATCATTTACCCCAGGAAGTGATACCAAGTTCACAATTAACTAGACTCTTTACAAAGTCTCAATGAACATGAAATTCATACTTATTAACCTTCCACCCTCCTCCACTGCACACCAGCTAATGGTTGCTATCATTTTGTGTTTTAGACCATACACAAATAACCACAAATTATATTTTTAATGTAAGATTTGTTCATATCCACCTCTTTGAACCATTTATCAACACACTGTTAAAAACAAATTGTAGATCTTCCTTCCATCCTGTAGCCTTGTTCTGAGAATTGTGAACTGCTCACACAGCTCAGTCTCAAACTAACCATACTTTACCTCTGGATCACAGTATGGCAAAGGGCCTGCCCTATAGCAAATTAACTCCAAACACGTGGCACTAAAAGATTAATTCCTTTGAATTTTCAATATCTTGAAAAGGAGAAAAATAACTTCATTATTTTGCCTCTCTGCCTAGGTAGTGGAAGAGATATGAGCAAAGAAAAATGGGTATCCCTCAGAAGAGAATAAACTGATTGATTTAGCAATGTATTCCTAGCAATTCTGAACACAGACCCAAATTATTTTGATAGCGGAAGCATAAATAACCTTCAGCAGCATTAAAAACTGCTGTTTACAATGTGAATTATTTTACACCTGCTGTACCTACCAAGTGTTTTAGGCCCAAAGATTTATTTAATCTGATTCAATAGTAACATTCATTATCTATTACATTTGGTGTATCCTTCCAGAAATGAGAGTGTCATTTTTAGAAACTCAACCAATTTGAAAATATTTATCACGTTTCGTGGATCTCATACATTTAATGCTGCACAATTTTAAAACAGCATTGTTCATTTAAAAAATTATACAAAACTAACACAATGTTTGAAAGGCACAATGTGTTATTAATTGCGTATGCAAGAATTTGGTATGGTATTCTTACAGTATTATACAATATGTTTGAGTAACCAAACAAGAAATGGGTATATGCAATGTATGTGTTCATAACATGCTTTATAGTCATGTTCTTTATATACCCCAACCAATACAATTAACTGATATAGATTTGTGGCTTCAGTACAAATATAGGTGTATGGAGCATTGGCCAACTTCCTAAGTCTAGAATGCCCACCCAGCAGCAGACTAGAGCTTGTCACCTGTTCATGTTACAGGAAGATGGAGCAAGGGGCTGGAGTTGCTCCAACCTCCCCACATACAGATTTCAGTGCTATTGCTGATCATCTGCCCAGTGCTACACACAGGCAGCCCCACATTTATTTTATTTATTTTTATTTATTTATTATATTTATACCCCACCTTTTTTTCCTGAAAGGAACCCAAGTACAATCCTTAGATAATCCTCCTCCTGCTCTCCATTTTATCCTCACAACAACCCTGTGAGGTAGGTTAGGCTGAGAGTCAGTGACTGGAGGGGCGACCTAAGAACTGGGAACTGTACACACACAGCAGTTATTTCCATACACAGTTTATCAAGATGCTAAAGATATGCTCACAGAAGCCTCTTACTGAATTGTGGCAGTTATATATGATATTTAAGAAAATAATGGCAAATTCCTTCATACACTGCAGGCAGCCATTTTGCCATTATGTTCTAATGCACCCTCATACTTTTTTAAAAAATGTGGAGAATATGGGTAGTGTTGTATTGTGCCTGTGCGCTCATGGGACTCAGTGCTCACACAAAGGGACTTTGGCACTTCTAAAAGTAATGAAAAATTAGCGGAAACACTAGTTTCCAGAACAGGGCGGGTCAGCAGAGCTTGCAGAAGGGAGCTCCTCTGATCTGTCCTGATCTGGAAAGGATCGTCTTCACTCATTCCCAGGGTTATTTGTAGAAGCTCTAAAGCCCCATTGTGGTGGGTCCCATGTGCGCAATGGAACTAGCGGAGGCAGAATGGCCCCTTTGGAGACTGTCCTACTAGGGCAGTCATGATGTATTTTTACACCTCCACATCCAGAAGTTTAGGATCTTCTTGATGAGATAATTCTGAAATTCCTTTTAAATCATGACTTTTCTCATCATAGCTGTAGCACATTATAATATTGTCATTTATTCATTGGCAGTGTACCAACAGAAGAGGGGGAAGAGGAAGGAGTGAAGGCGGCAGGAGCAGGCAGAGGGAACATCAGGGCCTGCTCCGGTTGGACTGCCCCCCCCCGGGCTAACTGACATCAAGGGCCCTGTGGGCAAGAAGGAGAAGCGAAGGCGGCAGGAGCAGGCAGAGGGAACATCAAGGCCTGCTCCAGTTGGACTGCCCAACTGACGCTCTGTTTTTGTTTTGCTTTTGTTTTTGTTTTTGTATTTATTTAGACTGTACATCGCTCAGAGTGGCCAGATGACTGGCCAGATGGGCGATTCAAAAATAGAATACATAAATAAATAAATAAAAGCATTTAATAAGGTAGTAGAAAATCTCATGTAGAACTAGTGAGGTGACTACAATTCCCTTCCCCCAACCACGCGTAGCTGTAGGCAGGGAGAATTTTGCGGGTGGGGGGAATAGTACTAATTTGTACTATTGGTGATAGCACAAATTAGCTGTGGAGAAAAAAGAAGAAAAGGGAGGGAAAGGAAATGGATGTTAGATATTTGAGTAACATTGCCTGCATGGAATCACTGGGGGACGAATGGGTTAATGGGGACACTAAGGACTAATCTGCCTGCATGCTTATTTGACCACACCTTCCTTCTGCATCCCATTATCTCCAAGGTAAGATCTCTCTCTCTTCCCTGCCCCTCATTGAAGAAAGATGTGTATGGCTGGCTCTTGGCCAACTATACTGACTCTAATGGACTTTAAGCAGTACCTGCATACATTATCCAAGTGTGCAAGATGAACAGATGTTTGTGAGTACAATAAACCCTTTTTACTGATATAACTAGTCTGGATTAGTTTTGATCTTAAGAGCCCGCTGGGTCCTAACAGACCATGTGGTGTGGTGACAGCCTTGGATGTTGAGTGAGTTAGCAATAAGCTTCCACATATCTCTGTGTATGATACCAAACTTTTATCAATGGGATGGTTTTGAAGAAGTTGGAATGGCTTCAAAGTGAGAGAAAAAAGGGAAATAGGATTGTTAGGCCAGACTCATTTCTCTCCTTCTGAAAATAAATGAGATAGTTATACATCTGCCCGAAAAGTGTGATGGCATTGCACCACATCCCACCCCACTTTGAATGCTGTCTGTATGTGTATGTCTAATGAGCTAAAAAGAGGGGGGAAAGAAGAGCTTTTGATGTACAGTATATAGATAATCAAAACAGGTGATGGAGGAATAACAAATATTTAAATTAAATAATTGGATCCGAATCATGTAAGTTGGTTTCCTAACTTGTCATGAAGAGTAAGTTGGATATTTTACATCTGTAGTAGAGGACTGTCGACTTAATATAGTAAGGATTCAGAAAACTGATGGGTCACTGCTTGTACCAGGCATGTTGCCAATCTGTAGATATGTGTATCAGTCCATCATGCTAATCAGCTCTTCAACTCACTCTGTAGTTCCTAAATAACCTAGCCATAGGATCTCTCTCTCTCTCTCTCTCTCTCTCTCTCTCTCTCTCTCTCTCTCTGTGTGTGTTGTGTGTGTGTGTAGGTTATTCTCAGGTACATTTTAATGCTGACTGAACATTTGCCAGCTTTGCATGAGGTTTGGCCAGAAAAATGTTAACTAAATCAATGCCTCCTGCCTGAATAATAGAATAATATATATTTCCATCTGGCATACAGTAATAACAAGCCACTTGTATTCTGGAATGTTATGAGGAGATGGTCTTTTACCCCCATACATATTGATTTTCTTTTTCCAGCAAGGTCAGCATCAAGTTTTGTTTTTTCCCTGCACACAGAACTGAAACAGATATTAATCTAAAATACTTATGGTTACTCTTATGTCATTAGGAAACAAATTATGGGTTACATTAGGGGTGTGTGTTTTTTTAATAACCTAGCTAGCACTTGTCATTGATTTTTTTACCATTGATTAAAAAAAGCACATTGTCAGGGATTGGGATAGCAATATTTAAAGGACTCAAAAGGTGGTAGAAAATTCCATATCCATCATGACAGAATGCTGGATCAAGTTACCAGATTTCCTTAAGTTACTCTGAAAAACGTGCACTATAGGTTAATAATAACTTAGAAAATAAAGGGCAGTGTCTCTAGTGGTGACCATACACAAGCAGCCAGCCCCACTGATTATAATGTGCAACTGCCCCCCCCCCCCCGCTTGCATAATGGAGACTTAGTGCTTCTGGGGGCAATCCGAAATGAGCAGAAGTGTTCATTTCTAGAACAGGGCAGGTTGGTGCGGCTCTCATACGGGAGCGCCCTGCCCCATTCCAGAAACAAGTGTTTTTGCCCATTTTGTGACTTACCCCTGGAAGTGCTAAATTTCTATAGTGCAAGTGGTGGGCCCCACTTGCCCAGCATAATCACCAGGGCTGGCCACTTGCAGAATGGAAGCAGCGGTGGTGGGCCTCACTTGTGGATGGTCACCACTAGATGATACTGCCCATTATTAGGATTTTTAGTACAGAAAAACAAAGACCAATCAAGATTCCCAAGTCCACCCACACTCATCTGAAATTACCTTTCTCCCACCCTCAACCATGATTCTACCTGGTTATCAGGAACCAGCAAAAGTTGTGGGTAACAACTTTTAGATTCCCTTGCAGATCTAGATTATTAACTATCAAAGAGTTCCATGAACAAATACATAGGTATGTCTCACTTGCCTTTTGTCCACTAAATGCCACTTTTACAGCCAAGTCCAAGCAATTGTCTGCCCATCTTTCTATGTGTACTTTCTCCCACGCTGATACCCAAAGCAGCAAAGAATGTACATACATTAACATCATAATTACAACAATCCCTGTTGAAAACACAGGACAACCCTCCCCGCCCTCGGTAAAATAGGTTATCAAATTAAACATACAACACAACGCCTGTAAAGACATTCAGTGGTCAGGGAATACTTTCTAAATAAAAATGCCTTTTCTTGGTCAGTGAAGTGACCAGGTGGGCTTCTCTGGCATTCCAAATTGTGGGTGCAGCCACAGAAGGATCCCTGTCCCACACCCCAGCAGATTGCAGTTGCCTAATTGAAGGGCAATGGAACTTGGCCTTGCCCTATAACTGAAGAATTAACCTGCATGACAATATGTTTCTTGAACTGAATCAATTATGCCTTATATGGTTAGCATTTTGCCATCAATGTTAGTGAATATGCCTGCCAAAACACACAGAGCTATTTCCAAAGCTATTTCCAAAACACACAGATACATTTGGATCCTGCCATATTGCCAAAGAGTCTTATGATGGATTTCTTGTAGAAGGATAAAAGAATGCCAGCAGCCCACAGGTCTCCAGGCATGCTGATGGGCTGTGTATCAGCAAGTCAGTGCCCTAGTGCTGCAGGACACTGTGCTGGGTAGGAGGGAACAAAAACCCTCCAGCCTTTCTTCTTCTAGCGTATCCTTCTGTACTTCTCACTGTGTGGCTAGCTAAGGCTTTAACGCAGGGCTGCAGAACCTCTGGCTCGCAGACCTAATCCAGCCCGTGGGGCACCGCACTCTGGCCCACACAGCCTCTTGGGGTTCCTCCAGGGGTCAGGGCTTTGGCACCAAGCTCTGCCCCCTGGAGAAATTCCCTCAGAGGGCATCCCCTCACTGTGATGCCCAATTTTTAAAGGGGAGGGGAGGTGTTTGGGAGGCTGGCAGGGAGAGTGCATTGGAGATTGGAGAGTGCTGGCAGGGAGCTAGGCATTTTAATTTAAACTAGATAATAATCTGGGAGCTTTAAAAGCACAATCAGGGTGGTAAAAACAATAGGGGATTGTGAAGAGCTCCAAAATGATGCCCCTGACATGGGTGAATGGGCCATAAAATAGCAAATGCACATTAGGTGGGGAAATGTAGCATCAGATATACCCTAGGGTATATCTGATACCCTAATACCATTAGGGTATTAGGGTCTGAGCTGGTAATGACTGACAAGGAAAGGGATCTTTGCCATAGTGATTATCTCAATGTAAACGTTAAACCAGTGTTTGGCAGCTGTGAAAACAAGTGAATTCCATGTTGAGGAACATTAGGAAAAGGACTGAAAATAAATTCCTCTCCTAATGATAAACAGCCAATATTATAATCTGGAGGCATTCAAGGTGCAGCTGGACAGACATCTGTCAGAGATGCTTTGACCTAGATTCCTGCATTGAGCAGGGGGTTGGACTCGATGGCTTTGTGGGCCCCTTCCAACTCTACTTTTCTATGATTCTATGATAATGCCTTTATACAAATCTATGGTGCAAGTACACTTGGAATTGTGTATAATTCTTGTAATTGCAGGAAAGGACAACAAAGTTGATCTGGGGGCTGCTGAGGTGAAACTCCCCTATGAGGAAAGGTTACAACATTTGGGGCTTCTTAGTTTTTGGGTTGTTTTTTTTTTTAAATGAGTATGATATGATAGAGGTTTATAAAATTATGTATGGTATGGAGAAAATGGATAGAGAGAAGGCTTCTTCCTTTCATAATCCTACAACCCAAGATTTATTTATTTATTATATTTATACCCTGCCTTTTCTCCTGCAAGGAGCCCAAGGCGGCTTACATAATCCTCCTCCTCCTCTCCATTTTATCCTCACAACAACCCTGTGTTAGGTTAGGCTGAGAGTCAGTGACTGGCCCAAAGTCACCCAGTGAGTTTCATGGCCGAGCGGGGACTTGAACCCAGATCTCCCGAATTGTGGGGACGCAAGTCAGACAAAAGATAGTACTTCTCACACAACACATACATAAAACTGTGGAATTTGCTACCATAGAATATCATGATGGCAACCAATTTAGATGGCTGTAAAACAGGATTAGAAATGCATAGGAGGGATAAAGCAATATCAGTGGCTACTAGTATATGGCTATATGCTACCTCCAGGGTCAAAGGCAGAATGCCTCTGAATACAAATGGCTCGGGAGTAATAGTGGAAAGGGGGTATTGCTCTCATGTTCCTAGACTTCCCATAGGCCACCATGGAAAACAAGATGCTGGATTTGAAAGGCCTTTGGTTTGATGATGATCCAGCAGGGATCTAATTTAAAACAAACAAGCAAACAAAGAAACAAACTATATCATGGGTTTTAAAAACAAACAAACACAGAACTCTTTTAAATATTTGCTTTTCTCATGTAAGAATATTTTGCTGGTGTTGTTTCTTCAAATACTTGAAACTTGGGAAGAAACAGTATCAAACATTAGTCCTACTTAGAGTAGATCCATTGAAATGAATGAGACTTAGGTTCGACCAATTTTGGGTACAACCCATACTTAGGAAAGTATTGTCTTCACATCCAGTATGGTGACATCAATCACAATGACTAAAAGCACTGTTACAAAATAGTTTGTATATTCTCAAAGTTTCATAGTACAGAGAAAATGAGTGCCATCCAATTTAAAGCAGGTAGGGGAGAAGTGTTTGCCTTGCGTTTAGGTAAGAACTGAATTCATCCTTTACCCTTAAACTTTGCTAATGCCAAAGAACTATTTTTTCTTGTAGTTCTCACAATTCTAACAATCAAATTTTAGGTAAAAATTGAAGATAAGTAATGGGTAATCATTCACTCAGTCTTGTCCATTATCACATAACAGAAGGATTTTAAAAAAAGAAAAAAAGAAAAGAATATGCCATTTCAAACAAGAAACAAAACAAGCACAGTACTTAGTTTTCAGTGGCATAATGATTGTTTCAATTTCCTCACTTGCATTGTGACCACTTTACATATCTTTTAAAATTATTTTTCCCTGAGAAATGCATTTACCCACTGTGAAAGCTATGACAGGTAATGCCTTTAACATATCAGAGATTCAGAAGAACTTTTATTGTAAAATGTGCTATCATTTTTGTCATTTTAATAAGGCACTGTTTAGCTTAATAGTATACAGAAAATCTGTATACATGGCAAAAAAAATAAATGAATAAAAATCATTTTTTTCTACGTTTTTCCCATAATTCTTAGTGTCATTGGTTGTAACCCATGGCACAACTTGTGGCCCAGTGAGCCAAATGTGGACTACGCAGGCATCCTGCTGTGTGCTTGATAAATCTGGTTTTGCTGCTTGGCACAGTCTGCAAATGTGATGGGGTTGTCAACCACTCAACAGGCCACAGTAAGTGGCAGGTGCTACATTCAGATTGCTGGACCAGAAGATATGCCGCCCTGTTTTTCAGGCCAAACATGTATGATAAACCCAGAAGTATCTTCTTACCTCTCTTTAGGACAAGACAGATATACTGTATAAAGAGAGTTCAGTGTGCTGTCAGTTCATCTGTAGAGACAAGCTGACAGCATACCTGAACAAGACGCTGTGAGTCTCTTTTGTATATTTACATCTACCTTTCACTTTGATATACAGTAACTAACATGCTGTTTTGTTTTGACTGATAACAAAAGCCACCAACTGGACAGAAACTTGTCTTAGAACATTCTCTTCACTTTTTTCACATACAGTTTAAACAGAGATGCATCATTCTTTTCAGGTTCTTTTCATTTCTGCCACCTTTCCTCTGCTGCTTCAAGTTAATTTACTGTTCACCTTCTTTTCCTATTTCAAATCATCATCTGAAAAGGGTGTGTCTGTCTATCCAAAAAACCTTTACAGAATTACATATGAAAAAAAAAACCCCACAGGTCCCCAGTCCTAGGAGTTTTCAAGAGAGAGAGGAAAGAGGAAAAACAGATAAGTGTGAGCAAATGTAGAGGTCCCCCCCCCAGTTGGGTTGGGTATAAAGATTAAGAGCCAAACTACACATTACACTAAAAGTCCCCCCTTCTCATATTCTCCCCTCACTAGGGGTGTTAACAAAAGGTGGGGGAAATCTCCATTGGTATCAATAGAGGATTTTTTTAAAAAAATATTCTTTTAGTAAACCTGTGTGTGTGTGTGTGTGTGTGTGTGTGTGTGTGTGTAATTTTGGGAAGCAAATGATGGGGTGGGAGGTTTAATCTTCCTTTCTTGGAGTATAGTGGTCCCAATCGAAATTGGGGGCTGCACGTACTTACACTAGAATAAATAAAAAGATAACCCTGAGCTACACACTACACGATAAGCATAACATGTAGTTCGGCTCTAAGAAGTTTAGTTAAAGGCTTCATGGAAGACAGAACCAGTGTCACCAGGAATCAGTATCACCAGGCACTTTCTGAAGCTTATACTCCAGGAGGAGCTGGCTGCTGATTCCGGGGAACCCTGGCCCTGATCATTTCCCTCACTCTCCTGTCCACTCTCCTGTGCTCTCTTCATGTAAGCAAATCACAGTTTGAACATAGAGGAATACTAGCCACTGCTAGCCTAAGGTGGCCACATCTGAGTCACCAAAAAAGAGGACACTGAACATATACACTAAACATGTATATATGCTAATTTATTTGTAGAGATGCACATTTAGAAATTATAATTATAATTTAAATAGAAATACAATACATCTTGTGACTGACAAGGTGACCTGTGTGTCTTGCTCAGTCTGCTGTCCAGGTGCTATCTGTTGATGGGCAGCTTCAAGGTCCCTGCTCTCCCTTCTTATGGTTCTTTACCTTCAAACCAGAGTGGGACTGCCCTTCAAACAGAGGACACCTTCAAAATTGAGGATCATCCTCTGGCAGCCATTCAAATAGAGTTCCGTCTTCAGTAAAAGAGGGCAGGTGGCCGCCCTATATAGCCTCATCCTCTCCCTCTGGGCAGCAGTGCAGGGTGTGGCCAGAGTCAGAGGCCAAGAGAGTCTGTGGCAGCAGCAGTGAGACGAAGGTGGACCAACTGATGGAGGGAGGCTCATAAAGTAGCATTCATCTTGCTGATGCCCTCCCACCCTGCAAAATAATATAGTCCCTGGAGCATCACTGATGAAAAAGTGAGATTTGAAGAGGCAATTGAAAGAAAATGGAGGGGCGGCAAGCCATTGCTGTTCTGGGAGGAAATCCCAGGTATAGGCAGAAGTAAGAGAGAGGACTTGCATAAGAGAGCGAGAAACTGTCACACACAGCCAAAGATAGAGGTGGATGAGCAATGGTCATAAGCCAAGAGACATGTTGAGAATTAAAGGAAAAAAGATAGGCGAACTAGTGCTGAGCCAAAATCTGTCATTCAGTTTCCCAAATGTCTTCTCCCCCTGCAAAAGATGCTTCAGTGTTTCTTTCTCATTCTGAGGGCACTTTAGAAATTCTGGTGTTTATGAGCTTACACAGCATCAATTTGAGGTGGCTACGGGTTTGCAAGTGTATGGGTGAGATAAAGAAGAGTCATGGTTTCAAATCAGGGCCACATTTATTGAATTGAAGATCTGTGAAGGGCGATGGGCGGTACTAACCTAGCCCGGCCATTGGCCGGGAAAAAACCAATATTTTAAATATTTTGGTGAATACATCCTAACCGCACCGGAGGCGGGTTGGTCCACCCCTGGCCAGTTGCCCTCCATGTGGAGCTGGAGGGCCTTACCATCGTTGCCTTACTTTGACGCCTCCAGGCACCCAATGTAGGCGAGAAAGGCAAAACCCCAAAGACGTCTCAATCGCAGCAAAAGAGACCATGGGCGGGAACCCAGGTGCCTAAATAAGCCCTTTCCTGTGTCCCTGCCTTAGTTGAGCCATTGGCTCAGTACCTGTGACCAACCTGACCTGTTACCTGACTCCTCTCTCCTCCCCCACTCGCAAATCTTCTCCCTGTCCCCAAGTGAGGGGCCAGTGGAAGTCTGTTCCCCCCTGCTTTCTATTACACATGCTGCCATCACCCTGCAGCCTTCCTGGATAGATAGGGCAACTGAAGTCCAGAGAGAAGAAGAATTTATTGTTACTTAAAATGTATTTATTGTGCACAGCCTTGGCTTGTATTCCAATCTGAACCTAACCAAATTTGCAATTCCTGAACCTAAACACAAACTGGAGTGCGGTTTGCTGCTAAAATGTGTATATTTCCAAAGGCTGAGATGCAGTTCACAAACAAACAAATAAATGCTGTACACAAAATGTGTATATATTTTTAAAAAGCACAATAATGCATATATTTGCAAAAATGTGCAGAAAAACAAACCATTCAATGGGAAAATTGTGTACATTTGCAAAAGTGTGCACATAAATTCATACATTTGGAAGAAATGCATACCAAAAATGTGGGATTTAAAAAATGTACACGAAAATGCATACAAATTTTCATGCAGACTATAGATATATAGATATAAATCAATCTAATACAGAACTGGGATGGAATAAATTTAGCACTGGAAAAATGAGAACCTGAGTAAAATTGATCTTGACAGATTTACCCATCCCAAGCGATTGGGTAGGTGAGAAGAGAACCATTTGAGAACAGTGTCAAGAAAATATAAAGTTTGGAGGTTATCAAGAAGGAGAAGATGGTTATAATCTTCATCAAAGGCATCAAAGAGGTGCCATCAATGCTGCACCATTGCTTTGCAGCCATCTGTGCTGCTTTCAAAGATAGACTTCAATATTTAGACATGAGAAGATCTTTGATTATTTTAGTGAAGAGAAATTGCAGTCAAATACAAAGGGTGGAAACCAGATTGTAGGGGGTCAAGAGAGGTGTTGGGGAAGGGAGAGTCAGTATTTCATATATTTTATGTATGCACATATAACCAGGGGAAACTGGAGAATCTTCAGCCCAGCTGTTACCTAAATATATAGTTGAAGTGTTGCCGCTTATACTCCATTCCCATTATTACTAGGACATAAATGAATATGCTATTGGTCACTGATATAATTGGTATAATACAACAAAGAGGAGCTCTGAGCATTTACCCTGCAAGGGGTGAGGGGAACTGCATATGTTTACGAATTACTGTACTTTTCTAGAATTTCTTTTTTGGTTTACTTATACATTGGTTAATAATTTGATATCAAGAAGGAGGCACAGGCTGCTTGAAAAACAAATTTGATATTTGAGCAATGGAAAAAAGTTCATTTTTCTTTGCCAAGAGTTTGGTAACCTTTAGTCATCTTTTCTTTGCTTACTGCTATTTTGGAATGTAGTAGCATCATGTTCAAATAGCTTTAACAACAAGAAAAGGGACACATTGAAAGATAAACCCTTAACCTTTGGGGATGAGTTCAATAAACACCTCTGCTCTTGAGGGAAAGATGAAATTTCTGCTGCTATTCCTATTCTTATCTGCTGCATGATTAAGAGAATACTAGTACATTTCATTGCTTCTAAATATAGTTTAATCGTCTAGTGGCTAGAAAAAAATTAACACATTTTCTCACCAGTAGCTGGGATTGCTGTGAAATAGGTTTCTGTTGGTCCTGAAAACTATTGGTCCAAAAGCGTTGTTTAGTGTGTTGAGGCTCAGACACCACCTCTGCCTTATACTCAGTCTTTTGGGCAGGTTACTTGTCCTTTTCCACAACTCCCGTGGCAGCAATTTTGTGGTGGTGCCCAGGATAGTTTAGCCAATTGCCAGATGTGCCCCAAAATGATGCTTACTCCTGTTCTAGCCCTATTCATGGGGGAAGAGGTTTGAAGATTGGTGCCTTACCTCTAATGTAATACCCTCTGCCAGGGCCTGTGCACCATTTTGTGGGTTCAGTATAAACTTGTAACACAGCCCCCCTTCCACACACATAATCATAATCCCATCCCAAATATACAATCTCATGAGTCATGAAAGAAATGTGCGTGCTTTAATTCTGTAATTACGTTTTCTACATTTCTGAAATTACCCCATGACCCACATTGGGGCTTTCATACCGTGCTCCCTAGCCCCTTTGCTAATTTTGTTTAACATAACATCCAGCCTGAGGAAGAGTCCTACAAAGCTTGCTGACTATTTTGTAACCTTTTGGTTGGTCCTAATAAAGGCTAGTTCTTGAGAGAGCATACCCTATTCAGGCATTCAGTATTTAAAATTGTGTAGGACCTGGGGGCGCATGCTCTCGCTGCCCCTTCCACACCCAACCTCCCTGTGTTGACAGGGTCTGCTTGAAAGCGTAAGTGCATTCAAGTGAACATGATTAAAAAGCTCCACACAATCAGGGATCCTGCTTTACCAGGGTTTCCAATTGCTCAGAGTTTTGTAATCACCTTCACTTGCATGCAGTTACATTTCCTCTGCAGATCTTCCCCATCAACATGGGGAGGTTGGGAGTGGAGGCTGGAGGCTGCAGGGACGATTTTAAACCTGAATGCCTGAATAGGGCTAACATGTCACATAGGGAAGCAGAAATCTATCTCCCAAACTATAATTCCTAGTTTAACTGCACTAGTACACCCTTTTTTCTAGAGAAAGCCAACAACTCAGTGTTCAGAATGTTGCTTGTTCTGGTCTATCACTGCCTTTGATTGGCTCCAGCAAACCTCATAAGTTCGGGACAATAGGTAGGTAGATACAGGGGAATAAGTTTCCATAAATATCCTCAGAGTCAGGCATGATCTACAATTTAGCCTCAATTATTTTCATCATGTAATAAGGTTGTAGCCAGGACTGGGGGGCCTAGATCTCTGAGCCCCAGTAAATTGTCCTCTTTCCCTCATAAATGGGTGATGCTGGTGTTGGTACTACAGCACTAATGCTCCTTAATACTGCTGCTACTCCCATACTTCTGTAACTGCTACAGGACAACTGCATGCATATAACAATAAAAATGTGAGTAGGCATAGCAGGGTGAAGCTGCAGTGAAGGAAAAAATAGGTGCAGAAGAACCAAACAAGCAGGAATAACCAAACAAATCCAAACCTGTCCAGATTGTGAGCAAATATGGGTGGTTTGGTTTAACCTTCATCCATCATCAACATGTACCCTAGCATACATTGAATCTGGGGTGCCCAAGTCACCTCAAAATCAAGTGCCTCAGGCAAGGCAAATGGTGCATATGAAAGGCTTCTGTCTGACTGAATGATTCCCCCAGATTGTTAGGATCTGAATAAGCATGGATTTCAGGTTTCAGCTAATTAAGGTAAGTAAAGACAATCTTTCCTGCAGCAGTGTAGGAAATCTGCATAATAAAGACAGGCCTTTTGAATGTCAACTAGCAGTACAAAAGCCTGGAAAAGGCCTGAGGCCAATAAACTTTAAATCAGCCTAACAAAGTTTTCCCTCAATGGATTTCTTTTCTGTTTGAAGGAGGTGCTTGCTAGGCATGTAAAGTGAGCCTCGCCGGGGCAGAACGAGGCCGAGCATGGCCCCGCTCACGCCCTGGCGAGGCCTTACCTCCTCTTCGGGGTGGCTCGCGCGCTCCGCGGAGAGCCGCCCCAGCCGCCCGATCCGGCGGAGAACCGCCTGCTCTGTTCGATCGGTCCCGTCGCATCACTTCCGGGACCGGAAATGACGCAACGGGACCATTCTGCGCCTGCACAGAGGCCCCGTCACGTCATTTCCGGGACAGGAAATGACACGACGGAACCTCCAAATGCGGTAAGGGGTCGTTCGAGCGGGCTGTGCGCTGCTTGAAAAAACGGGGCGGGCAGGGGGTGGGGCCCGGAAAACCGAGGTGGGCGGCGCGCCCAGCCTTAACTGGATGTCTAGTGCTTGCTATTGTTCTTGGCCATCAAAAAAGACTAAGATGACCTGTGGATGGCCTATTGTTCACCATAAATTGTTTCAGTTGTCTGGGATATAAAGTACCCCATAAAGACTATTCTTATGCATATTTCTGGAACATTTTATGTCCTGGGCATGTTTGGTTCATAGAAAGAAAACTGTAAAAGGCAGGTGGCTGAAATTTGGTAATATTGTTTACTACCCTGTTTTAGACAAAGTCCTACCAGGACAGGATTGTAGGTCTACTTATGTGTAAATCACACCACAGAATCTGAGCCTGGGGTGAGAAAAACACCCCAAAGTGAGCAAAATCAACCATATTTTGGTCTTATCTGAAATCCCAGCGGTATTATTTCCCTTAAACCATCTGTCATAATAATTAATTCAGTGATTTAAAAACTACCAGTTTAAGGCTAGAATCACTCCTATCTCATGACTCAAGCTCCACATAGTCAGGAAACTGGAAGCAAACGTTGATGCCTTAATTGACGTGCCCCATGATCAATAATGATGTTGCCTAATGTCATAAATTGTGCTTGCCTACCACTTACCCTCCATGCACCCACACTTTTCCTTGATCTTTTAGGCCCAAATCCAGATGGGGAGGATGGAGTGCCTCAGACCAGCTAAGATGCCCCATGTTGTGCTTGTCCTATATCGAATCATCTGAGATTCACAGTGTAATGCAGTTATTTTCATAAATGCATATACTTCCATTTGAGCTAGGGCCTTTTGCAGTGGAAGCAGGTTTCACATGTTTATCTGTATGAGGAATTGTATGAGCAGATGAGAGCCATTATATACATGGTCCCTGGCCCAATCCATGAGCCAGGGCTGCACATGCCTAGCTTGGATCAGATCATCTCTTTGGCCAGTTTGCTAGAGTTCAATCCCTCACATTCCCTTAGCCCCATGAACAGATGATTAGTGCTATCACTGGTGAGCTATCTGGGTTTATATATGATCAGATCAGCTGCTTCCAGTGTGTACAATGGAACCATTTTCTTATGACTTCTAGGGATTTATGGTAGTTTTGTTCTACTTGAAAGATGAAAAGAGGCACAAAAGGATAAACACTTGCATGAAAACATACCAAGATAACCCATACTGCAGTTTCCATGGTAACTTGTCTAAACTAATGAAGGCCTGTGGAGTGTCATGATCAGAACCGTCATATGAAAGGTTCAGTATTTAATCTAGAGATGAAATGTAAAAGCACAGAAGTTTCGGCTTAGAAATTCAAATGTTACATATTTGGGTGGAAAATAGAGAATAGCTCATAGTCACGATTACTCTATACCTACTTTTAAAATGCACAAGTGTTATATGATTCTTTATTAAATGTATTCACGTTTTGGAATAATTTCTCTTTCTTCACTGGTTTCTTCTCTGATTCAGCTATTGCAGATGGTAGGAGCTATATAGCAAAGAAGACAAACATTGAGATTTAAAATTTCTGTATTTCACGATGTCTCTGTAAAACGAAGTTTTACTTGAGCTTTGTGTTTGATTCTGGAGAAAGTAGACTGATTAATAGTCAAGCTTATAGTTCTTAAAATTCTTCATTAAATTAGTGCCTTATGAACAAGAAACAGAGGACATTTTCTAAAGATTTTCTAGAGATTCTTCATGCTATATTATTATGTTCATAACCACAGCTGACATGAACTGGTCTCACTGGAGTAACAATACCTGTTTTCCTCCAATGTCATAGAGCAGGATCTAGCTCTATTTCTTTGTTTAGTTCCCACTGGTACTTTTAAAGGTTATAGATTAATAGCTATTGGGATCCAGTGATATAAAACAGTCTCATTATTCCCATCCCCGGACCATGCACAGCTGTGGGCGGGGAGAGGTTTCTGAGTGGGGGGGATGAAAGAAGAGACCACCATCAGGCGATCTCACACCGCCAAAAAGGCTTAAGGGGTGCGGGGCGCCAAGCCCAATATTAGGACTGGCCACCCCACCCTCCACCTCTTTCTCTTTTGAGGCTCCCTCCCTCCCTGGTAACAGTGTAGGCTCCTCTGGTCGCCTGTTTGGGCGCCGAGTAGGAATTTTGGCCCATTGCCTTGATAGACTTCCCTCTATGCCAAGGCATTTAATAGTTAAGAGCTCAAAATAGCACGGGGGGGGGGATTGTCACCTGTAGGCTTAGTTTTATTAACTTGGATTGTTATTTTAAACTGTGTTTTTAAATTCGGTTTTTAATCTTTTTAACTATTTTGTATGCTTTTATTGTTTTTATGTACAAACTATTGTGAACTGCCCAGAGAGCTTTGGCTGTGGGGCGGTATAGAAATGAAATAAATGAAATGAAATGAAATTGGTTTAAAGAGCAATGTGCATGTTTTGCCTACTCTACACTGTGATCCAGGGTTGGGTTTGTTTGTTTGTTTTTGGGGTTTCATGCAGTTTGAATTCAATTTGGTCACATTTGGCAGGTGGGTGCGGGAATAGGCGGCGGGATAGGGTTCAGTGATCATCCTATGACACCTTTTAGGTGACTGGCATGACCCGAGGCTCCCTATCGCTGAGTTTTGTGGCTCAGATGAAGGAGATAAGGCTCGCCTTTGAGGCCAACTCACCTCACCCAAATCAGAGTTTTGCAGCCCCGAGAGTGGGATGACTGTGGGAAGGCCTCCCAGCACCATTACGGTGCAAAACTGGGGGAGGGGGTGAGTTACAGCGCCACCCCTCGGGGTTGGATGTTTTGCCCGTAAACAGCCTACCAGCCCACGACCGGTTTAGTTAGCACCTGCACTTCTTTCCTTTACAGATTTTTGATTATTTAATAAATATGGCCCTAATTTACACCATATTTTTTTTTGTCTCAGCTCGTTATTTCCCCCTTACACTCACAATGTCTTTATATGATTGTACTGCATGTATTATTACATCCTCCAGAACAAGAAGGTTCCAATATCTGAGAATCCCTCACTGACAATAAATGTAATTTTGTATAATACTCCCAACTACTTGACTGTCTGATGACAACAGTTGTAGTGTGACACTTGATAAAATATTAGGGGTCCTGTGTCACAGCAGTGAGAATCTTTCCAAGTGAACAATAGCTGTGGAATCTTAGCATCTAAATGGAGATGAAACATTTGCCCTACCTGTATTGGGGACTAAAGTACTCATTACTCTGGAAAATCCTAGATTCATATCATCATCATCATCATCATCATCATCATCATCATCATCATCATCAATATGGAGCTACAGAGAAGTTGCAAGGGAAATGGCACAGAGGTGGGGACATCTAATCTTTTCCTGATCTAGAGAGCACCTTGCTTTTCTTTTGGGTGGGGGTGGGGTACAGGTTCCTTTATCATGCCTGTAAACTCCCCCCCCCCACTTAGTGAATAGAAGCTGGAGGAGATTTAGTTTAGGAAAATGGCACAGAGGGAAAGGGTTAACAGTGCAGTCATATACATGTCTATTCAGGTGTAAGTCCCATTGAAACCAATGGCATTTACTTACTTCCAGAAAACTGGGTATAGGATTGCAGCCTAAATACCCCACACTTGTTCCCAGTAAAAATTAATACCACCACCAATGTACTGTAGTTGCATTGATTATTATTATTATTATATATATTTTTTAAGGAGGGAAATATAGAAGTAGTTGGGAGATCGATCATGGGTCTCCTGATTTAATATGTAGCTTGCCCTTCAGCAATATTTTAAAAAGAATATTTTTTCCATTTTTATTCATCAAGTAAAGCTCTGTCATGAAGTGCTACATATATTTTTAATGACTAGAATAATAACTTTATAAAGCAGTGGTTGGCTAATTAATAGCTCCACCATTAACTGGGGCAGTGATGCACTTGCCTGCAGAGAGAAAAAGATTTATGGAAGAGTGGTGCAGGCCATGGATCTGGAGTGACCGAAACACATGCTACCATTAGACTAAGAGCAAGTACCAAAACGTCATCTATGAATTATTGTCCACTGAGAACTTGCTACCCTTCCAGACTAGGGGGCATGCACTTCTACTGCTTGGAAGTTCTCAAATCCTTCCCTCTATTGAGCTTATTTATGTACATGTACCTCTGAATATAATGGATGGGGTAATTTCATACAATGAGGCATCCTGCATTCCATTGGGCAAGTAAGACTTTTTATCATTGCCTCTGCCTTGTTTGTGTAAGAGTGCAGTGCACTTGTTACAGAGAAGTAATTAGACACACTGCCCCAAACAGGTCACTCTTTTGGCATTATTTACCATGATTATAATATTCCCTGAGGAAGAAGGAGGGGGGAAAATGAATTTCAGACTTGGAAGATATCTGATTAAAAATCAGTGAACGTAATCTAATTATAGGGAACATTTTATAATTAGCAAATTACACTCATTCTGCATGTTGCTTGCTTTATTAATTATGGCAAGTGATTTGGGGGTGGGGGGGGATTTAGCTTGAATCATGCATTCGGTGCTGAGCATATGAGCAATCTTAACAGAAGTCAATGATTACACCAGCAAAACATGAAGCAAAGTAGGAATGGGTCTTGGAGGAGGTAATCCATTTTGTATCAATGCTTTTATTTACTTTGTAAAAGGAGACATTTTCTGCAAATGGATGGTGTATAGTAAGTTCCTGATATCTGATCAGATGTATTTATTTATTTTCACTTCTTTGTTTGATATCTATAACAGCAGCTATAAAGCAAGCTTTGAGCGACTTGCAACATTTTTTTTCCTGATCCTGCTGGGTGTTTTTTTTTTTTTCTTCTTTACTTGAAATCATAATCATTTAATGTGACCCGATTATCATTTCTATAGCAACCAACTGATGAATAAAAAACTAGCGTTTTGACTTCAAATAGGGAATAAGTAGCAGGATCTGTTTAATTCTTAAGTTGGTTCTGTTCTAAAAGTGTGATGCTTAACAACACATTGTGGGGGGCTCTATAGGATGAGCTGATACAGGGGGACATCTCATGAAAATCTTGAATCCCTGCAAACCCCGCCTCTGTTTTGGCTGTTGTTTCAGACAGAGATGTAAATTGGAATGAAAATGTTTCATCGTTCAGAGTAAGGGCAGTCTGATTTGGCTTTTGGTACATCATCACATAGCCAAATCTGATTTTCCATGTTGTCTCATCAGAATTGTCACTTGCATAGTCTGCATCATCTTTCAGATCCTGCAGATCTCACCTCTGCATTGTGACACTGTGCGCATGTGGAACTGAAGGAAGCTGCCTTATTCTGAGTCAGATCATTGGTCCATCAAAGCTCTCAGAACACCCCTCCTCATATATTCTTTCAGGCAGAGAGGGGGTGTCCTTTTCACTTTGTTTCAGAGCAACAAAGGGTTATCATGTTGTCTGAACCCAGTCACTGAAGTGCATAAAGGCATCTCCCATTTACTGCTGGCTTTCAAGCTGTTCCTGGAAACCCTAACTGGGCACTGCTGCTGCCACCGCCGTTACCCCAGACACACCATCACAACATGCAGTGAAAGGAGCAGCCTCTGATAAATTCCTTCTACCTCTGTGAAGGACTGCAACGTCCTACCAGTTCTTTACCTTTACCCGAAAAAGGACGGGGATACATCTCGGAAGGCGATTAATGTCAAAAAGAAAGGTCCTCTTCGGTAACCAGAAAAAAGCCCTGACCTAAGGCGAGGGTCAAGCGCACCCACCTTTTGTCAGACCTATTACCTCCAGGCCTTGCCCTTGGTCTAGACATTTCACAGTGGAGCACGTGGTACTATTCAGTGGAACACGAACCACAGAGAAACGGCACATACTGTGTAGGGTAAAACCAGGAAAGTTTATAGTAAAACAGGTTATAATAAGAGGTGGGAAATACGGGAAGAAAAATAGGTAGGGCAACACTTTGGTACACACAGTCAGAGCTACAAAACAACAAAGGCTATTTCCCTCACTAATCACCCAGGCGTTTACACTTTGCTTGGGGGAGGGGGTTGCTCTTCCTTGGGCTTTGCCTCGCCTCGGCAGCAGCCCACTCCGTGCTTCCCAGCACCAAGACACAACAACCACCAGAAGCCACGGGCTGGCTGTATCACAATTTCCCCCCTGCCCCCCCTTCGATAGCCTGACCCTCCTTGGCCAATCAGGACCGTTTCGTCAGAGCTAGGTAAGAGGGGTGGGGTGGTTTCCAGGTGCAAGAAGGGTGATTTCTTGACCGTACCTGGGGTGCTTGACTGAAAGCCATAGTCATTTACATATAAATGCACAGCAGACTCCAAGGTGACCCGGGCCCCCCAGGATGGGATTATGCATAGTTTACAGGAGAATTCCAGCCTCAGGCTTAGGCTCAACGTATTTACATGGTTTTTGTTAGGGAAAACATAGGTGCAGCCATGTGCTTTTCTTTACAACATCCCTCCCAAATGCACTCTGATTAGAAGGAAAAAGGAGAGTCTGGTAAAGTTCCATTGTTGGAGCCTAGAATTGTCAGTAACAAAACGGCATCCTCTTCTCTACCTTTGGGGTGATTTGGAAGACCCTTGCTTCACTTCAGATGAATTCTGAATCAGTTCAGGATTTGTCTGAATCTGATGTGCACCCCTATGTAGGGATGGATTAATCTGTCCGTTTCGGTTCCTCTCACTTTCTTGTTTTCCCTGTCTTATGTTCGGCTTGTTTCAAACTTTGAGATATTTTTTTAAAGTTTGTATTTGTTAACATTTCTCCTAATGCTTGTATTTTGTATGCATTTTTGCCTAATATACTTTTTCTTTCTTCTTCTTTTTGCAAACAACTGTTTTCATATAGATTTTTATTTCCCCCAATATACACGTTTTTGTATGCCTTTCATAGAATCATAGAATCATAGAAAAGTAGAGTTGGAAGGAGCCTACAAGGCCATCAAGTCCAACCCCCTGCTCAATGCAGGAATCCAGGTCAAAGCATCCCTGACAGATGGCTGTCCAGCTGCACCTTGAATGCCTCCAGAGTGGGAGAGCCCACCACCTCCCTAGGTAGTTGGTTCCATTGTCTTATTGCTCTGACAGTCAGGAAATTTTTCCTGATGTTTAGGTGGAATCTAGGTTCCTGTAACTTGAGCCCATTATTCCGTGTCCTGCAAACTGGGATGATCAAGAAGAGATCATGGCCCTCCTCTGTGTGACCACCCTTCAAGAACTGGAAGAGTGCTATCATATCTCCCCTCCATCTCCTCTTCTGACATGCTCAACATTCCCAGTTCTTTCGGATGCTCTCCTCATAGGCCTTGTTCCGGTCCCTTTAGCAATCCTTGTTTCGCCCTCCTCTGCCTCCTTCTCCAGGCCCGTCTAACTGACCTTCTTAGGTGTTTGTGGTGCCCAGAACTGTATGCAGTTACTCAAGGATGAGGCCGTAACCAGTGCCGATTAAAGCTGCCCTCCTATGCCCCCCACGCAATTTGGAAGCTATACTTCTATTGCTGCAGCTCCAAATCACATCCCGCCTTCCTGCTCCAGGCCGTCCACATCGCCCCTCTGCTGGCTCATGCGCCCAGTTGTGCTCTACCACCACATTTCGCACAATCCTTCTTAGCCAGCTTGTGGTCATATTTGAGCCATTGTCCCGTACCATTCCTGTAACTGTGCATTTGGTTTCCTTTCCCTAGGTGCAGCACTTGGCATTTATCCCTATTAAATTTCATTCTGTTGTTTTCGGCCCAGCGCTCCAGCCTATCGAGGTCACTTTGAATTTTGTTTCTGTCTTCCAGAGTATTTGTTGATTGGAGAACTCCATTCAAATTTCATAGTGCACATTTCAAAGGATGACTGAGTTTTGGTTCACATGGTTATTCAAAAGTGTGAAATCAGGTGAACAATGCAAACTAAACCCATTTCTCCCCCCATACCTACTGGCATGAGAATGGAGAAGTGCTCCAGGGGCTCTGTAATGATGCAAAGGCCTCTGGGGGGTATCTTGAATTAGCAGGGTAGGGCCGAAGTGCTGCCAGTTGGCTCAAGAGTAGGCACCTCATGTGTAGCCATTGGCATCAGCAGTGCATTTTCTGAGCAAAACCTAAGGGATAGCCATTGCCCAGAATAACCCTTCCTCAACCCAGTGCCCTCCAGATGTGTTTGATTGCAAATTCTATCAATTCTAGCCAGCATGGCCAATTGAAGGCACCAGGCTGGGGATGGCTGGCCCCCCAAAACATCAGGGCTTGATGCACCCTTTCTGATTGAACAGTCCTCTCTCTCAGCCATCACTAGTCTAGCTCCTTTAGTTCTAAGGTATTTATTTCTACTCTTTCTCCAACTGCACCTCTTAGGACATTCAAGGATATTCAATCCAACCCTCACACTAGTAGGAAATTGTGAAAAGAGACTTCAGGGTACATCCTTGAATTAAGCCTGATGTGTCCTCCAGCTCCCAGTACTCCTCAATCAAAATAAACATCGCACCTTTTCCTGGCAGGTCAGTTGAGGCAAGGTAAAAGAATGTTTATTATTCAGCTGCATATGGTCAAGTTTAGTGACTTATTGCATTTGTTTGTATTCTTTTTGAAAGATGGGGAAAAGAGAGATGGAAACTTTGGATTTTGTATTCTAAAGCTGATGTTACTTTGATCCCATGACATTTAAGCTTAATATGAAGCACATTTCAGAATGTATGTTGTGTGAGAAGAATAAGAAATAACTTCAATTGCAAGAGTAGGGCTGTTAGCTTAGATTCTGTGCATACTGCATATTAGAAGAACAAGTTGCAAAAGAACTGCAGAAACTGATCTGGCCTCTGCTCGTGTTTCTAGAAAAACAGAGTGATTTTTTTTGTTTCTCTAATTGTTTAAACACACATGCAAAAGGAAGGCTCATCTGTATATGAGTGTTTCCTTTCCTTTCCATTCATCTTAGAAATGAATGTGAAAATGCTCTACCACTATGTTTAGAAAATTGGGAGAGAAGTAGTGTTATGGGACCCCTTCCCCTAAGAGCCATACATAGAAGTGCAAGAACCATTCTCTAAGATAGAGGTTGAATCCTTCTTGATATTCCAAGCATAAGCAAAAAGAGAGAACTGACTAAAAATTGCAACCAATTTGACAAAGCATTATGATCTACTGGCACCATCTATGGTGGTCCAGAAATATCAGCAGGGAGAAATTGCCTCTTTCAGTTCCAGACAGAGATTGTAAACAAGTGCCCTCATCAAAGCTGTCTCTATCCCAAAACTAGGCCAGTTGCCAGAGCCAAAGATGCTCCTTTAGCTATATCAGTGTAAGCCATTCTGTATACTTTGGCTGCCATGTGCATCTAATAGTATCAGTGTATAAGCATATTTTAATTACACTGTATTTACTGCTTCTCCTAATACACACTAATGGGTGTGCTAGAAGCAGCACAGAATGAAGAATGCTTGATAAAATATTCTTTATTTAACTTCTCTTGTACCCATTAATACAATAGGAAATTTAAAAATGAATATTCAGCAGGAGAAGAAACTGGAAGACAAATAATAATACTTTCTGCCTCCATTTCTCCTCTCCCACTTTTTTTTGGGGGGAGGGAGGTATATGTGCATCTATGCATCTTTATTCAGAAGAAAGTCCTAACTGTGTTCAAAGGGGCTTACTCCTAGTAGGGTTGGATGGGAAATTCCATGGAAGATCTACCACCAAATGCAGAAGACTGCTGACTGTGATCCTACTTCTCTCCCATTTTTTTTGTTTGTTTTTTGAATATATTACTGGGGAGATCCTTTTTCCTAGAATTATGACCATATTAAAAATGGCTGTGGAAAATAACAAACCAGGCTGAAATGAACTAGTACCTATGGAACTGTACAGCACTCTTTAATCTGAAAATCATTCATAGCCTATCATTACTCTTTTTGTGCTCCTGATCGTCATATCAATGTTTACTAGCAGTAATCCTTAATCCATGAATTATTGAGCTCAATAATCAGCAGCAGCTCTGTAATGGCCATTACTTTCTATTATATCATTGCCTCCTCACTGCATCAAAAATACATTCACCTGTGAACTAACAGATGACAAGAGCTACATCTCAGCAATTATTTTATAGCAGAATTTCTCACTAGAGAATTCTCATCTGGTTTAACACTGCTAGAGGCATATAAAACTGCCCAGTTGTTTAATTCAATTAACTGAATATGAAAGTATCCTTTTATATTAGGATAATTTGGCATGCTCAGACTTGTTTAGCAAGTGCCAGGGTTGTATGTTGCCAAAAAATGTGTGTTGACTGTATTCCATTACTCATTTGATCACATGAATGTTAAATCAAAAACAGGGAAGGAAAAGGTTGGGTTTGAAAACAGTTTCATAATCGTCAGTTTTCATGTAGCACCACAATTCTGCATAAAAAGTGAGGACTCACTTTTACCTTCTTCTTTTTTCTGTGTGCATTTGCTGCCGATGCCGCCATCTCCATTTTCCCATTTGCAAGGCAAAACAACAACAACAAAAAGGAGGCCATGAGAGACACTCCCATGTACACATGGACTCTATGTCATAGAGCATCGATTGGGACTTGCCCCAGTGGATTATAATGTTCTACATCTCATTTGCCACTGAGAAGATCCTGGAGGACCTCCCCTTTTGCAGGAACTGACATGCTGGGCACTAGTGATCCTGGAACAAGTTCTAGTCCTTGGTGGTAAACTATATTCCATGTATCCATGGGAGTGTCTGCTGCAGCCTCCTTCCTGTCTCCTTACCCAAGGTAATTTTTTACCTGGGAACGGGGAAGAGGAGAAGACTGCTCACAGGGGCGCAAGTTACTGTTTCAGAAGGTTAAATTAGGGCATGATGTGGCTAAAATTGGGCAGGGGAGGTTGTGGGCATGTTAATTTCATTAAGGACTCCCCTATCTTTCTCCCCATTATTTGAGCGCTGATCCATAGAAAGATAAATAAATATACGCAGGTTAAGCTGAAATATAGGGACTAGCTCAGGGTTACCCAATGAGATTCATGACAGAGTGCAGTAGTTTTTTTGCCTATCTATACATACAGTGGCTCTCAGTGGCATTAATTACTACAAATTAAAGTTACAGAACTAGATTTGATTTAATTACAGATGATGTGTTGTTCAGTTCTACATCCTCAGAACAAACCTTTGAGCTAGCCCGTGTAACTCACTATGTA
The DNA here is from genome assembly GCA_021292165.1 of Shinisaurus crocodilurus. Lineage (NCBI taxonomy): Eukaryota > Metazoa > Chordata > Lepidosauria > Squamata > Shinisauridae > Shinisaurus > Shinisaurus crocodilurus. The sequence continues at coordinate 114,546,718 of CM037879.1, forward strand.
CACTTCCACTTAGCAGTCTGAACTGTTAATCTACTGGGAATTCCATGGACATATTTAATAATATTAGGCTGACTACAATGAAAATGTGGTAAAAATATCCCATGGGACAGATCCAGTCAGTGATGACAAGCCCAGTGGTTCTGAGTTCACTGAAAGTCCTCTGCTGTTTTAACACATAGAATCAAGAGAAAATATGCTCTAGAGAAAAACTCTATAAAGTTGAACAGCTTCCCCGCCTCCCGAAGAATACATTTCCCAAGCTGTAGGGCAGCCTCCACCAATTCAGCAACCAGGGAATCTGTAATTAATTTTCTTTGAGTTACTGAGAGGCATAGGTTGGTGAAAAGCCCTTGTATATTATGGAAAATACAACTGGGAAGAGAAAATAATCATTCTTCTCTATTCTATGCTAGCTGTTTTGCCACAGCACTGAGCCCAGTTTCTGTGTGAAGAAGGTATGTTTGTCTGAAAGCTAGTAATCAAGCAGATAGAAAATATTATCACCCAGAAAATATGCTGATTTTTAAAGAAATCAGCATCTGTTAGTGGAAAGGCATCCACCCACTATGTTAGTGGAAAGGCATCCACCCATATGTCACAAGGCCTTTTATTATTATTGCTTGCTTAACTTAGAATGGGAGAAGAAAAATGTATTTTGAATATGCTTTGAGACTCAGAATCTGGTTCTGTGTCAGCACATTTTTCTTTCTTGCTCATTTTATAGGGAATAGTCATTTTAAAGGGGAGCATGTTGATACTTAGAAAACACTGATGCATTTATATGTTATTGCAAATTAAAAATCTCTTCAGCACTTCTCAGAGAAAAAAAAAAGATATCCCCTTTCTACCAATGAGTGAGGATCCTTTGGGCTAAGAATATATCATGTGTGATGCTTGAGAACTGCATGCATGTTACGAATGCATGCATAGAGTTACTTACTTCAGTGGAGTAGAAAGCTGTGTATATGTGTATTCCTATGGATATGGGGAGATATTCCATCCAGTGAAATAAAGATCTTGCAGGAAGGAGAGCTCTGTGTCCACATCAGAACATCCACCTCACCAAAAGCACTGGGCAGGGGCAGTAATGGGGTTCCATACTAACTATTAATGCAAAACTCTCTGTGTGAAAGGCCTATCATCCCCCTTCCTTCTTCAACATGACCCTTGCCAGGAAACATGCTCAGATCTGTCCAGTATCTTCAGGTACCAAAACTGAAATGACTACACATGTGAGGCTGACATTCCCCCCATGACACATCTCTTTACCACAGGGTTGGGCAACTTGTGGCCCTCCAGATGTTTTGACCTTCTACTTCCAATATACCGGTAGGTTCAGATACCTTCAGTGTCTGGCCTTAGTCAAAGTCAAACCACCCATTTCATTCTGGAACATAGATCAGGTCTGGGGTAGAATAAGTTACTTGGGGAACAATGAACACAATTTGCAACACAATCTTGGGGTGCAAACATATGGATGTTTTTCTCAGAAGTATGTGTTCAATAGGATTTACCGTATTTTTCCGTCTATAAGATGCCCCCATGTATAAGACGCCTCCCACTGGGCAGTTTCGCAACCGCGCGGTTCTCTCCTTGGCTTACTTCCGTGTATAAGACGACCCTCAATTTTTAGTCTAACAATTTTAGGAAAAAGTATAGTCTTATACATGGAAAAATACTGTAATTCCTAGTATAGTTAGGCTTGCAACCTCAATTATACTTCTTCTTCCACTTCATTGTCAGTGATCATTCATGGCTAAGAGCATAACCAGGGCCAAGGAGACAGTTTGCATTGAATAATGAGTCATACTATATTTCTCATTTGTGTGACAATTTAAGAGGAGACAATTAACTAGTTTCATGGTTATATATAACATGAGATTTACAGACCCAGTTTGCACAATTGCAGGATGGTTAATGAGCCACAATGGCTTGTTAACCACCCTGTGCATGCCAGTCATGTGCCGGCCAGATTCACATAATTACAGTCGCTGGCACAGCTTGTTGTGATGTCTGAACCCAGTGAGGGTGGGCGGTTGCAGTGATTAATAAACCACTCAGAACCCATGGCCTGTTTTAGGGTTGTACATACAACAAGTAATCTCTTACAGTCAGCTGGATATAACTCAAGCATTAAAAATCTAATCTAATCTAAATTGATGTATTTGAATATCCCAGTCAATATAACTTACAAAATTCTGAACCACATGCATTGAAGTTTAAAATATTAAGAGTACTGAGATTTCTACCTTCTTGAAATTCCCCCTCTTATTTTTTAACCATTCATCCTTTAATAGAAATCCCCAAAGTATACCAACCTAAAAAAAACTTAATGTCAATGGTAAAATCTTAAAGAAAAAAAAATTAAGAGACTGTTCAAATCTCTTGTGAATGGCTTACTGGAATTCTATGTTAAGGATCCTTAATGAATGTTAGTGATGAATATTCTTCCAAGACAGACCTCCTTAACTCATTCAGGGTACAATCCTACACATGTTTAGACAGAACATGCATAGGATTGTGCCCTTAACCTGTTGTCACTCTGATTGGTTTTTAAAAAAAACATTGATGAAATTATTTCTGGAGGACAAACCAGTTAGCATGTAACAGCAAAATGACAGAGTGCTGTGACAAGTTAGATATTAACTGTATTTTTCAAAATGAGCTTTAGAGAGTAACAGATTACGTTATCATGTACGTAAAATGGAATGAGAAAGCAGTGGCTCTGTAAGCCATATGAACCACAGTTACAGATAAGCGGATTTCCCCCATTTTATTCTTTAATGTTCTGTAGGTTCACTTTGCCTTGCATTCTAATTCTCCAGTTTTCCAGTTTCATTTCTACAGTTCCTGCCAAAATTGGATCATCAAGTAGTTTGGCATAGCTTTTCATTCCTTCAGTTCATTTGCATCTTTTCACTGATTTTATCTCACACTGTCCATTCAGAAAAATAATCTGGGCAGTATCCAGCCATGTCATTCATCAAACTCAAACAGTGCTAGCAGAGCTCCACCAAATCTTTCCATTCTGCAAGCACTTATGCAACTGGTTGTACAAGTGGTTCCACAACTGATTGCATAAATGCTTGCACAGCCACTTGCACAACATGACTGTGCAACTGAAGCTTTAGCTGGATTCTCCTCTTGCTCATAGTTTGGAACTTAGTTTCCGCTATTGTAATGACACAGTTGGATACTGCCCTCTTTGTGTGATATTTTACTGATGTGCACATGTGCTGCTCCTGTGCATTGGTCTAGATGCATACAATAAGAACCTTGATAAAACTGAACATACAATCACATCAAAATGGCTTTGTGGCAGTATTTTATAAATGCACATGTGTACATTGGCAAAGTAGAGGGGCAAAAAGACATGAATGAATTTAAGGAAATTTAAGTTGTAGAAAACTGCATCCACAGTGCTCTGAATAAAATCTGAAAAGAAAAGGGAAAGATTCCTAACGCATCAGCTCCACTTCAGAAAGGATGGATAAATTTGCATAAGGAGAATTTCAGAAGTGGAATTAAACTAGAGCTTATATCCAAATAACAAGGTGAAAAGATATAAAATATATGCAGTTGGATCTAGATTTAGCCATATACAACTGGCAACTGGGCTGGCAGAAGGGAACTTCCCCTCACTCTCCTGCCCATTGCAGCCACTCCAGCCCCCTGAAAATGCTACTCAGAGGGCCAGGGACCTGCTGTATGGAGTAAGCTGTGGTATAGGGGCAGGAGATCCCCCAAAGTTGGGCGGAGGCACCTTTTGTGAGCAGAGCCCTTCCACCCATGAAAGACAGATTCTGGATCAAATCCATCCTATTTGCTGCAGAGCATAACAGTTCTTTCCCATTTACCTAATTATACTCTTCATCTTATGCTTTAGTATTGATCATTAGAGCTTCAGCAATCTATCAGGAAATATTTTGTATCTAGGTTTCTTATATAGTTTCAGGTAGGAAATATGTGGGACTGCCCCTGAGAAATTTCACTAGTATTATCAAAACTCTTTTGGCTCCCTTGGAAATTTCTCAAAGGTTTACCCAAGGAGAAGCCCCAAAATTCACTTCAAATTTCACTTTAGACAAAATTTCAGTGAATGCACTTAGACACTATGGTTTCTGTTGATACCAGTATTGCAGACCTCTCTTGCCTTCTGGAAGTATCTGGGCAGGTTCTTCATCATGTCTGTACTGTACCTGGCTCATTCTTGGTACTAAATGTGTGTTAATTAGTAGTGATAGCCTAATGAAAATAGAACATTTTAAAGAAATGTAATTTTATACATTGTTCCTGTAATACTTTGTTTCTGTATTATTACATATTTGAGATCTTCACCTGTGACCTTCACAAAGTATAGATATATAGAATAAGCCATATCATGCAGCTCAGTGCCTCTTAAATTTACTGCATACTGAACAATCCATCTGTTTGTAGATTTCCTTGTCCCAAGACAACACTTCATTAAGAGACACATGCTTTGTCCTTCAGGATGAATTTCCTTTTACTTCTTAAATGTTGTAAGTGATAAAAACCCAAGAGCAGATCAGTCCATTTATTAAAATTTAGGACCTCAGATTTTCATTTTATTTAATGATTACATGGGTTTCAAGAGGCTTAAAGACTACGATTCATGTCTCATTTGCTTCAGTATAATTCTATCAAAATATATGGGACTGGTTCCAGAGAAAGTGGGTTATATACTGGAGACACAGAGTCGGGCAAACTGACTGCTGTAGTATTTAAAACACAGACATACATTTTGATGGGTAAGTCTCAGTTTTGTAGAAAAGCACATCTGTAGAGTTTTGACTTGAAAACCAGTCCTATAAAAAATGGCCCTGAACCACCAACATTATCATTGGGATTGCAACAGTTATTCTCCAGTATCAAGTTTTTGGTAACAACTGGCTCTTTTACTGTGCAGAATTTCACTTTTTATTGATTGTGTTCAGCACTATTGATTCCTTTGGTAGTTGCTCCTTCCTCATTACATGTATGATATACCCAATCAGAGATCTTGCATTGAATTCGATGAAACACAAAACTGTAGCCAGATTTGGCCACATGATGAAATAGATTTCATAGACCATAGAGTTGGAAGGAGCCTACAAGGCCATCGAGTCCAACCCCCTGCTCAATGCAGGAAACTAGAGGAGGGGTCTCCCATCCAAGTAATAACCAGGCCTGACCCTGCTTAGCTTTCCACACTCAGACAAGCTGAGCCAGCATAAGCCACAGGCCTGTGTTTGGTGATGCTTGGGTTTTATGTTGTTAGGTTGTTAGTTTTTGGCATGAATTTTATATTTGTTTATAATGGGCAGTATCCAACACTGCTGGTCCGCTTATGCTATTCACATACCACTAGCGTAAGTGACCTCTAGTGGTATGCCAATTGCATAAGCTGGCATGATGGGTTTCCCTACAAAACCCATTGCGCCAACTTACACTATTGTTGTACTACTAGGAGTTGATCACACTAGCAGTGCATCAATAGCAGAAGCAGACCAGCAGTCTGCTTTACTATGGAATTTCTTCTGAGGTATATGTAGAGTGTATGATTGGCATTCGCCCACGTCAGCCCTGTTCACATGACATGGCACAATCAGGGAGGGCCACAGATCACCAACCCTTCTCTACTGCATCTTCCGAGCCTGGGCATCTCAAGTGGGACACTACAGTGGAGTGTGGGGTCAAGTGTAGTTGAGGCATTGACTCAGAAGGGACTTGTGACTCAAATAAATCAGCAGCCACTAAACTCAGCAAGGTCAAAATGTAACATAATCAGCTGTGTCAAGAAACTTTGTAAGCTGTTTACTTTTGTACTATATTCATTTGGGGCTGATGTATGTGGAGACCCTCTGCAGACACCTCCTCCTGACCAGATTCAATATATGTCCCTTCCGCCTTCATGAAATGGCCATTTTGTTATGATGCTTAATCTACAGAAATGCTCAACACATTAAACTCCTCAGCACTTGACTAGTGCTGTCACATACTCTCAATAGTGTTCCAACATACAGACTAAATCAATGTGAAATTGTTGTCATGACCTTTAGAACATATATCTTTAGAACATTTAGAACATATTTAGAACATCATTTTGCTGTGAATGATGATAGTATTAATACAGTTTGTGCTATGCAAGCAACACAGCTCCCCACTGTGCCACAGCTCACCCCATTTTTGTTAATTTTCAGCATAGTCCCTTATTTTTTATTTTATTACCATACTGGCTGTTTTTCATCTTCCTCCTTCTCTTTCCAGCAATGACAGAATGTAAGATGATTAACAGCTCTCTTTGCATTGGGTGACTCATGAATCTGATGCAAGATAAGACAGAGATGTAAAATTGCTGTTACTTTAAGAAGGTGGAATGTCTGTTGAAGTGACTATAAAAAACTATTTTAAGTAAGGGCAGTGGCATTTGGTGAGATAAATTTTAATTTCAGTCCCACACAGGAATCAGGAATATTGATAGACAACTTTAAAAATATTTTCCAATGGTGGAATTGTAAACATGGGGTTTACAATTTACAGTATTTTTCCATGTATAAGACTATACTTTTTCCTAAAATTGTTAGACTAAAAATTGAGGGCCGTCTTATACACGGAAGTAAGCCAAGGAGAGAACCGTGCGGTTGCGAAACTGCCCAGTGGGAGGCGTCTTATACATGGGGGCGTCTTATAGATGGAAAAATACGGTACAAACATGCAAAACCCACTGAAACCAATGAGATCTTACCAGGGCTCAATCTAGCTGTCACAAGGAGTGCCCCTTCCCTCAGGTGGGGGGGGGATGTCACCCTGCTTCCCACCAGAAGGAACAATGTGGCAAGGTAAATACAGCAACTCTAGACTTTATTAATCCTTGTTACAGCAAAGGATTCAAGTTAGTCATTGCAGGAGAAGAATCCTTAGGGTCTGAAGAAGGATAAGCTGCAGGATAAGGTGGAATGCCCCTGGAGCAATACTGGTAAGAAGATGCAGAACCTGGTTGAAACCTCACAGATAGAGGTAAGTAGCTGCAAGACCAGGATGAACAAATACAGGGTGATATGGCTAAATATGTGTAGAATCAGAAGGAATACCCACAGACCAGGTAAATAGCAGTAGGATCAGGGCGGATGCCAATGCTGCAACCCAAGTAAATAGCTGCAGGATCTGAATGAATGCCTATGTACTTGGTGCAAGTTGTAGGTAAGTAGTTGTGGAGTCAGGATGATCTGGCACTAAGTTTGCTGTAGAGGTAGGAAAGTCTTTTCTTGTCGTCTTGGTCTTGTTGTACCTTCCTGTCTGCTGCTGCCTCTACTGGAAGGTCTCTTTTACAGTTCCTAGTAGCCAGTCATCTGATTCAGCTCCTTGATCTTCTAATAAGCTCAACTGGTCCCTTTCTCTTCCTGTTACCACTTTTTGTACCTTCTGATCTTTGTTCCTTGCCTGGCGCTCTCTCCAGCCACACCTCCTGAGCCTCTGTACTCCTGCTTTGTCTTTCTTCTCCTCTTGCGCTTCCAGACTTCAGGCTTTTATCCTGTGCTTCTGCCCACCTCCTCCTTGTCCCTCAGAATCTTTAAAGAGTCCTTGCCCTGATTCTTTTTCCTTCTGTTTACCTTGCCCTACCTGTGACTGACTACAGTTGCTGGGCAACCCGGGAAACCTGAGGGATTGTATGAAGACCCCCAATTGCTTCTCACACTAGTTTAGAGACTATTTCCTCTAAATCTTGACCTCCATTCCAGATATATGAGATGATGGTGAAGCAGGAAGCCTTAGCCCAACATGTGTTTACAGGCACTCTAGGTTTATTTGCCCTGGAATTCAAAAAAGTTTCAATGGATAAGCACTAGTGAGCCTAACCCATAACTATCCCTGGTTTAGTTTTGTTTGGAATTCAGAATGCCAGCCCTCCATGTGGTATTCAGACACCTCCACATGAAGCAAACTGGTGAGTGAACCCAAAAGCAGTGATGGCCAACTTCCTGAACTCCAAGGGCCAAATGCCCAATTGCTTCAGAGGAACACACACATCTCAGCACACAGGGGTGAGGATGTTTAAATCTCCTTTCCTCAGATGCTGAAAACAGGGAATGGGATGCAATCTTGATACATATTGCAGCAGGGAAAGAGCAGTCTGTATGAAGATTGTCAGGGAGGGTGGAAAAAATGAAACCTCTCCACCATCCCAGCAATACTGATACAGATTACCTTTTCCTTGTTGCGAATGGCACTGCAAGTTATGCTGATCATCTTCTTTCCTCCATAACTTCCTACTGCTATTATGTTTACCAGGAACATTCCCAGGAAAAGAAGTGGAAACACCTCTTCCAAGCTTGAAGTGGCATGGCACTGATCTTCAACCCAGCAACAGCTGTTGAGCTCCATACTGCAAGTTAGTAGGATCTAGGATGTCACCTTATTAGGACCCACACACTTTCTCATACATTTTATATGAGGAACACAACAGGCCTATAAATAAATAAATAAATAAATAAAGCAAGCAAGCAAGCAAGCAAGCGTAAAAGAAGAACAAAATCAGGAAAACTTCTCCAGAGTGCAGTCAGCAGGAAGTATAAAAGGTTGCTTTAGAAGGGACCAAGCAACATTTGGGAATATTTCAGAGTAAGAATTTCTCTTAAACATCTCATTTACAGAGGAAATGCCAAGCGGCCGTGAATGGTTTGCCAGATATTACTATTCTATTCTCCAGTTGCTGTCTATTGATTGTGTATTCTAACTGCATCATTACAGCTATCTGTGACAGTGTTCATAATGAAAAGACCCCTTCTTAAAGATGCTGAGCATGTCAGTTTCCTGCAAATTAATTTGAAAAACTTTCTGAAATCTCCTCGTTCACCTTTTTTGCTTCTGAAGATGAGGTGAAGGATGCAATGCTAATGAGGAGCTCAAATACCATTCTCTGACTTGCAGAATAACAACTGTCAAAACCCCAATCATATTATTGTAAGTAAGTCTAAAGTGCTTAGGACAGAACAAGAAATGTATGTTCCTTGATTTTATCTGTATGGGCATCCCTTATAATATTTTATCCAAAGCATGCATTCATTATGTTGCTTTCCAATCTGTCTTGAACAACTGATTGATAATAGGCAGGAAATAGAATTTCCCAAAATGTATGCAATAGTAGATGTTAATGTCTGACAACCGGGTTCCCTCCCCACCCCATGCTTCAACAGAGACCCATTATATAACAACAACAACAACAACATCAACAACATATGATGATGATGATGATGATAGTAATAGTAATAATAAATGTGTTGCATCCCCCCACAAAAAAGTCTCTAATTGACATATTTATTTATTTATTATATTTCTACCCCACTTTTTTTCCTGCAAGGAACCCAAGGCGGCTTACATAATCCTCCTCCTCCTCTCCCTTTTATCCTCACAACAACCCTGTGAGGTAGGTTAGGCTGAGAGAGTCAGTGACTGGCCCAAAGTCACCCAGTGAGTTTCATGGCCAAGTGGGGACTTGAACCCAGATCTCCCGAGTCCCAGTCCAACACTCTCACCACTACGCCACATTGGCTCTCACACAGACATACACACAGAAATCCATAATTATTATACAGAAAAACCCAAAATAAATATAAACTACAATCACCACAATAATATAAATACAAATAAACACCACTGATGTTGGAGCCACCAGCCACTGCTGACTATGCCACTGCATTTTTATGTTTATTCCTGATTGAGGGCTTTTTTAAAAAAAAGAAAAGAAAAAGAAAAACTGGAATAGCATGGTGAGACAACACAGATCAAGAGTTCCCTAATGATAGAACTTCCTCCTGCTGTTTTCAAAATGAGTCTGATTCCAAGAACTCCAAATTAAATGGAATTCCATTTTTTTGTTAACACACCACACTGGCCCTGACCATGCAACATTGATAAGGTTAAGTTACGCACATTTTGAACAATGTCAATTTTATGGTGTAAATATTTATTCATTCATACATTTAAAAATACTCACTTGTCTGCCCCAGCTGCTGTGAAGCTGAAGATAAAGACAGTCTGTAGCAATAAGAGCAGCTCTCCAAATTGCTCAGATTGGTGAGGAAGCCTGACCCAGAACCTTTTATAACTGTCAGAGAGTATCCTTGGCTAATGTGGCTGGTCTCCCTGTAATTCCCTCTTTCGGCCAGAGGTAGAAAATGGTGCACAGGCAAATCACTCACTCTGTCCATTCAGTGGACTTCAGATCACATAACAGTACTCCCCCTTCCTCTCCGCCCCACTCCCCCTTCAGATCTGCTCCAGAGGGTTCCGCAAACCTTCAGAGCAGGTTTTGGGGTCATGCAGAAGGTTGCAGGAAGGAGGAGCAATCTATCCCACCAATGGTGTCTATTCTACTGGTGAATAGACACCATTGGATTTCACCCATGGAAATTACATCCATGGCTTCAAGTCAGACTCAGCATATAAACTTTTGCGTCAATGCAGAAATGTACTTGGAATTAAATTCTATTTAATAGCACAATTTCATAGCAGTTTCAAAACTTTTGGCACTATAAATCATTAAAAGGTGTCACAATTAAAGTTTAAAAGCTTGGCGATTATTATTTTTTTAAAAGCATAGGCATCCCATGAGCCTCCCTGGTTCATAACCAGGATGTCAAGACTGAAAAGGTCCTACCTCATAGCTATCTGCTACATCTCATTGAGTGGGAAATGCCTAGAGAACAGCCTCTTAAGAAGATCTTGAGGTCTGAGTAGGTCTTTTAGGTAACCTGGCCCTGAGCCATTTAGGACTTTTCAATTTGGCCTGGAAACCAAATGATGCTGTGTTACTTAGCCTAGACTGAATGCAATTTTATTTTTATGGGTTTGAAAGGCTATGTTTTATTTGGGCATGCGTAGGGATGTAGCCGAGCAGCCCGCAGACAGGAGCAAGGCCTGAACTGGGCCTGCTTGCGTCCGACGGGCTGCTCAGCCACGCGCATGAGCCTTACCTGGGCTCTCCGCCGAGCAGAGAGCCTATCTTCCCTGTCCACAGGGTCCCGTGGCATCACTTCCGGCATGGAGGAAGTGACGCGACAGGACCCTGCACTCTGTTTTTGGCGGGGGGAACCATGGCAACAGGGCTGTTTAAGCCCTGTTGCCATGGTTCCTCGCGCCAAAACAGAGTGCGGGCAGGGCTCCAGCGTGCCAGAGCAGTGGCTCTGCAGGCGGCGGAGGTGGCGGAGGTGCACCGGAGCGCAGGACCTTGTAGGGCGATGGCGGTGGGGGTCGGTGGGGGTCCTCCGGCGGCGGCAGCAGCAGCGGGGAGGGCCCTCCGGTGGCGGCGGCAGCTTGAGCGGCGCAGACACGCTCCGCGCCGCTCTGAAGAGCGGGATCGGGCCGCCACTGCTCGCGGGGCCCCCCGAGCCCGGAACGAGCCTCAGCCAGCTCTAGCTCGGCCCCACCACTAGCATGGGTTCTCTTCCAAGGCAGTTATCAGGGATGTTGAAGAGTCCTTGGTCTCGAGTCACGAGTCGAGTCACGAGTCTTTGGACCCGAGTCTCGAGTCCGAGTCCTTGGTCCAAAATGGTGACTCATGAGTCCCGAGTCCCGAGTCACTCCCAAAGCTGACTCCACAAGTCCCTATTAAAATCAATGGGGTTTTTTCCCAACAAAATAAGGCTACTTCAGATGTGTGGCTTAAATAAATTATAGGCACAAGTGTGCCTTTTTATCTCAAAACTCTGCCACTGATCTTGACAAGAACAGTCTGAACAGACCAGGCAGACAAACCCAAAATAACCAGGCAGGCAGAGGAGACAGGGAACCCCAAAGCAGGCAGAGGCATTTGTCTTGGACAATTCAAACTGTGGAACTGGTTAAGAAGAGACCAGGCAGGCAGAGGAGGCAGGGAACCCGAAACAGGCAGGCAGAGGCAGCCAAACCCAGAATGTCTGAAAGGTTGCATTAGGAAAATGATTTAAAAAAATAAACTTGGATTGTTACTGCAACTAGGCCCAGACAGCACCTGCAGGTGGCAGCAAGCAGGGATGTTGACGAGTCCTTGGTCTCGAGTCCCGAGTCGAGTCTCGAGTCCTATTAAAAATATTGGGACTCGAGCGCGACTCGAGTCAGAGGGGGGACTCACTGTCCGACTCACGAGTCGAGTCCTGGAGTCCGAGTCCCCATCCCTGGCAGTTATGTTTTATAATCTCATAATCTCAACATTACAGTTTTGGGTTAAGAATTATTTTGAATCTTTAAATTTTGGTAGATAGATGGTTAAGATCAGATTCAATGGAATCAATCAGTTGGAGACATCCACCCCACCCATCCCCCAATAACTCTTAGAGTGAAAAGGTTACCAGAATGATTCTATTTAGTACAGACTGTAGGTTCCATGTTAAGAGAATTTAAAGATGCAACTCAGGGAGTTCCCACATCTTTAGTAAGACCCTGAGGTCAAGGTAATCTAGTCTGCTGTTCAATACAATCTGGACGATTCAGGCAGAGCTCTCCCTGTGTGTCACTCTACTAATTCAATGCCTGTAGCTGACTCTGATCCAGAAGGAAGAACAATCAGAATGCTATTGCCTCCCAGGTGACCCAGAACAGGTCCTTCTGAATTACTGTCTTAGTTCAAATGATTGTGAACTGCAGTCTGTTTTCCACTGATAATGGGAAATAAAGCTGAACTGAATTTTCTCTCACAACCTGTTCCCAAAATTCTCCCTTGCAAGTGTTGAATAATTTCCAGATAGTCTCCAATTATGTGAATATCCTGGGACTGGGAGTATTTGATATCTGTACTTAACACTCACTTATTTCTTTTATTTCAGCCTTTGATATCTGACAATTGAAGTTCAGATATGCAATGGTATTTAACATTTGATGTACTTATAGTGGTTACACAAACATATATGGGTGTTGTTGTTTTCAAACTCTCTGCCTTCAAGGAACACTTTCTTTGACTTGTTTGCCAAAAATGGCACTGCCTTACACAGAACTCTAGTGCATTGGCAAGGATTTGGGAATGCACACACAGTTCATGTGAGGCTCTGTTGGGCCTCACCATCACCCAGTATGAATTGCAGTGAGCCCTAGAACACATCCAATATGTCTGAGAAGAATCAGCTGCACTGTATGAGCTGCCTTTTTGAGAAGCATGTTCACCATCCAAGTTTCCCTAAAGGTTGTTTGAAAACCATTTGTTCATCATATTTGACTACATTTGATTATTAGCATGACATAGTATTTCACAGTTGATGGCTTGAGGGATTTTATATTTGAAATCAAAACAAGCAAGAGGTGCTGTGAGAGATTGTGCAGGGATGGTAAGATGCCTGGTCTTGCTCCCATGGTCATCTTCAGGTTGCTCCACCTGAAGATGATTGTGGCATTCCAGAAATGCGTGGGGGCAAGACGCCAGGGATGAGCAGTGAATCTAGGCTGCAGAAGCTGCTATATAAATGGCATAGGAGAGTTAGACAGGAGAGAAGTAGGGAAGAATGAGAAGTCCAAGTTGTGGAAACTGACAAAGATCAAAGCAACCTTTGTTTCCTTGGGATTGGTGGAGGTAACAGTGCTAGGTGATAGATTCATTGAGCTGGAGAAGAGGTATAGTAAAAGTTTTGAACTCTGTGATAAGTTAGGCCAAGGTGAAGACTGGGAGATATTTAGCTCTCTTAATGAATTGGCTCTGAGAGGTCTTATCAGTAAGAAAATTTATCACAGATACAAGGAAGTCTAAATCATTCACATCCTGCATTTTGAGCTAAGCTATTGACATTCAAAATGCAAAATATGAATTTTGGATTCAAAATTTCTTGTTAATTTTTTTTGAGGGGGGATATTAATTTCAACTCTAGTGGGAAAGCACCATCAGAGGCAGGTTAACCACACTGGTATTTCCATCATAACTATGGTATTAGTTATCATAGGACATGTACCATGCAAATTCAGGCTTTGTTGATGCTAGCTATGGAAAGGGACAAAGACCTATGTGCTTCAGTGCTTGCAATACACCATAGCCAGCCATTGGTTTACTGAACATATCTAGATTTTTGCTTGTGATGATAGGATTCAATGGAATATATTGAACTAAATTTAATTGCCAACTGTTTATTATGATATTAGTAAAGTACTCATCACTATAGCATTTCATATGCTATGTACAAACACCAGCTGTGGTGGCTGTACGCAGAACTAATATCGCCACTGCAATGCAAATTGTTACTCAAAATGTTTGCTTCTGATGAAAAGTCAGATGAGCTATCCAAAAGAGATGACGATCTTACTAAAATCCACAAATTTCCAGCAAGCTCAAACTCTGCAAAAGAGATAGGAATGTAAGAATCTGGCTGAAACCAAGTGAGACCACTTGTCCATCCTGCTTCGTATTGCCAATACCAACTAGCAGTGGCTCTTCCAGGTATCAGACAGGGCTCTTTCCCAGTCATACCTGGAGATCCCAGGGAATGTACCTGGAACCTTCTGCTTGCAAAGTATGTGCTAGGGATGTGTGAGGAATCCGATAAGGGGGTGAAAATCTGAAGGATTTTCATGATTCAACCCCCTGAATTCCAGTTCATCAACCCTGCGCTTGCACCAACTCACTGTGGTGCAAGTTGAACCAGCTTGCTGATGTCTGTCTCTAAGAAGGGCCATGATTTGTGCATATATATATATATATATATATATATTTAAAAAACCGCTAAGCAAATTTGCACAAAATTGACTGGCTTGCACAAATTGGAAGCTGAGAACCACGTGGATCTAGTGCAATTTGTGTTAGACCCATGTTGCTTTCCAGCTTCCAATTTGCGCGCAAATGGGGTGATTTTGCACAAATTTCCTTAGCATTTATTTTAAAAACTGCGTAAATCATGACTCATCTTAGAGACGGAAGTCTGCAACACACACACACACACGACTCAGCTGGCTTCTGATCATCAGATTGGAAACAGGCAGGAAGTCCATCAAGCTCAAACTAAGGAGCCAGATTTCCCTGTTTCAGCACATTTTGCATTCTAAATTTCTTGTTCAATTTTTTTTTGGGGGGTGGGGCAGGGCAAATATTAATTTCAACTTTAATGGGAAAGCACAACTCAGAGGCAGTGCTTTACCACTGAGCTATGGTCCTTCCGGATAAGGCCTGATCCACATCTACGCAGAGGTCTCTAGGTGTGTTCTGGCTGCTAATTTGAGCACAAATCACAGGGTGATCACGTTAATAGCATGTACCAGAGGTCTTGGTGCAGGTATCATAGCCCAACTGTCCATAGCCCAAGAGTGGAAACTCTTCTCTCTGGTGGTTGCAGATGAGCTTCTTCTAATACAGAATCAAGCAGTTTATATAAGCAATTCATATGATAGGTTACTATATATGTGTGGGGTGGTGGTGAATGAGGAGACAAGTATGTGGGGGTGGCTCTGTCCACTGCCCCAATGTGCTTGTCTGGGGGCCAATTCACGCCTGGGACCAAAAGAGGTTCCCCACCTCTGTTCTAAGATATATAGGCCCAAGGACAGAATGATGTCTGAATGAGCATCACATTCTGAAAGGCTGGTGATATTGCTGACCAGGAAATGGAGAGTTCAAATTTGTCCAAGAATATCATGGTGAACTATTTAGTAAGGCCAGACAAAAATGGAAATATTAATGGAAGGATTCCAAAAATATGAAACCTTTTTTTAAAAAAAAAATCAGCTTGGTTACCCCTGTTTCATCAGCTTGTCTGATTGATTTTGAAGTTATGATAGATGTCCAAAAGTTTCTTTTAATTTAATGCATTGTAAGTACCAATTTAAATCACATATCCTTCATCTTGTCTACTGGGATTTCCTGATGGAGCAGAGCTCAGCAAATAATTCATAACTAATAATTTATTCAGAAAACATTGTCCTGCTTGGGGGGAAAAATGTCTCTCAGGTACCACAATAGAAAGTGCAAATGTAAGAGCTAAGATAGGGGGGAAATACTGCCCAAATCTGAAATTTCCGGGCCGTATTATGAACTCTAGCAGCTTGCAGTGCTCATATTCAGTTAATAAGGGTGAGCATTGTAATCCATTTGTTCTTCTCTGGCTTAGACTTAATTCTGAGCCAGGGAGAAACAAAATTATGTTCCTTTACTCCCTCCCTCCCTCCCATCCATCAACTTCTATCTCCCATATTCTCTCTTACCTGGCAGCCACATAAACAAGTGGAATGGAGACAAGATTTGGAGGTGCCAGATAGGTGGGGGAAGGTGTCTGCAGACTGATGGGAGTGGGCGTTGGCTATAGGGATTGTGCACTCTTGTGCTCAGTGTGATTCCAGATTAGAGTTTGAATAAGCTGAGCTATTTTCTAACTCTCCCTCCTGCAGGAATAGTTCAGTTTGTTTGCTTAGCCCAGTTACAAATTGAACTGGGGTTGAGGGGGAAGAGTCATGACATCTCTAGATCTCTAAGTGCAAGGCACACACCCCCCATACACACACACACACACACACACACACACACAAACAGGGAAGCATTAACACCTGTGATTGCCCACATACAATTTGGAGTAGAACAGCTCATTGTACCACATCACTCCCAACTCTCCCAGCTCTCAGAGTGATACATTTGCCCAGTGGTGTAGTGGAGCCGGGGCTCACAGGGCCACAGCAGCACCAGCACTTTTTGATTAGCAGGGATGCTCTCATCATATGCCACCCCTCTCAGAATTCCATGTCCCCTCTGCAATCTTAACAGTAGCTGGGGAGAAACGAATTTTCTCAGCAACAAAACACAGTTCTGATTCTGAACTACCCCTGTTGTAGTTCACTGCTGTAAAGTATGAGGTGGCTTATTATTAAAGGGGCAATTAGAACCCCATCATTCTATAAAAGATCTGCTCCAGGTAGATAAGACTGCTAGAATTAGTTTATTGATATGGATCAACACAGCTGCCTGCATTTTTGTTGTTGTTGTTGCACTCTCCTTGGGGGTGCAGCCATGGGAACTGTCACGATGAGCGCCTGCACTTCAAATTTACCAGTACACCATTGCATTTGTCACTGTGGTGGAATAGCAAGATATCTGTTATACTGCTCCTACTTATCAAGGAGTGAGTTCATAGGAATCAAAAACAAGGCAGTGTGGCATAGTGGTGAGAGTGTTGGACTGGGATGTGGGAGATCCGGGTTCTAGTCCCCACTTGGCCATGAAGCTCACTGGGTGACTTTAGGCCAGTCACTGACTCTCAGCCTAACCCATCTCACAGGCTTGTTGTGAGGATAAAATGGAGAGGAGGAGGACCACCATGCGAGAGCTGCCTTGGGTTCCTTGCAAGAGGGAAAAAGGTGGGATATAAATGTAAAAATAAATAAATAAATAGAATAAATAAATAGAATAAATTGGCAAAGTGTTCTTTGGTCATCCTCAAGGAAATGGCACAGTGCTACTGAGATAAGGCAGGAAAGAAGATCCACCATCCAAAACAGGCTTCTGCACATGTGGATATGGGTATAGATGCACATCTGCCCACACTGATGCTCATCTGAGTCCCATTCAAGTGGCTGGATGCTTCATTCAATGTGGGCCAGGATGCACACCCTCATCACTCTGAGCCACTAGTTTCACCACGAGTGTTAAGTATGTCCTCAGGTTGTTCCTTGAGCTAAAGAAAGAGCTGCCATTTAAATACCATTGAGATGGAATTCTCTATTAATAATATTTTAGACAATGGGCTACATCAGCCGCATGAGCTTCTCCAAGATGGACATGCAATTTGTTTACTTTATCAGAGTTAGCACAGCTTGTGATAGGATAACACAATGTCTGCTAGGAAAGAGAAAACAAGGAATTGCACTGTGTGAATGATAATAAAACTGGCATGTGTATATTTCAGGATAATTATGCCATTTCTTGGCAGAAATATCAGAAAACCAGAGCCAGACACTGGCAGAGTTCGTAATTCCTTCTTTGTCATTTGGGTCGAGTCAGTAGTCAAAGTTATTATTTCTGTCAGTAGTTGGAATCAAAAGCTACAACTGCTAGTGTCAGAAGAAGGGCTTGAAGCAGTACCTTGTGGAACAAAGTTACTTCTGGAAGAAAGGGTACTTTGTGTTGCACATGCCATGTCACCAAAGCTGAGAGCACCAGGATGGTTTAGGTTTTAAGCTGAAATCAGTCAGAGGATCTGTACACACTAATGACAGTATATGTAAGTGTGTTTAGATTCATTATTTCCGGAGAAATAAAATGCAAAATTAACCACCATTTCCCATTTCTCTTCTTCCACCCCCAAATATGTCAGTTTTGTTGCTCAATTTTTTTTTAGCATTTCCTCAGGTGTGTGTGTGCGTTTTAAAAAATAGTTTTCATCCATACTTTCTATTGCATGGAACTGCACTAATCCATTGTGTTATGACATAATCATTTTTAGTGTCCGGACAAGACAGGGGTCGAAGCATAACATCAAGGTCATTGACAGAGGCCTTCAGTTCTTCTATGTACCAGTAACCCCTACTCAATAAGTTTCATTGGGGCCAAGGAGAGGGCTGTCTCAATATCTGTGCCTAGGCTTTATAACACCCTCCTGAGAGAAACCTTCCTTCTCCTTTAACGGCCTTCCACTGTATGGCAAAGAGCTTCCTTTTGTAGTGGTGTGAGCGATCCTTGCAGCAGCTGGCTCACAAATTCTTCGAGCTAGTCGAGTTTCCTTCTCCCCCCTCCACTGCCATTCGAACCCAACTGAGTCACGAACAGCAAGATCTTTTGCTCGAAGCTCGCTTGAGAGATAGCTCTCAGAAAGTGTTTGTGTTTCTTAATGCTTTTGTGTTTCTTAATCTCTGCACTTATATGCTAAATTCCTTGCTAAATTCCTACTAACACCAGGATGATTGTAATGCTGATTTGAGAACAGCCTCTCTGGCTGGCTAGATTGAAATAAATACTAGTAAATACTAGTCCTTTACATTCCTACTTAGAAAAAGGATTTTGTTACAGATTAGACATAATAATGTGGTAATTCTTGTGAGATGCATTCTTGTGAGATGCATACCTTTTTTACAGAGGAATTTTTAATAAACGTAGGTGGTATAATTTATGATTTTTTATATATTAAGCACATAAGGTAACCTTTCTTCTAAGGTAACCTTTCTTCTTATAACTCTGACTGAGAGGAAAGCCTGCTGTGTAAAACCTCATATGCTAAGTTGGTTCTTCCTTCAAGGCTCCAGCCAGACTGCTTTTTTGCATCTCAATAGTAATGCTAAAATCTAAGTCACAGCATCGACACAGGTAAAACCTGTTTAACAGCTCTGGTTCGCATCTGGCTCGCAGATCTCTGTAAGTGGGGGACAAGCAGCTGGTTAAGCAGCTGGTTAAGATCACAAGAATCTTTAATTATGCTGAGTGATACAGAGCAGAGCTTGCTCGAAGGAAAAAAAACTTGCAGACTTTTTTAGCACATCTCTACTTTTTAGGAAGGCATTTGTGCCTTAAGATGAGTCAACTCTGCTGTGGATTTTGATGATGTTTAATTCTGTCTCTGTCTAGTTATTATTTTACTTTGTGTTCTGTATACCTTGCATACCTTGCATAGCCTTCTGAAAACAGTGAATAACTGGACCATTACAATAGACAAGGGGGTCAGGCCCCTTCTGCCCTCCCCCTGTAATTAAAGTATGGTGCTTATATTTATCTTCTACCATTGTATTAATTTAATATGTATGGATACCTACAATTTAACAGGTTATCAATGTGTATGATCACTCTTTGGAACAATTTAGCTAGCATTTACCAGTAACCTATTATTTGATAACAAAGAATTGCATGTCTATTGACATGTAAATATAAATATTTTTGCTTGCTTGCTTGTAGGTAAATGTGCATTTTGAAGATAATATTTCAAAAGTTATTTTATTGGGTATGGCACCAGCTTCCATGAAAGTAGGATTATGCATATTAATGTATTTATTTATTATGTTTCTATACTGCCCAATAGCCGAAGCTCTCTGGGCGGTTCACAACAATTTTAAGCACAAAATACAACATAAAATACAGTATAATTTTTAAAAAAAATTAAAACTACAGTATAAAATAGGAGTGAAAGCCAAAACAAAAACCTAGCAGCAGTACAGAGATTTAAAACACATTAAAAGATTTAAAACAACAGACTAAAAGACTACAATTCCTGGGCAAATAAGGTCTTCACCTGGCACCAGAAAAAGCATACTGTAAGTGCCTGGCGAGCCTCTCTGGGAAGTCCATTCTGCAACCGGGATGCCACAGCAGAAAAGGCCCTCTTCCTAGTAGCCACCCACCTCACTTCTTTTGGCAGGGGCTCCCAGAGGAGGACCACTGAGGATGATCTTAGGGTACAGGTTTAGGGCTTTATAAGTTAAAACCAGCACTTTGAATTGGGCCCGGACATGGACTGGCAGCCAGTGCAGATGGTAAAGCACTGGCCTAATATGATCACATTGGCCAGTCCCTGTTTTGGACCAGCTGGAGTGTCTGGACCATTTTCAAAGGCAGCCCCACATATAAAGCATTGCAGTAATCCAGCTGAGAAGTTACCACCAGAGCATGGATAACTGTAGCTAGGCTATCCCTGTCCAGATAAGGATGTAGTTGGTATATCAGCCTAAGCTGATAAAAGGTGCTCCATGCCACTGAGTCTACCTGTGCCTCTAGTGACAATGCTGGATCCAAGAGCATCCTTTAGGAGGAGTTTAACCCCCTCCAGAACAGGTTGAATATCACTCATCTGGACAGGCGAACCACCCACTAACAGTACCTTCATCTTGTCTGCACTGAGTCTCAGTTTATTAGCCTCACCCAGTCCATTACTGTGCCAAGATACTGATTCAGAACAGTCACTGCCTCACCTGGATTTTTTTGAAAAGGAGAGATACAGTTTGATGTCATCCACATATTGATGACACCTCAGCCCACACCTCTGGATAACTTCCCCCAGCAGTTTCATGTAGATGTTGAACAGCATGGGGGATAGAATAGAGCCCTGTGGAACCCTATAGCATAGTTGCCAGGGCACGGAGCAATAATCCCCCAGCATCACTTTCTAGAATCGGCCATCCAAGTCGGAGTGGAACCACTGGAGCGCAGCGCTTCCAACTCCCAACCCGGACAGCCTATCCAGAAGGATGCCATGGTTAATGGTATTGAAAGCTGCTGAGAGGTCCAAGAAAATCAACAAGGTTGCATTCTCCTTGTTCCTCTCCTGGCAAAGGTCATCCAACAGGCCAGGGTGACCAAGGCAGTTTACAGGCTCAAAACTGGGCCTGAAGCCTGATGATGATGATGATGATGGTGGTGATGATGATGATGATGATGATGATGATGATGATGATGACTGATGACGATGACGATTTTATTTGCAACACAATAGTGACAAACAAACAAAAAAGAGAGAAATGGAAAAATTAAAATAAGGAAACATATCAATATTCAGTAATCATGAACTTCTCACTCGATATAAATTAAAAAAAAGAAAACACAAGCAGGAGGGGGAAAAGATTAACATTTGCATTTCAAATATATATGTTATAAGAGTCCATATATCTAAATAAGCACACATACAACTTTGATACGTTCAAATGTAGCAAGAGCAGTGAGATAGGCGATAGGTGTTTTTTTCCTTCCAAGCTTGGAGTAAAAGTCTCTTTGCAACTGAAAAGGCTCTCAGTATCCACTTTTTCTGTTGATCTCTTAATCCCCACATCACAGGGATGCAATTTAAAAGTGCATGTACATTTGCTGTTATCACAGATCTTTCAAGAACAACATTTATTTGAGCAATGACTTCTAACCAAGAAGAAGCCACTACAGGGCAGGCACGCCCACATCATATGCCTCAGTGAGGCATTGTCCTCATTACATCGCCAGCATCTGGCAGAGCTAGCCAACGTCTCCTTAGCAAGCCTCTGTGGTGTCCAATATACATGAAACATCATTTTTTGTTGAATCAAGCTCAATTTTAAATTTACAGAAATAGTACATATGGAAGCTAAGGCAACTTTCCATTCATTAAACTGTATAGAGCATTCCAATTAATGTATTATGAATGAACCCCCTGATACCATATTGTAACACAATGTGCTTTAATATTTTGTTTCTGTCAAACAAGCAAATAAATTTGCAGTTGCAAAAATGCATGTGCTTATCAGTGAATGAGATTTCAGTAATATTTCATCTAGATTAAGGCTGCATTCCTAGACACACTTACCCGGGAGTAGGGGCTTAGTTCTGTGCAGACATGTAGAGAATTGCACTGCATTCATCCCAGGAGGAATGGGGCGGGGGTGTCTCCCTGTATTGCTGCCATTGGGCAAATGCTAATTTCCCTCATATACATATCTTAGGACACTCACCATCAGGGTCGGTGCAAGGCAGTTTGGTGCCCTAGGCAAGATCAGATATTTAGCGCCCCCCCTTCCCACTTGAGCCCTCCCTCCCTCCAGCCCTATGCCCATTATGAAATAAATTTCCCTCCCTGGGAACTGCCGAGCCCCATAGAAAAACTTTGTGGACTTTGAGACTTTTCCTTTGTGTTCACGTGGAAAGCAAAGAGGCAACAAAGAGGGGGCCCCTTCCCCCGCGTTTCTGGCGCCCCATTTAGCCTGGAGCTCTAGGCAGCAGCCTAGTTCGCCTAATGGTAGCACCAGCCCTGGTCACCATTAGTGACTCTGTAGTAGAGATGGAAGAAGTTTGGACTTGTTGTTGTGAACGAAGTCCAGCCTCCTGATCATTTCAATCATTTCCACATATGTGATGCTTCATATAATTCATCTTATTAGATCTTCCCTGCCTACCCCACAACTGCAAACCTCTCCCCCCCACACACACACACTTACCTCGAGATATGTTTTGGTCTCAACCCCCTTTGCAGTGCTCTTCTTAAGTTCTTCCCTATAGTTTTCACATAGAATACATTTCATTATGTATTTCCCTCCCTTTGTAGTTCAGTTCAGTTTATTTAATTACGGTCACAGACCAACCAAGAAAAAAACAAGATATAAAGTCAACCTAACAAATACAAATACAAACTGCAAATGCAGAATTTATATAAAAGGGCAGATTCAATCAAGACTAACTTCAATACAGTATCTATTAGTATCAGCTAATACTAAGTGAATTATAATAAGATTTGACCATCTGATTCCTAATACAACATGCCTGGGCACAACATTTTGCCACCTTAAAAGTGAGCTAGCTCCTTGGTAGAGCCTGAGAGAAGAAGAGAGGAATAAAACCTATCAGAGCTTCCTGGAAATTTTATTAAAAGTGGGGCAATATAATGGGAATGAATCTCCTTATAGTATGAACAATATAATAAAACATGCCCAGCTGTTTCAACCATGCCTGATGGCAGGGACAGATACGTTGAGTAAGGAGTTCGTAGGTATCTCCCTTCCAAAAGACCTGATGGTAGAGCGTTAAAAGAGGCCAAGGTAAAAGCTCTATGGTATTTAGAAATTTCGAGGGCATAAAGACAGTCTGCAGGAACAAAATTTTTATTATACTTACCAGCTGCTGGGTAATGCTGAGCCCTTCCTCTGTCGTCCTGTAGTAGGGCTACATCCCAGATCCTTTGCTTGATTATTTCTTTGGCTCTTAAAAATCCCAAGTGTAATATTGTTGGGGGGGGGGGGGAGAATCCATATTGCTGTAATTTCTGCTCAACAGCTCTCATCCAGTTAGAGGGGAAATTATCTAGTAGGATCGGGGAGACTAATCCAGAAGGGGTAAGGTTTAGTTTAAGCCAATAGTTAATTACATGAAACCAACTAACCAAGCACATGCTTCGAGTGGAACCATTCCCAATTCCACTCTAAGCAGGGCATTAGGAAGACAGCGTGGAACACCAAGGATAGTCTACAGAAACTTGGACTGAATTGCTTCCAGGGGATAGAAATCTTTGTATATACACAGTTGTGACCCATATATGACTTGTGGTATTACTTTACCCTGGAAGACTTTTATCACAGATGGTATGCAAGCCTCCTTTGGAAAAGAAGAATCTAAGAATAGCGGCAACAGTTCTTTGGGCATTCCCAGTAACATATGCAGACTGCGCTCTCCATGACCCAGATGCCTGGAATGTTACTCTAGATAGTTATTAACCTAACCCAGTGATGGCGAACCTATGGCACGGGTGCCACAGCTGGAACGCAGGGACCTCTCTGTGGGCACTCGAGCCATTAGTCACCAGATCGCAAAAAGACTGTCCCCTTCTGCAAAACACTAATGATCTTGTTCTTTGTTCTCACAGTGTGGAACAGAATGATCTTATTCTAGAATTCCTGTTACAGAATTCTTTTCTACATTGTTATCACATTTAAAAGATTTTGAAGAATGATGCACAGAGCATGGCTTGGATGTAAAGCCCTAACAGTTGACCCGAGTGCTGCATGTGTTGCTCTCAAACTAACGGAGTATGAGCCAAGGATTGACAAATTATCAGCATGCATGCAATAGCAAAAATTACATTAATTGTGCAAAAGCATGCCCAATGCAAACTTTTACCTAATGCAGTGTTTGCAGTCCAAGACATAAAGTGTTTAAAATGTGTTAAGCACGTTTAGTTTTCTTGTTTATCTTGCTCATCCTAGTACAGGTTGACTTTTACTTTGACTAATCCGACACCTGTAGAAGCAGGGAAAGGACCCGGAGTAAAGCTTGCCCCATACAATGTCAGTCTGGCATATAATCATATTACAAGTTGAGAATCCCTTATCCAAAAATGCATGTGCCTAATTATTTAAAAAGTTTGTATAAATTCCCTTCAGGCTATGTGTACAATGTAGTACTATAATAATTTTTTGAGTTGATTTTTTTTTCAACAAAAAACTGTTTGTATCATTGAAAGCTCTGTTATTGTGTTTTTCTTTAAAGACAAAAGATGTTAATTAGTTCGGACAACTGTAT
Organism: Shinisaurus crocodilurus; assembly: GCA_021292165.1. Taxonomy (NCBI): domain Eukaryota; kingdom Metazoa; phylum Chordata; class Lepidosauria; order Squamata; family Shinisauridae; genus Shinisaurus; species Shinisaurus crocodilurus. The sequence goes on from CM037879.1 coordinate 114,571,601, forward strand.
GAGTTGTTTTTTTAAAACTAAAACCTCAGTATTCAGGTTTAATTGCAGTGTTGGCACTTTATTTTATTTATTTATTTATTATTATATTTATACCCCGCCTTTTTTCCTGCAAGGAACCCAAGGCGGCTTACATAATCCTCCTCCTCCTCTCCATTTTATCCTCACAACAACCCTGTGAGGTAGGTTAGGCTGAGAGTCAGTGACTGGCCCAAAGTCACCCAGTGAGTTTCATGGCCCAGCGGGGACTAGAACCCGGATCTCCCGAGTCCCAGTCCAATACTCTCACCACTACGCCACACTGGCTTTGAAATAAATAAGTTGGTTTTGTGTTGCAGTTTGGGCACTCGGGCTCAAAAAGGTTCGCCATCACTGACCTAACCTGTTCTCTATCATGGCCATTAATCTGACACTTGTGTTGGACAAACCTTTTAGAGAAGACAGAAACTTTTTTTTTTTTTTTTAATATTTTATTTTAAAATTTTGAACAATACAAAGAAAATAACACACACATATAACTAATATAGTGCTCCCATCACCATGGGACCAAATAATACAATAACTCTATAATTGTTCATTATTCCAAAAATACAACATATCTTGATAGGGTACACTCCCTTTCCCCTTTTTTAACACATATTCCAAAAATAAACCACAAATATCCTTAAAAATATTTTTCTTTAATTGACCCCTTTTGCATTTGATATTACAAGTCAACATATCATTCAATGCCATATCCCATACTTCTTTATACCAATCGGTAATAGTGAAAACTTGCTGAATTTTCCATTTCCTTGCTATCATTAATCTACCTGCCGTTAACAAATTTATAATTAATTCTTTAACGTTTTGAGGACCGGTCACCTTTTCCGTTATTGATAGCAAAGCTAGTTTAGGACAAACCTCTAGATCAGCTCCAACAATTTCTGATATTTTCTCAAAAATCATTTTCCAAAAATCCATTACATTTTTACTACTCCACCACATGTGAGCATATGTACCCAGCTCCTGACATCCTCGCCAACACATTGGAGAACATTTGTTATCTATTCTATTTAATCTCACCGGAGTCAAATACCATCTCCAAATTAGCTTATAAAAATTCTCTTTGATTCTTATAGACATATTTTTCAATATTCGCCTATCCCAAATCTTGTTCAACTCATCCTTTGATATTTCCTCTTCAAACTCTGTATCCCAAACTATTTTAAGATTTTCTGCTTGCTCTTCTGATTTCTGCAACATTTTATATAACATCTTTGTAAGACCCCTAGCTGATGCATTTCCTTCTATAAGTTCTCTAGACATAACCAACTGCTCAAATGCGGTGAAATCTCTTTCATGCTCATGTCTCCTCTTCCATTTCTTACCCCATTGTACTAGTTGAATTAAATTTAACCACGAAATTCTTCCTGCCCCAACCCTATCAATTATTTGCTGTCTTGTCTCCATTTTTTCCAGCCAATCCATAATCTTATCACCCTTTTCTCTCTAAAAATTCGTTCTAAATGTCTAACATTCTCTGGAAAATCCTCCATAACCACCACTGGAGTAAGCGGGGATATACCTGGTAAAAATATTTCCTTATTTTTACCCCAAATTTCTAACATATTTTTTAAAAAGGGATTTTCTAATCTTTTTGTCATAATATGTCCTTGTTTTGTAAATAAAAATTTCTCCACCCTATTACCCAATTCAAATGCTTCTATTTCCCACCACATAAAATCCTTTCTGACAATAATATCCATAATATATCTAAGTTGATTAGCTATATAATACCATTTTAAATTAGGGAGCCCAAGTCCCCCTATTTTTTGAGCTTTATACCATCTATTCTTAGTAATCCTTGATCTTTTCCCCCCATTGCAATAGCTATTTACCATTACTTGCCAATCTTTAATTTCTTTCTCTGATATCTTATATGGTATCATTCTAAATAAAAAATTAAACTTCGGTAAAATCTTCATTTTAATCAAAGCTATCCTACCGAACCATGATACTAATCCCAATTTTTTATAATCCTCTATTTTATTTTTAACTTCTTCTTTTAATTTTTTAAAATTCCATAAGACAGGAATTTTAGTCTTTTGATGGTTTATCATAAGCTGCTCCTCGGTACAGTATATAGAGAAAGACCAAAGGGCCCTTCTGAGTATTACTTCTGAAAATGACAAAAATACGGTATCATCTGCATACAGCAAGGCAGGGATTAGTCGATTTGCCAATTCAGGTGAGTGGAAATCAGGATTTTATAATGAACCAAGGAGTTGACATAGAAATTAAATAAAAGAGGGACCAGAAAATAGCCCTGTTTTACCCGCCTCCCTTTGAAGAAGACTTCCACTGTGCTACTTGGAATGTCGTGTGTGGGGGGTGGGGTGGGTGGACCATATATGTCTCCACTTTGTGGGTTGATCCAGATAAAAGGCCTGTCCTGTAGGGCAGCCTCCATATGGTCCTGCTCAAAGAGGCCACAGACAATGTTAGTCTGTAGCTGCCTAAAGGAGAAAATAGAAGTGATATATTTACGATTTGTGTTTCTGAACAGATGGGCCCTTCTGTATGTACATATTCGAGTCTTTACATCAAAGCAAATTATAATAATGATTGAAACTAAAGTCATAACTAGATTTTGGGCAACTTCCTTTTGCAGGGGTGCTTGCATGTAGCCTTTCTTTCTTGCTAAAAAGTGCCCCTATTTAACATTGCTGTACTTAACTTATCATGCTTTTTTTCTTATTTGTTTTGCCTAGTAACCTTGAAACAAGAGAAGAGAAATTCTCCTTGAAGAGAAATTGATAATGCATCATTCTGCTTTAATGAATGGCTTGTCAAGCTCTGGGGTAACTACTTCCTTGGCCACAAATTCTTTTTCTTCATGCCATAGACTTCAGTTACTGGGATTTGGATCTATGCCCTCAGTCACATCTGTCAAAATCTTCATTCAATACTCGATCATTGTCTGGAACCATTGCGTAATTAAAGGATCATTTATTAGTGATGACTCATTTTACTTTTTGTCTCTGTGACATTTGGCTGTCACTCTCTGAAACTTTTATTGGTAGGAAAATTAATTCAATGGGTTCGTTTACCTCCCTCTTCCATTTTCCACTCAGTTCACAAGCCTTTTTTCATCATAGCGTCTAGGGCTATAACTTTTTGGATGTGGTCCTATAGTACATCTGGCAGAACAGAAATTGGTGCTTCTACCATTCCCATGATAAATGTTTTTTTTTAATTGTTTCTGTAGCTTGGGTTTTTATTACTCACTTGCCATGCATCAAGTACTACTGCTTGTTCTTCCTTCCCTCTATTTCTTCTCTCATAATGTCAATCAATGCCTGTATGGCATCTAATAGAGTCATAATAAGTTGGTGGTTTTAATTATCAGTGTCATTTGCTCATGAAGAAACATAGGTTTTGATTGGACAGATCTTTTCATGGTCTTAATCTCTGCTGAATTTTATTTTTGTTTGTCATTTATTGTTGTAAGATTTTATATAGTGTTAAACTAACTTATAGTGAGTTTGATAATTAGGGCTTTTCTACACGAGGCATTTACGGAGCGCTGCACTACTACTCACAGTAGTGTATGGGAGCTTTACATGACATCCTCCTCCTCCAGGGCCTCTCCCATGTTTTGCAGCCATTTTCACGGCTTTTTTTAAAATGAGAAAAGTCAGGTATTATTTCCTAATCTTGTGATAAGATGCTATGACAAGCTTGTTTATTTTCACAATTCCACTATATCACAACTATACCACAGTGACACCTTTTGGTTGTGTAATGGAATATATAGAAAGGCAGAGAAAGAAAAACTCCAGGAAAAAAATCGAGAAGAAAAGAAAGAACACTAAAGAGAGAAGCATCTGCTACTTTGAGTCAAAAGGCTGCATTGTCTTTGCAGATTCTTATGTTTGCACAATGGATTCAAATAAATCCATTGGAATCAGGGTACCTGCTTCTGATCAATGACTCATTCTGCCTTAATCTGCACCAAAATCAGTCCGAGAGGCCTGTTTTAGAGGGAAACAATCGAAGTAATAAAAACCTGATTGAAGCCAGAATGCCAAGCAGAAGCTCCATAGGTAAGCAATTCCCTCTTACCAAACCTTTCTGTCTTCCTAGAATATTTAAGTGCTCACTCTTCAAAAACTCCCATCGTTTCTCTGTCTCTGCCATTGGCCCCTATTGTGGCCCTGCCACATTGCTCACTAGAGCCCCATTCCACACATGGATCCTTGTAGGGCAGGGGCAGGGAACCTCAGGTTCAGGGGCCAAATCCAGTCTTCCTGCTGGGGTCCCAATCCAGCCTTCTGGGCTTCCCCAGATACTCTACCCCCTTCCCCTGGCTCCAATCCCTTTCTCCCAGCAACTGATTGTTTGGGGGGTTCCTGGATTTTGTGCAGTTTCCCCCCATTCTAAAAGACTGAATTGCCTCTCCTAAGGCTTAGTTACTGGCAATAAGAGCTTGAAGCTACAATATGCTGGGGTGTTGTTGTTTTTGTAGTTTTGGCCCCCTCTGCCTTCAGCCCTGCCCACCACTGGAATGTGCCCCCCAAGAGCGTCTCTGAAATTGCATTCTGCCCTTGGGTTGAAAGAGATTTCCCACCCCTGTTGAAAGGTGTGGGACAGGGCCCCAATGTCACAACTGTACTCCTGATGTGGAGTTTCCCCATATAGTAATGTGGAGTCTGTGCACAACAGGCCCCAGGGATATCTTCCTGGCCCAGGAAATGGGTGCAAAGGTCAGTGCCACAACAGCTGTTTACAGTCCCCTAGGGCACCCTTCCCCAACATGATGTCCTCCAAATGTTTTGGATTTCAACTCCCATCAGCCCCAGCAAGTATGAGAGATGAAGTCAGGAACACTGGGTAGGCATGTTGGGCATTGTAGTCCAAACCATCTGGCAGATACCAGGTTGGGGAAGTCTCTCCTAAAACAATGGAGTTCACAGTTGGCTTGGCAATCAGATATTCCTCCTAACACAGTTCCTACTTTACCTGCTCTCTTTACAGGATCTGCAGCCATTAGCAGAGCGGAGCTTAGATGTTCTCAGTTGCATTCTTTTCCCATTCCTCTGTTGTTCCAGCCAATCTGTCTCTGCGGCGTCTTATTTTTCTGAGCTTGTTGTCACACACAACTACTGATGGCGATTTGGCATGCTACTTGCACTGCAAATCTGTGTACTGTGACTCAAGGAGGGATATCCTGAATTGTGGTCATAATAAATAACCTGAAAGACCAAATTCACAGTGAACAGAATACTTTGTAGGCTCAAAATAAAAAACTTCTGAACATGGGTGTAGTGTTCATGTGAAGCAGCATTTATCCTTTAAATATCTAGTCTTTTACCATCTTATCACAAATATAAACCTGGTCCTTTAAAAAGCTAGATTGAGAATAAAATGCTTACGATTAGATTTAGAAAGAGATACTGACTGTGAAAAGTAAAATGTCAGTAGGGGACTTATCAACACCCAAGAGAGTATGATTAACTACCCAATCCACTACTCTCCCCATGAACGTGTTGAATGCTCTAGGAAAATAGCCAAAAAAGCTTTAAAAAAAGAAAAGAAATTGTGGTCATGAAGTGATAATGAAGTAGTGTTGCTGAACATGTAAAGGTTGTTTACATGTAATACAGAACATCAGGAAATTATAACATCTGGCATGCAATTTTTTTTAATGTGTCAATTTTAGTTGACAATGCTAATTTGTTGTATAATTTATTGTATAAATTAATTTATTCACAGTTCAATGACAACACACACACACACACACACAAAACTTATGCTATTGTTCTACTGACCACTCTTGATTTACAATCATTAAAATACATTTTGTGGGTTTCAAAAGGCCACTGAACTGAAATATATGATCTTAATTTTAAAGTCATGGGCTTGGGTGCTAATTTTACTTCTGTTGGTGGAACAGAGTTCCCGTTCACAGAGCAGGGCTTTCCTGTTTCCCCTTTCCCTCTGCAGCCCCCACCCTCTTCACTTGGGGGAATTCACAGAAATACTCCCACCCCCAGGAATGGAGAAGCAGGTGAGCATCCAAGCCATTATAAATAACAATTTCAAAATCCACAGTCAGACAATACCTTTATATTTTCAAAAATGGGCGATCATCCATTATTTGTCTCTTTGTTTCAGCAGTTCTAGGTGCAACGTGAAATCTCTGTCGCACCTAGTGGCGCCTAATCCAATTAAGTTTGCAATCCCTTCTAGCTACAGTAATACCTTGGATTGCAAGTAACTTGGTCTGAGAGTGTTTTGCAAGACAAGCAAAATTTTTTAAATTTTTTTGACTTGATAAACGAGTGACGTCTTGCAAGACAAGCTGGTACGGATGTAACCGCTCACCTTGAGTGGGTGTAGCGGGCCGAAATCGGTCCCGCTCACGCCCGTCAGAGACTCGCTTTGATATAAGAGTGTTTTGGATTACAAGCACGGTTCCGGAATGAATTATGCTCTCAATCCAAGGTATTGCTGTATTATGATAATTTATTATTATTATTAATAATAATAATGATGATGATGATGATGATGATGATGATGATTATGCATGTATGCAACTTAATATAATAACATCTCTAAGTGGTTTTCATACAAATATATTTTTTTAAATCACTGTTAAAACACACTGTTAATAAACAATTATTACAACAGCAACAATGATAAATTAATAAAAAGAAACAATGAAGCAGAGTAGCATCATGATAATCAGTTACAAGCCAGGGAAAGCTTGTGCAAACAAGTATGTTTTTAGGAGGCATATAAAACACCACATTTTCTGCCTCCTGACCCACACAGGGAAGGGTGTTCCAGAGGGTGGGTGCTACTACTGAGGAGGCCCATTTTTGAGATGTTGTTATGCGGCAACATTTGGTTGGTCAGCAAGGCCTCCTCTCTGAAGAACTCCAAGTTTGGCTGGGTATATGGAGGGGGAAGTGGTCTGCTAGGTACCCTTGTCTGGAGTTATTTAGGGCTTTGTAGTACATCAACAACAGAACCTTGAACATGGCTTGATAGCTAATAGGCAGCTGGTGCAGTTCTTTTAACACAGGTGTAATATGAACATGGCTAAATGCTATGCACTCACTCCATCTTAAGACTGTGATTAAAAGAAGAGTTTGTGCTTCATCATCAAGCCAATTTTTCCCCCTCCCCACCCCTATACCTTTTGTTTAACATCCATTCTGATGAAGAATTCTGCAGAAGTTGAAAGGTTGCTCACTATTTTGTTGTTGTTTTGTTGTTTCTAATAAAAGTAATGATTTGGTTCTCTCAGTCACCACAGCCCACTGTGACTTGTTTAAGTCATGGTGGTTTGCAGCATGCGGTGGTGCATGCCAAGAGGTTTTTGATTATTCAAGCTGCGGCTGCAGCTTGTCCTGTCATCTGAACCCAGATGGTGGGGGTTGTGTGAGTGTTAAACAACAGTTACATCACCCTAGAACAGGCCATGGGTTCTTCTGCAGGACTTGTTTAACCCTTGCACAACCCCCGCTGCCCATGTTCAGATAATACCACAAGCCACTTTAATATTCAAAATGGCCACCTGCACACACCAGCATGTGCCACAGCCCACCATGGCTTAAATAAAGAAACCATGAGAAAAAAAATCAAAGTCCACAGTCAGACAATTGGCTGGTTTGCACAATGAAACCACCTACAATGGCTTAAATAGGTCACGGTGGGCTGTTTGATTGTGCAAACCAGCCAATTGTCTGACTGTAGACTTTAATTTCCCCCCGGATGGTTTCCTAATTGTGTACTTTGATACATAACAATGGTGCCTATAATTCCATCTGGAAATTAAAAAGACACATACACACACATCCTGATATCAAACCAAATGTCTTAAACAAAGTCTTCAAATCATGGGTCACAATTGATTCTTCAATCTGTGCAGCATTGGACATTGAATGGAGTGTTAATGGCCTGCATGTATAGTCCTGGAAAAGAGCAGAGCAGTTGGATCCATATATCAAAAGGGGGCACAGGTTTTCCATACCAGGAGACAAAGGCTGAGCACTTGTGCATTTGCACTTGACCAAGAGCTGGCAAGGGGAAAAGGCTCATTGAACCTTATGGGGATGGATGTCTTCCCCATATGCAGGTTGGGTTGAGGTGTGGGGGGGGTGGATTGTGCCTTTATTCTTTGTGGGGGGGAAAGAGTAAATATTTTCTGCAAATTTTGCTACTTGGTTTACTGAAAGTGGAGGGGGGATACTGTCACACTTAAACATGACTGAGAGTGCTTTAGCACTGGCAGTTTATTGCTGGAACTACTGCTGGATATATTCCTAATAGTTTATGGTTCACACTTGTCCAGCAGTAGTTCAGTGTTAAATTACTGCTGGAAGATTCAGCAGTAGTTTATCGCTGTATCTCCTGAAATGTTTGATAGAAACTGTGAAATTGGTTCAGGAGTACTATCTGACAACATCTGTCCTCCTGGGCAGAAATAGTTGGATAGAGTGTCTTTTATTGAAAACAGCATCACCGATGATGCTCCTTTACTCAGTGAAAGGGATTATGGGATAGCTACTTATTTTCTACATGGTCTGGAGACAAAGCAGAGCAAAACAGCAATACTTTATTCCTCACTGAAGGATAATATCTTATGGCTGAAGAGCTTCCTCTCTTCCTGATTTTAGATGGGTGTTGAAAACCTTTTCATTCTGGAAGGCATTTCATGACTAATTTCTGCTGCTGTTATCACTCATTTTTTAAATGCTATGTTTTTATTTGCTTGCAGCACAATCCTATCCATCCGGGTCAGGTGGTCAAGGTAGCTCAGAGTAGATCTCTGGGTGATTTACTGTAAATCGACAAGGGTTCCCGACTCCCAATTATTTAACAAGAGCAGCCACGACATGATCTTTTCCACCTAAATTTGGCTGCTGAAATGAAGGTTTGGGGTAACCAGGAGTGGAATTTGTACAACCCCAGTTCAGTTCTGGTAATGAAAACAAATTCCCAGGCTCAGAGTATTCTCAGAGCCGGCCCGTTCTTTGCTTTGTAGCTGACTCTGGCTGGTGCACCTTGGGGTTCTAGTAAAAAATAAATTAGATCCAAACAGCCTGATGGCTGGCCTATCCTTGCTATACCTACTCAGATGTAAGTCTCACTGAGTTCAATGAAGCCTTAACTTTGATTTTTACTGTGTGGCTTTTGTTCTGATTTTTTGTCATTGTTCTCATTGTAATCCACTTTAGAAAACTTCCCCCTATCCTGACAGGGACCACCTGTGAGGGATGAAGAAACTGATCAGAGATTAGTTGCCTTTCTTCTTCCCATAGTGCACACAGATCAATCATGGGAAAGAAGGAGATCTGCTTCCATTGATTCCCTCACCCAACAAAGCAGGGGCTGGATGTAGGAGATGAAAGGGCAGAAAGAGTTTGGGCACTGCCCCTTACTGTCTTCTCAGACATGTAGAATGTGGGCTAAACTAGTGCTGTGCTGGAAATTTTCCCCACATTTTTTTTCCTACCATTCTCATTCAATTTGAAAGAAAAGAAATTGCTTTTGAAAAGAAATTCAGTGGTGAAGAAAATTTCAGAGAAATTCTCATAGGTTGGGTTCGAGTTTCTTGTGCTTACCTTACTTAGGAGGTGGCTGAGCAGTGTGTGCGAGTGTCCTGTCTTTCATCCTACAATCATCTCTCTGGCAGGCTGTATCCTCTTCGGCTTCTCATATTTCAATTAAAGCCCAGGGGAAGCTGTCATGAGGTAATTCCACCCATGGGGCTTTTTCAGATCAGGAAGTGCAGGCATCCTGGGAGGCTGCAGAGCAATGGAGAGATGTATCTTAGAAAGAAAGAACACACAGCACCCTTAGCCACTTTGCAGTCATTACGTTAGGTCAAAAACATCACAAAAATAAATGTTAAAATACCCTGAGAATGAGGCTGAACGATGGGAGCCTCTTTCATAGGGAAAGAAAACTTTCAGGATGCTAGAGGATGGATTTTGACACAGCACTAGCTCCATCTCTTCCCTGGACCTCAACACAACACTGCCCCGCTCACATCTGCATTGGGGTGGATGCAAAATGGGGGCCAGCTTGCCAGCACAGTTGACACTGCCATTTGCAGTAGTAGCACCCCCCCCCAAAACTCCTATGAAAAAATAAAGAAACTATGCTATAGGCCCCTGTCATGGGTGAGTGCTGTTGAGAATTTCTCCTCCCCCTGAAGAAATGTGGTGAAATTTGTGTCGTCGTCCCTCCCCAATTTCCCTCCCCACAAAGAGGGTGGAGAATTTTGAGAGGCCATTTGCGCACAGCTCTAGGCTAAATTACACAATATGTTTCTATGTAGCATGAAGCTTATCTTCTCCCCCCCTCCTTTACTTACAGGTAAGCATGGGGCCCCTAATCCAGATTGGGACCACCACACACAGATAGGGGAAGTTTAAATTTCCCCTCTGGTTGCTTGTTATCCTACTGGCTCCAATGGGGCTTTCTTCATCTTCTTTTTTAGTTTTCATGCAGGTGGGTGAATTTATGAAAACAAGTAGCTGGGAGGGGAAAATTTAAACCAGGCAACATCTGATCCTCCAGATGTTCTGGCCTACATCTCCTATAATCCCTCACCATTGGCTATGTCTAGGGCTGATGGGAGCTGTAGGCCCAAACATCTGGAGGACCACAAGTTGTCCACCCCTGGTTTAATTCATGGTGGTCCCAGTCTAGATTGGGGCCCTGTGCACTTACTTGTACTGTAAATAAAGAAGAACGAGAGGGTAAATTGCATACAACATATTTAATGTATTGTGCAGTGTAGCCCTGTGGTTGCTTGCTGGGAGGAGCAGGAGGTTTGACTGGCTCTTAAGGAGGCCAGCATGCATGTTCACAGTACATGAAGAGTGAATCTTTTGCTGATACAGCTACTATACATAAGCCTTTTGGCATATGAAACCATTTACCTATCTCCTGCTTGTGAATTCTAATTTGGCATAATAAATAACATTTGTGCATGGATTTTTGAGTGTATTATTTTTTGTTAATGCTAGATTTAAGGCCATCAGTGAAATGGAGCTTGCTATTTATGAGTTTGCTCATTAATGCTTAAGGAGACACTATGTGATGGGTGTACTTATGCCATACTAGACTGATCCCAAATTCATACTAAATAATTCTTTTATTGTTTATATTCTCTAAAATTCCAAGGCAGAAAATTGCTGCTTTACAGAATTCTATTTTCCATGCTGGTAGCCTTTACTGTGTGCTGTATGTATTTCAGAGTATGAACTTGTTTTGTCAGGGGCTCCCAATGAAGATATGTGTCTGAGCTAGTGCAGAGACCTTACACAAGCTTGGAAGAAAGAAACCCCTTATCTCGTGGATTTTTCCCCATAGAGAGTGAGAAAGCTACAGGTCTTTGGAATGCACATATCTTCATTTTGAGCTCTGGATGAAGGAGGTTGTACTCCACAATGCATAGAGCACACAGTAGACGCTACTGTCATGTATCACTGGAGATGTCCACTCTTTCTTGGTTTGTACATTTGAGCTGTTGCTGTCACACACACACCCTTTGTTCCACATTGGTTCCCTGGGAATGGCATGGGACAACACTTTGAGGTTATCCAAGTAGCATTATAGAAAATGTCAGCTATTGATATTTAAAAAATATTACGTGTATAGATTCCAAATACTCTTGTTTAGGTTAGTAATTCCTAAACACATATCTGGGGGAAAAGGTCAATTTTCATAACCAACCTGTGATTCGTGTTCAAATTAATTGGGATAAAGAATTATTTATTTATTTTATTTAAGAGATTTTAATGTTATTTTTTCAGAACATTCTCTCATACTACAATGAAACTTCCAATTATTAAAACCAAAACTAATTTAAAAATAATCCATAACTGTAACAGCTAAGAAAAGAAAGAAAAGAAAGCAGCATAAAATACATCAAGCATCAAAACATCATCAGACTAGCCACCAATTCACATTCCTCCAGAACACGAACAAACATTAAACCACGTTAAAGGTAGGTTGAAGCAAAAATGTGTTCAAGGCCCACCTGAAGGAAAACAAAGAAAAGGCCAAATACATCTAACATTTATAGTAGATGAAAACTGAACATGCCATGTAATGGGTTCATGTCACGTGAGGAAGCATTAACAGACTTAATGGGCTGAATATGTTTCATTGGACTTTAGAAACAACACATAAAAACAAGTATGGGTAGCAAAGCATCATCTAGGGTAAATTCAGAATCCAAGGACCCATAGCTTAGTGATAGTACACATATTTTACATATAACATCTAAAGTTCAATCCCAAGCTTTTCAAGTTAATGACTTTATATGCTCATATTGCATATAAGGAAGGTTTGAGGACTAGATACTACTAGCTTCAAAAATAAAATATACAAGAGAGGGGATAATTTTGCAACTATTTAAGAAGTAGAAGTCTGTATCAGAATTGTATGTCTACAATTGTAAGTTTGCTTGAAGGGACAGCTCCAGAATGTTTTGGAACAATGCTACATCTGGAGTATTCTGTGAAAAAAATGGTGCCCATGGGAGGCATCTCCTCCACTACTGTGTCTTTTTCCACAAGCAAGGGAGGTCAGAATGTCCTGGGCATAGTGTCATTTTATTCTGGGCTTCCACTGGTGGTTGTTTATAGATTCAATCCCTTAAACTCAGGTAAGGACGCAATCCTATGCATGTTTAGACAGAAAAAAAGTCCTGCTGCAACTCCCAGCATTTCCCAGCCAGACATGTTACATGGAATGCTGGGAGTTGTAGGACTTTTTTCTCTTTAAACATGAATAGGATTGCACCCTAAATGAGTTTATATAAGGCAGAGGGGGCGGCAACCTGTGGCCTTCCAGATGTTGTTGAACTCCAACACCCATCAGCCCCAGTCAGCATGGCCAGTGGTCAGGGATGATGGCAATTGTAGTCCAATATTGTAATACAAATTGAATATTGTTCACTGAGGCCGGAACTCAGATATGAAACGTTTCCATTTGTGCTGATGAATCTTCCTGTAGTGTATATTAGCAATGTCTCTTCAACATCACTGTTGCAGTGGTTAGAGCAGTGTTCCCCAACCTGGGGTCCTCCAGCTCTGTTGGACCACAACTCCCGGAATTCCCCAGCCAGCTGGCTGGGGAATTCTGGGAGTTGTGGTCTAACAGCTGGAGGACCCCAGGTTGGGGAACACTGCTGGGCTACAGTGTCTTGGCTTGTGTGGAAGTTTCAAATATACAAATTAGGTTCCACTTCAGCCACAAGGCAAATAAATGATATCCAACCAAGAGTGAACCGCTTTGTGAAAAAGTAGATGCTTGGCAATTAAAAATGTGTAAATTAAATTTATTTTGGTTGCTTCTAGTCAAAGAACTTGCATACACTACTTTCATTATGGTCCGAATTCACAGTGTTGCCTCCTTCTACCTCTGCAGTGTGACACACGGAGACTTTTGACAGAGCAGACACAGAGGAGGTATGTACATTGCCATGTTTGATTTCTGTCAGAAACCCACTGACACCACTCCAGCTGCCTGGATCCTGTCATCTCCCCTGAAGTCAGCTGCAGGCTCACTGAAAAGTGACATGTGGCGATATTTACATGTCCCCAGGCCACATTCTTGTGCTGTCATTGGTCTGCTATCTATAAAGTTTGAAACACTTTTTTTCTCCATGGTGACTGGCTGCCTTCCGGATAGCCATGATACTGCGAGGAAATGCGTTTTCATAATTTAATGCATACGTATGTGTGCTTATTCTCTTCCTGCGTGCTCACTGAATATTTGACAACAGGATCTATTTTTAATAGATTACACAACTTTTAGAAGTCATGCTCTGAGGAAGAATGTACAGACTTTGCCTTTGCTGAGCAAGGAACAGTCAGAACGTGTGACATTCTTCCACTGCTCATTATAAAGTGAAAATATATCTATTTATTTATTGAGTTAGCCCAATATTTGCCCTTTCTATATCCTGCTACTGAGTTTTATGAGGATCATGTGTCTGTTTTTGCATCAGAAAATGTGACTTAGTAGGCAAAACACCGAGAAATCAAGGAAGAGATAATGACGGTGCATAAATTTGTATTTAAAAACAAACCTAAAAGAAAACAGATTAGCAGATCATTCTGTTTCCCTAAATATTACCAGATGTTACTTTTTTCTGAAGTATTTTCTCCAAAATAATTGGAAAAACTAATTTTTCCTGATTAGAACATCTGTGGTTTTCAAGTACATTAAGGCTGCAATCCTATGCCCACTTACTTGGTACTAAGCTCCACTGAACTCAGTAGGACTTACTTTTGAGTAGACATGTATAGGATTCAGCCCTGGATTAACCATAAACAATATAAGCATGTGCTTAGGGCACTAAGGGAAGGGGGCACCACAGAGTACCAGAGTACCACAAATTTTTGCATTTGCATTTTTCCCTTATAACAGTTTTTATTTAAAAAAATATGCATAAAACAGTGATGAAAATTTGTATTTCTTTCTGTTGCCCTAGTTATAAGTAAGTAATTGGCTTATATTGCTTACTCCTATTTAGTGTTAAATAAATATAATTTTTTTTAAAAAAACAGTTTATATTTAATATAGTTGAGTGTTCTGGTGTGGGGATGGCTTTGAAAAAAACTGAGTTTTTAATGTCTTATTTCACCTTCAGCACTTATTCATCATGATGATGACTTATTGAGTCTTAATGTCTTGGCAGCTAAGCAATGGAAGGGCTGAAGGGGCACCATTATTGGGCTGTGCTTAGGGCATCAACTGGCCTTAATCCGGCCCTGATAGGATTGTAATGTAAACTGCAATCCTATGCACACTTATTTGGGAGTAAGCTCCATTTAACTCAATAGGACTAAATCCTTAGTAGATACAGTATGCAGTAGGATTGCACCTTAAATTGATTATTATCTACCATAATTTTAAATAGGAGGTGTTCTTAGTACTGCAGATATATGTAAGAAAATTTGCTCTACAGATCCTGATGCTTCAGTTTGGAACATGGATTTAGGAATTTATGAGCCCCCTAGTGCTCAGCCGGAAATAGAATTTGGCTCGAGCATGCCTATTGAATGCCTGAAATTCCTCAAGGAACACTTGTTGCAGAAATTCTATGCTCAGAGTCCTCTTCCCAGAGAACCCAATACTTCAAGGAAGAGGGAAGCAGCACACACCCAGTAGTGAGTTTTTCAAAGCTTTTATTTCTGCACAAAAAGGACCAGCAGGGGCGCGTGCCCAAATCAAAGCTGGACAAAGAACAGTGAGGCATACAAGCCTTCTTATACTTTTTTAGTCATGGGTGTATTCGCTCTCAGCAAATTGAATACATTCGTTTAACCGTGCCAACCAATCAGATACATTTCCCCGAATATGACAATAACCAATCAAATACATTTCTCTAGACATGGCAAATCTTAATCTCTAAGATGTTGTTTCTTATGACTTCTTAGGTTACTTGGGGCACTTGATGTCCCATGTGCCTGCTACATTTGCGTTGGCACTGGGAAATATTTGGCTATTTGGCTTTTGGGACCAAATAGCAACTTAATGTGAAAATATGATTATTTGTCCGGATTATTTGCCTTTGGTTCAAAGCAGTCAGGAAAGATGGGAAGGAACAAGCTGAAACTGAACCCCGACAAGACCGAGGTACTTCTGGTGGGGGACAAGGGGAGGTTAGGGGATGTTGACCTGGTGTTGAATGGGGTACATTTACCCCTGAAGGACCAGGTCCGCAGCTTGGGGATCATTCTAGACTCCCAGCTGTCCATGGAGGCTCAGGTGTCAGCTGTGAGCCGGGCAGCGCTGTATCAACTCCATCTGATACGGCAGCTGCGCCCCTACCTTCCTAATCATCTGCTCCCATCAGTGGTTCATGCCTTGGTCTCCTCTCGCCTAGACTACTGTAATGCGCTCTATGTGGGGTTACCCTTGAAGACGGTTCGGAAGCTACAGCTGGTACAGAACGCAGCGGCTCGCCTGGTTAAAGGCAGCCGCCAGCGGGACCACATCACGCCAGTGCTCAAGGAGCTGCACTGGCTACCAGTTGCTTGCCGAGCCGAATTCAAGGTGTTGGTTTTGACCTTTAAAACCCTATACATCTCTGGTCCAGTCTATCTCAAGGAGCGTCTCCAGCAACACCAAGTGGGCCGCTCAACAAGATCTGCCACAGATGGCCTTCTCCTTGTCCCTTCAGCCAGAGCAGGTAGACTAGTGGGGACGAGGAAGAGGGCCTTTTCTGTGGCGGCCCCCGTACTGTGGAACTCTCTCCCCAGTGACCTCCGCTATGCCCCCTCTCTGCTGAGCTTCCGCCGTTCATTAAAAACCTGGCTGCTCAGTCGGGAATATGGGGTGGGTAAGATTTTTTTAAAAAAATTATAATGTTTTAATTGTATTTTATCTTGTTTCTAGCCTATGTACATCGCCCAGGGTGGCCGGTTGCCAGCCAGATGGGCGATTAATAAATGTAAATGTAATAATAATAATAATAATAATAATAATAATAATAATAATAAATCATAAATCATAACTAAAGCAGATTGCAACATGGTTCTTTAAGGTTCTTTGTCCGGAACAGCAAAAGCAGATAAGGAAAGTCAAGTAGGTCATTCAATGGGGGTTCAACAGAGTTCATCAGGGCTTCTGGACTTTTACCTTAACAAGTGCCTATGGACAGCAGGGTGATCTTTTAGGGTTCCAGCCCTTGTGGGCTGCTCCTCAAATTGCTATCCCTTGCTGGCCAGGGAATGCTGGGATTTGCAGGAGCTCTGTCTGTCTGTTCAAGCATGCATAGGATTTGGCCTTTACATAGCTTTAACTCAAGACAGGTTAGCACAGGGTTTCAGATTTAGGAGCCCAGGTGCTCTGTTACTTTTCATGTGTCCTATGTGAATATTTTCAGCTTAGGACAATGCTTTTCTCACCGGGGGTCCCAAATATGTAATTAGGGAACTATATTAAGAGATGGATCTCTCAGAACCCATCTCTGCCCAGGGCCGGCGCTACCAGCTAGGCCAACTAGGCTGTTGCCTAGGGCGCATAGCGGAAGAGGGCGCAGAACGCTGCGCTCCTCTTCGCTGCCGGCGCGCTCCTGCCCTGCCCGCCCGCCCGCCTCTCCAAGAAAGCCAGGTCAGGGATTGCGCCCGGAGTAGTGGTGGGGCCGAGCCTGGGCGCCTCCCCCCCACCTTGCCTCGCCTCCGCGCCGCCTCCCCGCCACCTCACGCCGCCTCCCCCCCCTCGCCTCGCTTCTGCGCCGCCTCCCCCCCACTTCGCCTCGCGCCGCCTCCCCCCCTCGCCTCGCTTTGCCTCGCCTCGCCTCTACTCCGCGCTGCCTCCCCCCCCGACACCTACCTTCTCCGTGCTGTTTCCGGAGCCCCGCCCGCGCTCTGTTTTGGCGGGAAGAACCAGGGCAACAGGGCTTAAACAGCCCTGTTGCTCTGGTTTCCCCCGGCCAAAAACAGAGCGCGGGGGTCCCTTTTCGGAGGAGGCGTGGGAAGGTAGGTGGGGGGCGGCAGCGGCAGCGTGCGGGGAGGGGTGTCCGGTGGCGGCGGGGGGGGCGGGAGGTTGCACGTTGCAGAGCAGGGCTGCTTTCCGGAGCCCCCCCCACGGTACTAGAGGGGGGGCGCTAAATATAATCTAGCCTAGGGCGCCAAACTGCCCTGCACCGGTCCTGTCTCTGCCTGCCTTTGGTTCAAAGCAGTCAGGAAGGGGGATTTCTCTTTGCTTGCTTGAAATGCCTATTGTTCTCAACTTCCAAGGATGTTTCCTAGACATTCTTATGAGGAACATAGTCTGGGCTTGTCGCCAACTGATAGCACTTTTGAAGGCATCTGGCCAGAGGGGTGTGTGGAGCAGTGGAATAGTTCATTTAAAATGCATGCTATGTACCTGGTCCTGTTTACACATGTCTGCACTTTGTATATGCACTGTGCCCATTTTTCTAACACACTCAAGGAGCCTGATTTTCCCCACCAACTGCTATCTCCTCCCCCTTCCATAAGAGAGTTGGAGTAACAGGCAATGTTCCCAGGAGATGGGTCCTCTTCTCCTTCCTGGCTGGCATGAACAAACCACATATGCAGTGTAGCAATGCAGCTAGTATCTTTTTTATACCATGGGATCCAGAGGGTTGAAATAGCAAGGTTTCCTTGCCTTTTAAAAATGTTAGCTGGGAAAGAAGGGCTTCTATTGACATTCAATGAAGTTGGCTCTTTGCTAAGCTAAGGTAATGGGTTAACCCTGTAGGTTCTGAAGTGTCTGTTTTAGCTCTGAATTAACCTGCTATTTGCTGGAAAGTTTAGTAGCCAGGAGGACTCTATGTTTAATGAAAAGAGAGGTCTGGATTCTGGGAACAAACGTTTATTGAGAAAATGAGATATGGCATGATATATATGTATTCAAAATTCAGGAATAAAAGCTAAGAAAGAATGCTGTTTTCTTTTAAATGCCACGACTACAAATCCTAGAATGACATTTAAAATTCAGGGAATTTTAAAAAGTGTTTTGGCAATTCAGTAAGGACAGCTCCTGAAAGGGAAACATACAGAAAAATCTTGGTGCAAAAACAAACATACTTAAAAACAGCAATGGCAAATTTCAGTAATTATAAATGTTGATGTGGACTGTTTAATTGTAAAGCAAATGCAAACAGAGATGCTATATGTGAGTCCTTCTGGATCGTCTTCTTTAACACTGCTACTGAAATATCAGCTTAACAAATATGATATGGAAATATTTTGAATGAAAATCTGCAGTCTGTTGTAGCTGCTAGTGATTTGGTTTTGTTGCTTGGGCCACATTCTTATTTGACTTTGCAAATTTCCATTTGAACACCAACTGTTACAAAGCATATGGATTGCTGCAGTAATCCCATATGCCAAATGATAGCTGGCAGTTATCCTCGCAGATCCAGAGAATGATGAGATTACAGAGTGATTAAAACTGTGGAGACAATATCCTTAAATTATACGTCTAGCTTAATCTGCTTTCATGAAAATCTATACTGGCTACTTTTTAAAGTCCTCTGCTTCCTTTCCCTTTCAGAAATCTTAATACTAGCTCAAAATGTTTATATAAATTCCCAGCTGGGTAGAAACAATATTGAGGGCTCCATCTCATTAATGGTAAATGACTGCAAAGTTCCTCTGCATCTTTCAGAATAAATAATAGCATTACTTTTTCATGATGTATCCCTGATTTTATATCACAGTCCAGATGTGCTAGGACAAGTTACAAATTAGCTTAAATAGCACAATTCATTCAGATTAAAAGGCTTGAAATAAATTTGCTTGGGGAAAAAATGCCTTTTTTGTAATGATGGGTTTCTGTGGTATTTCAAGAATTTGGATGGTAGGGAAGAGAAGAATAATGGCAAATTTCAGCAGCTATGCCGTATGTGAACAGTTTAATTTGTAAAGCAGATACAACTTGTGCAAGGAGATATATGTACCTGAAGATTAACCTAAGTTAGGGCTATGTGTATATTCAGAAAAGCAATGCCACAGTCTGTTCTTGGGAATTATATGGCAAGGACTATGGAATTCCAGCTACTGTACAAACAGGTGGTTGGACCAGATTTCATAATAGAGTAGACAATACTTACATTAATCATGACTAACAAGTCCCATTTCCCTAAGTATGATGAAATCTGGATCCAGCCCATCGTCTCTGATGTCTAAGAATTCATTAAGCATTGTCCAGACATTTTCTGTCTTTTCTACAGAAGATGAGAGCTAGAAATTTGCACCAAGCAAGCACCGCAGTTTCTGTTTGTGAAATGTGATTGTGAAAGAGCAGAATACACAAGAGCCCTGCCTGATTACAACTGTTATGGAAAGGGGCAGATATTTGGAGACTGTACAGTTTTAAAATACTCCCTCAACACATACATGTATATTGATGATTAAAAGTCAACATACCTGTAACAGAAGAAATTATGTTAAAATTCATTCATTTTAAGCATTTATATTCCACTTTTCCCCTCCAAAAAAGGAGCCACTCAAAGTGGCTTACAAAACATAAAAACAACAATATTCAATAAACAACAATAGCCAACAATAATCAATAATCAACCCAACACATTCACAACAAGCCAAGACAATGAGCCGGTTCAGATGATCAAAATAAGCAACCCATGGACTGTTGTAGGGTTATTGGAGGGTTGCTTCCCATTCCAACAAGCCATGCTGCTTGGGATTGGATGACAAAACAAGATTACCTAACTTCCAGGGAGTTCTATGTATGATGTGCCACCACTGAGAAAGCCTTCTTGCGCATTGCCACCAACCGTATTCCTGAAGGCAAGAGCACATGATAGCGGCGCAACAGCTGATCTTAAAGGATGGGCAGCTTCACACTGGAGGAGACAACCTTTCAAATAGCCTAGTCCCAAGCCATTTAGGGCTATAATGGTAATAACCAAAAGAATGCCTCTCCCAGCCACACATAGCTGTGGCGGAGGGGAACAATTTGCGCACGGGGGGAATAACGGATCAGAACACAATGGTCTGATATTTTATCTTCCAATCAGGGGGCAGAATGGGAGGGGCAGTAGAGCCATTATTAGGCTCTCATGCCTCTCCCTCTGCCTCCTTTAGTTTATGGGGGGTTACACGAACCTTGTCTCCGCTCGGGGTTCTCCACGGCTTGGCTCTCCGCCGCCATGGCTGCCTGAGCTCGATCTTCTGAGTGGCGTTGAGCATTCTCCACGCCGCTCGAGCTCCCGGCGCCGCTCGAGCCTCAGTCCCCCGTCGCGTCACTTCTGCCTGCTCCAGCGCGCTGGACCCCCGCGCTATGTTTTTGATGGGGGGAACCAGGGCAACAGGGCTTAAACAGCCCTGTTGCCCTGGTTTCCCCCGCCAAAAACATAGTGCGGGGGTCCAGCACACCGGAGCAGGGTCCCATCGTGTCACTTCCGCCTATGCCGGAAGTGACAGGACGGGACCAGCGCGGGCGGCGCGGGCGGCTCTTCGCGGAGAGCCGAGCCGAGGAGCCGCCAGACACCTGAAGGTAGGCCCGCACGAGCCTCGCATGGGTGCGAGCGGGGCCGAGTTCGGCCCCGCTCAGCCAGCGTGAGGCAAGCAGTTACATCCCTACTTAGTTATGTCATTTACATGGGAATTGTCCAACAGGAGTTCCCTGAACGTGGCATTGTGTTAACTAAGTACTTAGATATAATCTACCGTGCTTATTCTAGTTTTGAAGGGAGTGCCTGGCTCACATACGACAAGGCCTTCCACAGGAAGGCCGCTTTCGATCACTCCCTTCGTTGGGATTTTACAGACAATGAACTCTGGATGGAGTCCATGATTCCGGCGCATCCAGTGGCTGGTGACCAGTCAGACAGAGGCCATTTGTTGTTGCATCCTCCACCTACTCCTGCACCTAAGGCTGGGGCGGGCCGGACGGGTTCAATCCCAATTGTCTTGTTGGGAATTCCTGTCCAAAGAAGCTTGCAGTAGGCCAGATTGTAATTTCAGACACGCCTGTGCGGTCCGCAATGGGAATCACCCCTCTGCTTCATGCAACTGGGTGCGAGGATCTAGGGGTCGCCCCAGAACTGGTGCTGGGGCCAGGAATACACAGGGGGCTTCTGGTTCAGCTCCGAGAAAAGGGGCCCACACCAATTAAATTACCTTCTTTAAATCCATTGTTGGTCAAATACCCACGTAGCGAAGATGCATTATATCTCCGTGATGGGTTTCATTTTGGTTTCCGTATTCCCTATCAGGGCCCCAGAGTGCGCAGGATGGGTCGGAACCAGTCTTCCGTGGCCGCCTTACACTCCATTGTCCTTCTAAAATATCTAAGGAGATGGAGGCCGGCAGGGTCCTGGACACTTTCCGGCTTTGCTTCTCCCATTCTCAGTGTTTCTCCTCTGTGTGTCGTCCCAAAGAAGGCATTTGGTGAATTCCACCTTATACATAATTTCTTTCCCTAAGGGTGAGTCAGTCAGTGATGCTATTCCTTTGCATCTTTGCTCAGAGAAAAAATAAGGCCCTTTCTGATGAGTTAGTCGGTGAGAAGACCAAAGCTCTTTCAACTCGGCTGACATTTTGGGGATAGAACTAGATTCTGTGGCCCAGACTTCCCGTTTACCTTTTTCTAAATTGAGGGCTTTGCAGGTATTAAGTCAGCTGCTTCAACTGCAGCAGTTAGTTGGTCATTGAATTTTGCCTGCCAGATGACAGCCCCTGGTTGAGCCTTTTTTGCGGCGTCTTTCTGCCGCCATGCAGGGCCTTTGCAGGCTGCTATGCACCTAGCTTACACAAAAGCAGGTAGGGAATTCTCTGATTTCCGTTTGGCACGTGAGCTGCCTGGCGTTTGGCCAGTCCCAGTGGAGCATCTCCTCCACTACTGTGCCTTTTTCCACAAGCAAGGGAGGTCAGTCAGGACCTTTCGTGGTAAATTGACTGCCTTGGCCTTTTGTCTAAGACCAAGGGCTGCGCGGAATTTAACGGAATTTCAGGGTCCATTGAATGTTGTTGGGCTGGGCACGTGCCTGTCCACCCATTCCTGACTCCTGCGTTCCCGTATCAAACTCGTGGCAAGGTCTAAGTTTGACCAGTCTGGCCATGCCATGCCCTCCAATTTTCAGACCCGTCTGTTACCTGCCGCAGCTGCCAGGGGTCCAGCGTGCCTGCGCAGGGTTCCGTCGCATCATTTCCGGTCCCGGAAGTGACGCGACGGGACGGACAGCGCGGGCGGCTTGCCGCGGAGAGGGCGAGCCGCCCCGAAGAACAAGGTAAGGCCTCGCTGGGCGTGAGCGGGGCCAATTTCGGCCTCGTTTCTGCCCAGCGAGGCTCGTTTTTACAAGCCTATTTATGATACCTCATCCTGGCATTTCCTTGGCCAGGAGGGAGCTGTATATAGAGAGGATGGGGTTCACCTGTTGATCATTGGGCTGTACATCTTGGAGGATCTGCAAAGGGCCCTGCTTGGATTTCTTCTGGCAGGTGGGGGAGAGGACACTAAGTAACCTTGTCTCTCTCTGTGGCGGTTCAGTGCGGGATTAGGCAGTTTTAGGGGCTCGGTGATCATCCTATGGCACCTTTCAGGTGAGAGGCGTGCCTGAGGCTCCTGCCGCCGACTGCCTCACGGCTCGGTTGTGCCGAGATAAGGCACGTCTCTGAGGTCTTCCTACCTCACCTGGCAGTACCTCACGGGCCGGTCGAGGCTGACTGCAGGAAAGACCTTCCAGCACCATGTGGTGTTAAGCAAAGAGGGGATGACTTGGATGCCGTCACCCTCCTTTGCTGGATATTTCGCCCTATAGCAATGGTGACCGGCTGATAGCCGGTGTAATTAGTACCCGCACTTTGTTCCCTTCATAGATCTCCTATTGATGATTCAATAAATGTGGCCCATTACTTTTACCACAATTTGTACCCTACAACTGTGTCTGAGTCGTTATTTCTCCTCTACGCGTGCAAATAAACTGGCAGCCAACAGAGTCAGTACATCATTTCTTTATCACTGTATCTTTAGACCTTTTAGCCAAGGTGGAAAAATGATGAAACATACCTCAAACAGCTTAACAAACCATATAAATTTAACTCTAGGAGTCTAGTGATATTAAATTGCCTGGTATATGATAGATGGGGGGGGGGGCTATTTCTTAGCTAATGTCATGGAACGCTGGCTCAGCTTGTCTTGAGTGTGGAAAGCTAAGCAGGGTCAAGCCTGGTTATTACTTGGATGGGAGACCCCTCCTCTAGTTTCCTGCATTGAGCAGGGGGTTGGACTCGATAGCCTTGTAGGCTCCTTCCAACTCTATAATCTATGAAATCTATGAAAGGTAACTAAAAGCAACTATCAGTGAAATTGCCTGGAGCTTCAAATAAATTATTACCACAATGGAGTCATATGTTTTTCTTTAGTAATTATAGTATTAATAATTAATCTGCTAATAATGCATTAGGGCTTCTGATATTAGTAAATAAGCTAGCTAGTTATTGCCATATAATATGGAAGACACAATTGACATCTCTATTTAATACGGAAGGAATTAATGATCCTTTTAAAATGGGCAGAACCAAGTTCTTTATTTACCAAGGATAAAATGTGGTTTAGTACATTGAACCAAATAGTTTCACTGAGAGGAAACAAGTGTATATTATTATTATTATTATTATTATTATTATTATTATAATAATAATAATAATAATAATGTTGTAGAATATGTAAGTAAAATAGTATGAATGAAATGATCATTTGAAGAGGTTTCCAGGTTTATGGGGTTAGTGGAATCCTGTCCCATTAAATGAATGACACAGGTTACTGTAAGGAAATGATACTATCCATTATATGACTATTAGTAATTTAAAGGAAATCCAGTCAATATGATATTTTGATATGTTACTGTTATAATAGCACTATAGTATTAAGCATAATATGTAATTTGGCCCCAGGGATCTCCCTGGGTATCCTGGGGGAAAAAACTTAATTTGTAAATTAAAACAGAGAACAAGGGGAAATAACCCAGTAGGAATGAGCATGCTTATTGCCATCCACGAGGCACAGAATGTTGGGTAATTGAGCATCATTTGCAGGTGTGGAGAAAATGGGGGTAAGGAAGAGAGCGTGAATTAGCCCTAACAGCGTATAGTACCCCAGACAGGGAGATTATGGTCAGGGATGCACATCATGAGACACTTATCCTCTGACTCTAATTCCCATGTCCCCTCCCATCCATCCAGTCCAAGGTGCTATAACTAAGCAAGGGGTAGACAACCTGGTGCCCTCCAGCTGACAATGCCCAGAATCCCTGACTATTTCCCAATGCCGGCTGAGACTGATGGGAGTTGTAGTCCAAAACATCTAGACTTTTGAAAAATATTGTAAAATATAAGATATATATACATTGTATTCATTGTTTATTTGTAATTAATATAAGATATAACAATTTTGTAAAGTTATAAAAATTTTGGAATAATTTTGATCACAGTGGCCTAGGCTTTCTTTAACCAGCAAAACATCTAGAGGGCAACAGATTGTATACCTTCTGCCTGCTATACATTGTTTAAGGGCACTGACCACTTTGAAACTAAATGAGTCCTCCTGGGGACCAATTTATTAGAACTGGAGGGATAGCATTTTGTCCTATCCTCTTTACCCTGATGGACTGTTTCAGCAGTGAAGGGCACACAGCTTGCCAAGAACCTCCATTTTCTTTTTGTGTTCCAACTGTCTGTAAGATTCCATTTGTCCAGGCTGAATTTGCATGTCATGATACAACCACCTGCACGTGGGCTATCTCAGGTGTCTCTAGCTCCAGGGTCACAGCAAGGCTCTCTTAAGTGGACTGAATGATCTCAGCTGCGCTCCTGTGGGAACTGTTCCCTGCCTTCCCACTAGGGGTTTGAGACTGCTGTCGCAGGCAGCCTGCAATTGGCTAACAGAGATCTTCTTGGAATTGTTAGGGGCTTGAACATAAAAAGAAGGGGTCTGTAGCTGTCTTTTGTTTTTGTGTTTCATCTTGCTTTCGGCTTGTAACTTTGAGCATCTCCTTTTGGGGCCCTGTCCTAATGAAGACCAGTGCCTAGGTATGTAAAGACTGGTGTAGGTAACTTTTGTTATTTTCTGCCTGAAGTATTGTTTCCAAACCTTACTATGGTTCTTGTATGCCTTGTTATTCCCTTTCCCAATGTAAATAAGCTTAACACCTACCTCAAGAGCAGTGTGGGCTTCCTTCCAAGTGAGCCTTGGTACTAAATTCAGAGCCTCGTTTCATTATTGCTACTGTTTAATGTTTAGGCCTAGGGCTTCCAGATAGAGTGTGCTGGCTTGCACCCTTATTTCTTAAGCCCTAAAGTAGAAGGATCCCGTAGGATCATGAGATTCCCTGGCTCAGGCTGAGGTGGATATAAGGGGTGCTGGCAGCCTAGTTTGATAATTGTTTGCCCCGCCTACACTGCCAGGAGTTACAGAAACCCCCTGTGAGGGATTGAGGCCTACACAGGATTGGGTTTGTTGAGGCCTACACAGGCTTAAGTTTGTTGAAGCCTGAAGGCCCAAACACTCCAGGATGGGAGGGGGAGTTTGAGAGTTTTAGTTTACCCAATAGAAGTTAAGAATTAGATATCCTATTCAAGGTCACATGATTATAACCTTCCATTCCTGGGAAGGCTATATGTGTGTGGGGTGTGGTCAGCTAGCAGCAGTGGGAGCCTGACTGCAGAAGCAGAGAAACAGCAGAGAGAGAGAGAGAGAAGAGAAACTGGCTGCATAGGAGATAGGTAGCCTGAAGTTAATCTAGAGAACATTGGATTGATTGTTTGTTTGTTTTATTTTTTCATACTTGCTTTTGAATTATAACCACTCTATTAAGTAAAGACCCTCATATAATAAGTAAAGTGCTGTTGTTTACCCTGGTTT
Source organism: Shinisaurus crocodilurus (assembly GCA_021292165.1). NCBI lineage: Eukaryota > Metazoa > Chordata > Lepidosauria > Squamata > Shinisauridae > Shinisaurus > Shinisaurus crocodilurus. The sequence goes on from CM037879.1 coordinate 114,597,980, forward strand.
GTTGGAGTGACTTAGTCACCACTCCTAAAGCCTTTCCCAAGCTACTGGAACCAGGCAAAGGATTTGATCTCCTAGAACGGGAGAAACTTTGAGAAGAGGCAGAGATCTTCCAAAGGGCAGATCAAGGGGTCCCTGTAGTAGCGGAACCTTGACACCCCCTTCCTCCCTTTAGAGAGCCCTTAAGCTTAAAGTATCTAAAATAGGGCTGTGTTCCATTAGATGTAGATTCCACCACACCATTCTTCCCACAGTGTAGGAAAATGAAATCAAAGTACCCTGCATCTATACTATACTGTTCAGGTTCAGACTAGATGAGCAGCTTCCTGCTCAATTAGGACTGAATCTCAGCAGTCAGCACTATAGGGCAATGGTGGTACAATGCTGGACTGCTGAAGTTCAGAACTAGCTGTTCAAGATGATATTCATGTAGTAGGCTTGCACTATAGGGAAGAATTTCTCAGTTGTTTATCTCACCACCAGACAAATATTTGTGGGTCCCCAGTTTGATGGTTCTATTTCTAATCTCTAGCTTAAAAAAATCTTTATCTTGGAGGAAAGCTGGCCCCTTTGAGGGAATCATATTTTATACAGCGTAACAGCATATAGATTATTCAGTTATGCATATCGTGTAATTGTGCAATCCTATGCAGGTCTTACTAAATCCTATTAAGTTCAGTGGGTCTTTCTCCCAGGTAGGGACCATAACTCATGTGCTTTGCATGCAGAAGGTCCCAGGTTCAATCCCTGGCATAGGGGTGAATCTACAACCTATGAACCTGATCTTTCAAGAGAAGTGCAACCCCATCCAAAACAGAGCTGAGCCCCAATTCCATTGGGTTAAAATTCAGGTTGTTCACCCTTATCCAATCCATTATTGATACCAGTCATTGATTCAGAACATCAGCAGTGTCCTTGGTTTATGATGGAAAGGAGAGAGAGAGAGAGAGTTGAGTGTCGTATGCCTACTGGTGACATTGAACTCCAAAGACCCATACAACCTCCCCAATGGTTTCATGCAGATGTCAAGTAGTACAAGGGACAAAATAGAAACCTACAGGGCACCATAGGCCATGGGTGGGCAACCTCGGGCCCAGGGGCCAAATCCAGCCCTCAAGGGATCCCATTCCAGCCCTCCAGGATTTCCCAGATAGTCATGTCCCAGTCCCTTTCCCCGCCTTTCCACCAACCGGTAATCATTTGGTGGTTTCCCAGCATTTGTACAGTTTCCTCCCATTCTTAAAGGCTGGGATGCCTCTCCTCAGGCCTAGTTATGGGCAGTAAGAACCTTAAGCTACAATGTGCTTGCATTTTTGGTATTTTGGCCTTGCCTCTTTTGCCTTTGGCCCCACTCAGCACTGGAATGTGGCCCCCAAGACCTTTTCCAAATTGAATTTGGCCCTCAGGCTGAAAGAGGTTCTCCACACCTGTCAGAGGCTAATGGCCAAGGTATCAAAGAGCAGTCCCTCAGTACCAGTGAGAAGACATTACATGAGCAGCGCATGTGGTAACAAAATACTACAACTTCTTTGGGGAAGAAGAAGGGGATAAGAAAAAAAGTGCATTTAAAAATCCCACTTTTGTAAATTGTGCCAAACTTAGAGATGTCAAATTTACACTGAAAGATTTAAGGCTTTCATTCTTTTAGTCCTCTTTGCCAAATTGGTATAATGGCCATTCCAGATAATAAGGAACCATTGTGGAGAACAGTTGAACATTTAGGGTTGGCAGTGTCTGGGCTTTTGGTGACCTTAGCTCGCTAGGAAGCTAATCCAATTGCAAGGTCGCTATGAAAATGCCAGGGTTTCAAAATGCCAGGGCTTATTATTTCCTTGAAAATAACACATCATAGAAGACACAGGGATTGTGTCCCTGGCCCAAAAGACATTGCAGGGGTGGAAATGTGCTTTGTCTTCCAGTCATGGAATGCAATCTAATAGATGTTCACACAGACAATGAGTGCATAACATATGAACACATGAGCTTCATAATAATTTTATGGCTCCAAGATTATCCTATATGCTGAATTCCTGTTCATGTACCGTTGCAGATGACCTTTCTTTGAAGTTGGTACTTTTGATACAGACAACACTGACTGATAACTTTTGATAAACAATGTTTGTATTGTAATACTGCTCTGGACAAGAAAGGATTCTTCTTGTTGAAGAATATTTGATGCAATCTGACTCCAATGTGCACATGTAGAAACTGCTCTACTCAGTGACTACAATAGTATCATGCATATCAACAGGGCAGGTCCCTATTTGTGATCCCAATGTCCAGTTTGAGTCATGTCTGCAGCAGAAGCCCACGGCAATGTTTGCTGTAAATATATATGTGTATGTGATTCAAGAGGATCCTTTCCCATTATTTATTAAAATATACAGATTTTCTTTCTGCCAATGTCACCATAGAATTTTGCTTAACAAAATCTATCTTCCCCCCTCCAGTTATTCTTAAATGAATTTTCCTTGCAACAGTGGGTGCCTGCATCTCTACAAATACAATTAGGACAAGGAATGTCAATAAGATAAAATGTTTTAGTTTATTACCCCTGGGAAAGCTTAATTAAAATCAATAAAGAAAATTCACATGCGAAAAAGAGTTTCAAATACATCTGATATTCTCCACCCCACCACAAGATGTTTAGATATCTATATTTTCCTTACAATTTGAATGGATCAAGATATCTTATTTATACCATGGGGCACAGGCAGGTGGTTAGAGAAGATTACTCTATTCCAAAAGAGTGTACATTTAATACCTCCACTGTAGAAAAAGTGGGGACTTAATCTATAGCAGCCTTCCCCAACCTGGTGCACTTCAGGTGCTTTGGACTTCAACTCCCATCAGCCCCAGTCAGCATGGGCAAGGGTCAGGAATGCTGGGAGTTGAAGTCCAAACTGTCTGGAGGGCACTATAGGTGGAGCCAAGAGGACACCATAAGCAGAACAGTCTTTTGAATCCCCAGCAGACAGAAACCATATAGGGATGGGCAAACAAGCCAGGATTCTCTGAACATCATCTCGCCGCTCAGCTTGTGCCCAGTTCCCATTTGCATTAGCAATTGCTGTTCACTCTGCGCGAACGGGAAACTTGTGCAAATTGAACAGTGATCGAATAGGAGATTTGTGCAAGTTTCCCCCAAAATGTCCTAAATTGCACACCTTTCCTCCATAGACTAAAGCAGCGGGGCTGATTCAGTCTATGGAGAAAATGTGCACAAATTTGCCTAAATCAAACGGAATCGGGAACAAGATTAATGCAAGCATGTCTTCAACAATTTACGAGTATTTTTGGCAGACGTGTTCGTGCCCACACTCACGTTCAGAGCTTTGAAAATGGCACACTCACATGTTTTGTGAGGAAGAATGAAATTCTCATACATCCCTCACCACATACAGAGAACATTGCACAAATGAGAACTTTAAGATCATGAGTGCAAAGCAGTGGGGTGGAATCCACACAAAAGCATTCCTTTGGACCCACATTCTCCTATTCTAGCAATAAGCCATGTTACTCAGAAAAGGGAACTGAGGCAACTAACTTTAAGATCATGAGAGCAAAACAGTCGGAAGGAATCCTCACTGCCACACAAAACAACAACAACAACAAATAATAAGGAAAATTAAGGGGGAAAGGGGAAATGAATGACAGGGATGGGGACTCGGACTCGGGGACTCGACTCGTGAGTCGGACTGAGTCCCCCCTCTGACTCAACTCGGACTCAAGTCCCAATATTTTTAATGGGACTCGAGACTCGACTCGGGACTCGAGACCAAGGGCTCTTCAACATCCCTGGGCTGTGCCAGAAGGAGTGGAGAGGAGTGCGATCGCCGGTGAAGAGTAAGGGTGAAATTGTGATGAGACCTCACCGTTCCAGAATGGGGGGGCAAACATTTAGAAAAAATCGTGTTCCTCAAATGCAACATGGATAGGTTTTAGGAAGTACAGCAAGTTTATTTTTTAAAATCATTTTCCTAAAATGCAACCTTTCAGACATTCTGGGTTTGGCTGCCTCTGCCTGCCTGTTTGGGGTTCCCTGCCTCCTCTGCCTGCCTGGTCTCTTCTTAACCAGTTCCACAGTTTGAATTGTCCAAGACAAAGGCCTCTGCCTGCCTGCTTTGGGGTTCCCTGCCTCCTTTGCCTGCCTGGTGATTTTGGGTTTGTCTGCCTGGTCTGTTCTTGCCAAAATCAGTTGCAGAGTTTTGAAATAAAAAGGCACACTTGTGCCTAGAATTTATTTAAGCCACATATCTGAAGTAGCCTTATTTTGTTGGGGAAAAACCCCATTGATTTTAATAGGGACTCGTGGAGTCAGCTTTGGGATCCACCATTTTGGATCAAGGACTCGGACTCGAGACTTAGGTCCAAAGACTCGTGACTCGACTCGTGACTCGAAACCAAGGACTCTTCAACATCCCTGATGAATGAGAACAAATCAAGATAAATGTTAAACTGTTTGGTGAGTCCCCCCCCTTCCCCATGAATGTTCTCAATCATCAATACCACAAGTTTAAAAAAGAGAAACTTCTTTAAACATTAAAAAAAAAAATTAAGAACCAATGAGGGCACCACAGAAAGCAAAATTAACACCCTCTCATGACTTACATACAAACACACACACACTCATTCTCACACCACTATGGCTCAAGAAGGAGATCATGAGAGGGAGTTTCAGGGCTGTTAAATGTGTCTTTAATACCTGACCTGTCACATGGTCTGACAGCTCAGGCAGCAAACAATATCTATGGGTTGATGTCAGATCCCCTCATGAGCTGCAGTAGAACAAACAGAGCTTGCACTTATTGGGGCTTTTAGTAATCTTCGTAACTCCAGGAAAACCTAGGAGCTGAGAAAATGAAACTTGCTGCTGCTGCTGCACAGACATGCCACATACAAGCCTTTTACCAAAATTAAATGAAAATGATGATTGGTCAGTGGGCACCCATCACCACAGCTCCTTGTTTGGTTAAATTGATGGTCCTGATTGGCTCTGTGGAATCAGATCAGGTCCACATATGGGAGTGAGGCTGAGAAGACTTCTTGGACACTCTGCTGCCTCACTACCTCTGACTCACATTGAAAACAACAAAATGTGTAGAAACTATAGGGGAATATTCTGAGCATATGCACCCATCACACATGCTCAGAACATTCTCCTTGTTCTATGGCACTCACCTAAGATAGATGCCATTTTTTTTTAGGCAAGGGATTCAAGTATGCATGGTGAGGAGGTTATTATGGCTCAACAGGTAGTTTTGTGAACTTTCCCAGTGGTCGTCAAACTGGGAACCTTAATAACCTCCTCACCATTCTTCCAGTAGAGCCCATCCAATACAGCTGGTCTCTAAGTGGCAGCCACCGCTTGTTCAGCAGTGGACCCTTGATTATGGAATGCCTTTCCTAGGGAGGCTTGCCTGGTGCCTACTTTAATGTTGTTTGGCACCAGTTGAAGATCTTTTTTATTTCGAGGCTTTAAAAGTATCTTCTAACAGCACAATCCAGTGCATGTCTACTCAGTAAGCTCTATTGAGTGCAATACAATAGGAGTTACTCCCAGGTATTTGGGTGTAGGATTGCAGCGTTAATCTCTACATTTCTCTGTGATTGCATGGTGGGTGTGTTTTTAGCTCCACAAGGATTATTTTGTGGCCCTGTGTATTAAATTATATGATTGTGGCAGAAATAGCGTCCATCTCAGCTCTGATATGCTGGTTTTGTTCTGTTTTTGTGCTGCTCTTTTAATTTGTTGTAATTATTTATTGCCCAGAAACCCCTGATTCTGGGAAACAAATAAATGTAATAAATAAATAAAATCCTAAAGTCACTGCCACAGAAGAATAATAGTTTCCACTTGAATGAAGGCCTCAGATTATGATCTCAGGCTAAGAATCCTGTAGGAAGAAGAGGTACAATACTTCAGTTATTCTAGTCCTGGATCATTCAAGTGAAGACTAGAACTTTGATTTCTGCCTTGAAACTTTTCTAATAACTTTTGAGTAGTAACGATGGGCCTGAGTAGTCTGTTGCCTTGTCAATCACTAACCAGCATCAGAGATGAGACAGCAATACCTCTGCTTAGGGTTCATTCAAGGTCAGGCATCCTGTGGAAAGCTAATGGAGGACAGGGATAGAAGGTATTCTGATGTCCTATTGTCAATTTTTCTAAGCTCACCTGTTTGTTTTTTTTAAAAAAGGTGAAATCTCCCCAGCACTTTAATGTGTGTGTGTGTGTGTGTGTGTGTGAATGCCAGCAACATTTGGTTGAGCTTCCTGTGGAGAGTTCCCACACAAAATTTGCTGCTTCTCAGTTGGAAGTCAAGTGAGTGAAAAATTGCAATATAGCAAAAGTAAATATAATATTTTTTTTCAATACGCTGTATAAACAAATTTCACACAGAGAAAGGCTGTGTTATTTCAAAAATAAGATTGAGACACTGGAGGGACACCTTTTCATCAAAGCACTTTTTATCCTGTGCTATAGTCCTCTAGTTGTGTCATGCTTTTGAGTGCCTCACAGGGGAAAAGAGAGTTAGTTGTGCATGTGTTTTTTCCTTCACATGAGCAAATGATTCAGTCAGTTAATATTTTGTCTAAGGTAATTTTTCTCCTTAAAAAAAATGTAGTGAAGTGTTTATTGGCTTCTAGGCATTTTCAGGCAAGATGTGAACAATCACATGCATTCGAATTTGGGAATGGCTGTGAGAATATGACTATGAAATTACTAGGCACAATCTTGCTTGTACAGAATAGCATTCAGAGCTGCTCTACTGGAGGCAGAAGTCACTCCACGCTGCCACCAGCCCACTGCCAAGTGGGCCACATCAAAGCCAGGCCACCAATTCTAAGGCTGGCATTTCTAGGCTTTTTGCACAGGCCAATGGTGCTGATCTGTTTCCAAGAAAAGCCAGAGTAGACCTGCAGTGACTGCCTAGCATGGAGCCACCCTAGCACAGGATCAGAGCAGATGGCTCTGCAAACTCCTATAGGTTAATTCCACATGCGTATCTGAGCTGTGGCCATGCAGCTTTACACACACTATATTCCTCCTAAAGCTTTTACAGAATTTACATACTTTATGCCTCAAACTGTTTGGAACAAATCAATTTCAAACCATAGGTAATGAAGCTGGCTTGTTTCAGCAATCCATAGTTAAGATTAACCACAGTTTAAACTTCAGATGTTACACTAAACTGTGGTTAATAAAAAATGGATGTCAAAGCTTCTAATCTCTTCATAGCTGTGCTGGAGGAAATGGGGAAATAGGCAAGCAAACCAAAGGTTTCCATCAAAACTTGTTCCCATCAAAGTAGACTATGGTTTCTCATGACATCTGAATTCAGCCTGTAGATGGGCATGGCATGAGTTTGGTAATGCCTAAGATAACCCATGTCATATGGGAGCCAAGTGATTGGTCCATGCAGTGTCTCTGATTGGCTCAGACACTACAGACAGTCTCAGGTATGCCTGTGTGTGGGGACTCTTCCAGGGTTTTTCTAGTAGGCAGTCATATCTAGGGTTTAGCCTGTGAACTCTTATGTGTGGAATTTCTGTTGTTGCACAGGGCTGGGAATCCTTATGCAACTATCTTTGCATATACAAAGATATACAGGTCCTGGTATATACAGGTGAAGGTGTGTGTGTGTGTGTGTAAGGATGATAAATGCCCCATGTTGTGTTTTTCTCCTGTGTACTGTTATGGCTGACTGGTAGAACTGAACCCAAATGTTTCAGAAGACAGGGCCGGTGCTACCATTAGGCCAACTAGGCGGCTGCCTAGAGCGCATGGCTAAATGGGGTGCAGAAACCACACCAAATCAGAAGCCTCCCTGGTTTTTCCCCCTTCGCTTCGCTTCTTTCTCCGTGTGCCCCTCTCTTCTTCTGTTTTTGTTGTCCCCAGGCTTGCTTGCTCTTTCTTTCTTTCTTTCTTTCTTCTTCCCCCCTCTCTCCCCCTCCTCCTTTTCTTTCCCCGCTGTGGCTACTTCGGCTCTCTCCTTTTTTTCGCCGTCCTCCTGCTGCCGCTGCTGCCGCTTGCCCGACTCCTGTTTCTTTCACAAGTGGGTCTCTTTAGCAAAGCTGCTTTCTTGTACAGCACATGGGGCGATAAGGGGAGGGGAAGAGGTGGGCGATTAGGGAGGGAGGTGGTGGCGGCGGCAGCGCTGGAGGAGGTGGGTGGGGGGGTGGGGAGGGAGGGAGGCAGAAAGAGAGAGGGGATAACCAGAGTGAACTCTCCCCAAGCTGAGGAGCCCCCACCCCTAGCCAGGGAGAATGCTAAAAGGAGTGGGGGTGGGGGAGGAGGAGGAAGGGGGGCTGGGGGAGCAAAAAAAATTAATAATATTTTTTTATTTAATAATAAATATCAGAAGCAAAAAATAAACCAGAATTTTGCATGCACGCGAAAGTAGAAATTGGAGAGGGTGGGGGGGGGAGAGGAGCTTGCAGGAGAGGAGATGGGGTGTGGGGGGGGGAAGAGGAGAGATTTTGCACATACACACAAAAAAGAAGGTAGAGGGGGAGGGGAACAAAAAGAAGAGAGAGAGAGAGAGAACGAAAGAGAGAGAAGGGGTAAGAAAAGAAAAGGAGAGGGGGGGGGAGAAAGAGAGGGAAGACAGACCAGAGAATCCCAGTGATCAAATATGCTAAGGAGGAGGATAATAATTTATTATGATAATAATTTTTTTAGGTTTTGCCAATTGACTTTTATTTCATAATGGGCATAGGGCTGGAGGGAGGGAGGGCTCAAGTGGGAAGGGGGGGCGCTAAATATCTGATCTTGCCTAGGGCACCAAACTGCCATGCACTGGCCCTGTCAGAAGACATCTTTTTCTCACCCCAACTAGAAAAAGAAGGCAATTTTCCAGCATCTTCTCTGAATTTCTGAATAGTCTCCTCCATATTTTTTTATTATGGCAGCTGTCATTCCCCCCTGCTAATGCTACAGAATGATACTAGGACTGGGACATTGTGGAGGTTGCAAAATGGTGGACTGGCTGCCAACACAGTTGATGCTGCTACTTGCAGCAGCAGCAATACAAAAATAAAAAGATCCTTTGGGGGGGGGAAGGAGTTGTGCTTCTACTACTGCTAAGAGTGGGCTCTCTCTCTCCCTGCCCCTCAGAAACGGTTGAAGAATTTCTCCTGTCCCTGGAGAAATCTGGTAAAATGGTCCCCTAATCCCTCTGCCCACAAGTAAGGAAGGGAATTGGAAGAGGCCATTTGCGCACACAGCTTTGGGTTAGAAAGATGCTCTGTGGTGTGTGTGGTTCTAATTAAGAGTCCTAATTCTGGTTGCTTCCCCTCTTTTTGCGTCTGACACGACTGTTGCTGGCCAGGCATGCAAAAAAGTGACACTTAGGGCTTAATCCTCCCATTTTCTTGCTAGGATTCAAACTTGTCTTTCTTGTTTGATCTTAGTCTAATTTAATTGTATGCATTTTTCAGTACCACCATATACACATAGCTTTCTAGGCCGTTTACAAAGTTAAAAACAAAGTAAAACAACAATATGAACATAAATCATACAAGCATAGAAGAGGCAGATAAAAAATAGAGTGAAAAGTCAGAGTTTAAAATGATCAAGGTGTTTCAAATGCTTGGTTGAAATAAATACAGTCTTTGGTACCCAAAAGGTAACAAAGTTCATGCCAGGCAAGCCTCTCTGGGGAGGGCATTCCACAGTTGGGTCACCACAGCTGAAAAAGCCTTGTCTCTTATTGAGACGTACCTCCCCCTCCATACCTTCTTACCAGTGAACTATGTCAGACAAAGGCTTCAAAAGCATATGGGAAAATATTATGCTCCTGCAAATCTCCCCTTACAGGTTTGTGATCTGTTCTGTTGGGTTTAGACAGAGGTGTGAATCGAACCAAGGTATTAGCCAATGGCCTTAACACAGTCATGAGCAGTCTTTGTGTGTGAGTGGTATATAGCTGGATTTGAAACTCTTATGGTGCAAGGATCCCTGGAGTCTATCTATTTTGGTGCTCTTACTCTCTGTGCCACAGTGGTTGCTACTGTGGAAGGCCCTTCTCTTGGCACTGCTGCCACTGGAGGCACGTTTGATCAGGACATGATGGAAGGCCTTCTCGGTGGCTCCTCTCAGGCTGTGGAACTCCCTGCTGTGGGAGGCTAGGTTGGCTTGGCTTTCCTCTCTGCTGTCCTTCTGCCGGCAGGCAAAGACATCTTTATTCAAGCAGGCTTTTTCCATGTAAGCTGGTCTGTTGGGTTGGGTGCTGTTTTTATTCTTTTGTCATTGTGTTTTCTCAATTGTGTTGTTAATGTATTTGTTTTATGAGTGTTTTAACCAAGTTTTTTTAATTTAAAAAAATGGTTTTGATTATTGTTAGCCACCTTGAGTGCCATTTTTTGGTGGAAAAGTGGGGTATACATCAAATAAATATAGTTGTATAAATAATTGTAGTGTCCCTGTGTCTGGTGGGGTAGTATGAATATCATGAGGACTTTTCCCGCCACTATGTTAATTGCTGTAAACCGCCCAGAGAGCTTCGGCTACTGGGCGGTATAAAAATGAAATAAATAAATAAATAAATAAATAAATATGTTGGGTTGACTGTACTGCATCCATTTATGGCTCACATAGGGCACTGTTTTTTCCATGACTGGTGTGTGCCAGCAGTATCGCCATGGTCACTGGAGGAGTGGATGGCAAATTTGCTATATTATCTGTATCTTGGAGTGCTGTTGCTTTCTTGCTGCTGGGTTGCACAGGATCCCACAACGCAATACTGATGTTATGTTTGGTGTAAGCTGGTTGCCAGCTCTCCAGGATCATAGGATTTCCTGGCTCAGCTGCAACCCTAACAAACTTACTTGGGAGTTAGCCCCATTGAACTTTGTCCAGGCTAGGTTAACTGAGGAACCAGACATTTAAAAAACAAACAAACAACAAACCCTACTGTCATATCCTACAACCTGGTTTTGTATTCCTATTAAGTAACCTGCTTGGCAAACATATTTTGAAGCATGATAATGTACACAACGCATGTAAATAGTAGGTAGGGTAAACAATATTTCAACTTAGCTTACTTTTGTCTTCTGTTATCACATGAATCAATGTTTGGAATGACTATTTTTTTTCTTTTTAACGCATAGAAGGTCTACAAAAAATAAATGCACTGCTCTATGCTTACAAAATAGTATTTCAGTGCAGCCACCTACTAAGATAACAGTATAATGTTGATTATATTAGTTCTCACTTAAGCACACATTAGCACAAATATTCCACTGTCAAAACACATTGAGCTCAACAAACTACACATCACTGTAAACATGTGTCAAATTTCTTCAAAGAACCCCAGAGTCAAGACACTGACTCTTTTGAAAAAATAATTAACACAGAGACACAAATGTTTCCCTATGCTAGGGTGGGAGGAGATAATGGTAGACCTCCACCTCAAGAAAATATTTCTCCCTAAGTGTTACGCCGAAGGAAATGAATAACTTAGTAGTTGTATTAAAGAATATAAAGGACACAACCCATCACTAAGTTTATCACACAGCTCTACAGGGGATTGTAGCCCCAGGCAGTGCATGTGTACGCAGAGTGAAGAAACTTATGTGGTTACAGGGCTCACCCTACCATTAGGCAGAATGAGTCAGCTGCCTCAGGCAGATGCTGCTGGGGGTACAGGGAATGGTGATGAGGTGTAGGAGCACAGATCTGTGTGGGCCACAGACCCTATCCCTAAGCTAGCCTGCTCCCTTCAGGAGGAAACTGCCCCATCTACAGTGTTGAAATAAGATTCAACTACCAGTCCAATCATAGCATAGTCATCATCATCAGGCGATCACTCGTGACCGAGTAAGATTGTCTTCCAGGATAAAAATTTACAAAAAGGAGATTTTAAAAGGAGGAAATTCTAAAGAAAATTGTGTAGACTCTAGCGATGGGTCCATAAGTGACTGTGGAGGCCAATTCTAGATCCACACACAGCTTCCCACAGTGAGGACACAGGTTACCAGATGGAAGATGGTCCTGTAAAGGATTCATTTGACGTGCTTTTCGCTTAGCACGTTTCTCCCTTTCACCTTGCACTCGGGCTTCTAAAGTCCATAGAACCTTTGTGAAAGGCCAACCTCCAGTTAGATCGTTCATGGGCCAGAGCTTCCCAGTTTTCGATGTTTATATTGCATTTTTTTAGATTAGCCTTATGAACATCTTTAAACCTCTTATACAGTCATGCCTTGGATTGAGAGCATAATTCGTTCTGGAAACGTGCTTGTAATCCAAAACACTCTTATATCAAAACGAGATCCCCCCCAAAATGTGTACAGAGATTTTTAATTTAAGCCGTACTACAGTACTTGTATTGCAAGACGTCGCTTGTATATCAAGTAAAAAAATTTAAATAAATACTTAAAAATGTGCTTGTCTTGCAAAACGCTCTCAAACCAAGTCACTTGCAATCCAAGGTATTACTGTATTGACCACCGATATTCCACTTTTCATCCTTGAGTTGGGAATAAAGTAATTGCTTTGGGAGACGGCAGTCAGACATTCGAACATTACTGGTCCACTGGTTGGAAGGGGCCTATAAGGCCATCGAGTCCAGCCCCTGCTCAATGCAGGAATCAAAGTTAAAGCATCCTTGACAAATAGCTGTCCAGCTGCATCTTGTGTGGGAGAGCCCACTACCTCCCTAGGTAATTGGTTCCATTGTCTTATTGCTCTAAGAGTCAGTGAGTTTTCCCCGATGTTCAACCAGAATCTGACTTTCCTATAACTTGAGCCCATTATTCTATGTCCTACAATCTGGGATAATCGAGAAGAGATCCTGGCCCTCCTCTTTGTGACAACCTTTCAAGTACTTGAAGAGTGCTATCATATCTCCCCTCAGTCTTCCCTTCTGAAGGCTAAACATGCCCAGTTCCTTCAGCCTCTCCTCATAGGGCTTTGTTTCCAGTCCCCTGATCATCTTTGTTGCCCTCTCTAAGCCCTTTCCAGTTTGTCTGCATCCTTCTTAAAGTGTGGTGCCCAAAACAGCTCCATATTCAAGATGAGGCCTAACCAGTGCTGAGTAGAGGGGAACTAATACTTGTGTACATGAAGCGGGGAGCCATTTTGTCTTTCATTTCAGGCAGCAAAATGTCCTGGGCCAGTCTGTTTGCTATTGCCACTAAGGGGTGGATAATTTAATTTGTTGGCCTAAGGCTTCATGGAAGTGCAAGTGCAAATGAAACTGAAATTTGGCCAGGGATGGGGACTCAGACTCCAGGACTCGACTCGTGAGTCGGACTGAGTCCCTCCTCTGACTCGAGTCGCACTCGAGTCCCAATATTTTTAATGGGACTCGAGACTCGACTCGGGACTCGAGACCAAGGACTCGTCAACATCCCTGCTTGATGCTGTCTGGACCTAGTTGCAGTAACAATCCAAGTTTATTTTTTAAAATCATTTTCCTAATGCAACCTTTCAGACATTTTGGGTTTGGCTGCCTCTGCCTGCCTGTTTAGGGTTCCCTGCCTCCTCTGCCTGCCTGGTCTCTTCTTCACCAGTTTCACAGTTTGAATTGTCCAAGACAAAGGCCTCTGCCTGCCTGCTTTGGGGTTCCCTGCCTCCTCTGCCTGCCTGGTTATTTTGGGTTTGTCTGCCTGGTCTGTTCTTGTCAAAATCAGTGGCAGAGTTATGAGATAAAAGGTCCACTTGTGCCTAGAATTTATTTAAGCCACACATCTGAAGTAGCCTTATTTTGTTGGAGAAAAATCCCATTGATTTTAATAGGGACTCGTGGAGTCCTCTTTGGGAGTGATTTGTGACTCATGACTCGTGAGTCACCATTTTGGACCAAGGACTTGGACTTGGACTCGAGACTCGGGTCCAAAGACTAGTGACTCGACTCGTGACTCGAGACCAAGGACTCTTCAACATCCCTGAATTTGGCCATTATCCACTCAAGAGCATTTGTTGGTTTTATGCACACACACACACACAATGTTTAGATGTACTTCAGTTAATGCCAGAACACAAGTTCATAAACCTTTCAGACCTTGCTGATTTTTCCCAATTTTGTTGTATAACTTATAAGTTTATGATTTTGATTTCCTGATATACTTCTGCTAATTTCTTCAGAAGTTATTGCTTTCTGTGTTGTTTTTCTTTAATTTTATGCTAAGCAAATCAAAATAAAAGTGAGCAGCTGGGGCGGGGGGGGCAGTACTTTTAATTAATGTTGTTATTTGTAGGGAGGGGGAGTTCTGTCTAGTGTTTTCTGTATTATATGCTATGAAAAATCAATAAAACAATAAGTTGCAAAAATTGCTGAATGAGAGCTTTGACATTTTAGTATCTAAGCTCTTTTTTTTTTTTTTTTGCAGTATTGAATTAAGGTATTCATCCGTTCACTAGTTGTCTTTTACCATGCAACATAGGTTACCCAATGTTATCTGTGAATACATATGCAATGTGGTAAATGAACAAAACTGAGGACACATTGAACAAGCAAAACATAATTAGAGGGAAGCAGTAGAGCAGGGTTCCCCAAGCTTTTTTTGGCCTGTGGGCACATGTGAGATCCTAAACAGGTGTTGTTGGCAACATAGACAAGGAAGAATGTAGAAGTCAGATCAAAATGGGTCCTCTTGCATGATTTTTAAATGGGAAGTGTCTGTCTCTATGCACTGAACTTCAAAAACCACAAATCCAATGCTTGCCAGCAGCACCTCCATGGCACAAAAAATGGATCCAAGTTATGGATCCTCATGATTTTTTACATAGGATTCTTCAACACTCCATTAAATTGCAGAACACATATGTGGATGTATGGGTTCACATCTGATGGCGGTTTTGGGGATTTCCTATAAAAAATCAGTGATGATCCATAAGAATTTGTGTCTTGGCTCTATGTTTTTCTGCTATGGTGGTGCTGGCAAGCACCAGATTGGCGATGTACTGTACAATCCATAGACGTCAGCACCAGCTCTAATGTGGTGGTGGTGGTGGTGGTGGTGTGTGTTGTGTGTGTGGCAGGTATGGGGGCTATTGCTAGTTTCAGTTTCTCTCAGTTTCTCATTTTTTCCAGTCTTCTGTTTGAGTCATCTCGAACTTTGAACATTTTTCCCATCTTACGTTTGGTTCATCCTCAATACTGAGAATTTTCTTTTTAAAAGTTTGCATGAAAATCATAAGTTTGCATGAAAATCATAAATTTTCTGAACATTTCTCCTAATACAAGTATTTTTGTATGCATTTTTGCCTAATATACACATTTTTGGTAAACAGTTGTCCTAGTATAATACATTTTTGAACATGATTTCCCCATCTTTGTACACCTTTATTGATTGGAGAACTCCATTGCAAAAAGCTTGGGTCTTCCTGCAAGCACTAGAGAAGGTCTTGGCATGCACATGTGTGCTCTTGGGCACTGCATCAGAGACTCCTTCAGTAGAGACATCCAGGCAAGAGACACACATGCAGTTGGGAGATTTTTCATGCAGCAGTTCCCAGTGCTGGGGAAAAAAAATGCCTCTCTTTTCTTATGGCTTGTCTTCTTTCCTTTTGCAATGGTACGTGCTATGGAAAATGGTTTTCTAAAAGCATTTAAGAAAGCATTGGTTCCATGTGCTGTTCTTGCCCACTTATAAGTTGGGGGGGGGTGTTGGTTGGGATCACAGTCATCATTTGAAAATTTCAAGGAAAAAATCCATTTACTGTTCATAAGTATCAAATAGTGGAGATGAATGAGCTTTTTCAAACACACCTTGTATTAACTTCAAAATGGACTTCCAAAAAGCTTCCCAAAAAGGGGAAGATCGTGGCTCTTTTATTTTGCCAGTCCCAGAAAAATGATGCACCTCTCAGCTTCTTAAATCTTCCCCCAATCACATTAAGCATTATAGAATAAGAGGCAGCAGGGTTAAAAACTAAGGGTGTAAGGAGAAGGTCCTTTGCATGGAATAGCTCCCACACATCAGCTTTTGCCCTTGTAGCCTGAGGTTGGACTGGCAGCCTGGAATCATGTGTGCAGAGACCTCTCAGCATGTGTGATCTCTGGCTGCAACCAGATGATCCCTGGCTGATAAAGGCATTGCTCAGTTAGGAAAGATTCTGGTCATGCAAAACATTTTGTCATCCTGGGAAGTCATTTTGGTCTGGGCTGGAGAAGGATTTGGGGGCTTGTTAAAGCTCTCCTCCTCTCCTTTATTTATTTATTTATTTATTTTACTTGTAGCCCTTCTTTTTATCAAGAAAAAAATGGCACTCAAGGCAGCTTACAATCCTAAATAAAATTTGATTAAAACAATAATAAAACAAGTGCATTAAAACACATTAAAAAACACAAGAGCAACAGAATAAAAAGAATATCCAATCCAGCAGACCCACTTACATGCCAGAGCCAGTGTGGCGTAGTGGTGAGAGTGTTGGTCTGGGACTCGGGAGATCCGGGTTCTAGTCCCCGCTCGGTCATGAAACTCACTGGGTGACTTTGGGCCAGTCACTGACTCTCAGCCTAACTTACCTCACAGGGTTGTTGTGAGGATAAAATGGAGAGGAGGAGGATTATGTAAGCTGCCTTGGGTTCCTTGCAGGAAAAAAGGCGGGGTATAAATATAATAAATAAATAAAGCCTTCTTGAATAAAAAGGGCTTTTCCTGCTGGCAGAGAGGGAGTGAACCTAGCCTCCCTTGGCAGGGAGTTCCACAGCCTGCAAGTGGCCAGCCACCTTTAAAGAGCCTCTGGTTTGGTAATTCAAAACGTGTTCAAAGGGTTCTGGTGTGAAAGTTCAAAAAAGGAGAAAACTGTGAATAACATTGCCCCTCAATGTGTGTTCCAGCTGTCAAGTACTTTTTAAATGATGCAATTCCTTTACAAATGCAAATCCATCCCTACTGCTCTTTTCATTTCTCCTGCACCGAACTTACTATAGCATAGACTGACAAGTTGCCACATATGTGTAACAGAAATTGACCCTCTCCTTACCATTCCTTGAAGAACATTTAAAATGGTTTTGAGTGCACTTTTAAACCATGGCTTTATAAACTAGTTAAATTTCAGCCACTTGATGTGTTAAAATTAACCTTCTCGGAGGTTCTCATGAGTTCCCAAGGGAGATGAAGCTGGGCGGCTAAACAAAAACAACAATTTGAGTGGCACCTGTCATCTGTCTCTCAAGGGAAATTGCCAGCATAATAAACCACCAGAATAGATAATTTCAGGCTGATATTTACTTTGGTCTGAAAAAGGAAAGAATTGAATCAACATTTTGATTTTCTTGCAAGGTTGATTAGTGCCTTTGCTGATGAAATCAAGCAAAATGGTTTTGCTAAAAACTAAAATAGGTTTGATGAAGCAAGGTAATGCAGAGTATAAACAGAATGTATTCATTAGTCAAACAGAAATACAATGTCATGTACAGAATGTTGTCAGCACCTATAGTTCATATGTACCCACACTAGTTTGTAAATGTTTGAGAAGCCAATAATGTAGTACATGCTAGATGTGTGCATTTTTTATTGATAATAAATTTTTTAAAATCAAAATCTCACACTGGAGAGCCAGTGTGGTGTAGTGGTTAGAGGGTTGGATTGGGACTCGGGAGATCTGGGTTCAAATCCCTGCTCGGCCATGAAACTCACTGGGTGACTTTGGGCCAGTCACTGACTCTCAGCCTAACCTACCTCACAGGGTTGTTGTGAGGGTAAAATGGAGAGGAGGAGGAGGAGGAGGATTATGTAAGCCGCCTTGGGTTCCTTGCAGGAAAAAAGGCGGGGTATAAATGTAATAAATAAATAAAAGGGGGGGAATTGTATCAGGTTTCTAATTCTTAAATAACCTTATTTCATCCAGTATAATTGCTTTTATATGTATAGGCTGGGAGACATCAAAATATTTTGAGATTCAGAAATTCTCTTCTGACATAAGACCTCAAAGCCATACACAGTAAATTCAAATAAATAAAGACTTTAAATAGCTGACATTCAAACTACAGTCTGAGAGTTTTGGAATATTTTACCAGAGTAGGACTGAAATAGATAGGGCAATCCAATGGTCCTGCAATTGATGGCTGCTAATATTGGTATAACACCAGCATAATGGTGTCTGGATCCTATGCATTTCCAGCAGCAGCCACAGAATACCACTTTCCAGTTAAGATGTGCATTCAGTTTGGAACAAATTAAAAATGGAACTGAATGAGTCCATTTGGTTCAAATTCCATTTGTTCTGAAATGGAGGCATTCACTAACAAATAGGTAAATATTCTGGGCAGTACTGAATGCTGTCAATGCTAGCACTAATGATGCTGCACTAGCATAAACCGGGGCTGGCACAATGTCATTAGCATTTCCCAGGCAAAGGAGAAAAGCAGTAATTTGCTACCAAATTCTGGCAGTGTGTTTGCCACCAAATTTCAGGTGGCACATCACCATTTGTTCCCTTTGCCTATCAAGTGCTTATGACGTTGCACTAGTGTTGCTTTACGCTAGTGAATGTCATTAGTGCTAGTGCTGCAACAGCATTAGATACTGTTCTTTGTTACCCACATTCATACCCATTTGTACTCACTTTCATACACATTGGGTGTTGGATGGCTTACCTTTTTTTTGGTAGTGGTAGACTGGTAGTAGAACTGATTTCAGCATCTCCATCAGCATTCCTCATATTATTTCTCCAGAGTGCCCAGGGTATTGTGTCTTTTGGGGTGGGGGAATGGTAGCCCCCATAAAGAGCCCCCATTGCAAGGACCAAGGCATTCTGGGGAAAATAAAATGGTGGCTGCTTGAAGGAGATGCCTCTTCCACCATTGGCAGCAGCAAAAAGAGTGAGAGGGAAAGAAAGCCAAAAAAGAATGAATATGACCAATGAAACGGGAAAAAATTAAAGTGATGTTGAATCACAAGGTAGTGCCTCCAACTCCCATCCAGACAGGTTATCCAGAAGGATAGCATTAGCAATGGGATTCAAAGCCAACAAGAAGTCCCAGCAAGTCAGCTGATTCACACTCTCCGAGTCATTCCCCTGGCATAGGTCATCCGTCATGGCATCAGGTCAACCAAGTGCTGAAACTTTTGACCAGACTGAAATAGATCTAGATAATCAGTCTCACCCAAGAGTGCTTGCAGTTGTGTAGTGGTAAGTTCCTGCTCAAATAGGTGGAGTAGATTGGGACTGGACAAGAAAGGTGGCTGTGCTCCCCATTGCTTTTCCCAGTGGATGGCAGAATTGTCTGTAAATGGAGTGGGGAGGGAGGATCATGGCCAACATGGGTTGCCATTCTGAATAACACCTACTTACCCTACATCCTTTGTGTGGAAGACATTACTTATCTTCATATATTATTGCATTCTCCCATGTGTTCACTGAATGCATGGATGCGGGTGGAGCTCTGCCTCCATGGAAGAGTCTGTCATTGCAACTCTACCTCCTCATACTAGTTCATGTGAATCGCACTGCAACCTGGTTAGAAATGCCCACACAACAGAAGAAAAACAATGGGTAGTATCTAATGTTAGTCCTACTTACAATGGATCTACTCCATTCATTTCAATGGAGTAGATCCATTGAAATGAACGGGACAACTCACTTATCCTTAGGCAAGCCATCATCCTTTCTGCCTCAATCCCTCACCTGCAATATAGGGATATCCTTCTGGGCCCTGGCCACCCTGTTACAATGATTGATATGAGTTAGATATATAGTTTCTGCAAAGACCTGAGTTAGTATTTTTATTTATTTATTTATTTATTTGTTGCATTTATGGATTGCCCATCTGGCCGGCAAACCGGCCACTCTGGGTGACATACAACATGATAAAATACAGAGTAAAACACACTTAAAACAGTATAAAAATTTAAAATAGTATGAACTGCAAATAGGGATGGCTTAGAATTTCATTTCAGTTCATTTTTTATAAGAATTTACCAAAATCCACACATTTCTTCCTATTCGGGATGGAAAGAAATTGAGATGTTAAAAAATGTGGGAGAAACCAAAACTAACAGATTTGTCCATCCAAGCCCAGGGCTTTGAATGCTTAGCTCCTACATCTCTGACTTTGACTCTTCTGTATTCATCCATGTTTCTGGTGCTGAATCATGATTGCTGCTGCTGTTTTCTGACAGGCTCCTGATCTTTAACAACTATATGTCAGGAAGATACAACATGGTTCTCTCCATGCTGGGAATAGTTCTACCTACTGAATTTGGCCATGGCAGATGTGTGAGAAATTCAGTTCAGTTCAGGTTTGATAAGAATTTACCAGAATTCACTTTTTTTCTTCTCATATTTGTGATGGAAAGAAATTGAGATTTCAAAAATTGAAATGTGAGAGAAAGTGAAATTTACAGATTCATCCTTCCCTAAGTTAACTATAGCTGGAGAAAGTATCAGAAACGTCTGTTCCTAAGCTTTTGATTCCTTAAGGATGCAGATTTTGTTGGTCTATTTGTTTATACAGATGGTTACAGATGATATTTTTTTTTGAAGAATCTATCTTGAATGTCTTTATCTGCTGAAATGTCAAAGGAGGCCTCTTATACTTGGTAATTGCATATATTCTTCATTTATAGTATGTAGTAATGGGAGTGTTTCTGTTATACCCAGGTAATTTGCAACTGCAATTGTTATAACATGATATTTGCATATTCATGTAAATTGTAACTGTTTCAAAACATGGCTGTGGAAATTGTTATTGTTTCAAAACCTTTTCTCATTGTCTAGAGCTGAAACGATAGGTGCATGAATAGAGTTAATGATTCTGAATACATCTGGGAATATAACCATGTCATATTCTCTGACAGTCTGTCAATGATGTGTCCTTGAAACATGGTGAATGCTGATATGTTTTCAGCAGAATACTCACAGATGGTTCTAGTATCCAATACAGTGGTAGAATAATGCAATTATTTGAGCTACTGTCTACAATTTTATGTGACTGCCTGTTAATACTAGAATTAGCAAAAGTTTGAATTTCTTAGGTTTGAAATGGTAAAAGGAATAGGCTTTCAATTATATACATGCTAAAATTAAATGTTTCGATATTACTGTCTATTAGTAAAAATGAAGAAGATTAAAAGTTGATTGCAATTTTAGCTTCTAGACAAATTTCCCTATATGGTAGACTCAGATTCTGTAATCAGAGCATTCAATAATATTCACAATGCATTAAAAGTATTGGAACATTAGACAGGAAAGTCATTCAAATAATAATAGGCTGAGGCACAGTACTGGAGTGAATGTGTATGTGTGTGAATATGTTTTTTACTTAATGTTGCTTGCTATTCAGGATACTTGTAAATAAATAACCAAAAGGATCTATAAAGGAAATATTTTCATTGTTCAAATTCTATTAAAAGAAAAGAGAAAAAAAATCAATTGAATTAGTGTGTAGGGGTTACAGGGATTCCTGTTCATCTTTTCCTGAATCTATGTAGTAATCCATGTATAGTAGCAAGTAAAATCTAATGATAACCCTTCCAATGCTGCTGGCTGGGGCATTCTGGGAGTTGTATGACTTTTTTCTGTCTAAACATGCATAGGATTGCACCCAAAATGAGGGAATTTGTCATCTCCCGCTGCCTGGGTGCCCTGTGGAAGAAGTAAGGCTAGGAGCTTAATGGGAGGCGCATGGGTGCGACAGGGAGTTACCTGAGTCATTTGAACTAAGGTTTCCTCTATATGTACCTCCATGATTGTTCCCTGACTCCCAGGAATGCATAAAAACATTTTGTCCATGTAGTTTGGCAATCATTGGACTTCCCAAGGAACCAGGGATATTACACAGAGATGTACACACACACAAACACACACACACACACACACACCTCTCTAAGGTTAATGGAGAATTCGGTAACCCCCATTTCTTACAGGAGATTTCAATACATCCCTATGTCACTGTGTGCTTCCTAAAGCAGAAGTAAGTAGTGAATTTGAATTTTCTTCCCACTGGTGATACCTCTAAAGCAGGTGTGGGGAACCTGTGGTTCTCCAGATGTTGTTGGACCCCAATTCCCATCAGCCCCAACCAACATAGTCAATGGTAAGGGTTGATGGGAACGGTAGTCCCACAAGAACGGGAAGACCACAAATCCCCCATTCTTACTCTAAGGAATTTCAAGGGAAGCCAAAAGCGTACTGCTAATTCTAGTAAAATTTATTAGTGGGGCTTTGCACAAGCTTAGCTTAATCATGATGGCCACAAAACAAGCTTTGCAGTACAATAGCAATTGGTCCTGTTGTTGTTGTTGTTGTTGTTGTTGTTGTTTAAAAGTCCTTTTCCCCTTTTCAACAAGCATAGAAAGTATTTCAAAACTAATGACAGATATGTTGCAAGATGGATTAAAGATTTTGGGTGCAGAATGTACTCTGAAAAATACTACTGCTGACCTGGTAATGCCAATCATAGAAAGTGAAAGTGTTTAGAATACCCTAGGCTGCCTTAGAACAGCTTTCTCTAATGCACAGTGCACAACATCAACAGAAGCAATGACTTCACTATATTTACAACCCCAATTTTCCCATTACAGGGATCGTTTGTTCCCACTGGGAGCCATGCATTCATAATATAATTCATTAATATAATTCATTAAGACTACTGTCTTCTTTCTCCTGCAGTTAATTAAACCAAATTAAGTCAATTATACTTTTTCTATCCCAGATTTTTCTTCTTGCTAATCTAAATGAAAAAGTAAGTATTTAGATTTAAAAGAAAAGAAATGAAATGAAAACATTATCTGGAGCACAATGAGAGTTGCTAATATTGTAGAATGCAATCATTTAAAAGTCAAAATGACCTAAAGAAACTTTTTCTCTAATTTATTTGGGGGACACACACACACACACAATTCCTTCTCTCTCCCCACTCCATGAACTTTGCAAGAAAAAACCATTCCTCCTCTTCCCTCCCTCCCTCCCCAAACTTTGGAAGAAAAGGATACTGCATGGAGGTTGGCACATCTATACTTACAGATAGGGCTTGTGTAGACTGGATATGGGGAAACAAATGAATTGGGCCCATTTGCATGCTCCATTTGGATGCCTGGATTCTCCCCAGGTGAGGGGGGAGGGTTCTAGCATTCAAAAGAATGCTCAAAGGGGCCCAATTCCCTCCACTGCTTCCTACCCTGTCCCCGTCCCCAAGGGGGGAAAGTCACCTTGAGCTTGAAGGCCAGGACAGTAGCAGGCAGTGGAGGGAGCTCACTTGAATATAGGAGAAGCTGGTTGGGACTGTCTCCTCCCCAACTGTTAGAAGAGTCAAGGTGCTAGTCTTTTTCACCAGGGATCATGGGGGCTGAACTAAATCCCCCATGATTCCAGCAGAAAATGCCAGCATCATTTTCCTCTGGGGGTTGTAAGGGATGTAGTTCAACCCCCACGATCCCTGGTGGGGGTGGGGGTGGGGGTGGGGTGGGGGAAGACACCGGGAATGTTCATTATGCTGGCAGCATCTTCACTTTTCAAACAGCCAAGAGAAGGAGAAAACGCCTGGTGGGTTTTCCCCCTTTTCAAAGCAGCCCTCTGCTGCCTGTTTCTCTAGTCTCTCAGCTTGCATGGTGACAAGGAAGCCACAACAGAGTCTCCCTATACACTGTCAACCCTCTTTCAGCTTGATGGCTAAATTCAATCTTGGAGAAGCCTCTGTGGGCTGCATTCTGGTGGTGGGCTGGCTGAAGCCAAAGGGAGCAGGACCAAAATACCCCCAAATACCCACATGATTTAGCTTAAAGCTCTTACTAACAGTAACTAAGCCATTAGAGAGTCATTTCAACCTTTTAAAATGGAGGAAAACATGCACTGAAAGCCAAGAAGCTACAGGACGACTGAAAGATATTGCATAGTGGAATAAGACTCTAAATAATCAGTGGGCCAAGTTCGAAGGAGAAGGAGATTTAAAAAGATAATGGATTGGATCTAGATTGTATATCCCAAACTGGGTAAATTATGAGTTTTAGCAACTTCTGTATCCCCAGTATGCCATCCTCAGTATGGGATGGGTGGATCTGACAAGCCTGACTTTGTTCAAGTACTCATTTTCTACTGCTACATTTGTTCCACCCTGTTTCCACGTTGGATTGCATTTTTTCTTTTAGTCTGGATGAAAATTCATATGTGTTTTATGCACATTTTTCAATATATACACATCTTTTGTTCAGGTTCTCACAGTATATGCATTTTTGTGCACACCTTTTCCAATATACACGTTTTTGCAAGTGATTTTTTTCAATTGAATACAGTGGGCAGTATCCAATGCTACCCGTCTGTGAGAAGGGCCCACTGCTGCTTACATTTCGCGAGCGGTCAGCCCCGCTGATTTCATTGCGCAAGCAGCACCCACTGCTTGCGCAGAAGAGATTTATGGGAGCTCTCTTATGCAAACTCCACTGATTTGCTCCTTTACAGAAATGAGCATTTCTGCTTGTTTCGGGTTGACCCTGGAAGTGCTAAATCTCCATTGTACAAGCAGTAGATGCTGTTTGCAGAACGGAATTGGTGGGACTGGCCACTTGCAGGTGGTCACCGTTGGATTCTGCCCGGGGGTTTTGTGTACATTTTGCCAAATATATAGATTTTTGTATGCATTTCATTGCAAATGTTATCACAAACTTTGGAAAAGTACATCTAACTGTATTTTGGTTTGTGGTTAGATAAGGGAAGTGAGGATTTAATAAGTTCTCAATAAAATGCTAACCAGTTCCTATCTACCACTGAGCTACCACCCATCCCTATTCTATCTGCCACAGACCTTGTCAAACCTAATGCCTCCCAAATCACTTGTCACCTCTATTGCACCTCTTCCAGCTATTACATTATTAAAGATAGAATAATTTAAATCACCAAGTTATATGAATGCCTGCCTGGTGTGTATACCTGTGTATGTTGTTCTTATTTATTATATTTATTAGACACCTAAAATACAAATTAGCTAATTGTCTAAGGGCAGAATCCTATGCATGTTTAGACAGGAAAAAGTCCTACAACTCCCAGCATTCCCCAGCCAGCATGCTAAACATGCAAAGGATTGCACCCTAAGTATCACCAATGTTTAAAATAATTGTAAAATCATTGTATTTAGAAGTGTATGCATGCATGCCCTTTTTTTGTGTGCCTTTTATTCATTAAAAAAGATAAACCATATCCACTCCAGCAAAGACCCAAACCCAAAATTATTTATTTATTTATTTATTTATTTTTAAACCCTCCAAGCAGTGAAAGATTCCATCTTGCTAAAATCTTATACTGAGTTTTTCCCATATTGATGTAGGGAGAGAAGGCTAGGCCTGCAGAAACCAACTTCTTCTTCTTCTTCTTCTTCTTCTTCTTCTTCTTCTTCTTCTTCTTCTTCTTCACAGAACTACTCTTTTATCAGACAACATACTATGTTATGAGACAAAAAGGCATATTTGATTTTTTTTTGTCCTTAAGAAGGAAACAAATAGCTAGCTCTTAGCCTCACAAGACTTTAGATTCTTTCTAGCTCTTTGCCTTTATTTCTTCTTAGACAAAGCTGCAATACATCCATCTTTCTTTGACATGTGGCACAAAAGTGTTCAACAACCATCAGGTATTTTATATTCCACTGAAATGGCTCTCTGTTTTCTTTCTTTGAAGAATAAAGAGATACTCTTGTGGAAAAGGAACAGTGAGTCACTCAAAGTAAAAGTAACAACCAATTCATGTCTGAGCCTCCTCTAAGTCAGAATCTTATAGTGATGCTGGTGTTTACAGTAGACTGAACATCATGGCGCATTAGAACACACATGGTTGAATAGGTGGCAGGAGGAATTCTGCTGCTGATAAAGACTGCCGAGATCCTAATCTAAGAGCTACTGACTCAAGTATTGTATGCTGCCATTAGTGCTTTTACATACTGCTTCCATAAATAGCATGAGCAATTTAGCATAATAATCAAAAAGCATCACAAACTCAGAATAGTGATTTCAGCCAAACATGAATCAGCCAAACATGAATTAGTGATTTCAGCCAAACATGAACCAGGGATCATGGGGGCTGAACTAAATCCCCCATGATGTGAAAAAGAACTGCGTCGACACAGAGCTCAAGCAGACTGGAACAAATTTTGTATTTGAGCCATATATATAAATGGTGGTGATTATTATTTTTTTAAAAAATTGGCATTCATTAGCAGCAAGAACAGTGGAGTAATGCATCGGTGAGAGCCCATACTGATAATGCTCCCTGCTAAATTACTGCATAATCCCATGCGCCATTTATCACCTGGCCACACTGCACACAGAGAGTTCCACTACAGGATAGAGGTAAGTATTATCTCAGTCACTACAGTATCTCTCCAAACAGAGGCTAAGGCAACGGCAAGGGCACCAGAACAGCACCTAGCAGGACAGGATTATCTCACAGTCATTTTTTTGTTATAAACTCTGCTGTAGTGTTGTGCAAACTGGTGTAGAAGCTCCTCACTATGACTCATTACTGTCCCTGTGTCTTTCTTGGCTCTCCACAGATGGCCATTCATCAGGTGAAGAGGCATGGATATTCCTCCCTCCTAGTTCCATACAGGCAACACATGAGACCTATAGCACAAGCAGCAGGAGTGGCTAGTGTGATTTTAGATTTTGGTCTTCATGATGCTGTTTGTTTAGATGTGATATCTGGCAAACTCTGGGGCCTTCCAGAAACAGATGTATTTAATCTGAGATCATATGGCACTGGAATTGCACACAAATGGGCTCCATTCAACTGTAGGATGTGACTTCTGGAGGCAGTGGGTTGCCCCACAGCTTCTTTAGGCATGTCACAGCACAGGGGGTGAATACTTATGCAACCAACCAGTGCCAGTTTGTTTTTGTTTACTTCTTTTGTGCCACAATAAAAATATTTTTGCACCTTCACAGTGTTGAGTATCTTGGTAACAATGCCAATTAAATCCATTTCAATTCAGGGTCGTAACACGACAAAATGTGGAAACGTCAAAGGGAGGTGAATACTTCTGCAAGGCACTGTATGTCTCTCCTTAATGGATTCACATAGTAGGAGAATTCATACCCAGAATGGTGGTGGGGGTGGTGCAACGGGGGTAGAAAATACCATCTACTCTGCTGTCTTGTCTTTCAGCTTTCATTCAAAGCCATAGGAGCTCAGCTAGGATAAGACAGCTGGCAACCATATTTCTCTATCTATAAATAAGTCTTCCATAATCCCCAGACCACCTCTGATGCACTTGAATAAAAGTTTTCATTTTGTTACAGCAGCTGGTACTTTGTTAATAAGGAAGAGCAGAAAGGTGTCCCTTGCCGCCACGCTCATTCTTGCAGATCTCAGCTGGCCTGGAGATGTGATTTTGAATGGAAGAGAAGCTCTGGGAGTTTTCTGATACCAGGGTTGAATGTCTTAAACTTAACCACCCTCTGATCACTTGAACACTAGTAAGTGTAAGACAGCAACAATCTCCTAACAGCTCAGAATCATCTTTGTTATCTATTGGTGGAATGCAATCAGTTGCCATGGGTTGGAGGGAGGGTATGGAGAATGAAGTTTGCTGGGACAATAACCAGCAGACCTGGGCACGCAAACAAATTAGCATGGGTTGAGGTGTGGCAGGATGAGATGATGATAGGGGCCTGAAGCATGTGACAGCCAGGTAATAAGCCCATGCACACAGTGTGCCTCTTGAGGCTGTGTGATAGGCTCTGACATTGCATTTTCTCACGTGTGCTTTCTCCAAGCCTTTTCTGGTGGAAAATCACCTTCAGGGTTTAAACCTAGGACTTCTTATTTGTGACACCTGTGATGTTCTACAGGATTAGGGCTCTTCATGCTGCACTCTTGGTTCTGGTTTATATGAATGATATTATGGGCTGGTGCCTGGGGAGATGACAAAAGCCCCATTAATATATCTGTCTCTTGAAGTAAGGGGCAAATCTGTCATGTTTGCTTTTATTCAGTTTGTCAAATGTCCACAGTTAATTCCATCCCATTTTCCACGTTAATTTATGAATCATGGATAGAATCCAATGATGACACATCACTAATGATGTTACACTAGTGTAAACCAATGGTAACACAACATTAGTGCTTGTTAGTTCAAAGTTGCCTCTTTTCCACTTTACACTAGCAAGTCCTAATGATGTTGCATTAACGTTGATTTACACTAGCGCAGGGTCATTAGCTCTGGCATTATACCACTATTGGATACTACCCTTTATCTTTCAAAGGCCATGTGAAAACATGTACATATTTTATGTGCATTTCTTACGATATACACTCATGCATGCTCCTTTGTCTGAGTGGAAAGATGTCTGTGGAGTGTGGAGTGGAATTTGAACTTGGTGAATTCCAATGTGAATTGTACCTCCTGGACTAATGCATGAGTCAATGGGACCCTACGTTAAGACAGGTTGTTTTTCTTTTATGATCTATATTGGTTCCCCTATGCCTACTCTAGAGTAAAAATGGGTGAAAATACATATTTACTAGATACAGATTTAAGGCCATGTCTGTTTTGGCCCTGGTTCTTTATCCCCGAGGGCTACTCAAGTTTGCTCCTTTGAAAGTGCAATTGGGGCTTCTCTGGTTACTTGCCCTGCTTCCTCCCTGGCAAAAAGCTCCTTTTCCTGCTTTGGGTGTTTTTCCCTTTCTGGGACTTGATCCCATGTTTCAGGGAGGTCCATCTGTTACAAAGGCAGGCCTCATGTCATGACTGAAGCTGGCTGGTGCCACCACCACCGAACTTGTGGACTTGCTCATAAACTACAGGTGAGTTGACAAGGAGAGATTGTGAAAGCTTGAGATTCTAATCTATCAAAACTGGCTTAACTATTTTATCGTTAATTAAATGTTTCACACACTGGATATAGTAATCATAATTTGCTGCATGATAAGCAGGTTGGAAAAAAAAGCCCAGTAAAATTAGTGCTTTTTGTTTACATTCATTTGCTGAATTAATTATACTAAAATAGCTCTGACAGAAATGAAGTAGACGTAAAACAGTAATAAATTTATCTTATGATAACTGATTCATTTTAATTTTTTTAAAGTATTACGTGTGATGATTCAGAAAGTACAGAAACAAACACTGATAGAATATAATTGTTTTTTTATAATCACAGTGTGTGTGTGTGTGTGTAGATAATTAGATACATTTTACTGCCATAAAGGGTATACATGACTATATTTCTGAAATGGTTATGCCATTAAATGGTATTTTGGCATTCGTTAGAAATAGAAATCCTCCTATGTATTGATGGTTCCATGATTGGTAGAAAGTCAAATATGCAGTATGGTGTGAATAGTTACAAGGTGTTTTCTTTCTGATAAAGAACATGGTACTAACCATGATCATGCTGGGATGTACAAGCCTAGGCAATGTACCATTCGCCGCTGAATTTCATTCCACCAGTTTTGAACAGGAGCAACCTCCCCTCATTGCGGGCAGAATGGGAGATCACATGACAGGGCCTTTGATGTCATGACATCAGTTGCTCAACCCCAGCAAATTTGGTGGTGGGATGAATCACCTTTATAAGGGATTTCCACCCTCCACTCAGCCTTTTTCTCATCAGTGCAGCAATCTGTCCACCCACCCAAGGTCAGTGTGACATTACCTAGCTGCTCCAGGAGATGAGTAGGAATCTTTTAGGTGACTCATGGGCTGGGTGCAAGTTAATTTGTCTAATAAGTTCTGGATTTCTTGTTGGTAACAACTGGCATGAAGTGCAGGCACAAATGGAGGTTAAGTGGTTTAATTGGTAAACAACCTGAGACACCTGGGGTGTAGAGGGGCTGCTGTCAGCCTACCTCATTGCTAACCAGTTTGAGGGGGTCTGACCTTGACCCTGGTAGGCTTGCCACATCAAACACTGTCCAACAGGGATAGGGCTGGCATCCTTGGTCCCCTAAGCTTGTCTTTAAGGCAATCAAGGCCATGAATACAAGACAAGCAAACCACACAGATGAACAGCTCTTGATTCAGGTGTCAAGTTGGGCTGGTATTGCCCATTAGGAGACAGATAACATTTCACATTACTGCCTTCTTCTGTTCCATGTTGCTTGCACTTGGTTGGAGTTAAGTTTACTATTTCCTCACTGAAGATCTTAAGATTAAACAAAAGTTGTGACCCTTTCATCTATACTTCAGTGTCATGTCTTCATTCTGGTTGGGGGATACAATTGAGTGTTGTACCTACCAGACCATAGCCTAGGAGGCAGGTCAGCTACATATAGTTTCCTATTTCTAGTGCAGAACCCAGAGGCACCTTCACAGCTGAACTGCTTAGTTTTGCCTAATTATTCTGACTTCTGAGTCTCCAGGATATAGCCTGGTAAATACAGGACACAGAGAATACTGTAGGACCCAGAGAGAACTTTGGAAGCCGCAGCCCAGCCAGCATGGCCCCAACTTAGCTTCTGTCCTTCAAGCTGGGTAGTCTATATGCAAAGGGTGGCCCAGGCAACAGCATTTCCTATTGGGATGGGAACCAAGGAGGATCTGCCGTTGTCATAAAATGGTAGGTATTTGGCAGAGGAGAGGGATCCATATGTGCATTGGCTGGATGTACCTTTTTTTTGCCTGTGCTAAGGCTGAAGGTCCAGTAGTTGGATCATACCCATTCTTGAAGATCCAGTAGTTGGATCTTATCCATACTGTATACTCTCAGAAGACAGCCCCAAATATGCACTGCTCTTACAGATCTCATGCCAAATTTCACTGTTGTTCTTCTGGACAAATTCTATTATGGCTTATTGTATTTCATGAACACAACTGACTGGTGCTTTTCATACATTCACTCATGTTATGAATGTCTTAAATTACTGGGTGTGTCAGAGACATTTTGATTTCATTTTCATATAAGCAGTGGATAAAGGTTTAAAAGTATATTTAAATTTTGATAGTATTCTGATCTGAAGATGTTCAGACAAAGCAGAAGAATGCATGAAGCCTGGTGTACATAAGAAAAGATGGAGTTTAAGGCTATCAATGCCTACTAGTCATGATGGCCACACATACTGGATGCAGTAAGAGTTAATATCCCTCTGAATACCAGTTGGTATTCTGCAACACAAGCAAGAGGGTGCTAAACAGTGAGGGGTGAGCTTACCTGAACAGAAATCATATTTGCCTGCCAGGTTGCAAATTCCTCTGTCCAATCTCAGATGAAAGTTGTCCCTTATTCTGAGTTCTCATTTTGTATACATGAACTGCGGCATAAGCACAGGTGTCCCTTGCCCACCAGCTAGGCTGCATCAGTGCATCATTCCCCTCCTTACTTCCCTTTTTCTTGAAACACCATGTACCTAGCAGGCAGAGCTGTCCTCAGAGATAACTGTTCAGCCTGGCAGCACTTTCTGGAATGCCCGTGTGACCACCCCATGTTATGCACCCTGGCATAGTCACATGACCATCCCAGGGAATGCCTGTCAGGGTCAAAAGCTATCTCCTTTCACTGCTACAAGCATGAAAGGAGTGGGGTTTTTTTGTTTGTGTGTTTGTTTTTTAAAGTAGTAAGGAGTTTAGAAAAGCTCCTTTCTGGCTGAAAGGACTGAGAAAAAAGGCAGGCCAACTGGTCTGGCACTCATAATAATCAATCTCGATTTGAATAACGAAGTTCATTGGCTAGCTATCCAAGCTCAGCACAGCTATGAGAATTACGAATATAGCAGATTTGACTTACAAGCCACCTAATA
The DNA here is from genome assembly GCA_021292165.1 of Shinisaurus crocodilurus. Classification (NCBI taxonomy): domain Eukaryota; kingdom Metazoa; phylum Chordata; class Lepidosauria; order Squamata; family Shinisauridae; genus Shinisaurus; species Shinisaurus crocodilurus. Next base: position 114,629,592 of record CM037879.1, read on the forward strand.
ATTTCAAGTCTCACCAGCATCACTAACGCTAAATTTTGCTCATGCCCTGCTTGTGGGCTTCCCATGGGCATCTGGTTGGCAACTATGAGAACAGAATGCTGGACTAGATGGGCCTTTGGTCTGTTCCAGCATGGCTCATCTTATGTTCTTCTGATCATAATGGTCAGTTTTAACAGTGTTGGTTACCCCAGGGTTATGGGAGGGGGGACAGAAAAAGGCAAGGGTTAGCTGAACAGAACAAGGCATCCCCTTTCCCATTAACCAAATAGGTGGCTGGTGCTGTCTAAGTTGACAACACAGTACTAACCTAGTCCTTGTGTGTGTGCGTGCACATTCACCTCTGCAACAGAGAGAAAAGCATCTGTCTCCTAGATTGAGATGAACATGTTTTAGGGTTAAAAAAAGGTAGGGAAATTCCCATTTAAGTAAATGCACACAGAATATATCTCCTCAGGGAAATGAAATACGTATATTGCATTAATCTGATGAACTCACCATTATTTGCACAGAAAAGATGTATTAGTTAGTGGCCACTCAGGGAAATGATAGACTTACACTTTACATTAAATTATATTGTTTTAGAATTCTATGTTAAAAATATTCTACCATTTCCCTTCATTAAAAATGTTATAAGCCTCCCTTAAACCATACTTTAAAGGAATTAAGCAGTGCTAATATTTTAAGTGAATCTTTCAAAACTTGTGACATTTGCATTTATCAAGAAAAAGAAATGTTTCCACCTAGCATGGTGTAATGAAAAGGACCTGCAATGGAATTAAAAAATGATTTCTTATGCTGGAGTAATTTATAATCTAAACAAAATATGATTGTAGCCATCTTCAGGCATGGAATATGTATTCCATTTCAGCTCAAAGGGTAATTTCTTCCCTTCTGAGTCCTTAGAAACCTGAGTGTATAAAAACAGGCTTATAAAAGAAATGCTTCCTCAACCATAGCTATAGTGTCACCAATGTGATGCTATAATAAATTGAAATTACTGAACCAAATTTGAAATGTGATGGAGATAAGGTGTTATATAACATTTGAATTAGAGCTGGGAAAACCTAGGGAAACACACATGGCTGGCTGGCAAGATAACCAATAATAATAATAATAATAACAACAACAACAACAACAACATTTTTTATATTTCTTGGTCTAAAGTGATGATGAAACCTTAAACTCTTCCTGAGGAAAAGTACTAAATTATGTCTTCATCAACAGTAAAACCTTGAGGTGAAAGGAAGGTGGGGTGATGGTTCATGAGAATCTCTCTTGTTCATTTTTCTTTTCTGCTCTTTTCCACACTGCTTAACACTGGTTTATGTTTTCTTCTTTCCACAATCTATAGCTTTGGCATTTTAATAAAATTTTAATAAAATCGGCTACTTTGGAGTCAGTCCAAGCCAATCAGGGAACATGGTTCATATCACACCATCAAGGAGCTGTGTGATGATGTCACAAACCCAAATTGGAATAAGTTCCCTACACTAAACAGCTTCCTGACAATGACTGGGTTTGCACGACATGAGAACCTATCTGGATAGCTACCTACGATGGGTTGTCGTGTTGTGCGAACCCAGACTGTTTTCCGTGGGGTGGCCTATTTTTCACGAACAAGCCACCCTGACAACCCATAGCTTGCTCTAGGGCAGGGGTCTTCAAACTAAGGCCCGCGGGCCACATCCGGCCCGCCTTGCCTTTTTATCTGGCCTGGCGGCCAATGGCGGAAGCAGACTTTTTTTTTAACTTTCGCTTCAAGCGCTGATTCTTTTAATTCTTTTCCATAATATGGAAACATTAGTGGTGGTGTTTTACCTCTTATGTATGAGCTGATGTAGCTAAGTCAGATTTCTAATGTTTCAAAAATGCTACTTTGCATTGAAGCAGAGTATGTTCATTTATGTGATGGCAAAAACAAAAGTATATTCATGTTAGGCATGAAACAATTGTGCAATTATATATATAAATACCACCAGCCCTGCCAGGAGTATTCATTAATATTCCCTCTTCTTCCCTCCCCATTCCTTTTTCCTTGTGTGTCGTATCTTTTTAGATTGTAAGCCTGCGGGCAGGGACTGTCTTGTTAATTGCTGTAAACCACCCAGAGAGCTTCGGCTATTGGGCGGTATAAAAATGAAATAAATAAATAAATAAATAAAATAACTTTACATTTAAGGGAGGAAAAATTCACCCCTATCAAGTAAAAAAAAAGGACCCGGGTCCTTTTTTTTTTACTTGATCCATTTTTTTACTTGATCCATTTTTTACTTGATCCATTTTTTTACTTGATCCATTTTTTTTTTTACTTGATCCATTCGTTCATATTTTTTTCAAACTATAGTCCGGCCCCCCAACAGTCTGAGGGACAATGAACTGGTCCCCTGTTTAAAAAAGTTTGAGGACCCCTGCTCTAGGGATTATTTGTACCCCGAAGGGTTGTCATTGTCATCCGAACCTGGGAGAGCAATTTCACCATGGGTTGCCAGGATCAGCTACAGAGCTGCTCAGAAAGAGCAGCAAAGCCCCTGCTGCTTTTTGTGATCTTGCCTGTGCCACCGCCAGTGACTGCCGCTCCACCAAGGCCCAAGTGGCACTTTGGAGCAACTGTTACTGGTTCACCACCTTTAAAAAAATAACCAGTCCCTGAAAATTGCGCAAATATGTTCATCATCATCATCATCATCAGTCTTTTGCAAGTATGCAGGAGCGCACTTGACAAGGACCAGGGGGAAAAATATTAAGGGAGAGGAGGAACACATTTGCACCATGGAAAAGCACCAAAAACACAGTGGGAGAAGGTGCACCAAAAGAGACGGGGGCGGGAACGATATCCCCCACTTAGCAATGTAATTCTCTTGATTTTAAGGGTTGAACCGTGACAGTTGTGTTCACCTTTTCAACACTTTCCTGAGTCTGCAGCTAGTCCAGAAAGGGGAAGATATTAACTTCCCTCCCTTTTCACAGCTCCTTTTCAGAGCAGTGATTGCCGTTGCTTGACAGTTCTAAAGAAAACCCCAACAACAACTGGAGGAGGCAGCTGAATGGGACTGAGTGCATAGTGCCCCATTGTGTGTGCGTGTGCATGTGTGTGTGCACGTGTGCGTGTGTGTGTGCACATGTGTGCGCGTGTGTGTAAGTACTGCTGGTGCTGGCAACCCATTTGCTGCATCCTGTTCTACCATGCGTAAGTGTTGGTTTTTCTTAACTGTTGGGAATACTTGCATTAATTTTTTGGACTGGGAAATGTACACAAATTTAATGTCTGGGAAGTAAATGGAGGAGAAATTCAGAATTCCCCTCCATTTACTTCCCAGACATTAAATTTGCATATGTTTCCCTTCCATTTACTTCCCAGTCCAAAAGAATGCACAAATATTCCCATCAGGGTTAAAAAAAAAAAAAAAAACCCTTAGAGGGTGGCCAAACAGGACAGAGCAAATGGGGAGCCCGCACCAGCAGTACTTACACCTGCCCCCCCATAAGGCCCCCTTCACTCCATCCCATGCAGCTGCCTTCTTGGGTTTGTTTCGTTTTTTAAATGCCAGGGAACCACAGTAACCGGAGCAATCAGTGCTCCAAATGGAGCCATGAAAAGGACAGGGGGAGTTAATAACTCCCCTTTCTGGACTCGCTGCAGATTCCAGGAATTCTTGAAAAGCTGGAGGACACTGAGAACTTCCGGTTCAACACAAGAGAATTACATTGCCAAGGGGAGATATTGTCTCCCTTCCCCACTTTGGGTGTACTTACTCCTTTGGCTCCCCCCCCCATTTTTGGTGCTTCTAAATTGCGCTAATGGTGTTGTGCCTCCAGTTGGGATGGAGGAAGACGACATAGGGCAACTGAGCCAGAGTGTGTTTGGGGAGGGGCCAGCCGTGTGTCATCTATGTGCCGAAGCCAGCTGGCGGACTGAGCGGGAAGGATGTGGGAAACAACCCATGGCAAGCCCAATCAGCAAACAACCCACACTGCATAGCTTATTCACAGGGGTGGCTTAGTGTTACAGGTGAACCCATCCAATGGCAGCCAGATTTGGCTATGTGAGTATGTCATCAAGCCAAATCAGAGTCAAGGCACTGCTTCCTGCTCCTGCCCACACAATAACTTGGATCCAGATTTCATATGAGTGGAGTTATGTTCTTGTTGGGAGGCTCCTGCTGGCTGAAGTGGCAGGGGGAGGAAAGCGATTTTTGTTGATATCCCTTTTTGCCTATAGCCCCTTATGTCTCCTCCAATCTGCTTTGGAGAGTTGGGGGACCCTCTGAAACAGCCTGGGAGGTGGTTTTGGGGGCTGAAGGGGAAAGGGGGAAATTGGTGAAGATCACCTCTCCGCTTCAGCTGGACTGTAATCCTGTCTGTAAATGGAAGGAGCCCTTTTATTCAGGGAAGGGCAAGAATAGATCTAACTTCTTGAACTGGCAAACATTTGGAGCCCTTTTTTCAGTCCTCTCCTCAATCACTGAAATGGAAGTGGATGGATTTGTACAGGACAAACCTTTCTGCAAAACACTCCTCCCTGATTCAGGTCAGCCCCAATTAAGCCTCCTTGGGTTCCTTGCAGGAAAAAAGTTGGGGTTACCTTGCAGGAAAAAAGTGATGTGAACGATCTTGCAACAGCCTGTTTAAGAATTTTTTCGATCTAGTCGGCTTTGAAGCCTCTTGCTCACGAATCACTATCAGGCATGTCGATTCTTTTCTCCCTTTCTATTGCAAATTCGAACCCAACTGAGTCATGAACAGCAAGATCTTTTGTTTGCTTTTGTTTGTGTCTTAATTGACTGCTAAATTCCTAAGTCACCAGGGATTATGCTGATTAGAACAACATCTCTGGCTGTGGCTGGCAATAGTCTTTACATTCCTACTTAGAATGAAAAAGTATTTTGTGTTATAGATTTTGTGTTATAGATGGCTGTGGCTGGCTGGCAATAGTCTTTACATTCCTACTTAGAATGAAAAAGTATTTTGTGTTATAGATTTTGTGTTATAGATTTTATAGGCATGTGCTGCTAATTGATTTTAAGGTAACTTTTTTTCTAGTTCTGACTGAGAGTCTGAGAGGGAAGCCTGCTCAGTATTATGCCAATTGATTTTAAGGTAACCTTTTCTAACTCTGAGAGGGAAGCCTCCAGCCAGAGAGGCTCCAGCCAGAGAGGCTCCAGCCAGATTGCCCCTAGCAGTATGCAAATTGCAAATGCAATGCATAGAGGCAGTATGCATATGCAAGCTGTTTTTTGAATCTCAAATGCAATGCATAGAGGCAGTATGCATATGCAAGCTGTTTTTTGAATCTCAAAGCAAAAACCTGTATTACAGCTCTGGCTCGCAGAGAGCTCGAAGATCTCTCTGTGATGGGAATGAACGTCTTTTTAGTTCACAATGGATCGTTAATTATGCTGTGTGATCAGTGAACAGAGGTTACTCTAAGAAGAAAAAAATCGCGATTAAAAAAACACAACCCCTGTTCATGGGTTACTCATATGTAGGGGGGCAATCATGAGTCAAAGCAGGACCAGGACATCTCTCCTGGCCCACCCCTGATGTCACATGCCTGGTCTAGCACCATACCCAATATCCCTGCTTTGAGCATGGATGCCTGCAAAGGAACCCCTTCTGAGTAGGGGCTCCACATGTTTGCACAGGTCACCCAATCAGGATACCTGGGTATCCTGATCATATGGAACCCCTAGTGCTTGTGTGTAGCAGTTGCTCTGCAGAAGTCAGAGCTCAATGTGAGGAAGTAGGGGAGGATAGCTTGGGGACACAATGTCAGGGCCATCCAAGAGCATGATTCACTTCCTGCTTCAATTCGTGGTAGTCCCTCAAATGAGAAAGAGATGAACAGGGCTACTGCTGTAGTTAAATATTATGGTGGTGCTTTCATTGAAGTAGTGCCATGCAACTAACAAATGGGGTCTAACTATGCAGTCCTGACAGCAACTAAACCACATAAATGAGCAGTTACATGTTTAAGTGGCCAGCAAAAGTAATGTATGGAGTCAGTTCATTGGATTTGAAGATCGGTACAAAAGGGGATAATTTCATGTATGGAATGTGGACCATTTGTGACATCTGATAATGGATGCTGCAGATGGAGCAGGTAAGTTCCACTGACATCAGCAGAGCACCAGATGAGTGAATTTGTCTATGTAAATCTTTATGATGAAAGCCTGATCAAATCTGAGATACTTATCAAATATATCTTTCCACGAATCTTTGCTGCATAGACGAGGCAGATGCCATGCCAACAGCATTATTTTTCATGGGCACTGTGTACAGCAATGTGGAGATCACTTTCAAACATAAGCAGGATTGCTCAGTAAAATCTAGGATGGATGTAAAAAGTTGCTTTTGCCTATCTGTTTTGTTAATGTTTCCAAACCCAAGTTCTTGGAGTCAATACCAAGGGATGGATGGATATATATATATATATATATATATATACACACACACACACACACACACACAGACTCCAACCACACACACACTCCAACTGGTGGCCACCATTTTTTGTAGTGGCTTCCATTCCCACCCCTACCGTCAGCAGAAATCATTCTGGGAAATGTAATGTGTAGAGGGCACCAGCATGATACAGCTCTAAGAGCTCTGATAAGTTTCTCCCTGCCTGAAATTTGCCCTCCTGCCTATAGAACAGTTGTAGTTTTCTAGAGTGTCCCCTCACCCTTTCACTACAAATGGGGCTGGGAAAGTGGGGAGCCCATTTTCGGTCACCTCTAGTAACTACGTAATAGCAATGAAATGCACATGCTAATGGGGCAGATGAGCATACAGATGTGTAGTAAAGGTATTCAGAACTACTGTGTTGCAAATTATCTTAAATAAGTGATTCTTCTCTAATAGACTAGTCAATCAGTTCCAAATGATCAGAAAAGGAAACATGTAACCTGCAGCAAAATCCAAATAATTTAAAAGCTTTCATCAACAACCATCTATTCTGCACATACATCTTCTGATAGTTGAGATTAGAACTAGACGCAATGATCCAGTCAATGTCTCTGCATGTCGCTGTCCCTGAGACTGTCTATTTAAAGGCATAATTTGTGAAATGTCATCTTTAATAGCTTCCCTTTAATCATTATTCCAGTAAGGAAATCAGTGTTTGCATGAGGAGATGTTCACATGTGAACACCCACAGCTAGTAGTTATTTATCAGCAATTTGTTAATTTAAACAATGACTTCTCATCTTCCTGTTGCTTTTCATGCAGGGTTGGGAATTCAACAGGCGCTGTGTGTATCTGTCTAGAAAGTAACTGAACACCTCAGAGGCTTCACAGATCAGATGGTAAGATGCTTGCTACATAGCTAGTATATGTATACATTTAGAAAGCACAATCCTGTTACCTTAGAAGCAAGTAATTCAGTAATTGCATAGAGCCTCCATTTGAATGAAATTGATTATCTAGACTCATATTAATCTGGCTATTGGAAGGAAACTGCTTTTGTAGCTGTGATGGATGGCCTTTGCAGCAAGATAGTCAGGGAAAGTTTAACCCTGTTGATTCCCCTGGGCTTCTTGTGGGCATTCCATCCATACCAAGGTGCTATTGTTGCCTTAAAAACACTGCCTTGTTTGGGAGCAACAAACCAAGATTTAGGTTTCACAAGTCGCTATTTTTTTCCTGCCTAGTTTTACCTACTCATACAAAGGAAGGAGCAAAATGGGAGCAAAGAGGGAATGAAGATTCATATTAAGCCAAGTCAGGAATCCTGGCGTATCATCATGTGTGAATGCAGTCAATCACATTCATATATGGGTTCCCCTAAATCCTCGGTTCTTAAATGTAAAACAACAACAAAACTATAAAATCAGAGGAAATGGAGAATTGCAAATTCACAAATCCAAAGAGAAAATGGCAAAGTCATCAATTCCAAATAATAACTTTTTAAAACCTGTATAAAAATATTAAGTGCTAAAGATAACTGTTCTTTCCAAAATTTGAATGATTTCTCTGTCTCTGAAAAGCAAGAAACAAATTTTGTCCAAGTCTGAAAATGGTCCAACGTTTGAAAAAAAATATACTTAGTTCCATGACACTGAAATGCTTCCTAGCTGTGTTACTCAAAGATTAGTTAATGTTACAGCAGCACTCTAGTATTCATGGTGTTAATCTTAAACACAATTATTCAGTAAAGAAACAACAGAAAGATTTGCACAGTTTTGGCCAATCTCCGGGGGAAAAGAAAAGTGTTTTGTTAACCTTCTCCAAGATTCTTTGTCAAGTACAGCTTTGATAATTTGTTGCTAGAGTGCTAGAGCTCTAAAAGAATAAATAAATATTCTGCTAAGGCTATTTAGTGTTAATAAGCTGTTTGGTTTTACTGCAGTGATTTAAAAAAAAAACACCACTCACTGTTTGAAAACAAAATTAAGGGAAGAGAAGCAAGCTCATTGCTTAAAATGGGTACTAATGCTGAATCACTGTGATTTCACAGATTTTATTTGTTATTTTATTTATATCCTGCCCTTCTTCACAAGAAGCCCAGGGTAGCTAACAACTCATTTAAAACAGTACAGCATATAAGATGTATGGGCTGAAGGTGGGGGGGACTGGATACTTAATATACGGTAGCTTCCAGACATTATGGGCAGTTTCTCTACACCTGATTTAGAGATACAGAAATGCTCCCAAACCTCATTTCTTCAGATGACAAGGGGGGGGGGGATACAGTACTGTATTATCAGCATACACTTAATTATACATCTATGCGAAAAGCACATGTGAGGCAGTCACAGGTTCTTGTCAGCTATTCCGCCCTCCCCTGCTGTGCAAAAATAGCCCTTTGGTGCTGCATGTTGGGCAACTGTGAGAAAGGGTCTTACGACATTCTGCGCATGCATGTCAGTCAGTACACATGCCTCCATGTGAGGAGCAGGTATTGGTATGCACATTGTCCACTTCTCACTGTCACTGAATGCACAGATGGCAGGGGGTGTGGGTGCATCAGTGTCCTGCACTAAACTGAGCCGTGGCTCTTTGCTAAGCAAATACAGGGAGGTATACAATAGAGTAGCCAATTTAGCAGGCAAGTGGTCAAACACAAGAGGGAGTTTTCTAGAGTGAGGTCTGAGGCACAGCCAGCTACAAAGCCAGGAAATCAACCAGGACGCAGGGCTAGCTCACAGAGCCCTATGAACACTCACACAGGCATTTAACCAGTGGTGTGTGCCAGCACTTTTTTTATTAGTAGAGATGCTGATATAATCTGCCTCAGAATTCCCTGTTCTCTCTGAGTTTAGCTACAATCCCCACAGTAGCTGGGGAGATACGGATTTTCCCAGAAACAATATATTGCTCCCTATTGTAATACAAACTATTTTGGGGTGACTTTGTCTTGAATAGGGAATTAAGAACCATTAGCTTTACAAAAGATTTGATTCTGGTGGGGATAAAAACTCCTAGAACCAATTTGCTGATATTGATCAACACTGCTGCCTGCAATTTTGGACTCTTCTTGGGTGCATGGTTATTTATGGAGGCTGTCATGATGGGCATCTGCATTTCACAACGTACGTACCACTATACCAGTACATTTAACACATGAGGAGGCTCATCTGAAACTCCTTGCATTATTCCCATTAAGTGGCCTTATGTACACATTGAACAGGGAACCCTGTGCAGCAACACAGGAAGGTCCCAAGAATATAAAATCCAACCGTAGCCTTGGGAATTCTCTTTTAGGCTGATAGAGCAACTTTTAACCAGTTGAGTGTAGGGAAGCAACCAAAGTCTGCCTTATCCAGGTCTGGGCTGGAACCCAGCTGGTGCTGGCTAGGGCTGAGACATTTTCAAAAGAAAACTGAGCATCAGGCTCTGGGCCTTTAGTGAAAATAACGAGACACTTTGAGTACATTCAGTGTGGCCTTCAACAAAGCAAGAGTGGTGCTGCCCTCTGACAAACGTAACACACAACCAGCTTTCTTCCACATTTGAAGCTGCAGAGGTGTATGGGGATTGGTTGGTGATTCCCACCACCTCCTCCACTGCAACTGTGGGGAGAAGACTGGAATTTGATTGGGAGCTGCATGGCCAAGGTGTCCAAAGTAGAACTGTGCACAAATGGCCTCTTGAAGTTCTCCCATCTATTTGTGGGTGGGCTGAAAATTTGGTGTGGGGGGAGGCAATTTCATCCAGGCAAAGGATACATTCTCAACAGTTTCGCAGGGCTCATCATTGACAGGGATTGTAGCACAGCTTCTTTCTTTCTTTTTCTTTTTTTTTGTAAGGGTTTTTGGGTTATTTTTTGCTGCCACTACAAGTGGCAGCAGCATCAGCTGTGTTAGCAGACTGGCCCCCAGTTTGCATCCACCGCAATACCAGTGTGAGGGGGTGTTGTGTCTGACTCCAGGGAAGAGGTAGAGCTAATGCTGAGCCAAAATCTGTTCCCCACTTTCCTGAAAGTTCTTATCCCCCCATGAAAGAAACTCCCTTTGTTCTGCCTCATTCTCAGGGTGTTTTATTATTTATTTTTTGTGGCGTTTTTGAGCTTACCTAATCACTGAAAGATGGCCAAGGGTGCTGTGTGTGTTTGTGTGTTTTGTTTTTATTATACATCTCTCCATTGCTCTGCAGCCTCCCAGACTGCCTGTGCCTCCTGATCTGAAAAGGGAGGAATTGCCTCACGATGTCTTCCCCTGGGCTTTAACTGAAGCGTGGGAAGCTGAGAAGGCTACAGGCTGCTGGAGACAGGATTGCACAATGAAAAACAGGACACTCGTGCATACTCCTCAGCCACCTCCTAAATAAGATGAGTGCAAGAAACCCAAATCCTACCTCTAAGAGTTTCTCTGAAATTTTCCTCACCGTTGAATTTCTTTTCAAAAGCAATTTCTTTTCTATCAAATTGCATAAGAATGGTAAAATAAATAAATAAATAAAAAGTGGGAGAAATTTTCAGCACAGCAGTAGTCCAAAGAACCAAATCAGCAACTGCAGAGCAGGAAGGGCTGGCAGGGGAGAAGGGCACGCATATCACCTTCAGGAAGTGGTGCCCAACTGTGCATGTTCCCGGCCCTGTCTTTCCCTCAGGTAATGCCAGGAGAAGGGGCTTGACCGGTGTGGGGTGGGGCGGGGGGAGAACTAAAAATTGTAGATCCTTGATTAGGTGAGTTCTTAGTGGGAGCATCCCTGAATTTTGCTGGCATTCTGCTTCCCATGGCCGTGCCCAATGGCCCCTAGCTTAGTGAAGGACAATGAAAAGCCATGACTGTGCTGGGGCCGAGCCGAGGAGACTTTCCCTAGAGATGCAGATTCTAGTGGAAATGCTTAAGACTAGTAGCGAATGGCAAATTTAAAGCATATCAGTTAACGTGGACACATTATTATGTTCCACTAAGAATAGAAAGGTGTCCTCCTTTTAAAAAGCACACAAAGAAATTGCTTTTTTCACTTGTGTCAGAAGAGGTTAAAAAAACACAGGAAAAGGTTGCCCTTGCTACTTTGAGAAGCTTGTTTCCTCCAGACTAGCTTGCTTGAATCGCTGTGATGAAGTCTGCAAAATCTCTAGCCCTTAATGAGCAAAACTGAAGCACACCTCCATGACATATCTTTGAGGCATTTCTTTCTTGGAAAACATTCTCCAATAGTTAAAGTCTTGCTATAGCCAGAGAACTGTGAGATGCTATTGATTTTTCTATGCCAAAAAAGACCACTGCCTCTAGGCAAAGGGTACATATTGGATTACTGTATCTTTTGCTTCCAATTTCCACTTTTTATATCCCAAATACACTAGGTTTGTTTTACTTTAAATTGTTTATGCTTGCTGCAGCCACCAGAGAGTTCTACAGCCTGATGTTGCTTTTGCTTGCATTGGTTAAAAATAAAATAAAAATCAGAAATAATATAATCCAATGCATTTGTTCCATGGTTTGGAATGCATTTGTTCCATGGTTCAAATAAAACGTATGATGCACGATTACATTTTAATTTATAGAAGAAGCACAACATAAAGCTTCAAAAATAAACTGCTGCCATTTATCTTGAGCTTCAAGTCTTCACAGCACAGAAGCATCTAGGGAAATAGGCTGAAAATGCTATTTTAATAAAAGAAATATAGTGTAATTTTTATTTCTTCAAAATCTCAGGTGTGTAGCCCTTAGCTTCAGAGCAATGTGCAATTCGTCAGAAGTTTTGCTTCTGTTCTTCAAAAATTGCAGTTTTAAAAAGGCTTAACATATTTTGCTCTAAAAACATTGATGCAGAGCTTCTGCTCAGTGGGGCAGAGTGGTGCCAGGAAGACACCAGGTGATACCTTTTCATCTCAAGATCCTTGTTGTCCCCCCCCCCCCCCACACACACACACTTTTCTTTCCTTTTTTTTTTTTTGGCCGGGAAAGAAAGTAGGTGGATGCAATTTATCTTTGTGCATGAGGGTCTATAGGGCTGTATCCAATGCTAGCCCTACTTAGAGTACACCCATTGAAATGAATGGGACTTAAGTTAGACTAACATTGGATACAACCCCATAGTTAGGTTCTTTGTTACCATCATCAGACACTTTGCTGCAGCAATCTGGATTATAGGTGGAACATTAGAAATAGTGCTGAGTTGAAATTGAACTTTCGCTTGAATTGAATTGGCAGAGTTTCTGAGACAAAGAGGGATGAGAGAGGCCTACTTGTATTTTTGTTTCCCCCCCTTTCTTTCCTTTTCTTTTCTGATGGAAATGGATGGGGGGGGGGGGAATCAGTTCCGTCCAGAAGTAACTGGAGTTAGCCAGGCAACAGTCCCTCTCTTAAAGAGGCATTTACCATCTTCTGGCTATTCCTTCTCTGCTAGATTAAATAAGCTAGGATAGGCAAGGGTCAAGTGGCCAGTGTCATGGGCCCGGTCCTTCAAACACACACGTTGGCATTCTGATGCAGGACACCCAAAGCTGTGAGACTCTTTTATTGTAACAAATACCACGGCAAAAGCTTAATGGTTAGATTCTTCAGAAATCATATAGCTGGTAACAATTAGCTATAGGCTCCGTAAGTAATTCTACAACAATCCAAAGCTAATAACTATAGCCAGGTCAGAGATCCAGACAACTGGTTTCCCTGTTGTAATCTCCGGATATAGGGCAATGGCTTGAATTATTCCTGAGGTCAACCTTCCCAGGCAATGAAAGACAGCGGTTATAGAAGAAGACCTGAACAAAGCCACACGTGCAACGGTTTACGTCATACGCCAACCTTGAATCTTCATTGGAACCTCTGTATTACATGGGTCCAGGCCTAAGGCATCCAAGAGTCAAAACAGCCAGTCCAGAGGAATCCCACACATGCAGAGACTTCAACAACCATGGCTTCCACCTTGGTATCTCCACACCATATCAGTCCAGACATAGAAAATTGCCCTGGTTTCTCTGCAAAATATGCAGCACGGAGGTCCAGCGCGCCGGCGCAGGGTGCCGGCGTGTCAGTTCTGGCCAACCGGAAATTACACTGATGGGCCCAGCGCACCGGGCTCGAGGCGGTGATCCCAGGAGGGGTAAGGCGCCCGAGTCTCGGGCAGGCATGAGCGGGGCCGATTTCGGCCCCGCTACGCCTGCCTGAGATGAGAATGTACATCCCTAGGTGTATGAGGTATTGGGCCAGATCCAGAACAGTGATGCCTGGGAGTGGGGGGGCTCCTCCCCAGCCAAGTTCACTTGGATTCTTGCTCTATGCTACGCCAAACTCTGTGAGCTGTAACCCGTAAAGTTGTAGCCATTTTATCCCACTTCTGTTTGCGTTTAGTTCTTCCTCCCGCGCACACTCCATCCTGCTTCTGGCACCATCCATTCCAAAACACTGGTCACGCCTCTCCCTGCAGCTTTGTATAAATCAGGACCACACAACCTGTGATCTGCCATGCTGTGTTTTGTAGTCTGCAGCCACCAGAGAGAGACTGGTAAACATAGATTTCATAGATCATAGAGTTGGAAGGAGCCTACAAGGCCATCGAGTCCAACCCCCTGCTCAATGCAGGAAACTGGAGGAGGGGTCTCCCATCCAAGTAATAACCAGGCCTGACCCTGCTTAGCTTTCCACACTCAGACAAGCTGAGCCAGTGTAAGCCACATGCGATGCTCGAGTTCATTGAAGTTCTCCAAATCCCTTGTCAGGGCTCAGTTCACCTCATTCATGTTCCCAAATGCAAGCATCGTATTTTTCAGTTGGGAAAAATGCACATTTTTAAAAGCGTGCATTTTCCCAATTAAAAAAAAAAAGTAAATTTCTCCCCATAGATTTATCCTTAGATAAATTGGATTTGGGGTTGGGTGTGGAATACGCACTTGCACAAGTGCCCATTTTCAGAAGTGTGCACTTTCAAACATGAACACAAGTTTGGCAAATTGTGAACATTTCCCGAGTGCCCATGTTTGTGTTTGGGATTGCAAACAGGACATATTCACATGATTTGCAAACAGGAATGAAACAAACAGGAACAGGAATGAAATTCTCATACAGATGTCTACTAAGACCAATAGGGTAATATTTCCCCTGTCAGATTTCAACCTCCAGATAAAGAATGCTATTAAAAGTAATTATCAAACAAGATGATGTGTACTGTTAAATATGCTTGAGTGCCAAACTAGACATAACACTGCTATAAGCAGATTTCCCAACAACTTTTTCTTTGCTTAAACCAGCTGGGGGGGGGGGGAGATTTGGATCAGGGCTGCAGTGCTTAGGAAAGTGAGTTAACCCCACCCAGGCTAGCCCACTTACTGAGAAGTGAGAACATACTGAAAGTTTAGATTTCCAAGTATCTCTTATGCTTTAGCCTCACGGTTCCACTCATGACAACGGCAATAGTAAAAAACTGCTTGGCAGTTTTTATTGGACCATGTTGACTCCTGTGCTCACCTACTTGGTAGTAAATCCCATGGAACTTAGGGGAACTACTACTACTACTACTACTACTTCTACTACTACTACTATTATTAGTATTAGTATTAGTATTAGTATTAGTATTAGTATTAGTATTAGTATTAGATTTCCTAAACACTTTTCTCAAAAAAGACACAAGGCAACTTACAACAAAATTAAAACATATGAGTAAATAGGCATACGACTGGCATAGCATTGGGCTGTCAATGAATTTGGGAGTGTTCAGCTTTCCAATAGTTGCTTCAAAGACTGATTGTTTGATTTCTTTTTTTCCCCCATTGACTTGATAAGTTTTATTTAGTTTCAATTGCTTGTATATGTATGATTGTTTGTTTTTTAAAAAGTTGATAAGATTAATTTTGTGTGAATTATCATATTGATATTTTGTGAATATAAAACTAGGCCAAAACTTTAGTATGCAGTTAAACAAAAAGTAGAATTGTAAGTAGACCAATAATGCAGAATGCCAATAATGGCTACAAATCGGTGGAAATCACAGTACAAAAGGATTGGCATAATCCTTTAAAAAAAGATTACATTTAAATATCCAATGAAGGAAGGAGAAATTGTGTTATGATTGAAGGGGCACTTGTATCTCCTTTTAATACAAGTATCATCTTCAAACAGCCATATCCAGAGCAAGCATATTAATTGTAGTGATTAAGAGAGTGGGAAGACTTCCATTCAAATTTCACATCAGCCATGAATAGGCAAGACACTATCTCTTAGCCTCAGCCCCCAATCTACATATATCACTGAAAAAACCCACACTGGACCCAACACTATTTGATAACTACTGCCCAGTTACAAATACCCCTTTCTTAGGGAAGGTTCTTGAGAGGATCGTGGTGAAGCAACTGCAGGCACTCTTGGAGGATACTAATTATCTAGACCCATTCCAGTCTGAGTTTCGACCTAGTTATGGGACCGAATGAGCCTTAGTTACCCTTATGGATGACCTTTATTGGGTGAAGGATAGTGGGAATGCAACCCTGTTAATTCTACTTGATCTCTCAGTGGCTTTCAATACCATCGAACATGGTATCAATCTTTCTGGTTGACACCATAGGTTTGGCATTGGAGGCACTGTGTTACAGCGGTTCTGGTCCTATCTGTGCAGTCGATCTCAGAGAGTAACATGGGATGAGTGGTCCAATGAGTTGGGAGCAGTCATTAGGGAATTTGGAGCCAAGTGCCATCAGTATGCTGATAACAGCTCTAGCTCCCTGTGATAACTGGATCAGGAAAGGCTGTACAAGTCCTGGATCAGTGCCTGAACTCAGTGTTGGGCTGGATGAGGGCCAATAAACTGAGGCTGAATCCTGGCAAGATGGAAGCCCTGTGGGTGAGTGGTTCCCGGGTCTGGGAGCTAGGCTTATTGCCTGTTCTGGATGGGGTTGCACTGCCTTTGAAAGATCTGGTTCGTAGTCTAGGGGTACTCCTAGATCCATCATTGTTGCTGGAGTCCCAAGTGACTGCGGGCGGCTTAGAATGTCTTTTACCATCTTTGATTCATTCGCCAGCTACAGCCTCTGTTGAACAGGGATAGCTTGGTCACAGTGATACAGGTGCTAGTAACCTCAAGACTGGATTACTGCAATATGCTCTATGTGGGGCTGCCCTTAAGGCTGCTCTGGAAGCTGGAGCTAGTGCAGAATGCAGCAGCTCAGCTGTTGTTGGGAGCTTCCCCTTTTCAGCATGCAACTCTGGTACTTGTGTACAAACCCCGAAACAACTTGGGACCAGGTTACCTGAGAGAGCACCTCCTCCCATACCAACCTGCCCGATCGCTGAGGTCATCAGATGGCATGCTCCTAGTGGTTCCTCATGGACCTTTGGCCCGACTGGAGTCCATCAGGAGAAGGGCCTTCAATGTGGCAGCTCCATTTCTTTAGAACTCCCTGCCTCTGGAGGTCAGGCAGGCTCCGACATTGTCTTGCTTTCGGCACCTGCTGAAGACCTCCTTGTTCCAGGAAGCCTTCTCTGCTGTCTAACCACCATTTTAATGTTACTTTGTTTTCAATGTATTGTTTTTGTTTCTTTTATCTGTTTTTAATGTATTGTTTTTGTTTCTTTTATCTGTTTTCTTTTATCTGTTTTCAATCTTTTTATTGTTCATCACTCCAGAATCTACTTAGATATGGATACAAATATTGATGATGATGATGATGATGATGATGATGATGATGATGATATAATAAATGAAATGACAGAACTTTTCTAAGGATTTCTGAAATACTGTGTATGAAATACTTTGAGCACTTCACACACAGTAATGTGAGGTAACTGTTTTTATATGGAGAAGCCACCATGAAGTGATCTTCATGGTGGGTGGAGGTGTGTGTGAAATAACTAGTTGCTTTGCCATTTCAAAGACGAGGAAAGTTCAAGACTCAGCGTATCCCATAAAACTTAAGAAATCTATATAGAGTCAAACCAGTTGTCTAAATCCTCCATTAAAGATGACTCTTGCAATGCCTTTGTTTAATTGAAGTTTACAAAGGTTATGAAATTGCTTATTGGGAAACCTGCCCAAATATAAAAATGTGTATTTAAGCAAGCTCAAACCATGCCCCAAACACAGGCTTTGTTTGATGGTATTTTTTATATGCTGTCAGTTTGCCATTCCTAAGACAACTGACTTATTCAGCAGTGCAGAAGGTATGACTTACAAACCTTGAAAGTTGGAAAGGTATCCAATTAAAAACACCTGTTAGTTTGGTGTTGACTTCAACAGCATGAAAGCCCAGTCAATACATTTGAAAGCGGTACTCTAACAAGGAAGGGAAATAACATGTCACCCAACTCCTGGCATTCTTGTCTGTTTCCTGGTGTGTTCAAGCATTTTGTGATTCTTTGTAAGAACAATGCACATGAAAGATTTTGGGGATAATACCTAACCTAGAATTGTATGTGTTACATAATTGACATGCACTGAATTGCAACTGCTTCTATTGGGGTTTTTCTATTGTATTTTTTACATTGTGACTAATATTCCAGCCCTAAACACAACCACATGCTGGCTAAAATCAATCAGACTTTTCTCCAAAATAATGGCCCCAATCTAACTAAACTTGGTTGTCAGGAGTATGTCATTGTTCATGTTCATCATTGTTTGGGGTTCCCCACTCCTTTTACTTTTTTTGTGCTTTTTTGGGCTGCTGCCATTCCTGGCCACCGCCATTTTGTTTCGCCAGAAGGTCCCAGATGAAGGGCGTTGCAAGAATAGGCAAACCGCCCCAACTGGATTTGGTGAGCAGAATTGGGGTGGGTAGCACAGCTCACCTCAAGTGAGTCCCAGTTATCCTTGGAATTTCAGACTTCTCCAAATTTTACAGTGGGATTCTCCAATCATAAAATGTGCACAAGAATTGCATATATTAGGAAAAACAAGGTTAAAAAGGATTAGGGTAGGGAAATTGCTTGCAAAAAAATGTGTGTATCAGACAAAAATCCATGTATTAGGAGAAATGTGTACACAAATATTTCATATTTTCATGCAAATAAAAGAAAAATAAAAAAATTCAAAGTAAACGAAACTTGAGACTGGAGTAATTCTTAAAGTTCAAGAACTAAACCTAAGATAGGAAATTGACAGATTCTGAACTTAACAGATTCATCCATCCCTATGTGAAACTGACAAATCCTTTTCCCAACAGGACCATGAGGCTTGAACAACTGGCACAATCCCTGGTGGAAAATGCCGTGGGAAAACAACTCTAAGGTGCAATCTTATACCTATTTACCTGGGAGTAAGTCCCTTTAATTTCAGTTTTTGAGTTGACTTGCTTAGGATTGCGCTGCAAGTCATTTACCTGTGAATATAATTCAATACCCAATAAAGCTTAGGGTAGATTCATAAGTTGCCCAAATGGCACATATTTTGTAATATATAAAAGAAGGAAATCAAATCAGAGGGGTAGAGCACATAATAATTCCTAAGCCAGCAATTTCCTTTCTACAATCTGGAGCAGCAGTACTAGTATGATCCATTTCAAATGATCCATAGTGGTGTGGGATGAGGGAAATGACATCTGCATCGATCACTCTGATAATTTGTGGATTTGGTCTTAGAGACAAATATTTTCACAGTCAGACATATAGCCTTATTAGTTAATTTGCTGTGAAATACATGGATAGGATGGAGTGTGATGGCGTCAAACTGATCAAATGGTCATCATGCAATTCCATTCTAATGAAGAATTGAAGTGAAAGAGAATTCAGAAAACTGGAAGTAGTCAACTGTTGACAACCCCAACATTGCTGTTTTGTTTTGTTTAATTTCAGGTAAGGCTCATTTTTGACATTTATATATACATGAGAATCATTCATGTTGAAGCTCATTGTGTCATAGATGAAATAATTTCCCATGTAAAATGTCGCAGAGTGACAGGAGGGGGTGGGGGGAGAGAACATCTTAAATTTAAAATGTGATCTTGCATAAAAACAGACTGTCTAACGGGCAGGGTAGTGTTACAGTATTTATTTTGTCTCATCATGGATGGCCTTTACTAATTTACAGGTGGTTTCCTTCCCTTTCCCTCTATCACATATGAGTTAAACAAGTGGCAAGAAATAATGCATTGCTTGGGGGTGGCTTTCAGAGGCTACAGTAAAGAAGGTCCTAGAAAAGGTCACTGCTCCCTTTGGGAAAGGGGCACTCTATCAGGGGCTATTTTAAATTTCCATCCTAAATTGTGGGAGTACAGCCAGCCTTGAACAGTAATTACTATTGAATTAATCCATTCTGCTGCTGTACAGATTCCTGAATACCAAAGAATATCCTGAACAAGAGAATGTCTATAAATAATCACCCTTACACTGAGCATTGTAAACATTAAGGGGGGGAGCAATGGGGCCCCTCCCGCATGTCAGTGCTTTGTTGTTTGATGCATCCATTGGAAACATTTCCCAGTGTTGCCCAGTAAGATACAGAACAACAGGATAATGCTAGCTGCTTTTAGGGTTTTTCTTTTTCATTTTAACAGCAGTGCTTGTCTTTATCCAGGAAGCTGTCAGGTTTATGGCTCCTAAACAATTACCGTGTGTGTGTGTGTGTGTGTGTGTGTGTGTGCGAGAGAGAGAGAGAGAGAGAGAGAGAGAAGAGAGAGAATGATGGTTAAAAGGACTTCAGCCTTTACAGTGCAATCCTAAGCCTGTTTACTCAGAATCAAGTCAGATTGTATTCAATGGGGCCTTACTCTCAGGCAAGTGTGCATAGGAGTGTGATAATTTTAGGTTATGTTCCACAAATCATTTATTTTTAATTGATCCAGAGCAGCACTTAGTGGCAAGATGCATGGCAAAAGGTCTGATTCAGTTTGAGTGCCATATATGGGTTTGGGAACAAATCCCCCTTAAATGTAGCATGTGGCTTGCTACTTCTTGTAATTTCCTTCTCTCCTTCTCTCCCTTTGCGGCTCACTGAAGTAGGGGTTGCATAGGGTGATCTATGGAGAGCTGATGGGCAGTACATCTGAGTGTACTGCCATGTAGGGAAATATGTATACTTAAACTCTAGAGAGGGTGGTGTATGTTCGTTCCATTTGACTATTGAGCTTGTGTGTGCACATAGTGTCATTATATAGTTCAGCCTCCAGGTGACACTGGACTTAGTTGTATATGGTCGGAGTCAGGAATTTCCTATTGCTATTTTGTTCTTATTTGACACAGACAATAAAGTTCTTGTCTAGATTCCTAAGTGCTGAATCCTCTAGGCTATCCATAAAAGCTTAGATAGGCAGCCTTGCACACATATCAAAGATGAGGGCTTCTGTGAACACGAGGGCTTCTGTGCATGTGTCATGTTTAGGGGAAATATACTTTTTAAATAAGCCTATGAATACAATTGCTCTGATTTGCAGCCTTGGAAATCCTCAGTGGTTTGAATATAATAACCACAAAAACAGCATTTAAAATGGAGAAATATGTAAGCCCTGACATTAATATAGATATCTTCCTCAGTTCTTCTCACATTTCACTGCATTTGGTATCCCAGTTAATTGTGAGGTATTGTAAGCATGATACGAATTACTGTTGGAATTACTGCATTTAGTTACTCTTAAGGACGGAGTGATTTTTCATTATGCTTATTGGGCATGAGCAATAGGCATACCAGCTCTAGTTTTCCATTCATCAATTATTTTGCAACAAAAGATGCATGCAAATTAATCTCATGTCTCCTGCTTGTTATTGAAGCTGAATGGTGTGTAAATGCTTCGCAGTATCCAACATAAAAACAGAATGACCTATACGAACTAAAGAAAGTGTAAACAGTGGCTTGAATTCATGACCCATTTATGCCTGCCTCAGAGAAATATAGTCTGTATGAAGCTCATAATTTTGGCTGTATAAAAGCAACAGAAGAGGGTCCATATATAATGATGGTGTTGGTCAAAAGATCAGAACAATTTTCCTCTCAAAATTTTTCATTTCCTATGAAAATCAAATAGCTGACAAAAGGCTGTACACATGTCAACACCTGCCTTCCAATGCATTCACTCTGTTTAGGTTATTCCAATGTCATTTGAGACTGAAATTTGTCATGCTTTGTTTGTGAGACAATGTATACCAAATGTCTTGTTTATAAAGTATAATCATTTTATTGCATTAAATTGTCTTTTCCCATTATGTTGCTGTCAAAGGATGATAGATATAAACCATCAAACATGGCAAAAATTTGTTTTCATTAAGAAGCATTTCAATTGTGGCTGTGTGTTGTTTTTTAATCTTCTTATGCGTAACCTCTAAGAGTTGCAGGGAGATGAGAAACAGTCAGATTGCCTGACTGCTTTGTATTTCCTCTCCTGAGATTTTTCAACTGCTTCTAGCCAGCTTAAAATAATCTTTACACAAACAAATCTATTCCTTTGTCTTACTTAGCCTTATCTCTCAAGTCCATTTTCAAGTGCTGGGATAGGAACAAAATAATGATATACATTCTGAGGTGCCGTAAGCTACCAAAAGAACTGGTATGCTAACATGTTTGGTACACTGGAAAATGAAAAGCAGACAACAAACAAAGTTGGCATCTCTGTCTGCAAAAATAAGCATGTGTAAAGGAACCCTATACCAAAATCTTCATATAGGCTTCCTGTATGTATTTCATGGTATCGGGGAGTTACACCACCAACAACTTATTTATTTATTTATTATTGCTGTAAAGGTGCCTATTCTACATAAATATTAGGCAAGCAGTAGTATCCAACCTTTTCACACCTGGAACCCATCTTAGCCCAGACACTTATTTTTACCACATATTTGTATAGTGGATAGGTAATGCTGCTGTTATAACCCATCTTATGTCAGGCTGTGACCCAGTACTGGGTCCCGACCCACCAGTTGAAGCCCAATGGGCTAGAATATGTTTGTCTATCTTGAACAACCTATTAGATTTGTTGAACTTCTTAATTCAACGTACAGAATGAAATGCTGATTTTTAATAAAAGTACTAACTTAATTTATTTGTTCATTTATTTAAGCATTTATACTCCACTCTTCAAATGGAAAGGATCCCAGAATAGTTTGCATAACAATAAAAACAAAGCAGCCCCTGCCCTCAGGCTTACAATCTACAAAGACATGGCATAAAAGGAAAAAGGGATGGGTAGGAAAAAGGAAAAGGAGAAAACTCAGGTATCAGTTCTTAATGTTATGCAATTCTTCTCATAATGAACACATGTAATGTAGTTATAATGCTGCAATCATGGCTGTAATCATGATTGCAGCTGGCTCAGCTTGTCTGAGTGTGGAAAGCTAAGCAGGGTCAAGCCTGGTTATTACTTGGATGGGAGACCCCTCCTCTAGTTTCCTGCATTGAGCAGGGGGTTGGACTCGATAGCCTTGTAGGCTCCTTCCAACTCTATGATCTATGAAATCTATGAAATCTTATCATGACCAGCTGGAATGGAAAGAGATCAAAGGGAGGAGGAGTGAAACATAGCTGTCTCTCAGCTGAGCTGATGGAGTGCCCCTGCTTCCTGTCTCTCCCTCTACTATAGCCTAATACAGAGTTGGACAGCTTTGGGATCTGGAGATCACTTTCCACCCCCTCCAGGCCACACTCCTACTGCTTCCACATCACTGAAATTTGGTGGTGCAGCGGCAGCAAAAAAAAAAAAAAAATCGGCAATATGCCACTGATCTCTGGTGGTAAGCATGCCAGAGGCTCAAATGGGACAAATTTAGCTTGTTTCCAAATTAAATGGGTCCCTTTTAAACCTCAATCATGGTTTGTACTGAAATTTGGTGGCAAACCACCAAGTTCTTTGCCGCCATTTCAGTGCCAAATTTCAATTATGTGGGAGCAACAGCGGAGGCCGCACTGCAGGCAGCCTGTGGCCCATGTGTTGCCCACCACTGGCCTAATGGAATGGTTGCTGGGTGGCAGTGGGAGAAGCAAAGCCTCATGAAGATGTCTTCTCAAGAAGATGGATAGTGACTGTGCTCTTCTCTCCCTCTTCTAAAGCCTTATGGAATGGCTGATACTGAAGCCAAGAGAGGACCCCCCCAGCTGTTTATTTCACAGATGGTCCCTCATTTCAGATGCTTTCTGCTGCTTTCAGCTGGTTTTTAACTGTATTGAATGATTTTTCTTCCAAAATGTCCTAAGCTATATCGTGTCATCTGTTTGCACAACTCCTGGCAGCATGCTAGATTTAAGGAACCCTGAAAATAAGCCCATGTATATTCATGTAGAAATAAACTATATTTATGTAGAGAAAACCACATTACGTGTGTGTGTGTGTGTGTGTGTGTGTGTGTGTGCGTGTGTGTGCACACGTGTGTTTACTGTACTGCACCTCTTTGGAGGTTTGGGACACTTTAGTGCTTATGAAAATGAGAGATTTACTGTCCTGGCTTGTTCTGTGCACAGTGCTGACAGTTGCTATGCTTTACCTAATCTTTACACCTTTACAAAGGCATTTTGTTCCTGACTTATGGCATCTTGGCTGTTTTAGTTCCAGCTGCCTATGTCTCCCCTGAGCAGAAACTGTCAAGTTTGTCTTAGATTGTATGGTGGTTTGGGGAGCAAGACAGTAATGAGACCACCATGCTGGGAACTCTAATTTGGCCACCAAAATAAATTCACTTTTCCAGTAATCTAACAGGTAAAAAAAACAACAACCTAATGTTCCCATGTGTGTAAGCGTAGACATCTGTTTGCTAAAATCTATGGCATTCTCAGAACAGCCATGTACTAAAGGAAACTTATGTTCATGAAAGGCTGCCTCCTGCTCCCCATACACTTCCACTCTGTCATAGACAGGGCTTCTAAAGGACAAGAGAAAATGAAGTAAGCTAAGAGGATACATTCTTGCTCCTTTTCTTTCACGTACATTGATCAAAATTAGAGAAATAAAATTTCCACCAAATTTCACTTAAAAAACCAAAACAGTGAAATCTTTTGCCCAGTCAGGAGCAGAATAAAGAGCAAATGCTCATGACTGGGCAAAAGATCTGGGAAAATATTGAAGGAAATTTTCTTAGCTGGTATGTGCACATGAATTACAAGATGGAACGAATCTCAAGATGACAGAAAGAATATGTATCCATTTACTGGACACTCAACTGAGAAAAAGTACAAGTAATAACCAGCATTGACTACTGTTTACACAGCAAAAAAAAAGGTTGGAAATTTCAGCCATTTAAAAAGAAAATCTATTAAAAGCAAAGATTATCTCTGGAGTCTAACTTCTCTTCATTTGGCCTGTTATCTTGTCACATTTGCTTCTAGCGATCACATTTCCCAAAACAGGACACACGGCCACCCTATCCACCTTCAGTCGGAAGGTGTACAGCCCAGCCACAAGTATACCACCTCAATGAGAACTAGCACCAGAGTGAAATTCTTGTCTCCTATATTTCATTTCTTTGCTCTGCATTATATTTGATCAGTGTAAATGACTAGCAGTTCATCTAGAAAGATGCCAAGCATCTTCTGTATGTGGCAAGAGTTCATTATTTTTTAAAGTGATTAAGAATTGTCCTCAGTAGGGGAAGCTGGGTTTTTGAGATATAATAATATGTCATTTGTAATCCAGTATAAAAAGAAACAAAAAAAGCTTCATGCATTAGTAAGAGCCTGCTTCCATGTAATGTCCAGTGGGTGTTTAATCCAATTAATGAGGGTTCTTGCCATTTTCAAAACCAAATGAATGGTGTTTATGAAAGCTAACAATGGCCAATTGTTGTGATCAGTAGTTAATTATGATTTACTGGTTTTATAGGCATAAGCAACATAGGGTGCCTTCTACACTGTTTAATTAACAGACAAGGAAAAATAAATGTTCAGCATGCTTCTATTATATGCCCCAGGCAGGTCTGACACTATCAATTAGAGGAACATTTTTAACATAAACAATGATGGCATAGATAGAACTAGAGCAAGATGTGATACTTGTAAAAGATGGATCCATTTTTTTCTCTAGTCATGGTGGGCCCCAAAAATGATTTGTTGATCTATAATCCACCCATTATCTTATTCTTGGTTAGTGTAGCATGGATAGTTGTGCAAGGGCACAATCCTATGCAGGTTTAGACAGAAAAAAGTCCTACAACTCCCAGCATGCCCCAGCCAGCCATGCACAGACTTATTTCTGTCTAAACATGCATAGGATTGCATATTCTTTTTTTCCACAGTACTCCTTTGAACCCACATTTTTCGGATCCAGCAGCAACTCATAATGCACAGAAAAGAGAAACTAAGGCAAGTAACTTCAAGATCATGAGTGAGTACGAAGCAGAGTTGGTGGGGAGAGGAAAATTCACATAGCAACACAAAAGCACTCCTTTGGACCCATATTTTTTCCATTGCACAGAAGAACAAAACTGAGGCAACTGACATAAACATCACATGACTGAGAAAGCAAAGAACTCTCTCACACACACTCTCTCACTCTCTCTGTGTGTGTGTTTTGGTGCTGTCTGATCCATAGTTGTCCAAAACTGTGTGGAAAAGTAAGAGTGGATCTGTCACTTAGAGAGCTTTGGACATATTTTTCTACACTTGAGAATCTTTACTGTGAGATTGGCACCAAAGATCAGGAGCTCATGGAAGCTGCCTGGAAGTACAAAAGAGCAAGCACATAGAAGAGGTAGCATGTGTAATGGCCAGACATTAAACGCTGGTGCAAAGCAAGGGAGCATGCTTCTGATTAGACAAAAAAAAAAAATTGATCCTCCCCCCCCCCCTTATTATGAAATAGAAGCAATCTTCCATGAGTCTTGCTCCCCCAACATTGCATCGCTCATGTAAATAGAACAGCTGTGTGAGCCCTTATCTGCATGGGTAAGCTAGCTTCAGTAATGTCTGCAGCAGCTCTGAGAAGTCAACCATAGTGAAGAGATTTGCAGACTGGACATTGAGAATGGAGAGGCACCCACAGGAACCTAGAGTGAGAAGAAAAGGGCAAGGTAGGGAAACACACACCAGCCATAAGGCCAAAGTAGACTTTCAGAAGAGAAATTACTATGGAAACCAAATTATTTGCACTTTGCTGAACATCTATTAGTCAGGAAGGGGGAGGAATGATATGCTGGGGAGAAGAGAAGTGGTAGGCAGAGGAGTGGTTATCTAACCCTTTCACTACCTGATGTCCCACCACCACCGCAGTGCCCTTCTTGTAGCTCCACCTTTCCCAACCATAGTGAAGAGATTTGCAGACTGGACATTGAGAATGGAGAGGCACCCACAGGAACCTAGAGTGAGAAGAAAAGGGCAAGGTAGGGAAACACACACCGGCCATAAGGCCAAAGTAGACTTTCAGAAGAGAAATTACTATGGAAACCAAATTATTTGGTTTTATTTTATTTTTTATTTGGGACAAAAGTTGGCCTGGGAATCCAAAGGGACTATAAGTTCATAAAGGCAGAACATAAGGCAATGCTACAATGATGTTATTCAGCTATTTTCAGTCACTAGCTTATGTTCATTAGATCACAATGGGTAATGAAAGCTACAGCAAGCAGCATAATTCTGAAAACTTAATTAATCACATCAATGTTATTACAACTGGGAATGTCTTTCCCCTTATATGGGTTTGCTACATGCATTTTGATGAGAACTACACAGTGTTTGCTTTAGTTGCTAATTGTGTATGTGTGTGTGGGGGGGGTGTCCCTATACAGATCATGTTAGCCATACTCTGCCC
Organism: Shinisaurus crocodilurus; assembly: GCA_021292165.1. NCBI lineage: Eukaryota > Metazoa > Chordata > Lepidosauria > Squamata > Shinisauridae > Shinisaurus > Shinisaurus crocodilurus. The sequence continues at coordinate 114,656,623 of CM037879.1, forward strand.
AGCCAGCAGCCCTAATAGAATACAAAGTGAAAGATGAGTGATTTAGAACATAGTCTAGTAATTGACAGAGCTGCTTGTGGAAGAAATCAAGAATCCAACATCTCTGAGGTGATCTGCCAGCATGTCCCATTCCCACAGCTAATTTCCCCACCCCTGAAAGGAGCAGCCAATGGAATGAAAGGGGGTGGGAAAGTTTGCTGCATGGTGATGGCAAAATAATAATAAAAAGTCTGGGCAGCATCCAACGGCACCGCTCCGCCCCCGCTGGTTTCACTGCGCACATGGGAGCGACCACTTTTGCAACAGGTCAGTGTCACTCCCTTCTGCGAGCTCAGCAGAGCTGCCCCACAATGGAAATGAGCATTTCCACTGGCTTCAAGATATTTTTAGAAGCATGAAAGCTCTGTTGTGCCCGTGAGCGCATGGGCACAATAGGATACTAGCCTCTGTGTGTGTATATGTGGGTGTTGGATCCAGACTTAGTCATGCTCAGAGCAGATCCACTAAAGTAAATGTGACTTGTTACTGATTTCACTGGGTCTACTCTAAGCATGACTAATTGTAGATCCAACCAATAGTTCCGGTGTGGGCAACTTGTGGCCCTCCAGACACTGTTGCACTGCAACTCCCATCCACCAATGGCTATGCTGGCTAAGGCCGATGGGAGATGCAGTCCAACAACAACTGGAGAGCCACAAGTTACTCATCCCTGCTGTAGCGCATGACTAAGTCTGTATCCTATCCCCCCCCCATGCTCTTTATATTATTATTTTAAAATGTTCACAAAGGACATGTTTTATATTAGTAGACATTACCAGGGGAGACTAAAGGAGAAACAGGGCTGCTGTATTCAGCAACAGCCACACATCTTTGTAATGTCTAGTTCTAGCTTGAGGGGATCAAGCTTATAATATCTTAATTTTACAACACTTATGTACCAGTGTGCTTTTGGAAGGTAGGCAGATGCCCAGGTGGTTATTCAGATCTAATCTATTTATTCCTTAGCCTTCCTTTCAGTAACAAACCTCCAACCAACACTTCCTCCTCCTCCTCCTCCTCCTCCTCCTCCTCCTCCTCTTCCCCTGCCCCCTCTGGTGACAGAATATTCCTGCTGTTCAGCACCAAACTCAGCAGACGGATTTGCCTAAATAGCACAATTTACCCTAGTATAATGATAAAGTTATCTTTACAAACTCATCTTCTGTTAGAGGTAATTAATAATTAAGCACTCAATTTTCTTGTAATTTTTATTTTGTTTTTAATGCTTCGTCAAGGGGAGGGGAGAAGTGTTATGTCCTTGTGTTTCCATAATGACATTTTTTTTAAAAAAAATTGCACACAAGAAACTGTTTTTTTCTCAGTCAATTACTGCAATGTATCAGATGTTTTAGATCACCAGATAGATGGATAGATAACAAGACAGACAGACACATAGGCTTCTGATTTTCAAAGCTATGAAAACTAACAGACATAAAATTAAGGGCAATCATCCAGGTTGCCCTGAACATGCTCTCCCCCACTTTTGCAGGACTATTAAACTCTCTTCCGGTATTCTTAGTCTGAGTATAATAAAGACAGGAAGAGAGTGAATGGGCAGGGCCGGATTAAGAGCATTATGGGCCTGGTGCTGAGGATTTTGGTGGGCCTTTTTATGGAAATAAATAAAATGAAGACGCAATTTTATCTTAAAACAAATTAAATATTTTAATTACCATTAAAGTGCCAAAACAGAAACATATTGAAAATATTTCTTTTTTTGTAAACAATAAGCTTGTTAACTCAATAAAACCGTTCATCACATATCGTTGATGATAAGTACCTCCACGTTTTTTAACCTCTAGGGCAGTCTTCCCCAACCGGGGCCCTTCCAAATGTTTGGAGCCCCAGCTCCCATCTTCCCCAGCCACTGGCCATGCTGCCTGAGGCAAATGAGAACTGTAGTCCAAAATATCCAAGAGGGATATTTGGTGAACTCTGTTCTCTGGGGTTTTTCAAAATAAAACTTAAAATGCCACACAATTCCCCATGAAAGCGCACGTGCACACACACACACACACACACACACACAGTATTAGCCAAGCACACACACACACGTGCACACACACACACACACACAGAGAACTCTGTTCTCTGGGGTTTTTCAAAATAAAACTTAAAATGCCACACAATTCCCCATGAAAGCGCACGTGCACACACACACACACACACACACACACAGTATTAGCCAAGCAGGTGACATTTTGCAGGCGGCAGGAGGATCAACACCCCCAAAAGGCAGACACATTCACATAAATAGAACATTCACAACAACCATTTTTAAATAAACATAAACCATCTTCCCCAGCCACTGGCCATGCTGCCTGAGGCAAATGAGAACTGTAGTCCAAAATATCCAGGAGGGATATTTGGTGAACTCTGTTCTCTGGGGTTTTTCAAAATAAAACTTAAAATGCCACACAATTCCCCATGAAAGCACACACACACACACACACACACACACACACACACACACACACAGTATTAGCCAAGCAGGTGACATTTTGCAGGCGGCAGGAGGATCAACACCCCCAAAAGGCAGACACCCACACCCACAAACACACAGCCCTTACGTTCAGTTTGGCTCACAAAAGAGGGAAAGCCCTTTTACAGAAAAGAAGGAGAAGGAGAAGGAGAACTTGCAGAATTTCCCCCAAATTATTTATTAAAAAAAAAAAAAAGCAGCCACAACAAAAAGCCAGGAAGCTTTGCTTGACCAAGAATAATTGTGTTGTTCTTGTTGCTTTTGTTGTTGTTGTTGTTAAACTAGCATTTGAACAATTGAGCTGCGAATCAGAAAGATCTTTTGCTCGAGGCTGGAGAGAGAGGTCCCTTCTAAATCTGAATATTACAGACCCTAGCAAGCCCCCCATGTGCTAGACGTTCTCACAAAGAAATGTAGTAACAGTGATTGAAATGCAAAGATACTGAAATGCTAATTTGAGAACAACAGTTCTTGCTAGGTCTTGCCTCAAGCCTGTAATGCAGATGTGCTTAGAACACCTTTCTAATCTTGAAAAAATCATTAATTATGCTGAATGATAACGATCAGAGCTAACTCTGAAGGGGGAAAAATCGCTGCGTGTCCCTATAATTGCGGGCCGATTGTCTGTTAAGGGCCTGGAGCGGCCGCTCCCACAGCCCCTATCTTAATCCGGCCCTGTGAATGGGCTGGCCCTGCTCCTCTGTTGCATTTGTCACCCTCTACATGTGGAGGGCAACTTTGTTAACTGGAGAGCCTGTCTCCTCTTTCTGTGAGGGCTCTCCATGCAATCTAGAACACAGATTTTCCAGCTTTCTGGATTGTGTGGAGAGCCCCCATGGGTAGAGGAGACTCTCCTCTTCACAGTCGCCCTCTGTTTGCAGTGGGCGAGGAACATGATGGCAGAGGAGGTGGGGCTAGCATTTCTCCCTCCCCCTCGCTTGTGTGTTCATTATAACTGAGTTGAGAACTCCTTAAGATAGCTTTAGTCACCCGTGAACGCATGGGGAGGGATACTGGCAACTTTCAAAGGCTGGGTGAAATGGAAAAAACTTTCAGGTTGGGAGAGGACTTGCGTTTAAATATGAGGTAGCAGAGGATTTTTTTTCTTTTCGTTTTTAGCAGAATGGAGGCCAATGGGGCAACTCTCTTTTCTTCCCCAGGAATGTCCCTGGAAATGATGCTCCATTGTGGTGTAGTGTTATTCCCATTGGCCATTCTATCCCTAATTACAAAGGGAATATTGCTGGGCAGCTGCCATGCTTGAAGCAGTGGTGGTATATATATTACGGTATATATATACATTCCTGTCAAAACTCTCATCCATTTCATCTTTAAATGTTAGCACAGCCCTACCCGAAAGTTCTCCGATTTGGCCATCCCTGAAGGTTAGTGCAATCTTCACCCCACCCTGAAATGCTTTAAAAAGAAGAAGAGGATCCAGGGCAAGCAGGGCCGGCGCTACCGCTAGGCCAACTAGGCGGTTGCCTAGGGCGCGCGGCTGAAGAGGGCGCGAAACGCTGCGCGCCTCTTCGCCCTGTCCACTTGCGCCGTCCCCCGCCAGGCCTCCGCCTCCCCCACCCTCCTGCCTGCCGACCGCCGCGCCGCGCGCGCCCACCCGCTCCTAGCCCGCCGCTGCCCCACCCATCGCAACCCCCCGTACCTCTTCGTCGCAAGTCACCGCCGCCGCCGTCGCGCCTCACCCACCGCTCCCGCCCGCCGCCGCTCGCATCCACCGCCTCGCACCCCCCAAGCCCCAAGTCACCCCGTACCTACCTCCAGCGCTCAGCAGCCGCAGCCTCAGCGCCGCCGCGCCGCCGGCGCGCCTCCGCCCACCCGCTCGCTCGCCCGCCGCTGCCCTCCCACCGCCATCGCCACCCCCCCAACCCCCCCGTCACCCCCCGTCACCTACCTTCGTCGCAGCAGCCGCAGCAGCAGCCGCCGCCGCAGCCAGGGCGGGGGGGGGAAGGTAGGTTGGTGGTGGCGGCGCAGGGTTTTTTTTTTTTTTGCTTTGGAGAGGGGGGGGCGCTAACTATTTTTTCGCCTGGGGCGCCAAACTGCCCTGCACCGGTCCTGAGGGCAAGTACTTAATCCCGGCACTATTCATTGTAGGGATGTCGGAGAAATCTGCAATGGATTCAAATGGGTCTAGATTTCTATGAATCCAACCTGTGGATTCTGCAACAGATTGGCTTTTTCTAAGTCACATAGATTCCACAGACTCACAGACCAGTTTTTCTTTTTTACTTTTGGGGGGGATCCGTGCTAATGCGCGTCAATGCTAATACACACTTGCACTAATGCGCACTAGTGCAACTAGAAACATGCTGAAACTGAACCCCGACAAGACCGAGGTACTTCTGGTGGGGGACAAGGGAAGGTTAGGGGATGTTGACCTGGTGCTGAATGGGGTACATCTACCCCTGAAGGACCAGGTCCGCAGCTTGGGGGTCATTCTAGACTCCCAGCTGTCCATGGAGGCTCAGGTGGCAGCTGTGAGCCGGGCGGTGCTGTATCAACTCCATCTGATACGGCAGCTGCGCCCCTACCTTCCTAATCACCTGCTCCCATCAGTGGTTCATGCCTTGGTCTCCTCTCGCCTAGACTACTGTAATGCGCTCTACGTGGGGTTACTCTTGAAGACAGTCCGGAAGCTTCAGCTGGTACAGAACGCGGCGGCTCGCCTGATTAAGGGCAGCCGCCGGCGTGATCACATCACGCCAGTGCTTAATGAGTTGCACTGGCTACCAGTTGCTTGCCGAGCCGAATTCAAGGTGTTGGTTTTGACCTTTAAAACCCTACATGGCTCCGGCCCAGCTTATCTCAAGGAGCGCTTCCAGCAACATCAAGTAGGCCGCTCAACAAGGTCTGCCATGGATGGCCTTCTCCTTATCCCATCAGCCAGAGCAGCCAGGCTGGTGGGGACTAGGAAGAGGGCCTTCTCTGTGGCGGCCCCCACATTATGGAACTCCCTCCCTAGTGACCTTCGCCATGCCCCCTCCGTGATGAGCTTCCGCCGTGCATTAAAAACATGGCTGTTCAGGCGGGAATATGGGGTGGGTTAGGTTTTTAATAAGAATTTTTTATATTGTTTTAATTATTATATTTTACTGTGTTGTGTTGCTGTATTTTGGTTGTACATCGCCCAGGGTGGCCGGGTGGCCGGCCAGATGGGCGATTGATAAATATAATAAATAAATAAAATAAATAGTGCCAGTGGAATGAAATTCTTGTACATCCTTCAAAAAATCCTACTCCGTCAATGAGTAGATGCTGGACAATCAGCGAAACACAGACAGAACAGTTTAACAAAATCCATATTCCATACATCCCTACTCATATGTTTTTCTTACCTTTCAGATGAAATAGACCAATGCCAATAATAACTAACTTGTGCATACAAATGTGCAAAGATAGTTTTAATTTTGTGTTTCTTATTGGTGGACATTTTAGGCAGTGGTTGTGTGTTGCTATGGTTCTAGGCTGGCTAAGATGACTAAACAGAAGTTAGCGCTCTTTGTATGAAAATATTTAATGATATTATATGTAACCGTACAAGTTCAAGTTCAAGTGCTTTGTTAGACAAGGCAAGCTGAAGATGTCAGATTTTCTATCAAACTTTGTTAGTCTGAGGGATGTATTGAGTGGCTGGATTTCAGGCTCAGTGCTTCAGGATTTTTGAAACAGTGTTCCAAAATAAATAGTTGTGTGTGTGTGTGTGTGTGTGTGTGTGTGTGTGTGTGTTTAGTAATAATACTTAGCCTTGGAACTTGTAAAGTGAAAGGAAAAGATTCGGTGGTCACAAGAAGAAGGGATCACTGGTGTTAGTCCTCAAAATCTGTTTTATATGGTGCTGTCAGCTCCTGAAAACATTATGGGTTAGCTGGGATTTTCTCTCTCTCTTTCTCTCTGCTTCCTTGGATAGCTGTGGAAGAGAGTACCTGTGAGCATGTGCAGAATACTTTTCCAATTGCTACTTCACTAGAGGAGAGCATTACAAGACTTTAAAGGCAAAAAAAAAGCTGTGCTGGAAGCCCCAACAACTTTCTTTCATAATATTTTGACCAATGCCTGTTCTTGAAGGAACCACCAAAGCTGGCTAATTGCATACATAAAATTCACAGAAACAAAGGAGATATGGCACATTTGAATAATAAACCAGGGACTTTAACAATAATATTCTTGGAATTGGGACCATTCTCTATCTTTAGCTAGTATTCATATACATAAATCTATCCCACCCGAGCCCCTAAAATACACGGCATTACAGAAAGAAGGAACAGCAATGCCAGTGTGATCTTGGGCAGGAAGGGAAGGAAATTGTGTTTGTATGGTGCTCAAAAAAAGCCATTGTTATATTACTTTTCCCCCACAAGATGATTCCCATGGGTCATTTCAACCCACAAATATATCTTGGGTGAATGAGTAATACACACAACTGGCTCCCATGGCAGGTCCATGAAAGGCAACAGTTGAAATCCAATTTGCAGTTTCAAAAGTAGCCACTCACATGTTATTCTATTGATTCACACAAGAAGTTTGCAAGTGCATGCAGGCATAGGAGTGACTCTCAAGAATCATCCTCTGCATACAAGAGTACAGATAGGTGTAACAGATGCAGTTCCATGGGCTTCGAGGATATGCTACTATTATTTGATTTTGCCCACAGTGGATATTGAGAGAGAAAACAATGAATGTTTTTAAAAATAAAAATCATAACCTATACTGAGTTATCAGCAATGTGGGACAGATGAACGAAGTGGAGAGAATTCAAGGACAGATATCAAATAAGAGCTGATTCATTTGTTATTCATTTCCAGGGCTTGCCCACCCACGAGGCAGGGTGAATAACCTGCTTCAAGCAGTGGATGCAGAAGGGTGGTGGAACACATGGTGCACCCATTGCCGGGATTGGCTGCATGCCCCTCCACTGCCATGAGAGCCCCACATCCTGCTGCCCTATGTCTCACTCTGAGTGAGACATAAGGTGTGGGCAGCCACTCTGGAGAGCTCTGCTGGGCGCTGGCCACTTCCCTGCTACCGCAGCAGGAGAATAACTAGTATGGCTTTCTGGAGAAGTCTCTGACACCCACCCTATGCCTTCCTCTGAGCACCTCAGAGGAAGGCACAGGACAGGCAGAAATGCCGCAGCAAGAGAGATCACTGGCACAGCTCTCCAGAGCAGCAGACTAACACCTCAAGGAAAGCATCGGTCCACCTGGCACAGGTCTCTGGAGTGGAGTGCCAGCCACCAGAGGACTCCTCAGAGAGCTAGGTATCAGGTGGACTAGTGGGCTCTCTCGGAAGCCCCACCGGCAGCAGAAAAGCAGCCATTGCAGCCCTCCAGAGAGCCTGCCTGGTCAAAATGACTCACAGTGAGGGGTTCTTCCCCAGTGAGGCATTGGTGGGGAGGTGGAGATCACCTGTGCTGCCATGTATCCAGATGGGGAAAATGCAAATTAATTTCTATAGTCAAAAATATTTCTCTAAATGGAGAATTTCTTGTCTGCCACATTGCAAACAGGATAACTCAAACTAAAAATGGAATAGTTTTGAAAAAAATAATGTGAGAATTGTTTATTTAAAAAAAAATCATTAGTTGAGTTAAAACTACACCAACAAGTTGTGTGTGATGCAACACAAATTTATGTCTAGTAAAAAGTCTCTGATTGTCTTATCTCTGCTTTTAGCATAGAATTTTATTTTAAAAATACTGGCAGCAAAAAGGAAGAATGCACAGATCAATACAGCAAGGCCACTCACTAATTAATCACTAATAACTCACTGATTACAGTCCTTAGTGTATCCTGGGTACGTTTGTGGGATAATTACAGCAAAACAGCCTAAGTTAAAGGTTGCCAACTATTCAGAGTGTTTGGATATGTGACACGTTTTGTGTAGTGTTCCCATCATTTCTCGGCAGAGTCCCTTAGTAGTGATGTCCCGTTTCGCCTCATGTGGCATAACGGGCCAAAATCGGCCTGCTCACGCCCACACGAGACTTGTACGAGCCTACCTGTTTCCGTCGGCGGCTCACCTCTCCGTGGCGAGACGCCCATGCCGGTCCCGTCGCATCACTTTCGACACCGGAAATGACGTGACGGGACCCTGCGCAGGCTCACTGGACCCCCGTGCTACGTACTGCGCCTGCGCAGGGTCCCGTTGCGTCATTTCCGGCGCCGGAAGTGACGCGACGGGACTGGCGTGGGCCAGTTTTGGACATGCCAATTACAGAAGCATAGAAAAAATGCCAGGTCTGTGTGAGGGTGTGACAATGAAACCTTGTTCAAAGTATGTGGAATGTGAAGTATGTAGTACAGCAAAGTCACACAGGTCTAACATTCAGAAACACAGTGATAGAGTAAGCACAAGAATCTTTGAGCTGGTACACTCTGATGTTGCTGGTCCATTTGAAACTAGCTATGGGGGGAACAAATATTTTCTAACCCTAATTGATGATTATTCTCATTTTGGATTCGTATATCTGCTGCAACATAAATCTCAGGTTCAAGAGAGATTTGAATCATTTGTTAAATGGGCAGGGAACAGATATAAACAATATCCAATAGGAGAATTACTCACGGATGGTGGGGGAGAGTACATGAGTACAAAGTTCAAGAAATTTTTGGAAAAAGAGGGTATAGGGCACAAAGTCACAGCCCCATACTCCCCATTTCAAAATGGCGTTGCTGAAAGACGTAACAGGACACTCCAGGACATGATGAGGGCCCAATTGACTGAGTCAAAGGTGGGAAACCGTTTCTGGGGGGATGCATTGTCAAATGCTAATTATCTGCTGAACAGGTTACCAAATTCCACAATTGGAAAAACTCCATATGAAATGTTTCATGGGAGGAAACCAAAGGTAGCACACGTGTGCATTTTTGGGTGTAAATGTTTTGTTCATATACAGGCTCAAAATAGGACAAAGCTATCTGCAAGAAGCTTTGAATGTTTTCTGCTGGGGTATGATGCACAAACAAAAGGGTACAGGTTGTGGTCACCACATCACAACAGGGTAATTCTGAGCAGGGATGTGATTTTTCACGAGCAAACAGATGATCAGAAACAGCTGGTGGAATTGCCAATGCATGCAATGTCTGAAACACAGCAGGATGCTTCTGGGACAGAACAGGCCACTGGGCAGATATCTGGGGAACAGGAGGGAGGTGAACAATCTCTAAGGCGTTCAACCCGAGAACGAAAAACACCTGTTAGATATCAGGATGAATTCCAAAGTGGGAAAACTGTTGTACATAAAGCTCTCAAAATAGCTTTAGAACCACAAAGTTTTGAGGAAATTCAAAGCATGGAACCAAAAGTGAAGAATGATTGGTTTAAGGCCATGCAGGATGAAATCAATGCAATGCATGACAACAACACATGGAGTCTAGTATCTTTGCCTGTGGGGCGCAAGGCCATCACCTGTAAATGGGTGTACAAGGTGAAAACAAATCACCAGGGGCAGGTGGAAAGGTACAGGGCAAGACTTGTTGCCAGGGGGTTTGGACAAAAACATGGGGTAGATTTTGATTCCGTGTTTGCACCAACAACAAGGTATGCAACTGTCAGACTATTGTTGAAATTGGCAGCACAAAGAAAAATGATGGCATTTCATTTTGATGTAAAAACTGCTTTTTTATATGGGGAATTACAAGAGGAACTCTACATGGTGCAACCACAAGGTTTTGTAGAAGATCCCAGTCTTGTATGTCATCTGAACAAGTCCATATATGGGTTGAAGCAGGCAGCTCGATGCTGGAACCAAAAGCTAGACAGAGTTTTGATTAGTTTGGGATTCAAACAAAGCAAGGCTGATCACTGTCTGTATACAAATTACACAGAACAGGGAAACTGGGTGTATTTGTTGATTTTTGTTGATGACATCTTACTGGTAACACAAACAGTGAGTCAAAAGGACAAAGTTGCACAAGAATTGCAAGCACACTTTGAACTGAAAGATCTGGGTTTGGTACAACACTATCTTGGAATGCAATTATCTCAAGATGAGGAAGGTTCTTTCATAGTTGAACAAAGTGGGAAAATTCAGAAATTGCTGGAAATTCATGGATTGGAGAATTGTAACCCAGTTACTACTCCAATGACTCTTGAATATCAGAAACACACAGATAACACTGAATTTGATGATATTGGCAAATATCAGAGTGTTATTGGAAGTCTGCTATACTTGGCAAATGTGAGTAGGCCAGACATCAGCAATGCTGTAAACATACTTAGCAGGAAAACGCAAAATCCTTCTAACTATGATTGGCTAGCTGTGGAACGGGTGTTAAGGTATTTAAAAGGTACCATGAATTGCAAACTGAAATTGTCATCACACACAAATGGAGGTTTTTGTGTGTACACTGATGCTGATTGGGGATCTGCAACAGATAGAAAATCCACAAGTGGAACAGTTTTAATGTATGAAAACAGTCTCATCGACTGGTACACAAGAAAACAAACTTGTGTGGCGATTTCTAGCACAGAATCTGAGTTCATCAGTTTATCTCAAGCATGTAATGAGATAGAGTGGTTCAAATAATTGTTTGCTGATATGCACATACCAGTAGACAAGGCTGTTACAATTTTTGAGGACAACCAAGCTTGCATTAGCATGGCTCAAAATGAAAAATGTAGGCCAAGAACCAAACACATTGATGTTCGTTACTCTCATGTAAAGGACTGTGTGCAAAAAGGGTGGGTAACACGCAAGTACTGTGCATCAGGGGATATGGTGGCAGACCTTTTCACAAAACCATTGCCTGAAGTAAGACACAGGAAACTAATGAGGGCACTAGGCCTCATTGAGTAAATGTAAACAACATGTATCACAGGCTGTGGGGGGATGTTGGGACATGTAAAACAACAACAGCTGTGGCACAAGTGTTTTCATTTGGAAAGGTACAGGATGGCTAGAATAACAATCTTGTTTAGTCTGACACCACTATTCTATTCTCATGGGAAAAGTGGGTGGGAAAGAAATATGAGCTGATCACATGGTTTGTACTTTCTGATGACGTAGTATGATTGTTAAGTTTCGATTCCTGTAACTTTGTAATTGAGAGAAGGATTGCTTTCTGTGTGCCTCTTCTTGTCTCTTCTCTCTGACTTGTTGCAATCATGTAATGAAGTGTGCTAGGCTGGACTGGCTATGCACTGGACTATGCTATGCAATGTAGACTGTACTTAGGAAATTGTATTTACTCTGATATAGAATAAACAGGTAGTAAAAACCCTGGTGATGGATTCTATTGGAGTTAATTCCTAGCTACGGTGCAGCTGTGAGCAGCAGGGAGCAGGTTGGCTGAAATTCGAGACGCTTGGACTGTGCTGCGTGTGGGAGACTAAAGCCCTAAATCTCTATGTGAACTACATGGGCCAGTTACACATATGGGACAGAGGCTGTATCTTCCATCTCACGCTCTGCTGAATCCACGTAGGCAGACCGGCCTACAGGGTGGATTATGAGCCATCAAGGCTGGAGTAATTTATTAGCCTTTTCAATTTTTGCTATTGCATGCATGCTGATAATTTGTCAAACCTTGGCTCATACTTGGTTAGTTTGAGAGCAACACATGCAGCACTCAGGTCAACTGTTAGGGCTTTACATCCAAGCCATGCTCTGTGCATCATTCTTCAAAATCTTTTAAATGTAATAACAATGTAGAAAAGAATTCTGTAACAGGAATTCTAGAATAAAATAATTCTGTTCCACGCTGTGAGAAAGAACAAGATCATTAGTGTTTTGCAGAAGGGGACGGTCTTTTCGCGAGCTGGTGACCAATGGCTCCAGTGCCCACAGAGAGGTCCCTGCGTGCCAGCTGTGGCACCCGTGCCATAGGTTCGCCATCACTGAACTACATCATTCAGGGTACAGGTGAATATCATTGGCCTTGTAGAGGTGTGCCACATATATCTCTGGTTATACCCAGATGCCTGATGGCAATGCCACCAATGCTCTGGTGATGACTTGGTTTGCTTTCTTGTGTGAAGAATCTGATAGGGGTGTGTGATAAAATCCAATGGATTTTCATGATTCAGCCCCGCAGATTCTGTTCCATCAACCCTGCACTGGAGCCAACTTGATATGACACGAGCTGAGCCAGCATGTGGACTTCTGTTTTTAAAGCATGAAAACATGAAGAAGAAGAAAAGCCAGAGAAATTTGCACAAAATCCAGGCTTCCACTCCACAAATTTGTACAAATTTGTGCAAATTTGCAGAGTGGAGGCCTGTATTTTGCAGAAATCTGAAATTAACTGTCAGAAAATTCACAGAGGCCAAGGTGGAGTGTGTGCAGATGCAGTGAGAGGAAGATGCTTCCATGCTTCCCATGTTAAATGCTACAACAAGAACAAGAACAACAATAGTGACTTGAATCTAATGTGTCAGCCCTGATTTGCACAAATCGCAATTTGCACAAATTGCAAATTGCACAAATTGTACTACAGATACATAGTTCTCAGCTCCAAATTTGGCAAATAGTTTGAGCAATTTCACAGAAGCTGAACGGAACCCCACCCAACTTGGCCCGCTTTTGGCTGTTGGGTTGGAAATGTGTTGAAAGTTCATTGAGCTCAAATGGAACGAGTTTCCCAGTGTCGTCGCATATCGCTAATTTCTTGCATGCCTGTTCTATGGGCATGGGGTTTCTCGTCCATAGTCCAAACTCTCCAAGCCAAATTTACTTCAGGGTAAACTTACCCTTCTCATCACTGTATCAAATAAAAAGTGATGATGGTGATGATCTTACCCTTCTCATTGCTGTATCTTCATGCCATGAATGAAAATTTACCTTGTTGAATTTCTGGCTCTGCACAGGGGTCTGCAAGAAAAGGAGGCGGCAACCTAAATATTTTGCAGGACATTTTAATTCATAAGCATCTTTTTTAAGCACATATGAAATAGTAATGCTGCAGTGACACCCATCGGATTTGCTACATCAGCTTTCAAAATTTAGTGTGTTTTAATTAGACACAGACACAGACACACACACACCACACCAAACACGAGTTGTTGTAAAGAACAAAAGTGCACACATTTGGATAGTATTAGTGTGTTGCACAGAGAGCTGAACTAGATATGGTGTATTTATTCTGAGACAATACACATCATGTACAGTGGAACATTAAAACGTTAGTATTCCTCCTCCCTCCCACTTCACGTAGTCTATATGCACCTCCCTCACCCTGAAAATGCCTTCCTGAGCTTGTGAAACCAGGCTATCACAGCAGAAGACTCAATGGACTACACAGCCTCGCCTCGGAGTCCCTAATGAGTGAAAGTGTTATTCTTCTGAAAATGCTGGCACTAGTGTGAATGTTGAGCCATTTGAGATGTATTGCCTGAGCTTACTTAAGCTCCGAGAATGCTGGGGGAACAAGCAAAGCCTGCAGATCATGGGGCTACCACTGGATAGATGGCAGGTATAATTGGCTTTCCAGAACTACAGGTTCTTTATGTGGGCGAGTACGTTGTGAACACACACAACTGTTCGTTGGTTTTCCTCCCCCCACCCCACCTTTTTTTCCTTTTAAGGCACAAAATGAAAGCAGCGCTAAATATGGTTATGGAAAATGAGAGGCCTAGTGTAAACACTGCCAAGCTTTGTGCCACGCTTTACATCAACAATACTGTAAAACAAAGCAAAACAACACTCTACTTTCCTAAAAGAGAAGGGGAAAAAATCGAAGGTATTACTTAGTACCACTTGGCCAGCCCATATAATTTTTTAATATACAAAAATGACCCTTGCAGCCCTAGTGTATTTTTATTATTAAAACACCATGGAAACTTGTGCACACGCCTATGCTTGATTTAATTTATAACCTGTATAGAAATTTACTCTGTTCTATTTCCAATGGCCTAATATATATTTCATGCAGTAAAAAACCTATTTTCTTTGAAGCCTTTGGCACAACCCCCTTGTTCCCATGCCATCTTGTAACTGGGCCGGTAATGAAGTGTAAGCATGTGTTGCTGAAACAACCACATACTGCTTCCCTTTTTGTTTATTTATTATTACATTTATATCTTGCCTTTTTTTCCTCTTGTAAGGAACCCAAGGCAGCTTACATAGTCCTCTTCCTCTCCATTTTTGTTCTCACAACAACCCTGTGAGGTAGGTTAGGCTGAGAGTCAGTGCCTGGCTCAAAGCCACCCAGTGACCTTCATGGCCAAGTGGGGACTAAAACCTGGCTCTCCCAGGTCCCAGTCCAGCACTCTAACCACTACACCACACTGTTTACCCCTACTTCCTCCATTGCCCTCCCCTTCCTCTGTTTCCTCTGTGCTGAATTTTAAATGGTAAGTTCCTTGAGGCAGGGACATATCTTCTTGCACTCTGTAAAGCACCATGCATGCTGATGGCACTACAGTCATTCCTTGGATTGAGAGAATAATTCGTTCCGGAAACGTGCTTGTAATCCAAAACACTCTTATATCAAAACGAAATCCCCCCAAAAAAATTTGTACAGAGATTTTTAATTTAAGCCGTACTACAGTACTTGTATTGCAAGACGTCGCTTGTATATCAAGTAAAAAAAAATTAAATAAATATTTAAAAATTTGCTTGTCTTGAAAAACACTCTCAAACCAAGTTACTTGCAATCCAAGGTATTACTGTATTTAATTTCATGATGATAATGATCATCATAATAGGTGCTTTTTAAAAAACTTATTTTACTTATGCTTCTTTGCCATTCACAGTAGGCTATCGCAGGAAATAAGCAGATGAAGCTATCCCCATGGTATTTCTATTTTCCTTGCCAGGAAAAAAAAAATTTCCTTGGCTAAATTCCTGCGTGTCTGGCTACTCTTAAAGTCATGGGAGCAGGGCTAGTGAAAAATTAATGCAGGCAATTCTACATGCAGAGCCTTCCCTGTTATTTCTGCAGATATTTCCACCTCTACAAAAAGTAATATTCGATTATTTAAAAAGCTGTTGGTTAATAAATGCAGTTCAGGTTATCTCATGTTGGTCTGAACTCCCCAAAGAAAGGCAGGAAATTGGAAGCTAAGTCTGATGCCTTAACTGACATGTGCTGTGCTCAGTGATGAGGTTTTGGAATGTCACAAATTGTGCTTGCTTATAACTTACCCACCATGTACCCACATTTTTCTTTGGTCTTTCAGGCCCAAATCCAGATGGGTAAGATGGAGTGCCTGGGACCAGCAAAGATGCCCCGCATTGTTCTTGTATTGCCTTATGAAGCATCTGAACTAGAGGAATCCTCCTGCGAGCTGACTAGTGTCTTTATTCTGTGACTTGACCCATCCTTTTCCTGGGTGAGCTGACAGTGAGAAATGGGGGTCCCCTTTGATGCAACTGGACTGAGAGTGGTACTGCTGCTAATGATATCCTAACTCATGTCCATATCAGATTGTGAGCTTTGTTTTTTCTTTTTGCATAGAATTTGTGCATATTTTTGTGCATGTTTTCCCAAATGCTTGCAGCAATTGTGCACCTTTTTTAAAAAATTGTGCACATTTTTCTCCCATTGATTAATGTGCATTTGTGTGGATTTTTCAGAGGTACATATTCTTTCTTACGCATTTTTCAAAGGTACACAGTTTTTTTTAAAAAAAACACCCTTTTTTTGGTCTGCAAATTGGTCTGCCCAAGGGCCCTCAAAAACATGGAGCTGGCGCTGCTGGCAGGAATAATGAGCATGACTTGTTTGAGATAAGAAAAGCCGAATTGCACCATCCAAGATCAATTGAGAAAGTAATTGCTCCTTAAGAGGGAAGAGGGAGGTGGAAGGAGGCTGGTGGTGTGCCAGGGAAGAGCAAAAGGAGCAGGGCGAGCAGGCACTGACAGCCTACCTGTCTTTTCCTTCTGAGCCTAATAACTAGGAGAGCACGGATACTCTGCTGCCCAAGGGTCCAGAAAAACCTGGAACTGTGCATGAAACCAATCAGCCATAAATTTATTTATTTTATTTATTTATTTAATACATTTATATACCACCTTTCTTCTAAGGCAGGCACCCAAAGCAGTTTATAATGTTTAAATACTCAAACAAACAAACATTACCACACCCCCAAACCAAACAAACACCAGTTCTCTCAGGCCAACTGAAGGTTTCTTCTGGAGCTGCTGGTACAATCTCCCTGGCCTGGGCTTTTCTTCTGCCTTCCCTCTGTAGCCCCAGGGAAGGCAGGGGAGGGACGGCCCCAACAGCCCTCTCAGGCCGGTGATGGTCATTTCAGGAGCTGATGGCATTTGCTCCCTGGCCTGGGCTTCTCTTCTTACCAAGTTGGAGAGTATTAACATAATAAGCCATCTATGCCAGTTCATCATCATCATCATCATCATCATCATCATCATCATCATCTTGCAATCTCAGAAAGATATGTACTCACACAAAAAGAAAGAAAAAAATACCAAAGTGACAGGTTTGGGGAAAAGCTTTTATAGACTACTTATGAACTCATGGATATTTTCTTCACCCATTAGGTTTCTTTGCTGAAGCATGTCTTTCAGGTACAAAATCCATTTTTCATACATAATGCCTCTTAAACACATTTATTAAATCCTTCTATAATATCTTGCCAGGTTTCTATGGAAAAGATAAATCTTTAGTGGCAAATGTCACCAAAACGCGGCGGCTCGCCTGATTAAAGGCAGCCGCTGGCAGAATCACATCATTCCAGCTCAAGGAGCTGCACTGGCTACCAGTTGCTTGCCGAGCTGAATTCAAGGTGTTGGTTTTGACCTTTAAAATCCTATACGGTTCCGGTCCAGTCTATCTCAAGGAGCGTCTCCAGCAACACCAACTAGGCCGCTCAACAAGATCTGCCACAGACGGCCTTCTTTTTTAAAAAAATATTTTTATTTTAAAAAATTTCAACAATACAAAGAAAATAACACACACATATAACTAATATAGTGCTCCCATCACCACGGGACCAAATAATACAATATCTCTATAATTGTTCATTATTCCAAAAATACAACATATCTTGACAGGGTAAACTATCTTTCCCCTTTTTTAACACATATTCCAAAAATAAACCACTATAAATCCCACTCTGCTGCCGAAAGATTCCAATTAGCCACTCCAGATGTATTCCTTTATTTTGGAAGCGAACATGCAAACTTCTGATGATCGGTAAAACCGGTCTCTGGAAGCAGCGCCGTTTTCCCCCACCTCAGGTCACCCACCGCCTTTATGCGTCAAAAGACACACAAAAAGCGATTTATGACCCTATGAGATAATTTGGGGGTAACCTCAGATCTTCGCTTCTCTAATGAGAAGTAGATCCCCCAGCCTGAGACATTCTCTGGCCAGGAAACGCTGAATCAGCTGCCCCACAGAATTTCTGTGCGGCTTTCAAAGTTCCATGCTCACCCGGAAGCCCAAAAAAATTCTCTTTAATTCTTATAGACATATTTTTCAATATTCGCCTATCCCAAATCTTGTTCCACTCATCCTTTGATATTTCCTCTTCAAACTCTGTATCTCAAACTATTTTAAGATTTTCCGCTTGCTCTTCTGATTTCTGCAACATTTTATATAACATCTTTGTGAGACCCCTAGCTGATGCATTTCCTTCTATAAGTTCTCTAGACATAACCAACTGCTCAAATGCGGTGAAATCTCTTTCATGCTCACAGACGGCCTTCTCCTTGTCCCTTCAGCCAGAGCAGCTAGACTGGTGGGGACTAGGAAGAGGGCCTTTTCTGTGGTGGCCCCTGTACTGTGGAACTCTCTCCCCAGTGACCTCCGCCATGCCCCCTCTTTGCTGAGCTTCCGCCGCTCACTAAAAACTTGGCTGTTCAGGTGGGAATATGGGGTGGGCTAAGATTTTAAAATTTTATACTGTTTTAAATGTATTTTATCCTGTTTTTATCTTGTGTACATCGCCCAGGGTGGCCGGTTTGCTGGCCAGATGGGCGATAAATAAATGTAAATAATAAATAAATAAATAAATAAATAAATAAATAATAAAACCTTTTCTCCTCCCTGAAAGCTTCTCCTAGAGCCCTGTCTTACAATTATGTGCTCAAGCTTAGGAGCCTATACCTTTCTTTCATCACATTAGAACTGCCATATTTCCCTAAAGAGCCATTTTTTGGCTTTATTTGTTTGTTCATTTTAATAAAACAAGAAATCTTTCCATTGCTGCTTACTTTTCCAGTAAACTTTGTTACATGATAATCAAATCAAATCTCTCTTTTGTTTCCCCCCTTTCAGGTACAAGAAGAATTTCATATAGTGCTTTTCTAAGCCACTAACAAGGAAGGTAGGGACCAGGATTGCCAACTTTTATTGGCCCATCCTGTGCTTTTAACAGAAGCCTGACATGCAGACATTTTAACTGGTGATTTCCCTACCCCCCACTTGGGAGGGGGCATTTTATCCCCTTGGACAGAATTGCTTGTTTGGTGCTTCTAAAGATACAAGGCCAGTAGAAAGCCTATTGGTAAATCTAATAGGGACTATAAATATGCAATTGGGGAGTGAGAATCGACCAGAATTTACCCAGTTCACAGCTCCCGGAACCAAATGCAGACTCAAGTGAAATCTGTAGTCGAATGTCATACATTTTTGAACTTGTAATGCAATTTGCAGATTTAAAAAAAGTGTCCAAAAATGCATACATTTGAAAAAAGCATATGAAAAAAACTCTTGATGGGCCACCAGATATAGCTGGTGTACTTTTGAAAAATCCACATAAATACACATTACTCAATGGGAGTAAAATGTGCAAAATTGTTGCATGCATTTGAGAATACATGCACAAAATACACACACAGTTGATGCAAAAATATGGTGGGGTGGTAAACTGTTTTTAGCGGTCGTGTTTTATTAACTTGTTTTAGAGATATTTTAAAAATTGGTTTTTAAAATTTCATAGTTTTATTGTTTATATTTTTAACTGTATTTTATTGTTTGCTTTTAATTATTGTTGTACACGCAGAGAGCTTCAGCTATTAGGCGGTATAGAAAATGAATAAATAAAAAGAAAAAAGCAAAGTTCACAATCTGATATGGACATGAGTTAGAATGAGGTTTGAGGTGGCATTCAGAGAGCTCTAATTTTGCTGATTCACACATACCTAATTACTTGTGAAGAACTCAGCTCACCAGCTATATCTGGTGGCCCATCAAGAGTTCAATAAACCTCTTGTTTTTGCTGCCAAAATGAGATCACAAAACCAGGGAGATTGTGCTAGTGATTGTGCTTGGTTTAATGCCTTACCAGTTGAGCATAGTGATGTTCACATACCTTGGGAGGGGGCCGCCTTGCTGCGCTGGCCCCCCTGCCGCTCGATTCTCAGTGGCGCGGAGCGATTCTCCATGCCGCTCGAGCCGCCCGCACCCGCCGTGACGGGACCCTGTGCCGGCGCGACGAGACCCCGCGCTTCATCTTTTCCATAGAAACCAGGGCAACAGGGCTTAAAATGGCCCTGGTTTCTACGGAAAAGACATAGCGCGGGGTCCTGTCACGCCGGCGCAGGGTCCCGTCACGGCGGGTGCGGGCAGCTCGAGCGGCGTGGAGAATCGCTCCGCACCACTGAGAATCGAGCGGCAGGGGGGCCCAGCGCAGCAAGGCGGCCCCCTCCCAAGTGATGCAACAGGACCGTCACGGCGGGCGCGGGCGGCTCAGTTGCAGAGAGGCGAGCAGGGCCAGTACCCGGTAAGGCCCGCAAGTCTCAGGGGGGCTTGAGCAGGGCCGATTTCGGCCCGCTACGCCCCCCCCCCCGAGCCAAGCAGTTACATCCCTAGACTTGAGCATCACCAGCTCCAGGTTTTTGAGGGCCCTTGGGCAAGATGTACCCTCAATGGACCCCCTCTCTCATTAACCTGGTTCACACAGTCACAGAAAGGAAATAAGCCATAGTGGCTTATTTCTCCTCCCCGTGCATTCTGGTTGCATGCTGGGGGAATTAGCATAATTAGCTCTGGCAGCATGGCTTCTCGGGTCACATGAACCTAGGCCAGGGAGGGTTGTTGCTGTGAGTAACAAGCCACCCAGAACCCTACAACAGGCCATGGGTTCTGGGTGGCTTGTTACCCACTGTAGCAAGCCATCTTGGCTGGGTCCTCACAGCACAACAAGCCATGCTGCCAGCAGTAATTATGGCTTATGTCCCCTCCATGATCGTGCAAACTTGGCCTGTGAGTCTACTTTCTCCCCCATTGTCACTGGCAGCTATTGCTCCTCATCCTCTTTCTCATCACTGCTACAACTTGCTTGCATCATGACAGGCAGAGAGTCCGTGAGCAATAGGCAGTGGCATTTACTGCTTCTCCTTTCACCACTATTGTCTGGGTCAGAGTAAACAAGCAGGTTGCAATAATAAAGGGGAGGAACAAGTTCTGCAGGCCCCGTTGGGGTGTGGGCTAGGGATATGGCGAAAATTGACGGTGGGGTGGAAGCGGGGGCCAACTCGCCCCGTTCTACCCTCCCTGAGCCCTGCTGAGCTTACCCTTCCCCGGCTCACCACATCTCCCCGGAGAGGAGCTGGGGAGAGGTTCTTCCGGGTTCCCAGCACTGCACATTTTACTTAAGTTCCATAGAAAACCAGCTTTAAAAAGCCACAATTTGCTATTCGTGGCTGTTTTACGCTGGTTTTCTATGGTAGTTATGTGAAAAAACGCAGTGCCGTGTCCCCAGAAGTGACGCGATGGGACCCCCTGCGCTGCGTTTTTCACGGAAGTACCATTGAAACCCAGCTTAAGATAGCCATGAATAGCTAATTGTGGCTGTTCTAAGCTGGGTTTCTATGGTACTTACGTGAAAAATGCAATGCCAGGGACCTGTTGTGTCACTTCCGGGTCCCCAGAACGTCCGACGGGAGCCTCGATGACGCGAAAATAGTCGACCGGCATGGAGGCTCCCAGCAGACCGCTGGCGAAGGAGGTAAGGGGTTCTGATACATCCCTACTGTGGGCCCTCGGCAGGTGCCCAACCATGCCTATCCTTGATGCTGGCCCCGCAGCTGAGCACACCTATACTATGGATTTATATACCGAATTAGTGAATGAGGGTTTCATGAGTAAGCTTCAGGACTCATGCTTACCTGAAAGTGCCAAGGGTCGGGCTGTTCCACAGCTCCATGGTCTGATCTTCCTGGCCAGGTGTTTATGTAGTTCATTCATTATTTATATAAAATATTATTTTTAATTCCACCTTCTGAGGCAAGGCCTCATCAATGCAGTTTACCAGATAAAATTTTAAAACAATAAAATATAAAATACAATGAATTAAAACAGCAGCACAAACGATTTTTTAAACCCAGATGTTTAGAACAACAACCAACTCTAATTTACAAAATGAAGATGGGCATGCATTCATTTTAAAGCAGAATGGAACATTTGTTTTAAACAGTCTTTAAGGCCTGTTTAAAAACAGTCAGCCACCTGCACATCCTGTGGTATACGGTATTCATTCCATAAGAATAGTGCCACCAAACTAAGAAAAACTTCCTATTGTGACTGCCAACATAATAGATATTACTAGCAGATATGTCAGCAGGACCTTCATGGCTGATCTTAGAATCCAGGCAGGTTCATACAGGTGCAGGTGGTCCTTCCAATCGAGCCAGAAGGGCACCACTGCCTGTGCACAGGTAGCCCAACCCGCAAAGGAGCATAAAAAGCAGGAACTATGGCTAGATTTTTCCATTAAAAAACTTGAAATTCTCTACCACAAGATGTAGTGATGGCCACCAATAGCTTCAAAGCTTTAAAGCTTTGGATAGCTTTAAAGGGGGATTGGACAAATTCATGGAGGAGAGGCTATCAATGGCTACTAGTCCTGATGGCTATATGCTACCTCCAGTATCAGAGGAAGTTGTCTATGTAAACCAGTTGCTGGAGAACTTGTGTGGGAGGGTGCTGTTGCACTCATGTCCTGCCTGTGGGTTTCCCGTGGGCAGCTGGTTGGTCACTGTGTGAACAGTGGACTAGATGGACCCTTCGTCTGATCCAGCATGGCTCTTCTTATGTTCTTATCCTTCTCATCCTCCTTTAGCAGCAAAAATCCTATGGGAGAAGCAGACACTAGCAGAAATGTAGCCGCATAGCAGCCCTGTAATTTCTATTGTTCTGCCAGGTAGAATTTTGTTGCTCTTCTACAGTCCTTGTCTGCCAATGAACTGGCTGACGTGATTCATGAAGTTCTACTAATTTTCTGGTTAGATTTCTGAGGTAGTACAACAAAGTGTAGAAGAAAATCATTTTAAAAGGCCACCCATTTCTCTTGGAGATATCCATGCTTCTAGTAGACTTTGGTGGCAAATAAGTAGTAACAATAATTATGAGGAATAAGTTATGTGAGAGGGAGCAGCCCATGTACAAATTCCTTCTACATTTTCTGACTCTGCCAGAAAGACAATACAAGCCACTTTTTTAAACTAAACACTGACTTGACTGTGAAAGCCTCAGCTGTGGCAGATGAGATTTCATTGGATGCCCTAGTTGTGCACATGGTGCAGCCTATTTGCACCCAAATGTTCAAGGGGGAGGCATGTATACGTCGTGTTCAGTTTTGTGTGGGGAATATGTGCAGCAACTATCAGAGCTATTCTATTTTTCCCTGAGATGCCGCTATGCATGCTCACGTCTTCTTGGCAGCCGTGAAGCCTTGCTGCCCTGCCTTAGCACCAGACAGAATAAAATTTCCTCACTCGATAAAAATGTAAAAGGCCGAAACCAAATGATCCCATTCCAGTGAGAAAATATACTAACTCAGAACCGTATGGTGGTGATACTACCTACTTGAGTATCTTCTTGCAACGACTCCTACTGTAAACGCAAATGTTGTGCAGCACAAAACTCCCAATAATATGTTCATTAAGATGATGAAGAAAAGAGAGCAAAAGTCGTATAAAAACTTTCTAATATAACAGTTTTATTTAGAGCTGGGGTTACCCTTTTTTTCCCCCTCTCTGCGAGAACACTGCAATCTAATTGGTTTGACTTTGACTTCTACTTCATACTGTAGTTTTAAACTTTTACAGTCCAAGGACGCAAAGTCCTTGGACACAAAGTCCAAGGACGGGACTAAGGCAGAGGAGAGCGGCAAGTGCTTTCTAGGGGAGGGACCGTAGCTCAGCACACGCATCTCGGGTTCAATCCTTTGCGTGTCCAGTTAAAGCAATGGGGTACCAGGTGGCGGGTAGGTCCCGGCCTCAGGCTTACGCTGGCTCAGCTTGTCTGAGCATGGAAAGCTAAGCAGGGTCAGGCCTGGTTATTACTTGGATGGGAGACCCCTCCTCTAGTTTCCTGCATTGAGCAGGGGGTTGGACTCGATAGCCTTGTAGGCTCCTTCCAACTCTATAATCTATGAAATCTATGAGACCGGCCTTCTCCAGCCTGCCACCCTCCAGATGTTTTGGCCTACAACTCCCAGGATCCCTGACCCTTGACCATACTGGCTGTGACTGATGGGAGTGGAGGGCCCAAGCATCTGGAGAGTGCCAGCTCAGGGAAGGCTGGAGTAGATGATGCTACATGACATGGACAAATAGCCCGACCTGATAATAAGGCAGGTTCTGGTGTCCCGAAACACTGCCCGGGGGCAGTGTTCGCCATGCGTGGAGGAACTCTGTTCTGTAAAAACTCACACTTTTTAGGCTGTTGCCTAGGGCGCGTAGCGGAAGAGGGCGCAGAACGCTGCGCTCCTCTTCGCTGCCAGCGCGCTCCTGCCCTGCCCGCCCGCCCGCCTCACCGAGAAAGCCAGGTCAGTGCGGGGGATTGCACCCGTAGTAGTGGTGGGGCCAAGCCTGGGTGCCTCCCCCCCACCTCGCCTCACCTCCGCGCCGCCTCCCCCCACCTCGCCTCGCCTCTGCGCCGCCTCCCCCCGCGCCGCCTCCCCCCCACCTCGCCTCGCCTCGCTTCGCCTCCGCGCCGCCTCCCCCCCCAACACCTACCTTCTCCGCGCTGTTTCCAGAGCCCCGCCCACGCTCTGTTTTGGCGGGAGGAACCAGGGCAACAGGGCTTAAACAGCCCTGTTGCTCTGGTTTCCCCCGGCCAAAAACAGAGCGCGGGGGTCCCTTTTTGGAGGAGGCGTGGGAAGGTAGGTGGGGGGCGGCAGCGGCAGCGGCAGCGTGCGGGGGGGGGTCCGGTGGCGGCGGCGGCGGCGGGAGGTTGCAGAGCAGGGCTGCTTTCCGGAGCCCCACCCCCCACGGCACGAGATGGGGGCGCTAAATATAATTTAGTCTAGGGCGCCAAACTGCCCTGCACCGGTCCTGTGTAAGAGTATGCTTTGTCACAGCAATATATGGATTTGTGTACAAAAATAGGAATGGGAGAAGAAGAGGTGCACAACTGCAGGGCTCAGGCTCCTTATGGATCTTTAAAAAGAAAAGAAAACTCAGGCACCCAAACGTATCATTAACACTGACATAAAATGACATTTATGAGCCCCCTTTTCAAAGGAGAAGTGGTCCATCCTGCCTCCCCTACATCCAAAAATAAGCAAAACTGCTCCTTCTACCCCTTGCCAAGGGAAGACATCAGAGCTGGTGATGTGCCATGCAGGTGACTCTGGCATAAGCCCCAGTGGATGGTAGGTAGGTAGTGCACCCACCCCCTGTGGAAGCTCAGCAGTGGCTTTGAGCTGTCTCACCAGCTCTTCTGGCCACATCAGTCTCAACAGCCAGCAACATCTGGGAAGGTCAGTGTCATATCTGTGGCTCCCGAGGCTTTGTGCCAAGTCTTGGAGTAACCCAGGTGCAATCCTTTTCTCAGCACCCTTCCCTCCACGCAGGACAGAAAGAGCTGGCCCACCTGGCCCACCAGGACATTCCTGGAGGCTTTGTGCTTTACCATATCTGAAGAGCTCCTTCTCTCCAGGAACTCCCTCCCTGATAGGGCCGCATTGGGTGTCTACATTCCATCCCTGTCATTGGACTGTGCCCTGGAGGCAGGCAGGCAGGCAGGCAGGCTGTGGCTCTTGAAACTTTCAAAGGTTTTCAAGGGAACTTCTCTGTTATGTGGGTGGATCCTTGATTCACCCAATTCATTAAACGGAGTTGATCCTTGGAATGTGTGTGGGTTGCCCTCCCACCCCTAACCTGCATTTTAAAAACTGGGTATACAAACCATTAATAAAATCATAACAATATAGGATAGTATTTTGTTAGAAGGCCAGTGTGGTATAGTGGTTAGAGTGCTGGACTGGGACTCGAGAGACCCGGGTTCTAGTGCCCACTTGGCGATGGAACTCACTGGGTGACTGTGGGCCAGTCACTGACTCTCAGTCTAACCTACCTTACAGGGTTGTTGTGAGGATGAAATGGAGAGGAGCCACCTTGGGTTCCTTGCAAGAGGAAAAAGGGCGGATATAAATGTAATGAATAAATAAATAAAAATATTTGTCTCTCTGTACATATGATGTAAAAACAATTGTTACTTGGAACAAATCAGAGTGCAATCCTAACTCCCTTGGGTGGATATCCAACAGGAGTTGGGATGGGGCAGAGGTGCCTCTCCACTGGAAGAGAGGAGCTTCTCCTGTGTGTGTGTGTGGGGGGGGCATGTATGTCCCAGCAGCTCCTGGTACAGCCACAGAAAGCACTATGGACTAGAACAGGGGTGTTGAACCTCAAGTCTATGGGCAAAATCTGGCCCTCTGGAGTTCCCCAGACGTCCCTAACCCTTTCCCATGACTGTGATTGTTTGGTGGTTTCCTGGCTTTTGCACTGGTATTTTCCCCCGTTCTAAAACACAAGAAGAGCTATGCTGGATCAGACCAAAGGTCCATCCATTCCAAAGGTTGAAATATCTAGTTTACGGACAGGCCTGTGGCTTATGCTGGCTCAGCTTGTCTGAGCGTGGAAAGCTAAGCAGGGTCAGGCCTGGTTATTACTTGGATGGGAGACCCCTCCTCTAGTTTCCTGCATTGAGCAGGGGGTTGGACTCGATGGCCTTGTAGGCTCCTTCCAACTCTATCAGATCTATGAAATCTATGAGAGAAGCTATAGCTGCTAGGCATATCTTTAAAGCAATGTCTATTTTTGGCCCTCACACACCATTTGGAAGGGTAAGAATCCACAGAAAGGCACTTTAACATTAAAACACACATTTATTCCAGCAAAGAAGTATCATGATTCTTATATTTTAATATGAACTTCTAATTATTATTTTAGGAAATTTAGCACTATGTAGCTATATCATGGAAAACCCCGGGAAAGCCAGACTTCAGAATGTGTTAACTTTTAAGTTATACTTTTTTAAAAAGGCCTACAGTTTGGTTGCCCACCCAGGCAATATAATAATAATAATAACAACAGCATAAATACGTATATGTTTAAGGTACAATTAACATCACAGTTACCATTTCCCCCACCGAAAAACCTCACTACCTCCCAACTACCCACCCTTAAAACTGACATAATAAACTTCCTGCTCCCTTCCTCTGTCTCCTCCCTCCCTTCCTATTCCATCTCCCTGGTAACCAGTCACACTCTCTTGCATTATACCCCCTCCTTCCTGCAGGATCATTCTGGGCATGCCCTGGGACAGACCTCCATAGGATAAAATGGGCCAAAACTACAACCATGTTATGGTACTATTAGGACACAGCACGCACTAGACATTGCCCCTGACCTGCCACAACAAATGGTTCCCTGAAAGATGTTGTACAAATGGAGAAATCTGCCGACAAAGTTTAACCCGAGCAAAATCTATGAAAAGAAAACTACCTGTCAAAATACCTGTCAAACTGCTGGATGTCACTCATTAAATTTTAAAACTCCTATAAATAAAAACTTGCCCTTTTTTCCCTCAAAATCGGTAAAGACCATCCTCAAACCAACCACTCCTACACTGCCAATTTTCAGATCAATCTGTTGAGCTATTTTCTGAGAATAAGCAGTGTATCCTACTGCCCCCCTAATTTCAGGTTATAATGTCAGAATACAATTTGTCTGACTCACTTTTAACATAGAAAATCAAAAATTATCACAGCAGGCAAAGGTCTAGGCTAGAACCTTCCTTGCTGATATAATAGGTTTTTTATTATTATTTCTAGGGAATCTTTGACACAGAGTAGCAGTCAAAATGGTAGGCATTATGCAATATATTCCCTTCTACCCCCTTATGGTTCTGCCACTTGATTCCATGGTCCCAATGCTTATATAACCATTCTAAATTGCATTATAAATGCCATGTATTGCTATTATTATGGGTCAATAGATCCTAAGATTCTTTTCTGAGTGTATCCCGATATATGCAGTATTCCATGGGCATGCCATTTATGTACTCATCACAAGCTTGCTATTCTCCCCCCCCTTTTTTTTAATACTGAATGTTTAATTTCAAAGAAGTTGTCTGAAATATAGTGATATTCTAGCCTGAAAAGCCATAGCTTCTAGAGACATGCAAACTCTGGCAAGTTAATCAGACACTCAAATGAATAAGTCTGTTACATGTTTGATACAGAGAACAGTTCAGTTCCACAATTATCATAAAAGGCAACAAATGAAAAAGGTCCATCAAAAGGCCAAGCAATCAATACATTTTCCCCACTAAAATAAATACAAACAGTAATTTGACCGAGGACAACTGTGAGTAAGCTACTCTCTGCATTTATAATACAAGTCAGCCCTTTATAGCTGATATCTTCAGGTTTACACATACCGTAGGTCAAGCATGAAAGGTCACTACCCACTAAAGGCTATTAACTTCATTCTATGTTTGACATACTTGCTTCTTCTTTTTTTTACCAATCCCCCCCGCCCCTGCCCCCACACCACTACCCTAAAGGTTCATGAAGTACAGAAATCCTTTTAAAATTGTATTTCTTTACACTATTTAATCAATCTATGAACAAACTGCTGGGGGCAGGGACCCATTTGAATTAATAACGCAATTGAACACAATTTGTGTTCATGTTACAGGAGCTGTATCCAATCATACATGTTAAAATAATTAGTTCTGTTTTAGGAAACCAACTGAAGAATCCCATAGGGATGCAAAGAACAACAAAAATGTCTCTGTTGATTTGAGGAGGACAGAGATAAGCTTGACGTAGACACATTTTCCCGAGGCCCAATCTGCAGGTTCAGGGCTTTTCTTCATCACAGCCTCTTTATGTTGTATGGAGAGAAGCTTGTTAAAAACCCACCAGTCTAAAAAAAAGCCACTTACTTACAAGAACGTGTAACTGAAAAACATAGCTAGGGAGGGTAGTTATGAATCAAGAGACTTGGAACTTCAGAAAGAAGAGAAGGCCTTGAAGATGGAAAGCACAGGGGGGAAAGATGAGAAAAGTATTAACTATGTAACATGTCTACTTAGAAATAAGTCCTATTGAGTTCAATGGGACTTATTCCCCAGGTAAGTGTGTGTAGAATTGCAGCCTTAGACTGTGAAGTAGACTTGTTGAATGAAATAGAGTTTAGATCACTGTAGGAAGGAAATGCTGGGCATAGGTGGCACATAAACTGGCCCCCAGAATTAACTGCCCAACGTAGATATGTTCCCACCTGAGCAGAGCCCTATGCAGACATTCAAAAGTGGAAGCGTGGAGGGGACATGGGGACATGCATGCCAGCCCTGTTTCTCCTGCCCCTGACCTCCCCATGTTGACCTGGGAGGTCTGAAGGGAGATTGTAATTGTGTTTGCATTAAGGTAGTGTCCTCCATATGATCAAGAACCCTGATTGTGCAGGGTTCCCAATCACACGCAAGACTGTAACCACAGTTGGCCAAATGCAATTACAACAATCTCTCTTCAGACTTTCCCAATAGACAAGGCAAGGTCAGGGATGTAAGGGGAAGGGATGTCACTGTCACACACTTCTCCATGTCCCCTCCATGCTTACCCTTTTGAATCCCAGAATAGGACGAGACGAGTAAGTCCTCATCATCTGTCTCATTATGCCCTTCAGGTCCATGCGTGCCAGAGATCAGCCATGTGAAGTAAAAATAGAGTCCTTGGAGGCATGTACAAAGTGCCATTCTTTCAGTACTAAATAACTTACAAAAGTTACACTACTAAATAACTTACTAAAAAAATTAGTTAGGAGAAGGGCTGTCGCTCCGTTGCAGAGTACAGGTTTTGCATGCAAAAGGTTTCAAGATTCATTCCACAGCATCCAGCTAAGACTTGGCCGAATCCTAGAGATCTCGAACATCGCTCATTCGTCTGAAACCCTGGAAAGCCATTGGCCATTAGATTAGACAATACTTAGCCAGAAGGAACAACGGTCTGAACAATGGAATACAGCTTGCTGTACTATAAGGGAGTTATCTTCACCTTGATTCCCTTCAGAGAATGTAGCACTAGGCAATGGGGGAGGGCTAAGGCGGCCTGAACCTCAGGCCAACTAGCCAATGGGGAAGCAAAAAAGTGAGTGTGGATTTAACAGGCTCATAACTCTGTTACCATTGGTTTAAGTATACACTGGCACTTTGACTCGAGAAAACTCTATTTTGAGGAGGAAGGTGCATGAAGCAAATTCAATTCTGCTCAGTCAGTTTCTCATTTTACCAAAATTGAGTTTGTTCCATCCTGTTTCAGCATCAGTTTGTGATTTTTCTTCCTAAAATATATGCATGAAAACTCGTAGCATTTTTGTGTGCATTTCTCAAAACAGATACATTTTTAATACAATTTTCAAAGTTTACAACATTTCTCCAAGAAATTTCCCCTAATATAAGACATTGTTTCCCAGAATGTATGTATTTTGGTGCACATTTTCCCTATTGTATGCATTTTTTAAATTTACTAACAACAAGCATTCTGGAAAATGTGAATAACATTGTATAACTGTATTCTGGTTCATGTGCAGTTTTTGGGAACTGCAAAATTTGGTAAGTTTGCATTAAAATGTGAACCCAACTAATTTCTCAAAAGAAAGCAAAAGTCACAGTGTACACTGGCTATCCTCATTACACAGTACACAAGCTGGGAAGGTAAGACCTCCAGGATATGGCAAATACCTTCCTTTTTTGCCTATTTCCTAACCTAATCAAGCCATCCTGGACACACTATCCTAGATCCCTATCCTAGATCCCTGGACACACTATTCTAGATCCCCTAGAAGGAAAGCCCTTTCCTGCTCCTGTGTGAAAATAGGTCATACTGGTACTCCAAATTTCTTTCCCCTGCCCCTGTGCCTTCCCTACCTCTTTAACCTCCTGCCAAGCAAGTCAGCAAGCAAGCTAGCCACATTGTGTCCAGCAATACAGGCCTGTGGCTTACGCTGGCTCAGCTTGTCTGAGTGTGGAAAGCTAAGCAGGGTCAGGCCTGGTTATTACTTGGATGGGAGAGCCCTCCTCTAGTTTCCTGCACTGAGCAAGGGGTTGGACTCGATAGCCTTGTAGGCTCCTTCCAACTCTGTGATCTATGAAATCTATGAAACATTATTTATCCTCCTTAGGATTTCCATGTGACTATTTGGCATCTCTCACCCTCTCCTCTCCTTATTTAGCATTAGCTTCCTCCATCTTCAATGTTCACTGTGAGATAACCAGGTCCTACTTGAGTTTTACATAATAATCTCATATTTCTAATCTCCAGCTCTTGTCTTGCTATAGATCCCTCAGTTTAGAGAGCCCAGTTTCAAGTCTATTGCTTTTCTGCAGCTGGACAACCTAATTCCTACCACAGCATGCTGTGACTTTAGGCTGAAGACCCAAATGCATGCCAGATGGAACACATGCACAAACTAGTTGTACACTTGTATATACAGATATGTGGTAATGCCTTCCGCTCAGTCTGTTTGTGGGCTGGGAAAGCAGTGTAAGATTAACTGGTTGCCTTAGAGGGCAAGTAAGGCCTTTTGTCTCTTCTTCCCAGTTAGCTGCAAGAATGGGTTCTTTCACCCCTACTCTAACCTGCCAGGTGGAACTGGTGTTAGCAGAAATTGGAGGGGAGCTTATATGTTTTCTGCGTTGGTCATAAGAGTGATCAAGTACACTAGAAAGCACAACCATAACGTTGAAGGAGGGATTACCAAACCAACCATTCACAGCTACTTGTCTCAAGATAAACTGGGAAGGGGGCCACTCTTGGCACTGGCAGCCTCATTTACCCAAAGGTTCTTCAGCTTGGGAGCTGATAAGATATCCATGAACCTCCTTGGCACAAATAGGTAGGCTAGCTTGGGGTCACCCCAGAAAGGCAGACTGAAGAGACATTGGGTAGTATCCTATTGTGCCCATGCACTCACAGGACTCACTGCTTGTGCAACAGAGCTTTGGCACTTCTAAAATTAACCTAAACTGAGTGGAAATGCTCATTTTCAGAATGGGACAGGTCAGCAGAGCTTGGAGAAGGGAGCTCCACTGATCTGTCCTGATCTGGAAACAAATGCTTGTTTCCAGGATTATTTTTAGAAGCACCAAAGTCCCACTCCCACTGCACAAGTGGTAGGTCTCGCTAGTGCAACAGAACCACAGGAGGCAGAGCGGCCCTGTTGGATACTGACTGCCCAATAGTTACTAGCTCTCACCTTAGAAGTAGGTGCCACTACTGAGGAATGGGCAGAAGGAGTTCTGTTAGCTATGTTTGTTGCAAATCTCAGAAGCTAGTTAATAAAGTTGTGGCCCAAATTTCAAATTCTTATGTCATTCAGGGTATTCAGGAGTGACTGCCTGACCCAAAACAACTGGGGATTAGGAGCCAGGAAATTGAGGACAGGCTCAAACTCAAATGTTCAACATTTAATGACTGAAGCATCACAGATCAAACACCATAGACATAAATTTCATAGAATTTCACACAATCTCACTCAGGCATGTTTCATATGTTACCCAGAACCTTGTGATGAAGACTATGCTCTCTGCTATGCATATGATATATCATGTGAGCATGGGAATGCCCCATTTTTGTAATTTATCTCTGTGGGAGGAGATAAATCATATCCCCAGAGTGCCTAGTCTATTGAGCATTTGTGTGGACTCCCTGTTCATATGTTATGTCATCTGCATGGAAGGGAGGAAAAGTACAGCACATTCCTCTGCCATGTAATGTATAAATTAGACCTATTTTCTTTCAATAATCAGTCCACACATTGTGAGTCATCATGTTGAGTAACCAGATAATGAGAAACTGAGTGATGTACAAGTATGTGTGAACCGACCCTAGGTTTAGAGGCTAAGAATTCCCAAGAAGTCTCTTGGATTCCACACTTTAATCTCTTTTGAATCTAACTACTTGCTAGCTTCCCATTGTAATTATGTCATTGATCTGGGCTGTCAATTCCAGATAGATTGAAGAGAAAGAAGTTCAAGGTTTGTTTGTTCAATTGGCTGGTTGAGTGGGTTTTTTGTTTTTTGTTCTAACTTCAAAGTTGTTTCTGACTTCTGCATTCATCTCTGTTGACAAATTGCTGCAGCTATTGTGTTGCTCTTCCTCCATCTGTAATGTCTATTCAGGTGGCAATGCTTAATGTCAAATTCACTTGGATCTGGATCACACCTTCAAAACTATATCAGTCATATTTTGAAATTAATGGATTTATGCCAGGCCTTGAAAATTTGGTGGGAAATGGTGGAATAAATAATTCCTTAAAGAAATAAAGCATTAATTGAAATACAGAAGGAAATACGATTGCTAGGAAACAGCATGAAAATTAATGCAACAAACATTGCAGAGATTGTTCAAACTAGCAGATAATGAAATACCTTTCAGCAATAGTGGTTCTGAAATATTGTTTTTCTTTTCCTATCTTTTTACTCCCATCTTGATAGTGTTTAAAAAAGTGAAACAAATATAGGAAATAAAAGAAATAAATATGTGCTCTGTTTTCTTTGTAGCCCTGTGGCTACCATAAAACTGGAACACATAGCAATTATTTGAGTCATTTTACGAACCAAAATGGAAACAACAGCCATAGGGAACTGTATACTATGATCCAGAAGCTCTATCAGGAACAAGGCCTCACACAGAAGCATGGGCTTTCCTTTGTTTATATATTATAAAGAAATCAAACAGCACAATTCAGTGGGATGTGGTTGCACATATAGAGTGTTTTCTACTCGTAGAAGAGATTGGGAAACCATGGCTGCCAAACTCAGCAAATAGTTGATTCTTCTGACACACCTCCTGAAATATTACTAGTTAATAGAACTTTTAGTACAGCTGAACTGAATTTTTGCGACTCTTGATTTTCATATCAGTCTGTCCTTTCATCACGGAGGAGGCATCATTTGTCAAACAGGTATGTAAATTAAAAATAACCTGTGTTTCTCAATTTTTTTTATCCTAGTCCATGGGCGGTATTCTATTTGACACTACCACGAACGTAAATTATGTTGTGCTAGCTTAAGTGACCTCTAGGACAATGCCAATAACATTTGCTGGCACAACGGGTTTCCCTGAAAAATGCCTCACACCAGCAAACACTATTGGCATCGTGCTAGAGGTCACTTACGCTAGTGCAACATAATTTACATTAGTGGTGGTGTCGAATAGGATACTGCCCCAAGGGTTGCTTAACACTCATCAGACAGAGTTGTGAGAAAGCCCCACAGAGCTAAATTTTAAACCTTCATTGAGCTGCCCAGCCCTTCAGTTTGCCTAAAGGGAACTTCTAAGCCTGGGAGCGAGTGGAGAAGTTCCTGAGCTAGTCCACAAGGACCAAACTACAGGAAGGTCAGGAAACATCCCACCTCATGTGATTGGTAATATCCCTGTCCACAGTCACATGGCTTAGGGCAGGGGTGATCAATGTGTGGTCTTCCAGAAGTTTTGGCCTACAACTCCCATCATTCCTGACCATTGTCTATGCTGGCTACGGTTAATGGGAGTTCTAGGCCAAGACATCTAGAAGGCCACAAGTTGCCCACCCCTTGGCTAGAGGAAGGCTTATATACCGTATATAAAGGTACTCTACCTAAATCATGTATGGAAATTGTTTTATGAAAAGACTTTAAAATTAAAATTGGAGATGGTGAAGTGACCAAATAAATTGGGGAAATGCAACTTCTGTGGCAGATTTGCTTATTTGCACAAGTGGGTCATGGAGAGGGATTGGGGGGAAAGTGGGTCCCCCCCATTTGTGAGTTATTTGGGAAATATGACCGTCCCCTCTAAAGGTTGGTGCCCCAGATGTTGTTGCCAGATATCAAGGTTATTTTGATTGACATACATACTAGATGTTATTAGGTTGAATTTTAGGTTATTTGTTGAATTTTAAATGATTTTTATTGAATGCTCAATTGTATACAACAAGCCTTGATGTATTATATATAAAATGGTCTTCCCTTCTGTCAACACACACACTAAAAATGGAAACTATGTTTAGGCTGACTAGAAACTGACATTTCAGATACTCAAAATACCAAATTTATTCATGAATCTTATTCAGTCATACTTATTCAAAAATGAACTACTCTAAACACAAAGTCCATTTCCTATCTCTGATTCAAAGGGGATATGTTGTTTATTATTCTAGCCATGTCTCTCTCTGTGTGTGTATGTTTGTAGGAATACGCCAGAAGCTGTGGAGAGATGCTCAAATATATTTAGTAATTAGGCTGCAATCCTATGCACACTTATTTGAGCTGGCTGGAAGTCTATTTTTTTGTAGTTGTCTGCTGTTGTAAACTATTGATTTACTTTAATGTCTGGGATACAAGGCATGTTTCGACCTTTCACTTATATAAAGATTTAATAGGGATCTTAGCCTAAAGAATTTTTCTTAAACTGGCCAAAGTTCACCTCCAAGATTCTGCTGAGATTGATCTGTATTGCTCAGTAAAGCACCCTTCTACATGCCAGGAAATGCAACATAACTTTCAGCCATTTATACTTATGTCTATGTGAGGAGTAGCTTACACATAAATTAGCACTTGGTGGTCTTTTCACAGAATAAGCAAGTTATATGACCTGATAGTGAAGGGGGAAAATAAGCATAAACCAACCAAATGACCTCTTCCAGAATGGTCTACCCCAAACTGGTGCCATCTAGATGTTGTGAATTTCAACTGCCATCAGCCCCAGCCAGCATGGCTAATGGCCAAGAATCCTGGGAGTTGTAGTCCAAACCATTCCCCAGATTAGGGAAGGCTGGTCTGATATACGAGCTCAGTTTATCCATGGACTCAGTGTATGGCCTTAGAAAAGCCACTAATGATCAGCTTAAGCACCTTGGGCTGGATCCAGATTTAGTAATTCTTAGAGTAGACTAACTGAAATCAATGGGACTTATGTTTGCAGGAAATCTGCAGCATGTCAGAAGTACAGGTGCAGGGGCCAGGGAGTGAATGAAAAACAGCTTAAGGCCTTTTTGTTGTTTTCTACTCAGTTGGCACCAAAGTCGCAGGAAGTGCAATAGGATGAGGTGGATGGTGGATGTGAAGCATATAGTGGCAGAAGGAACCACCAGCATTTTCCAAGCAAGCACCCTCCAAGATCCTACAGACTCCAAAACTCTTTTAATGCTCTTGCTCCTGGGTAAGAACACTAGCAAAGGGAACTGAACACTGGAACTGTCCTGTGGGGAACATTGAGGGGAACATTTCTCTCTCAAAGTACTGTGATTGGAGAGCCATGGTAAACCTATTCACTGTGATTAGATTAGAATCTAGAGCTATCTGTCACAAAGCTACACCCTCCCCTATCCCTCCCCTGGCCTTTGCCTTATACAGAGATCTCAGGGGGGAAATGTATCAGTTTCTGAAAACACACTGTCTGTGTCTCTGTGTCTTTCTCAATGACTAATAAAGCTTCAGGAGGATTTCTGATTTGTATTTGGTCCACTTCAGAGGAGCCCCACTTCAATGTGGACATTTCCTGGATCGTTCTGAATCAGATTGATATGGTATTGGATTCAGAATTTAGCTAGTTCTGGTTCTGTAGCTGAGATCCAGTTACAGTAATACATTGGATTGCAAGTAACGGTTTGAGAGCATTTTGCAAAACAAGCAAATTTTTAAATATTTATTTAATTTTTTTTTACTTGATATACAAGCGACATCTTGCAATACAAGTACTGTAGTACGGCTTAAATTCAAAATCTCTGTACAAATTTTTTTGGGGGGATTTCATTTTGATATAAGAGTGTTTTGGATTCTAAGTACGTTTCCGGAACGAATTATGCTCTCCATCCAAGGCATGACTGTATTAGGAATTGCCCTATCAATGTAACCAAATTCGGCTGATTCACTGAAATCTAAGTTGTTCAATAGCTGAAAGACTGGGAGGGGAGATACCAGGGATGGGGACTCGGACTCTAGGACTCGACTCGTGAGTCGGACTGAGTCCCCCCTCTGACTCGAGTCCCAATATTTTTAATGGAACTCGGGACTCGAGACCAAGGACTCTTCAACATCCCTGGGCTGTGCCAGAAGGAGTGGAGAGAAATGCGATTGCCGGCAAAGATTTTATTTTTTAAAATCATTTTCCTAAAATGCAACCTCTGCCTGCCTGTTTGGGGTTCCCTGCCTCCTCTGTCTGCCTGGTCTCTTAACCAGTTCCACAGTTTGAATTGTCCAAGACAAATGCCTCTGCCTGCCTGCTTTGGGGTTCCCTGCCTCCTCTGCCTGCTTGGTTATTTTGGGTTCGTCTGCCTGGTCTGTTCTTGTCAAAATCAGTGGCAGAGTTTTGAAATAAAAAGGCTCACTTGTGCCTAGAATTTATTTAAGCCACACATCTGAAGTAGCCTTATTTTGTTGGGAACCCCCCCCCCATTGATTTTAATAGGGACTCGTGGAGTCAGCTTTGGGAGGGACTCGGGACTTGTGAGTCACCATTTTGGACCAAGGACTCGGACTTGGACTCAAGACTTGGGTGCAAGGACTCATGACTCGAGACCAAGGACTTTTCAACATCCCTGGGAGATACCCTTCTTCATCCCAATTCCTGTCTACTATCTGAACAAAGCTGTGTCATTGCTTTAGGGCTTGTAGTAGAAAGCTGCTCTAGAACTAACCATGAGATCCATCTCTATTTCCTCCAGAGACTTGCTTCCATAGAAATTAGATCATGAGCTACTGGAAGTGTGGGAGGGTGATTTCACCTATTAACACCCCCCCTCCCCCCCACACACACACCCTAGTGTTTTTTGCTGTAACACATCATTGGGCTTCTAGAACTTACTTGGAGAACTATCTCTTTCCATGGCTGCCATCTTAAAGAATCTATCCTAACCTCAGTGCAAGATTTCATTTAGGGCAATGCATTGCGATAGAATTCAACGGCACATTCAAAAGGTAAATACCAGGACTTGAAAGTATTCTTTGATCAGCCTCTTCCCTTCTGTAGCTTAACACAGATTTGTGCCACTGTTTTTGATGTTTCAACTGTCACACTGTGATCTTGCCATGGGGGGGGGGGGGGGAAGACAGTTTGAGTTATCGACACTTAATTAGCCATACTATGAATACAGATGCATGGGGGGGAGAGTTTTTTTTTTTTTTAATGCAAATGCAACTAGCAATAAAAATAATTATTACCAATTGCATGGATATCCTTTAAACACTTTCTCTACCCTTCCCCCTGACCCACTATTTCAACATCATTATTACATGTTTATACTACAGTCATGCCTTGGATTGAGAGCATAATTTGTTCCGGAAATGTGCTTGTAATCCAAAACACTCTTATATCAAAACGAAATCCCCCCCAAAAAATGTGTACAGAGATTTTTAATTTAAACCGTACTACAGTACTTGTATTGCAAGACGTCGCTTGTATATCAAGTAAAAAATAAATAAATATTTAAAAATTTGCTTGTCTTGCAAAACGCTCTCAAACCAAGTTACTTGCAATCCAAGGTATTACTGTATAAGGATTACTTGCCCATACAAATAAATTATCAGAAATAACAGCAGATACAACTGGAAAATCATGAGTTGCATATGTTCCCTAAACGCTGTTGTCAAGAAATCCATTGTCCTTCTGTGTCTTATTAGCAGGACAGCTCCATTCTGTAAGGCTGAGCCTGCAAGTATCCATTAGGCCATCTGTGTGTCTT
This sequence comes from Shinisaurus crocodilurus, assembly GCA_021292165.1. Lineage (NCBI taxonomy): Eukaryota > Metazoa > Chordata > Lepidosauria > Squamata > Shinisauridae > Shinisaurus > Shinisaurus crocodilurus. The sequence continues at coordinate 114,695,031 of CM037879.1, forward strand.
CTCGACAGGTCCTGGGCTTCAAGGCCACGGCAACACCCTCGCTTATTGGGCTAAGCAACTTCGGCTGAGTGTTTGTGGGTGGGAACTTTCTGCCCCCAGAACTTTCCTGCTTCCAGAAAGCCTAAGAAGACTGTTTCAGTTCAATTGTGATTGGCTAATAAGAATCACCTTAGCTTTGCTAAAGGTTTTTGGGTATAAAGCCAGGGGAGGGGGTACAGCTGCCCATCGTCTTCATCTGTTTTCCTTTGCCCTTTCCCTTTCCTGCTTGGGATTGCTGTTCTGTCAAAGACCAGTGCTTCGATAGAAGGTCTAGTCAGCTTTGTTGTTCTGCCTTGTAAGCCCTGTTTCCAAAGATTGCTCTGTTTCCTTGTATGTTGTTACCTTTCCCTTTTTGTAAATAAATTTACTGCCTATCGTAGCTGAATGTGTGTGCTTTATTCCAATTGAGCCTTAGTACTGGGTCCAGAGCTTTCTGCTTGGTTAGTGCTACTGTTTACGGTTTCGGGTCTAGGACTCTGAAATAGAGGGTGCCAGCTTGGGGGCTTATTTAGTAAGCCCTAGAGTTGTCCTGTGAGGTCTGAGAGAGTCCCCTGGCTCAGGCTGAGTTGGATGTAAGGGGTGGTGGCAGCCTACCTTGCTGGGTTGGTGTTCAGCCTGAACAACCATTTGTCCCTGCCTACACTGCTGGGAGTTAGGGCACCCCCTTCCTCTCTTCACCGTTGCAATGTGCAAATGCATGCAAGCTGTTATGGGAAGTCCTTCGCTTGCTCATCCACATGGGAATGTCGAGAAAAAGACAGGATGCTGACCTTAGGGAGTTACGCCTCTTTTCCTTTCAGACTCATAGCTAATTGTTATGAAGTGCAAGACTAGTTTCCCATGCAGAATTCCACATGAGCCAGGGCCTCGTTTAAAATGTCTTTTCCCCTTGCAACCGTAGCATGCCAGTGTTTATGGCCCAGAGAGAGGCTGTGCAGTAAGGCCGGTGCATAGGTATAAAATATTTTAAACAGAAAGCTGAGCTGTATGGACTCCCTGCACAGGTTAACACATTTTGCCTGCACCCTGTGTCTCATATAAATTGTGTCTCAGACTCTGGCTGTCATGGATTACTAAACAAATGCAGAAACCTGTAAACAGACACTCCAGAACTCTACAACTTTGCTTCCTGCCACTGGGTTAATCTGCTATCACAGCTGGAAGGAGACCACAAGCTGAAGAGGAGTTCAAGTGAGGTAGCTGGGTTAGATCTTTTCTTTCTTTCTTAAATACTGGATTGTATCCAGTGTTAGGCCTACCTAGAGTAGACCCATTGAAATGAATGGGACAAGTTAGACTAACATTGGATACAACCTTTTAGAGCATTTTCCAGGCAGACCACACAACACGGTTTACATAAACTCATTAAAAACACTAGTAAATTATGTTAGCCCTATGCAGAAGATCAGCTCACATGATGTGTCAATGAATGAGAGGGGAGTGACGCCATACTGACGAGCCCTTCTGCCGCCGACATCATCATGCAGTCTGACATGCCCCATCCCCGACATTGGCACATACACTACTAGCGAAGGTATCCATGCAAACTGAAACCCCGATGATGCCATCCATCCAGACCAGATGGATGCCTAAACACGTACAGCTGTATGTACGAAGGATTCCTCCTGCAGTTCTGAATGCAGGACCGGTGCAGGGCTGTTTGGCGCCCTAGGCCAAATTATATTTAGCCCCCCCCTCTCGTGCCGTGGGGGGGGCTCCGGAGCAAAGCAGCCTTGCTCTGCAATCCCCCCCCCCGCGCCGCCGCCACCACCACCTACCTTCCCCCCCCCCGCTGCTGGCTGCTGGCGCCGCCGCCGCTGCCTCCTCCTCCGACGCGACGGGACCCCCGCGCTTTTTTTTTTTGCCGGGGAAACCAGGGCAACAGGGCTGTTTAAGCCCTGTTGCCCTGGTTCCTCCCGCCAAAACAACGCCGGCGGGGCTCCGGAAACAACGCGAAGGTAGGTAGGTGGCTGGCTGGCTGGCGGGCGGGCGCGTGGGCGCGCGGGCGGGGAGGTGTAGCGGCGGCGGCAGCGGCAGGCGGGGAGGCACGGCGGAAGCGGCAGGCGGGGCAGGAGCGCGCCGGCGGCGAGGAAGGAGCGCAGCGTTTCTGCGCCCTCTTCCGCCACGCGCCCTAGGCAGCCGCCTGGGTCTGCCTAGCGGTAGCGCCGGCCCTGTCTGTATGCACTGCATGCACTGGTGTCAGGGGCAGGGCAAGGCAGCGTGCACAATTTGGAGGCAAAGCTGCAGTCCTGCTCCCCACTCAAACATTGACAGAATGTGTGAGCCCAATTTCTGAGTAGTGCTGTCGCATGGGCGTTTCCCTCTCTGCGGTGCTCTAAGTAGTGGAAAGAGGTTCGGCACCAAAAGAGCTAAGACTAGTAGCCCATTATGGTAAATTCTGGAAATGAGGTAGAACTAGCTGAGAAAACACTCTGCCATTTGCAAATTTTTTGAACTGGGTTTTAATGGACTCATTATATCAGTGAGAGTATCTTTAGAATCTTTCCCACTGTATCTCTGTCATTTGCTTTCTGCTCACCAAGTTATTTCATGCAGAAACATTAATTAATGGCAATTATAATGAAAATCAAAATACCCCTTTATTTCCATTCATACTGGCTATGTTTAGCATTAGGAATGGAAATGTGGTGACTAGGCATTGAAGGTGGTTTTCTGCATCTCATTAACCGTGTCTCAGGGATATGAATGCTAGTTTGGCCTCAAGAGAATGCATTACTTCACACTGTGTTTTGACAATGTGTGTGTGTGTGTGTGTGTGTGTGTATTATATCCCATCTTTCTGCTTCAGAATTTGAACAGCTCACAATGGGTAACATAAAAAGTTAAAAACAAAACCACAACAACATTCTAAAAAAAAAAGAAGCAGAGAGAGGTGGCAGATGAAAATCAAAATCAAGAAATATAACAGAAGAAGAGAGCCAGGCAAATCAACCAACAATCAGGACAAAGGCCTGACCCACCCGGCCCCCCCAAATGTGTTCAGGTAGAAGCAGAATGCCATCAGTGAGGGGGCCAAGCAGATATCCTAAGGCGGGGGGGGGGGTTTCCAAAGGTTGGGTGCCACAATTAAGGAAGCCCTCACATATGTGTATACTATTCCTTGGATGAAAGTGGGACACAAGAGGATGACCTCTCCGGATGACCTCAGTAGTTGTGAAGGAGAAGGTGTAAGGGTTCCATTGAGCCTTCTGGGGATTTCCTCCTTCATGTGCAGCTGCACCTCTGTGCAAATGGATCATGCCTTAACATTTATGTGTTGGTGTTGTTGTTATTCCCGTGCATGTCCATACAGGAATGATTTTCAGTGCATTTTCATAATCTTTTCTTACACACACACAAACCTCATACTTACGGCTGAACTCTTTCTTTCTTTTTTGGCAGTGCTTACTTTCATATTATAAATCTCATCAGGTTTGCTTGCAATCTTACAGAGTAACAGAGCAAAAGGTATGTAGTTTTGAAGCTATAGCCAACGAGGTTATATTTTCACTTGCTGGGTGAATCCTAGTAGTAAGTAATGTTCTAGGATATATCTGACCCCAAAGACAGATTTCTCAGATTTCTAGTAAAGCTGTGCATGACAAGCTGGAAATTAAGGGTTCCATATACTATCTACACTATGTGTATGTGTAACTTCAGAAAAGTCAGATGTGCCTACAATGTTAAAACTATACGCACAAATAATATTGCAATCCCATTGTAATGGTTTAAAGCATCTAAGGATTTCTGTGTTAAGCTGAAATATTATATCCATAATGCAATATTGTATTCATAATGCATAATAGAAGCACCAGTGAAAACAGAAGTATTACCTGTGCAGTGTTTTGTTTTCCCCTCGGTAACAGTTCTTGATCCTACTTGTATGAAAGCAATTAATGCACTTACTTTTAAAAATAGCGGCTGCAGGCCCCACTGAGCAGGATTTGGAACTACGGGGAGGTTTTTTTAATCCTTTCCCTGTGTGCCATGGTCTCACCAAAAATTGGTCCTCCTTCTCTTCACAGCTGCTATTAGCCCAGGAAAGAAACTTCCATTGGTGCCAATGAAAATATCCAGGCCAGGCTAATAACATCTTTCGGGGAACAATTTTCACTGGGACTATGTCATGCAAGAAAAGGTTAAATGCTACATCCTCTGCTCCATGGCCCCAATCCTTATCAGGGAGTCCCCCGTGGTGGCAATTTTTTTTTAATGATCACATGAATTGCTTTCATGCAATCAACATTAATGTGCAGTTAGACCCTAATAATGCATATGCTTTTAAAAGCAACTTTTACAAACAATCCTTTTAATCTATATTTTGTGGAAGGAGTTTAAAAAATCACTACTGTATATTTATGATATGAAACATAATGACCAGAATCTTAACATACACTGAAATCATCCAATAGAGTTCATATGTATTAAAAATGCCAACTCTGTTTTGGACTGTGACCCATGTGTAGACTTGTATTAGTGACTCTTAGCACAATCCTATCATGTCTACTTAGAAGTAAGTCTCACTGAGTTCAGTGGGGCTTACTTCTAAGTCAAGTAAGTGTAGGATAGAAACCTCATACTTCTGCAGAAGGAAGAATTCCAAATGAATGCTATAAAATATGTTGTGATTCAGTGTTAAAGGGATCTTCATCACAGCAGAATTTAAGTCCTAATGGCCTTTCAGCTTTCAGTAGCTATAAACAAGTTCCATATTTCTTACATCTGGCAGTGTTGGCTTCATTGAATGATGGCACCATTTTAAAAAATGGTAAGATGAGTCACAGAACATTACTGAAAGCAGGGATGATTTGTGGTTTCTTCCTGTGATGCAAGCAATGTAAAAGCCAGAGTATTGCTGTATTTCATGTTCATTACACTCCACATGACTGGCCAATATGTATATTTCTTGATCCAAATAAATAAACTGTTGACTTTTCATGATCACAGAATGGCTGTAGAATCTGCACAACAAAGCTTATCAGAACTTTGTTCCATTTCTTACAGGCTTAGGTTAAAAAGCGGGGGTGGGGGAGGTGAGGAAATTTGAAAGCAACTGGAAAGATGGATGAATTAATTCAGCTTTGTGACTTTTGCTGCAGATGGTGGGTGGGCTAGGGTCATATACTCACTACAACAGCACAGGTGAAAAATTATTTTCACTCACCTAGCTGCTCAATAATAGGATCATGTTAAAGAGCAGAAACAAAGCTCCAAATAGAAATTGACTCTCATTATAGTAGATGATTTTTAAATGTTATTTTTAAAGAAGAGAACCTGACATCTGCAATGAACTGCAGATATAATAAAAAGAAATGATTTCTCAGTATTGCTAGGATCTAATCATAAACTTCCTAAAGATGCTACAACTATGTATATGTAGAAATTGTATAAGCCACAGACTATGATGTAGTCAAGCACATTTAAGACACATTGATTGTAATGGTAGAAAATTAATGTAATTGCAATACGCCTCTAAATTCTAGTTGCTGGGAACATGAGCGGGAGGCTGGTATTCCACCTGGGCCCTGCTTCTGGGCTCTGCATAGGCATCTTGTTGGCCATTGTGGGAACAGAAGGCTGGACTAGAAAAGCTTTTGGTCTGATGTCCTTGTGTGTTCTTAAGTATGCACCAGACTTCTTAACTTCTGCAGGATCATATCCATATGAAGCACGTTATATGTCTTGGAGAAAATACCATACTCAAATATAGTAGAACTTTCAACTTAAGGGTGTCATCTAAAGGGACAAAGCCAAACATTCATTCCCTTAAGAATGATGATATGATTTCTATAGAAAGTTGTGTTAGGATACCTAATTAGGTGAAACCTAATTCACCTAGGGATGAGCTTAGGTTCCATTTTGGAACCTTTTCTTCAAAGATTTGGAAGGCACAGGGTGAAAGATTAAAACAAATTTTGTCATGGGGAAAAGTCTACATATTGGTGAGAGCTTACAAGTGCTGGTATCAGCACCTTTTCTTTCCTCCTTCGTATTTAAAAATGTACTTTTGCCACCTCCACACAAGCAGCAGTGATAGTTCCCTTGGCAGCGTGTTCCCCCATAATGTCCTATTTTGTTGATGTAAATAATAGCATTATGGGAGAACATGATAGCCTGCTGGTCACTTGGTGTTACACACAGAAACAAGATTCTGGTTCTAAATGCATCTTCTTCTTCTTTTTAACATAACAGCTGCATCCTAACTTATGGGAAATGGGAGATTTGTATGAGTCAGAGCTCAACACTGCTCATATGATAGGCATCTGCAACCGACATATGAGATGCCTCTCATCATGCAGGTTAAAGACTGGTGGAGAGTTCATCCCTTGGAATGTGTGTATGTCTAGCAACCACAGCCAGGAAGAATAGACACACAGGCATAACTGTGACTCATGCTGACTTGGGATACAACTCACCCAAACCAACTACTGCATACCTTCCGTTCAAGGATAGTTTTCATTTTATTCCTATCTGTATTTCATTGAATTGAGTACAGATTATGCAGCATACTGTTTGGTCTATGGGCCCCTTCACAATTTTTGAGCTACCTTTCTCTGTTTGGAAATTAATACCAGACCAGATTTAAAGAGGGACAGCTGAGCCTTGTCTAAAATGTTTTCTGTTTTGTCATGTCATTCAGGGTGGGAGATTGGAGGAAGAAGATAATAATAATTTAAAAAGTGTACAGTCTCACACTATTATTTGGTCAACTGCCTCGCAACTTGACCCCATCCCTATGGAGACCAAAGAACCCACTGTATTTGTTTGATAAAATGCAATGTAGTGGCAACGATATTAATGTTGCTTGAAAATTTCATGATAAAATATTAAGCATCCCATATTGAATTTATCTTTGAAAATAGGCTATAGCTGCTTGGGAGAAAGTTCTTAAATTAACAATTTCTGCTTTAAAATTAATAGCTTTACACCATTGCACAAAGGCAGAGCTTGACAATTTACTACAGCTGTTTTATACATGATGATATAAAGCTCAAAACCCCTTGCAGAAATCCCACAGAGCTTTGAGCTAAATTTAAAAAGCTTTATCTTAAAAGCTTACAGGTCCCATTTGGGCTCTGGTACTTCAAGACTCTTCCAGCAATCTTTTTTTTTTTTCTTCTTCCTTCTGCATTGCTGGAAGAGCAGACTATTTCAAAATGTGTTGGTTCTTTAATATAGGCTGTCTCAGGAAACAAACAATTTGGAACACCTACATGAAAGTTTAGTTACAAATATAGTGAAACAGAGATGCTCAGCCCAACGCTCACCATTGCTGGGGGATGGTCTTCCTTCACCAGTGATTTCTAAAAGGAAACTGTCATATGTGACAGTCTTGGAGAAATAGACCCAGGGCATGTACAGAGAGCTCCTGCTTTTTTTTTTTTTTTTTTTTTTTTTAAAATATTTTATTAAATTTTAAAACAATACAAAGAAAATAACATACACACATAACTAATATTGTGCTCCCATCACCATGGGACCAAAAATCCAATAACTCTATAATGTTCATTATTCCAAAAATACAATAAATCTTGACAGGGTAAACTCCCTTTCCCCCTTTTAACACTATTCCAAAAATAAACCCCAAATATCCTTAAAATTATTTTTCTTTAATTGACCCCTTTTGCATTAATATTAAAGTCAACATATCATTCAAAGCCATATCCCATACTTCCTTAACCATTCATTAATAGTGAAAACTTGCTGGATTTTCCATTTCTTCTTGATCATTAGTCTACCTGCCGTTAACAAATTTATGATTAATTCTTTAACATTTTGAGAACCGATCACCTTTTCCGTTATTGTTAGCAAAGCTAGTTTAGGGCATACCTCTAAATCAACTCCAACAATTTCTGATATTTCCTCAAAAATCATTTTCCAAAAATCCATTACATTTTTACAACTCCACCACATATGAGCATATGTACCCAATTCCTGACATCCTCGCCAACACATTGGAGAACATTTATTATCTATTCTATTTAATCTCACTGGGGTCAAATACCATCTCCAAATTAGCTTATAAAAATTCTCTTTAATTCTTATAGACATATTTTTCAATATTCGCCTATCCCAAATCTTATTCCACTCATCCTTTGATATTTCCTCTTCAAACTCTGTATCCCAAACTATTTTAAGATTTTCTGCTTGCTCTTCTGATTTCTGCAACATTTTATATAACATCTTTGTAAGACCCCTAGCTGATGCATTTCCTTCTACAAGTTCTCTAGACATAACCACCTGCTCAAATGCAGTGAAATCCCTTTCATGCTCATGTCTCCTCTTCCATTTCTTACCCCATTGTACTAATTGAATTAAATTTAACCAAGAAATTCTTCCTGCCCCAACCCTATCAATTATTTGCTGTCTTGTCTCCATTTTTTCCAGCCAATCCATTAAAGTTATCACCTTTTTCTCTCTAAAAATTCGTTCCAAATGTCTAACATTCTCGGGAAAATCTTCCATAACCACCACTGGAGTAAGCGGGGATATACCTGGTAAAAATATTTCCTTATTTCTACCCCAAATTTCTAACATATTTTTTAAAAAGGGATTTTCTAATCTTTTTGTCATAATATGTCCTTGTTTTGTAAATAAGAATTTATCCACCCTATTACCCAATTCAAATGCTTCTATTTCCCACCACATAAAATCTTTTCTAACAATAATATCCATGATATATCTAAGTTGATTAGCTATATAATACCATTTTAAATTAGGGAGACCAAGTCCCCCTATTTTTTGAGCTTTATACCATCTATTCTTAGTAATCCTTGATTTTTTCCCCCCATTACAATAGCTATTTAACATTACTTGCCACTCTTTAATTTCTTTCTCTGATATCTTATATGGTATCATTCTAAATAAAAAATTAAACTTCGGTAAAATCTTCATTTTAATCAAAGCTATCCTACCAAACCACGATAATCCCAATTTTTTTATAATCCTCTATTTGATTTTTAACTTCATCTTTTAGTTTTTTAAAATTACATTCCCCTATTTTATCCAAATCTTTTAATATATCAATACCTAAATATTTAATTATATTTTTTATCTTTATATCCACTCCCCTTTGTTTAAATCCCCTTTCCTCCACTTTACTATAATTAAATGTCATTATCTCCGATTTATCCCAATTAATTTTTAACCCTGTTACTTCTCTAAATTCATCTAAATGTTTCTCTATCCAATCCCAATTTTCTATAGGCCTTTCTAATGTTAACAAGATATCATCTGCAAAAAGGTTTATCTTACATTTGGTCTCTATTCCTATCCCCAGTAATTTCTTCTCCTGTCTTATCGAATTTGCTAACAATTCCATAACTAACACAAATAATACTGGGGAAAGGGGACAACCCTGTCTAGTTCCGCGGCCTAGGCTAATAGTTTCTGTTATTCCATCATTTACAATTACCGACGTGACATTATGAGTATATAATTGGTTAGTAATACCTATAAATTTTTCTCCAAACCCCATAGTTTTTATTAACATCTTTAATGCTGGCCATTCCACACAATCAAAGGCTTTAAAAATATCCAATGCAAGAACCCCCGCTTTCAAATTATTTTTCTTTATTAAATAAATTATATTCAGAACCCTTCTTGTTAAATCTGCCATTTGTCTTCCTTGAATAAACCCACATTGATCTATCCCTATATACTTATTTAGAAAACTATTCATTCTTCTAGCTAAAATTGCTGTCAATAGTTTAGCATCTTGATTAATTAATGATATTGGTCTATAAGAACCTGGTTCTGCTAAATCCTTCCTTGGTTTCGGGATTAAAATGGTCAAGGACTGTTTCCATGACGGGGGGATCTCTCCCCCCTGTAAAATATCATTAAACAACCGTTTTAACTTCGGAATTAACATTTTTTTAAAGACTTTATAATATTCCGCCCCCAGACCATCCAGTCCTGGCGTTTTCCCCTGTTTTAATTTATTTATAGCACTTTCTATTTCAATTTCTGTGAATGGTTGCTCCATTTTCTCTCTATCTTCATCCTGGATTTTTATTTTTAAATTTTTCTCGATATATCTTCTACTCTCAGCTTCCGACCATTTTCCTGCCTTATATAACTCCGTATAATATTCATGAAAAATTTTCAATTTATCCTTTACTAGATTATATTCTTTACCCCTCTTATCTTTAATCATCCCCACTAAGCTTTTTTCTTTTTTTTTTTGTGCTAATCTAGCCAACATTTTAGAGTTTTTATTACTATTCTCAAAATACTCCCTATAAATAGCTACAAGTAATGATGGATTTGCATTACCTCCAGTATCAGAGGCAGTATGCCTCTGAATACTAGTTGCTGGGAAACATGAGCAGGAGGATGCTATTGTTAGAGAAAAAGGCCCAGGGCATGTACAGAGAGCTCCTGCCTTTCACGTGTAAACAGGCCCAGGTATATAGCATGCATGGTAAAGCAAAAAACCTAATTTTAAAAACAGGCAATTCACACACACACACACACCTCTGTCCGCCTGCCTGTGAAAGTGCTATCAGTTGGCGACACGCCCAGACTAAGTTCCCCAAAGGAATGTCTGGTCTGTCCCAAGTAACCCTGAAGAAGAAGATACTTTGGAGAAGATACTTTGGAAGAGAACAATGCTTCTCTATTTCATGTAAGCAGAGGGCAAAGAGCAAATTCCTCATCACATGCTGCCAAGCCAAGCCAGGCAGGCAGAAGGGCAGAATGGACTCTTAAAATCCATAATAGTAATAATGACCCAGTCAGGCCAAAGGCATTGCCCATTCACATAGGCCACACAAAAGCTCAGTGACAGAGCACCTGTCTGACATACAAGGGTTCCCAGATTCACCTGCCTCCAGCAAAGGGTCCCAGTTTCAAGTCTGAAACCCCAAGAGATCAGTGTGACCTGGCATGACAGAAGTCTAAGTTAAAAAGCTGCACAGAAGACCCAATCCATGCATGTTTAGACACACAGAAAGTTCCTGCAAGACCCAGCATTTCCTGGCCAGCAAGAGTGACATTAGAGAAAAGTCCACTCACAGGCCAAAGACCCCAAAGATCTCTGAAAGACCACCCTGCTGTCCATAGGCATTCGTTAAGGTAGAAGTCCTGAAGCCCCATGAATTCTGTTGCACCCCATTAATTGAGCTAGATTCTGCCCACATACCACTTTCCACTGCACCTGCTTTGTTTATCTGCTTTTGTTGTTCCAGACAGAGAACCTTGAGGGTCTGCTTTGATTGTATTGTATTCTTTGTTCTGAATTGTATGCTTAACCGCCATATTTTCACCTTAGTTGTTATCTAGTCTCAAAAGCCCATTCCTGGGTGCCAAATCCCAAAATACAGGCGAGAAAAGAGTCCCTTTGATTGATAAGATGTACCAAGAGTAGCAGGCCTGATATCTTGGGTGATTTAAGAGGTCATGAGAAACCACATCTTAGCCAAGAAGATGGCCAGGTGGCCCTCTATCTAACTAGAGATTAAAACTTGCCATATTCAGAGAAACGCATCTGATTGGTTGTCGTCATATACGGGGAACTGTATCTGACTGGTTGGCACGGTTTAATGACTGTATCTGATTCGCTGAAAGTAAACCCACCCATGATTGTAAAATGTATAAGAATGCTTGCCTACCCCATTGATCCTTGTTGAGCTCTGATTTGGGCACGTGCCCCTACTGGACCCTCTGTACAGAAATAAAACTTTGAAAAACTCACTGCTGGGTTGCGCTGCTTCCCTTTCTCTGAGCAATTGGGTTCTCTAGGGAGAGGACTCAGAGCATTTTTGCAACACAGTCACATAACAGACCTGAAAGCTTGTAGAAAAGGCAACAGGATCCGAGGTAAGGAAATGTCTTACAATTCCCTCAAGGATACTAAAACCTTTCATTCAAACGAAAACCACTTATGTAAAATTTCCTCTTACCTAATGTCACAGACTGGCAACACCCTGTTCAGTGAGTGGAAGGGAAAACAACAACATTGTGTTCTCACACTCTTTTTTGCTCTTCCCTTCCTATGGCCTTTTCTGCTGTCACCAGGTGGAAATCTTTATTTCTCCTGCTGCCTCCATTAAACAAGGCTTAAATGTCGCTGGGTGTCAGGTATCTACTTCAGGTAGTGTGCAACTTGGCTATTAGATGTGGGTGAGTATCACCCCCTACCCAAGAGACCACAAAGTTCCAAATAACATTTACATTTTACCGAAGAAAAATGTCAAAAGGAAAAAGTTTTTCAATCTGAATGGATACACCCCCACACAAAAACACATGAGCAATCAGTCAGTCAGTCAGGCGATCACTCGTGACCGAGTAAGATTGTCTTCCAGGATAAAAAAAAAGAAAAGAAAAGAAAATTTACAAAAAGGAGATTTTAAAAGGAGGAAAATTCTAAAGAAAATTGTGTAAACTCTAGCAATGGGTCCGTAAGTGACTGTGAAGGCCAATTCTAGATCCACACAGCTTCCCACAGTGAGGACACAGGTTACCAGATGGAAGATGGTCTTGTAAAGGATTCATTTGACGTGCTTTTCGCTTAGCACGTTTCTCCCTTTCACCTTGCACTCGAGCTTCTTCAAAGTCCATAGAACCTTTGTGAAAGGCCAACCTCCAGTTAGATCGTTCATGGGCCAGAGCTTCCCAGTTTTTGATGTTTATATTGCATTTTTTTAGATTAGCCTTAAGAACATCTTTAAACCTCTTATATTGACCACCGGTATTCCGCTTTTCATCCTTGAGTTGGGAATAAAGTAACTGCTTTGGGAGGCGGCAGTCAGGCATTCGAACAACATGACCGGTCCACTGAAGTTGGCGTTGAAGGATCATTTTTTCAACGCTAGTAGTCTTTGCTTCTTCCAGTACTGACATTTGTTCGCCTATCTTTCCAAGTAATTCGCAGGATTTTCCGGAGGCAACGTTGATGAAATCTTTCAAGGAGGTGGAAGTGACGTTTATAGATAGTCCATGTTTCGCAGGCATACAATAAAGTTGGTAATACAATGGCTTCATAAACCAGTGTTTTGGTCTTCTTACAAATATCCCGATCCTCGAACACTCTATGTTTCATTCGAGAAAATGCGGCACTTGCGGAGCTCAGACGATGCTGGATTTCACTGTCGATGTTAGCTGTAACAGAAAGATAGCTGCCAAGATAGAGAAAATGATCGACATTTTCCAGTATTGTCCCGCCAAGCTGGATAGATGGCATCACCAAAGGGTTAGCTTGCACTTGCTGATGAAGCACTTTGGGTTTTTTGATGTTAAGTGAGAGACCAAGTTTTCCGTATGCTTCTGCAAAAACATTTAGGATCTAGTGGACCAGATGGGATTCCTGCTGAAATCTTTAAAGAAGGGCCCCCCGAACTTGTACAACATCTTCATAAACTCATCGAAAAAATCTGGGTAAGAGAAGAGATCCCAGAAGACTTCAGGGATGCCATAATTATCACCCTCTTTAAGAAAGGTGATAGAACAGACTGTGGAAACTATCGGGGCATTTCTCTCTTAGCTACCGCAGGAAAAATATTTGCCAGGATTTTCGCAAACCGTCTTCTATCTATTTCAGAAGAGATCCTCCCTGAAACTCAATATGGTTTCCGCCCCTCTAGAGGGACAGTAGACATGATTTTTACTGCACGTCAGCTCCAAGAAAAATGCCGGGAGCAAAATCAACCCCTTTATATGGCATTTATTGATCTTGCTAAGGCCTTTGATACTGTAGACCGAACAGCTCTCTCGACTATCCTTATGAAAATTGGATGCCCCAATAAATTTGTGAATATCTTGCGACTTCTCCATGACAACATGACGGCTACGGTCTTGGACAACAACGGCTCTCATGGTGCTCCATTTAAAGTGGGATCAGGTGTTAAACAGGGATGTGTTATTGCCCCAACATTATTTGCTATTTTCATCACCATGATTTTACATCTTGTCGAGGGGAAACTTCCCACTGGTGTGGGAATTATATATCTAACAGATGGAAAGCTTTTTAATCTCAGCAGGCTGAAAGCAAAAAGTAAGGTAATTACAACCTCCGTTGTGGAACTTCAGTATGCTGATGATAATAGGGTAATAACTAAGGGATAAACACATCCAGCTGCCCAACTAGACTCTATACAGTATAATCTCTGTGTTTTACAACTTGATTCCCCCACCTCTTGTATGTGAGATGGTTATCAAATGTTATCAAATTGTTATCTATACCTTTAGTAAAATCTGGTTACCAGGTAATAGATAACATTGTCTCTGGGGCCAGATCTGAATGACAGACTGCCAGTGCCCATCTCCAGTCATTTCTTCTAGTAGAGAAGGTAAGACATCCAGGAACTGTATCATCTGTGCAGTTATAAATAAAATAATTTTGGGCTAAGAACTGGCTAGAATTTGTCCATCACGAGAAACAGTGGAATGGAGAAAAATGGTCTTGTGTGAAGCAGCCCTTAAATCTGAGGGCTTGGGAGAAGATCAAGATGCATGTGTTATGCATTACACTGGCTTTTATCCTAGCGCTTTGACCGGGCTGGTATCTAGGTTACTTATTCAGAAGGAAATAGTTCTAAAGTACAACTTAAATTAAGAAGAAAATTAACAGAATTTCAAGGATTCCTTTTACTATCCCACAGGAATAAAACAATCCCGTATTTCTTGCCAGTGAATAGCAAAAAGCCTATTATGGTGAGTAAACGAGCCTTGCGATATTATCATTAACGAAATGGGAAAATAAAGCATTCAGGGGCTGATGAGAACTAGTTAAAGGCATTGCTTTAATAATGTCTTAATAAGAGATGTACCAATAAAGCAGACAGACAGTAGGCTATGTTTCCACCCTTAGTTCTATGCTAACTCATATCCAACACCAGTAACACAATATCTTGCCACCATAGAATTGATTGGGTTGGGTGGGTGTAAATTTGCTATGACAAAAGATATACCCATAACCAAAGAGATAGCATTAGTACCCAGGCCCGGATCCTACTTGCAGCAGCCAGGGACTCTTTACAGAGAGGCTTCTCCAGCCTGGCAGCTCTTCCTGAACTACCATAAGCCCATGTGACCTTGTCCCTCTCTCATAGGCATTCAGGAAGCACTCCTGAGCTGTAGAAGCCTCTCTGCAAAGCAAGAACAAACAGGGCTATTAGAGCTTTAGAAAAACTCTGTTCTTGCTTGCAGCGCCACAGAGCTCTTTGCAGAGAGGCTTTCTGCAGGGAGGCATTCAGGAACTCCTGCTGGGCTGCAAGCCTCTCTACAAAAAGCTCTGTTCTGCTGCAGGCAAGGTCAGAGTTTTTCTAAAGCCTTAGAGGTCCCATTTGTTCTTGCTTGCAGCAGCCTGGAACTCTTTGCAGAGAGGCTTCTGCAGCCTGGGAGCTCTTTCTGAATGCCTATGAGAGAGGGCAACATCCTCTAGTTTCAAGGGAGTTCAAGAAGTGCTGCCAGGTTGGAGAAGCCTCTTTGTAAAGACTCCCATGTTGCTGCCACTGCACAGGGTGTTTTTAAAGGAGGGAAAAAGAAAGAAAGAAGATTAATCCAGGACTCAGGAAATACTCTGTCACAGCAACAGGTCTATTCTACCCGTTTATTTACTTATTCAAAGTAAGCACTACAGAGTATACATTCCCTAGATACAGTCCATGTGCAGAGTATAAATGCATAGTAAGCATTAGTCCAGTGGAGAGAAGTAGAACTTCACCCCACTAATGCAAAACGTTACAGTGTTGCAGTTGCAAGAACAAAAGAAGAACACAAGAACACAGCTAAAGTTCTTCCCCTTGGAGCAGTTCACTATGTCAGAGAAAAACAAACACGTGACTGTTGGTTCGTTAAGTTCCCAGAGATCTTGTTTCCCAGGCTTGACTCCGGGAATAGACTTCTGGCTGCAGACATGATAAACATGAACTGCTTGAGACAGCCAGTGTTCCCAAACATGTATAAACAAATGCTCACAGTTTGCTGCTGATAATACATCACAACATAAGTGGCCTCTAATATGCGGAATATCAAATTGAATAACTCCTTCCAGTAGGCGGAAAAGGATAGAGTGGTGCTCCACAAGGCAAACACTCCTTAGCTAAAAGATGTTTAAATAAATTCTGCAGAAAATTAATAACTTTTGCCAAAGTTTGCTGATGATAAAGGGAAAAAAAAGGAATTTGGCAGTTCCCTCAAAATGCATTGAACAGGCAGGGTACTTCAGCAGTGCTGAAAGTAGCCACCTTGGAAAGCAACTGCCTGGTATAGTCAGCTCCACCTTGACCAAGAAAGAGATCTTAGAGTTGTGGTGGAGAGCTCAATGAAAATGTCAACTCAGTGTGTGGCTGCTGCAAAAAAGGCAAATTCCATGTCAGGGATCATTAGGAATTGAAAATAAAAGTGCCACTATTGTACTGTCCTTATACAAATCTATCATGTGACCAACATGGAATATTCTGTACGGTTCTGGTCACTGCACCTAAAAAAGGATCTTGTAGAACTAGAGAAGGTTAAGAAAAGGGCAGCAAATTGATCAAGGTGATGGATCAACTCTGCAATGTTACAACATCTTAGCTGGGGTGGGGGTGGGGAGTAAGGGAAACATGACAGAGATGTATAAAATTATGCCTGGTGTGGAGGAATGGATAGACGTTTTTCCCCCTCTCTCATAATACTAAAATACATGGCCCTACAATGATGCTGAATGGTGGAAGACTGAGGACCGATAAAAGTAATTGACTACCACAAGAGTAGTGATGGCCATGAACTTGGATGGCTTTAAAAGAGGTTTAGCCAAATTCATGGAGGATAAAGCTATAAATAGCTACAAGTAATGATGGATTTGCATTACCTCCAGTATCAGAGGCAGTATGCCTCTGAATACTAGTTGCTGGGAAACATGAGCAGGAGGATGCTATTGTTAGAGAAAAAGGCCCAGGGCATGTACAGAGAGCTCCTGCCTTTCACGTGTAAACAGGCCCAGGTACATAGCATGCATTGGAAAAAGCAAAAAGTCTCATTTTAAAAACAGGCAAGCCACACGCACACGCACACACACACACCTCTGGCCGGCCGCCTGCAGAAGTGTGTTATCAGTATCAATTGGCCGTACGCCCAGAGAAGACTGTCTGGCCAAAAAGAGCAACCCTGAAGAAGATACTTTAGAAAGAGAACAATAGGCCTTTCATGCTTCGCCTGCTAGTTGTGAGCAAGAGACAAGACACAGAATGAACTCTTTAAAATCCATCATAATAATGACCCAGTCAGGCCCAAAACACCTAGGACCCCAGGTGAGAAAGGCATTGTCCATTCACATAGGCCACACAAAAGCTCAGTGACAAGGCACCTGCCTTGCACACAAAGGTTCCCAGATTCACCTGCCTCACAGCAAAGGGTCCCAGTTTCAAGTCTGAAACCCCAAGAGATCAGTGTAACCTGGCATGACAGAAGTCTGAGTTAGAAAGCTGCACAGAAGACCCAATCCCTACATGTTTAGACAGACAGAAAGGTCCTGCAAGACCCCAGCATTTCCTGGCCAGCAAGAGTGACATTAGGGAATAGTCCACACACAGGCAAAGATCTTTGAAAGACCACCTTGCTGTCCATAGGCATTCATTAAGACAAAGATCCAGAAGCCCCATGAACTCTGTTTTGCACCCCGTTAGTTGACCTAGATTCTGCCTGCATACCATTTGCCACTGCACCTGCTTTGTTTATCTACATTGTTGTTCCAGACAGAGAACCTTGAGGGTCTGCTTTGATTGTATTGTATTCTTTGTTCTGAATTGTATGCTTAACCGCCATATTTTCACCTTAGTTGTTATCTAGTCTCAAAAGCCCATTCCTGGGTGCCAAATCCCAAAATACAGGCGAGAAAAGAGTCCCTTTGATTGATAAGATGTACCAAGAGTAGCAGGCCTGATATCTTGGGTGATTTAAGAGGTCATGAGAAACCACATCTTAGCCAAGAAGATGGCCAGGTGGCCCTCTATCTAACTAGAGATTAAAACTTGCCATATTCAGAGAAACGCATCTGATTGGTTGTCGTCATATACAGGGAACTGTATCTGACTGGTTGGCACGGTTTAATGACTGCATCTGATTCGCTGAAAGAAAACCCACCCATGATTGTAAAGTGTATAAAAATGCTTGCCTACCCCACTGATCCTTGTCCAGCTTTGATTTGGGCACACGCCCCAGCTGCTCCTTTTTGCACAGAAATAAAACTTTGAAAAACTCACTGCTTCCCTTCCTCTGAGCAATTGACTTCTTTAGGGAAAGGACTCACAGCATTTTTGCAACACTGTTGCATTCATGTCCTGCTCATAGGCATCTGGTTGGCCACTGTGGGAATAGAATGCTGGCCGTGATAGGCCTTTGGTCAGATCCAGTATGGCTCTTCTTATGTTCTTATTTTATGTTTACATTCACACAAATAAGGGCTCTTTCTCAGTCCAGCCAAGAAATAACAACCTAAAAAACTGGAAAATAATATTTGGCAAGACCATGGAATTCTGGATTTCCCATTGCATATGGGGATAAAGCCCCTGCTGCTCCGAGGAGAGACATGGAGAGATTCACCCAACTGCAGTGACCACCAGCTGAGAATGGCTGAGGAGAGCAGACAATTGATCCAACAATCCACTGAGGAGAAGATAGAGGTATTATAGTCAAGGCCTGAGAGGAGCTCAGCTCTGGGCAGAGTAGCCCCATATCTTACACAGAAGGTGGGAGGAAGGCAGGACAGTTGCTGTGAATGCCAGCACTGTTTTAAGCCAGCCCAGCAAGGGTCACACAGAGACACCCCCTTGCATCTTCCACAGTGTAGCAGTGGAAAGACCAGGGAAGGAGGAAGATAGTGGTGGTCACCCCTCTAAGGCATAGAGGAAAGGATAGAAAACTGAACAGTGAGTCAGAGCAGCAAGGCAATAGATTTCATAGATTTCGTAGATCATAGAGTTGGAAGGAGCCTACTACAAGGCTGCCAAATCCAACCCCCTGCTCAATGCAGGAAACTAGAGGAGGGGTCTCCCATCCAAGTAATAACCAGGCTTGACCCTGCTTAGCTTTCCACGCTCAGACAAGCTGAGCCAGCGTAAGCCACGAGCCTGTTCTAATAGAAAATGCTGGCTCTCACACCTCTGGTACCAACCTGCTTATTTCCTAGTGGGACCTTGGCCTGGCTGGCCTGGCCTATAGGGGACCCTCCAGACCACAGAACATCCCAGAATGGACACCAATGGGTTATTTTAAGGGAATTTTATTCACTTCTTTAAACAATGGAAACCCGTACTATTATCATTTAGACAGGTTAATAATTTTAATATTCTTTGACTTGTTAAAAAATGGCCTTAAGTATTAAGTAGTATCATGTTTGGCCTGTTAAAGTCGAACTTCCACCCAGCCAGCATCTATCCAAGCAGAGCTGGGATTAAGCTGCATTTCCTTGTCGAGATGCTTTTATCCAGCAGCTGTAGCTGCTGTTGTATAAACATTAGATTTTTTAAAATGTATCTTTCTGTTTCCATTTCCAAATATTAATTGCATAAAATAAATAAGGTTTTATACCATTGCAGAGTCGGCTAATACTCCAAAAACTATAAGATAGTAATCACACCACAATTTCATCAGTATGCATATGGGCTTTGTAATTAAAGTCAATTTCCTTCTGTGAAATGTCCAAATGATATGTGCAGTTATAAGAATTACATTAATTTTGTGAACATCTGTGCAAAGCAAAATCATTCTGATCCCTACTGTTGGCAGACTCTTCTTCTGGAATCTGGTACGAAGTATTAAAAGGCTTTTGCATTATGATAAATACCTTAATCCTTCAGAAATATGAAAAAGAAAGTATGTAATTCAATAGTGGTAATTTATGTAATGGTGCAAATCACTGTAGGTTCTCTGAGGTCAGTAGAAATAGTGATGGGTGAGAATTTTGTTCAGTTCATTGTTTGGTATAAAATTACAGAAATTCACAATATATTTTTTTCATAAATGGGATAGAAAGAATTTGAGATTTTAAAAAATTCAAATGTGGGAGAAAGCAAACCTGACAGATTCATCCATCTCAGCCTAACCTACCTCACAGGGTTGTTGTGAGGATAAAATGGAGAGGAGGAGGAGGATAATGTAAGCCGCCTTGGGTTCCTTGCAGGAAAAAAGGCGGGGTATAAATATAATAAATAAATAAATAAATCTAGGCAGAGGGCTAAGAGTGCTTAGCACTTCAAAGTTTTGGTTTGGAATCCCTGTATATTCAACCACGTTTGTGGTGCTGAATTATAGTTACACAGGTGTGGTGCCACTCTTTTTTCTGGCTGGCTCCTCATCTTTTACAGATACATACAGTAGCAGTCAGGTAGAACATGGTCTTCTCCATGCTGGGAATAGCTGTACCTAAGCAAACAGGTGATAATTTCATTCCTTTCTTTCTTTTATAAGAATGTAACAAAATTTGCAAATTTCATCATAAACAGAAAGAATTTGAGATTTAAAAAAATTGTTTGTTGGAGGGAGAAAGTGAAACTGACAGATGAGTCCATTCTGAATCAGATCACATCAGCAGCTGAGGATTTGACCAATTCTTCTTTTAGCATGAAGAATTATTAAAGCTCAAAGCCTGCATATCCAGAACACTGAGTGCCTGGGGAGAAACTGAGCTCTACATACGGGAGGCAAAGACAACCCTCCCATTTGAACTAATAGCAATGCAAGATATCAAGTGCTCTGTTATGCTGTGACAATTTTGGTTCTATTTAAAGTGGAAATACATACTGAGGTTGATATATAGTGTGCCTGGGGTGTATGATTTACACAGGAGTAAATGGAATGTTTGGATGGAGCTTGCATTTGATTGGCTGGGGAAGAAGTCACTGGATTTAAAAAAAAAAAGGAAAGGGGGGTAAAAGTGGGAGAGGGCAGAGAGGGGGGTTAGATTTGGAAGGAGGGCGGTAAGGAAATAGGAAGGTATTAGAGATCTGTCTGTTAGAAGAGTGAAAGAGTGCTGTAAAAGAAAACTATTTACTTACCTGTTATTGCCTGAGACCTATACTAGATCCCTGAATTCCTTACGTTCCCTGACCCTGATATCCTACCTGTGTTCCCAAAATAAACCTTGTTTTTTTGTTCAAACACCCTATTTTCTACTTATATCCATAGATAAGGCTTTAGTTAACCCCACATGCCTCGCAAGGGACACACACTACTTTGGGTTTGGTGGCAGTGGAAAACAGTATTCAGAAAGGTGGCAGCATATCTGAAGTGTACAACCCACAATAGGTGGGA
Source organism: Shinisaurus crocodilurus (assembly GCA_021292165.1). Lineage (NCBI taxonomy): Eukaryota > Metazoa > Chordata > Lepidosauria > Squamata > Shinisauridae > Shinisaurus > Shinisaurus crocodilurus. The sequence goes on from CM037879.1 coordinate 114,716,307, forward strand.
AAAATAAGAGGGAAAGGGCAGCATCTAGTGAGTTTACCAGGCTGGCTGGCAGGAAAGCACTGGTGATGGTAGTTATCCCAATAGTGGTGTGGTGATAGGCACTGGCTATTTGGGAGGTGTACCTGGGTGGCAGGGCGGATCCTGAGGGGAGACAGGTGTCCTTGGTCACTAGGTGAGGCAGCATGAATCATTATATATGTCCAGTCCATATCAGTTTCGCATATATTCAATCATAAGTCCAATTTCTGCCTCATTCTGCCATTTCTTAGAAACCACCAGAACATCCACAGTTTATTTTCAAACACAACTTAACCTAATATATGCATTTTTGTACATACCTTTCACTAACATAAGCATCTTTATATGTATCTTTGCTTAATCTGTATGCTACACATTTTTAACACAATTTTGAGTTGAGAACTACATTGCAAAATTTGGAGAAGTGCAGAATTTGAAGAGTAACTGTATTCTGATCTGCACGTTAGTCCGGGAAGTGTGCATTAGGTCTGTTGGTTGAAAAGTGTGGACCAAATGAAATTCTCTAACATCCCTACGGGGTACATTCCACTGAGTTTAATTGGTCTTACTTTCTGGTAAGGGTCAGCACAGACATTTTATCCTGTAAATACAACTCTACTACTAATAAACAAGAAACAATTTTGCTACTAACATGACCGATTGATTCATCGAAGGATGGGACAGTATACAAAATCTGGGAAACAAACATGTTCAGCTTCCTAAGTTCTATGTAAAACAAAGGTGGTTTTTTTTGTTGTTGTTGTTCTTGTCTTAGTAGTGGGATCATATTTCACCGGTGGCAAAACATCCACACTGGTTCCTGGTATATTTCTGGGCCTAATTCAAAGTACTGGTGCGTATCTTGAAAGTTTGGCTGGGGAGCTAAAAGATTGCCTACTCCAGCACAAGCATACCCCTGGGCTTGCTCCAATTTTGAGGGGGTGCTTGGCATAGTGTCCTCTGATGGATTCCCCTATGAGTCCTGATAGTTTACAGTGAAGGCTGATATTTAAATTTCCCACAAAGGGGATGACATGTAGGAAATTCAAATGGCAGTTCCATGCTGCTGTGGTGCTCAGTGGAGTGCCAGAATATGGGGCCCAGTCAGGTATCTATGATGGTGCCCAAAGATCTCAGGCACCCTGACTGTACAATATGCTAAGGTCATCTTTGGAGACAACCTTCAGGGTTTCCCCACTGTCTAAGGTGTGGTGTGTGGTGACTGAGGACAAAGGCTTCTTGCTGGTGGTGTTCCTTTGTAGAATGTTCTCCCAAGGAAGACTAACCGAGCACATATATTTATGCCATTCTAAGGCTGCCCAAACCCTTCTTATTTTTCCTTCATTTTTAATCCTTCATCATGTGACTGGTTTTCTGCTATACATTTTTATCTGCTTCTTTTATATTTTATTCTTTTGTTTTTGTTTGAGTGTGTGTGAGAAAAAGTATACTCTCAAACCATTTTTCTTTCTTTCTTATACCTCATAAAATCTAAAGAAATACTACTAACCTTTGGTATGCAACCTTACATCATATGCTCATGCTTTTGTTTATAACAAGAGCCATATCATGTGCAGATTCAGGGACTTGTCCAGAAATACAGGAACACTTGAAGAATAAACTCAGAAGGGAGCATGGCCTCCCAATATACAGCCTCCAAATTACTGTGTTTGTTCAGACAGGCACCAACTCCCATCATATGAAAAGCACTATAGCACTAATACATTATTAATGCTATTTGCTGATGCTCATGTGCCAGTACCTTGACTGAACATTTATAAACAGAATGATAATAGAGCTGGAAGGGAGGTTATGTGAGCTATAATAAAGCAGAAGTACTGCTTCAAAAAATGTGCATAACCCCCTTTAAAACATCAGGACATCCCAATTATTGTGGTAGAATAAAGCAGGATTTACAATAAATGGGATCATAATTCCCCCCTTCCCCCTGCTCTTCACCATTGCAAGCAGAGGTGGAAAGAAGCATTTCCAGGGGCAGCTTTGTCATCTCTTCTCCCATTTCTCTCTTATGTGGCCTCTGCTGAACAGTGAAGATAAGGAAACCAGAGTTCACATGTACTTGTGACTGCCAGAATGACAGATTTATTACAGAACGCTCCTGAGAGACCAATTAATATCACCAAGCTTGTCAAAATATGTGTACCATGAAGAATACAGGCAGACTTTCAACACTCTAAGAATGCAAGATCGCATAAGAGAAGGACACAAGGGGACAAAGACAATCACAACAACAGAGAAAAGACAATAAAGTCCAGGTGTGCATTCATCAAACACAGACTGAAGACCTTCCACAATGGCCGAACCACTGATTTCTCTAGAGCAGGGTTTCAGGGCACTTTCCCCAAGAATTATACTACCAAGAACCTCTTTTGCACTGCAATTTTTGTGGAATGCCTCACACACCTTAAGAACATAAGAAGAGCCATGCTAAATCAGACCAAAGGCCTATCTAGTCCAGCATTCTGTTCACATAGCTGCCTGTGGGTAACCCAGTAGTAGGACAAGCAGCCTACTGCTCATGTTCCCCAGCAACTGGTACACAGAGTTAATATATAGCCATCATGACTAGTAGCCATCGATAGTCTTATCTTCCGTGAATTTGTATAATCCCCTATTCAAGCCATCTACCGTAACGGTAAGTTGTGGTCATCACTACATCTTGTGGTAGTGAATTCCATAGTTCAGTTATGTGCTGTGTGTGTGAAGAAATACTTCCTTGTATCTGTCCTGAATCAGCTTGATGGGATGACCCTGGCTTCTAACTTTATAAGAGAGAGAGAGAGAGAGAAACTTCTCCCTATTCACTTCCCCCACACCAGGTATCATTCTGTACACCTCTGTCATGACTCCCCATAACCAGGAATGTTAATCCTTGTGAAAAAAAAGTCATGTGTCCTAAAATAATATATTTTGTTGGTGGTGTTTTAATAAATCCCACAAAAAAATCAGCTCTGTCCTAATTATAATCACTTGTCAAAAAGCGTACACAGATGGAAATTGGTACAATATTTAACAAATCTATGGAACATGCTTCTGGGTTGTCCAGAGTCTTGCAGTTTGACTTCACTACACTATGGATAAATTGAATAGCCTGTCCCAGGGCAAGTAGTTAGAATGACACAGCTTGGCTTTAATGCCTTTCAAGGGAGGTCCAATTTTCTAATATCTATGAACAGGCTATTATTTTGAGTACCAGATGGATTTTGTTGCCTTTAGGTATTATTTTTCCCATCTTTCTCATTTCAAATCAAAATGATAGGGGGGGGGGGAACCAAACAGATTTTAAATATGCCACTTTCCACCCTGGATTGCTTAATTACCAGGGATTCCCATATGTTCATCACCAAAAGGAGAAAATGTTTCAACACCATTGACATGTGATCTCTTTAATGACAATTTGGCCTTGCTAAAGCTCTTTTGTCTTGGGTAGGTAATAGCCTATAATCTCAATTGCCTCCTGCTGGGTAAACTAATAAGTATCTCTAGGAGTTTCATCTTTTAACAGCAGGAATCAAATGGGATCAGAACTTCTTAAGCCTAGAGGTTGAATGGTTTGATCAGAAATGTTGAGAATATATGTGATATACAAAAGTGTTTGGTTGTTGTTGTTTAAATATACAAAATAGCAAAAATGGTGGGAGTTTTTCCTCCATTTTCTCTCATGAAGGCCTATTCAAACATGCAAACAGAATCTTTTCATGAGACTATCCTAATTCAGAATCCATAAGGATAAAGCTCCCCCCCCCAAAGCTTCACCACCTCAAAATGAGGATGCATGAATCAGCAAAACTTGAGCTCATTGAGTTCTCCGAATTCCCCAAATGAGCAATCAATTGTGCACATTTTTTAAATGTACACATTTTCTCCCATTGATTAAAGTGTGTTTGTGTGCATTTTTCAAAAGTACATATTTTTCAAATGTTGAACACATTGCTTTTCATCCATGGATCACACTGCAAGCTTGGAACACTAGCACTTCAAGGAGAAGGGTTCTATCTACCCTGCTACTCTATATTCTAGCCTTAGTTTCTGAAGGTTGTACAGGACTGTGTACAACATGCCTGCCTACCTACTTGTTGGATTGATACAAGTGGGCAGTACAGTAGTTACCCCTGGAAGCAATTATAATTATATCTGCAGGCGGCGACTGCTGCTGCTGCTGCTGCTGCTGCTGCTGCTGCTGCTGCTGCTTCTTCTTCTTCTTCTTCTAGGTATGAATGAGAATTTTGTTTCTGTTTGCAAATGCACATTTGTGCAAATCTCCTCACAGTGTAAAAATCTGGTCTGCAAGTCCACGTAATCCATGCGACTTGGAAAAAGCCAGTCCGCTGTAGAATCTGTAGGTCAGATTCATAGAAATCTGAACTCAATTGAATCCATTGCAGATTTCGCCAACATCCCTAGGAGGGATCTGTACCTCTTTTTTTTTCTTCCTAGCACCCCATGAGGCTTAGATAACTTCCGGGAAGAGCTAAAAAGGGAAGGGAAAAGAGAGGAGGGAGCCACCAACAGAGCAGAAGCAGGCTGAATAGGAGGGATTTGGGGAATAATGATGTGGCGGGCAAGACATTCAAATCCTTTTGAACTTCTGATGACATCAGAAAATTGATGTTGTCTGAATTGGTCTCCAGATTAACTGAGATATTTTCCAATTGTTTGGAAAAGTACTTAGCATTTCTGAATCAAACTGGAAGGGGAGGGTGGTCCATCACTATGTGATGAGTTAGATGGGTTTTCACTGTTTGATTTTACGTTTATTTTATTTGGCTATTGTTCTGCCAAAGGCAGCAGTTCTTTTTTGGATCCAGAGACAATGAGCACACTTATGGGTGAAGGTTGAAAAGCTTTATTAGCAAACCACAGAAAAGAGATTATAGAAGCGAGGTAGATGCAGAGCACAATGCTTACATCCCTTCTGTTGTCGGGAACCCCTCAAAGAATTGACAACAGACGGACTCCTTGGCCGGCACACAGCACCTTCTGTGCAGCTAGGTCTGTGTCGAGGTTCTCCCCGCCTAAGGATTCCCTAATCTTATATAGGTTTTCTTTGTTTGCAATAATCACACCTGGTCTCATTAAACTGGACAAGATTAATGTGCTTTGTCTCCTTCCCCCTCTCCCCACTCCAGTGTTTTCTTTATATGGAGAGCTTGGGGGAAATTGTATCCATTTTTTGAGACACACTGTCTGTATCTCTCTGTCCTTCCAAATCCTGAATCTTCACAAGGGTTTGGATATGGTCCACTTTGGAGGAGCCCTGCTTCAATTCTGACATTACCCCCAATCTGTCTGAATCAGCCCAGTTTGGTTTGGGATCTGGGATTCATCCAAATGCAAAGCAATCCCCTACTGGTTAGGGATGCCATGTCTTGTACATAGGTGATGCAATCTATCCTAACTCAGAAGTAGACTACTGGGAATGGTAGTTTTTTCTTCCTCCCAACAAAATAGACTGTGAAATTCCTCAGTGTTAATATAAAAATCAGTGTAAGCAATGATCTTGTTAATAAAATTTGATAAGAAGATAAGAATAAATTTTGATATAGGAGTCTTTCAGAAGAGGTAAGGAGAATAAAGATAGAAATTTCAGCAAATATTTTCACTGGTGTGCCAACAATATGTGAAGATTGCTGCTGTCAAATAGATAACAGTGCCATTATGATCTGTATATTTCTTTCATTCTTTTCCATTTGCAATCCAGTAAAATCTCAATCATTTTAATAAGTGAGGAAACAGATCCTAGTGTGTTTCTCATCTGAAGAAGATAGCAGTTCATGACTGTTCAGCCATAATGATGAATTCTTTTTTGCAACATAATGTATGCTACTCTGTTTTCAACACTTGCTCATTTGCAAGAGGAAAACCTTCTAATGAAAATATTTAATGGATTGAAATTAAAGCATGGTGATGAGGGAGTTGCAAGTTTCTTCTTTGAACAATGCATCAACATCTGTGTTTGGATGATCCTACCTAAGATTACCATTCCTGAAACTGATTGTTATTCATATGTGGTAGTGTTGCCATGGTTCTAAAGACCAACTCTATAATGACTACATGTATTTTCCTTTTCCCCTTCCTCTATGGATTTTTTTTCTCAGTTGTTTCTCTTGTTTTACAGTGAAAAGCAAAGCAAGCTTTAGTAGTCAACACACTTCACTGTATCCTAGGAGTCTAGCTTTTTCTAACGTCTTTCCTGTCAGCCAATCAGAATAAAATAATGACTGCTTTCAGCAGAAACACTTAACATTTATTTCTAATTCTCTTCACTGTTCATGTCGCATTAACCATATTTTGCACATGAAGGCATTTGTGCTCTTGCTGGAAATACTACACCCATTTCCTAGTGCTGGACAAGGCCAATCCAGGGACAGCTTCCTTTATGTATGCGAGGGGACTTGTGATTAGCAACTAATAATGTTAACCTTGAAGGCTGTCTGTTCATAGGAACAGTATAACACACTTATTCAACATCATTCAGATGTAACAGCCACATTCTAGGATATCGCTTGATTATTTTTTTAAGTTGTTTTGTGAATTTTGTATTTCAAACGACGACGACGACAGCAAAACAGCAGCAGCATTTTGCAGCAAAATGGTGCTCCCATTACTTGGCATCTTAATGTCATCAAGCTGCTTACGGCTGCTAGAACATACCATCTCCTTTTCTTTGACATCCGCCCCCATGTCCAGAACATAATTAATAATGCTGTGCCGAAAATTTCTCCCACATTTTCTTTGACCATTTTCATTCAATTTCATAGAAAAGCAATGGCTTTCGAAAAGCAATTCAAAGGAGAAGAAAATTTTGGAGAAATTCTGATAGGCTGAGTTTGGGGTTCTTGCGCTTACCTTACTTACGAGGTGGCCGAGGAATGTGTGTGACTGTCTTGCCTTTCATTGTACAATCATATCTCTGGCAACCCGTAGCCTCCTCCGCTTCCCACACTTCGATAACTTTTATATGGTGGCCGCCTTCCCTCTCTTCCCCCCACAAAACCCCAGAACAACGCTATGTTCGGGACAATTTTATTTATTTATTATATTTATACCCCGCCTTTTTCCTGCAAGGAACCCAAGGCGGCTTACATAATCCTCCTCCTCCTCTTCTCCATTTTATCCTCACAACAACCCTGTGAGGTAGGTTAGGCTGCGAGTCAGTGACTGGCCCAAAGTCACCCAGTGAGTTTCATGGCCGAGCAGGGACTAGAACCCGGATCTCCCGAGTCCCAGTCCAACACTCTCACCACTACGCCACACTGGCTCACACTGGACAATGTGGAGGATGTAAAATGGACCAGGCAGCCAATGCAGCTGCTGTTGTTGCCCCCCCCACACACACACCCTTAGGAAAAAAGAAAGAAGCTGTGCTACAATCCCTGACAATGGTGAGCCCTACCTGTGAGAAACTGTTGGAAAATTTCTCCTTCCCCTGAAGAAATTGGGTGAAATTGTCATTGTCATCCCCCCCCCCCCGCAATTTATCTGCCCACAAATAGGCTGGAGAATTTTGAGAGGCCATTTGCACCCAGCTCTCATAATTAACATCAGGCCGTTTGCCAGTTCTCAGCCCTGCTGCTAGGAATTTTATTCTGTATTTCGTTCGGCCAAGAAACCTCAGCCATCTACCCTCAATTGCCAGGTCCCCAAAGAAAACCATCCATATGGAGAGTTCATATTTGTTGGGATGTATCGGTAGAAAAGGGCTGGTAATTTGGAAAGAAGTTCCCCATCACTTGTAGAAAAGCAAGAGCAGGCACTTCCTGCACACTTTGCTGACCTTGATATTTGTATGTTGCCACTTCTGAAACACTAAAAAGATGAGGAATTTCATTTGAAATTGAGAGGAATTTCATTTCAGTTCGGTTTTGATAAGAATTTACAAGAATTCATGGAGTTCTCCATATTCATGGCAAAAAAGCTTGAGATTTTAAAAATCCAAATGTGAGAGAAACAGAAACTGGCAGATTCATCCATTCTGGCCCAGGCCTATCATCATCATCACATCATCATCATCATCATCATCATCATCATCATCATCATCATCAATCACCGTCATCATATTTATATCCCACCTTTTTTCCTGCAAGGAACCCAAGCTGTCTTACATAATCCTCCTCCTCCTCCCCATGTATCCTCACAACAACCCTGTGTGAGGTAGGTTAGGCTGAGAGTCAGTGACTGGCCCAAAATCACCCAGTGCACTTCATGTCTGAGTGGGGACTAGAACCCAGATCTCCAGAGTCCCGGTCCAACACTATAACCGCTACATGCTTGAAAGCCTGGGTTTGAATCTCTGCTTATTCAAGCATGCTAGTGCTGAATTAGGGTTGCCAGTTGCCACCTCTTTTTTCTGACCGACTTGTCTTTCTGGCACTCCTCTTTCCAAGAGGCTCTTCTCTGCCTTTAACAGCTATATGTTAGGCAGGTTCATCAAGCTCCTCTCCATGCTGGGATTAACTGGACCTATTAAATGTGCCTGTCACAGAGAGGTAAAGGATTTTGTTTCAATTTGGGGCTTTTTTTTTTTAATAATTGACCAAAATTGGCAAATTTCTTCATATTCAGGAGATAAAGAACTTGATATAGATAGATAGATAGATAGATAGATATTAAAGGGATGTGGGAAAAAGCAAACTGACAGATTCACTCATCCCTATGAGAATGTAGCGGTGCATTTTGTACCTTGATGGGGGGGGGCGAATCGCCTCAGCACTCTGCGCCGCGGGGGGCCCCAATCCTCGAATTCTCTGTGGCGTGGAGGGGCTCTCCGGCTGGCCAGAAGTGACGCGACGGGCCCTGCGGTGACGCAGCTGAACCCTGTTGCTGCGGTTTTGGCATAGAAACCAGGGCAACAGGGCTTTAAACGGCCACAATGGCGTAGTGTGTGGCGTAGTGGTTAGAGTGTTGGACTGGGACTCGGGAGATCCGGGTTCTAGTCCCCGCTCGGCCATGAAACTCACTGGGTGACTTTGGGCCAGTCACTGACTCTCAGCCTAACCTACCTCACAGGGTTGTTGTGAGGATAAAATAGAGAGGAGGAGGAGGATTATGTAAGCTGCCTTGAGTTCCTTGCAGGAAAAAGGGTGGGGTATAAATGTAATAAATAAATAAATAAATATGCTCCCTGTGTGAACATCACATGGCATACAATGTAAGGAAAGGTCAGCCTGGGCCAACCTGCATTCAAATGCCCACTTATAGCTCACCTGCCTTATTCTGGCCTTGAAGAACTGAGCTCCCTCCTTTTCCTTTTACTTCTACTCCCCTTCTGTTGTGCGACTTGTCTTTTTAATTGGTAAGCCTGATGGTGGAGGGCCTTGTTCAGAGTTGTATGTAGTAGCTATTGATGTGAGCACTGTTTTGCTCTCTCAAAGAGAGTTTTTGGTGAATCCCTGGTACTCTATTTCCAATAGATGATCCAAAACCATTTTCACTATCAAGGAAAGGTTTCTAGGCTGATATCCTTTTTGTAAACAGGCTTTTGAAATTTACACACAGAAGCAGGTTTTGCTACTGAAATTCCTTAGCTTGCTGCCTTGTTGCTGTTTGGCTAACCTGGCTTGCTTTTTCCCCACTTAGACTATGTTTCCACAGGAGCTTCTCCTACCTCCCAGCTCAATTCTAGAGAATTCACCTGAAAATGAAGACAGGGGACAATCCCATATAGATGCCTGGCAAGTCTTGGCAAGGCTGAGCCTATGAAGTAATTTGAGATAGCAGATCAGATAAAACAGTGGTTCTCAACCTTTTTTGCCCCATGCACCCCTTTCACCATATGTCAGAATGTCATTCCCCCCTTTCCAAGATTGTCTGACTTAATCTGTGCCATACAATAAGGTGTGATGTGTCCTGTAGATTATGTACAATCTGTAGAATTGTAATTTGTAGAAAGATCACTATTCCAACAGTTTGAGTCTGTGGTCCCAATTCCCCCACTGAAACCCTAAAATTCCCCCCCTGGCGGGAATTCCCCCCTGGTTGAGAACCCCTGGGATAGAAAGAGCAGAAGTGCAGCAAGCACAGTCTGTGTATCCATTCACAGGTTGAGAGCTAGAATTGGGAAAGAAGGGCAGTCAGAGCCAGGTCCCTGGGAGCCGACAACTTATTGTAATACATGCTTGGTGTAAACCGATCTTGTATATAGTCCTTGGGCCCTGACTATTAATTAATGCTGCTGAGCCCTATCTTCTTACTGATGAATGATAGCTTTAATGGGACCTAGCACTTGGGCATGTAGCTGGGGCGGGGGCTGCCCTAAATTATTTTCTGTCCCCCAACTTTTTTTTTTTTTTACACACAAATAATTAAATTTATTATGAAAATTTTAGAAAACCTACAAGAAAGCCTTTGTCTTTCTTCTTAAAGGTACAGATGCTATTATTTTTGGGCAGTGCTGCAGTGGAATCTGCCCAGAAATTCCTAACGGTACATTCAATTGAGGCTATACCTGAGATGAAGGAATATTTTGACTTATGGGAACAGTTGTACACATTTTTAAAGAAGGGCCATGTTGCTCAGATTTATAAAGGCAGTTCTTTAAAACACTTGTTGATTCAATGATGGGCTGGACACTTGGATTTGGTTACAGTAGTACATTCAGACAAAGAATCCATTCTTTCTACACTCAAATTAATCAGTGCATCTTCCCCTTGTGAAAAATTTGTCATCTAAAACTGAAGGTATTGGATTGCTCAGCCAGATCAGTAGTCTTTCTTTTCCTTTTCTCATTGAAATTATGCTAAAAGTACTGGGATATCTTAAACCGTAATGTCACCGCTGCAGCAGAAGAAACTGGATATCGACGCATCATTGAAACATATTGACTGTATTGGGAGGCAGTTGCAAGAAATGCAAAATGATACTGTTTTCAACAACATTTTTGAAGCAGCCAAGAAAACATGTGAATCTGCTGACCACGAAGCACCATCAAAACATCTTTGTAAATTTCCTTGGACTTCAGGAAAGCTGATTTTAATAAACTCCGAGCACTGACAGGTAGGATTCCATGGCAGGAAAAAACCCAACAGGAAGAGGAGTTCAAGAGGTGGGAGAGGAATGCTTATATAATTTGCAGATGACACAAAATTGGGTGGGGTACCTTAGAAGACAGAAACAAAATTCAAAATTATCTTGAGATATTAGAAGACTGGGTAGAAACTAACAGAATGATATTTAACAGAGACAAGTGCAAAGTTCTTCATTTAGGAAAAAGAAATAAAATGCACAGGTACATATAAGATGGGGGATACCTGGCTTGGTGTAAAAAAGATCTTGTTGTTTATCACAAGCTGAATATGAGTCAGCTGCGTGATGTGGCTGCAAGACCACTGTTGGGGTGGTGAGTGGGCTCAGTGGAGGGTGAGGACCTTAAGGTCAAGGTTACTGGCCCCTCAGTGGTATCAGGCTTGTAGCTGGGGCCCTGGCTCATAAGTCTCTGGCTCAGGAGGTGTCTGGCTGCCAAAATCAGACTCAGTTTCAGAGCCCCAATCCAGTGCCTATGTCTGTGCTACTGGCTCTCCTGACTCAGATGACACCTTTCCAGCTTACTGTAGATCTCCTGGATCATGACAATATCACATCTTAGATTGACTAGCTCAGGGATGGAGAATTCCTGTATTCTCAGGAACATTCTATTCTCCAAATGAGGGTGCAGAGGTTCTTTTGCCACACAAAGTGATTAGCCAGGCTCCATCACAGAGTTCACACACCCTATAGTTGTAAGGGCATCCTAATTCTAGAGCATACAATAGATAACATCCAGATATGCAAACAGGTACTTTTACATATCACACGTGTTGCATACAAAATAAAAAAAGAGAGATTGTAATATTAAAGTATGGAGTATATCTATGTCTAACTACTTGAATATATTTTCCCCTTTTCCTTACAAATTCTCCTTTCTTTTTTCATTAAAACCTGGTAGGGTTCCTAGGTGCCAGATGAAATTGCCTCTGGTCTGGCTCTGACCTGCAGGCTGCCAATTGCCTTTCCCCGGTGTAGCCTGTGCCAGTCATGCTGTTGTTACCATCTGTGGTGCACACAGGTGGGGAACCAATGCAGACGAAACACTAGCAGGTGTGTGTATTCAGTCCCCAAGGGAAGTCCTGTGTAACTATGATCTTAGAAAACTCATCCATAGTGACAATGAATAGTTTGAGAGAGACAGTTATGCCATTTTAATCTCTCTGAGAGGATCACAAGGGAGGGGGAGAAGCTGCTGACGTTTGTCATCATTTGCATTGTAATTAAAATTTGGGGCTGTTTGGGCAAAGGCTGAATATTTTGAGGAAAATTAATCTGTCAGGGTCAATAATTCGCTCTGAAAAGGTTAAGAATTTTGAAAAGCATTTCACTTTGAACATCTTTGACCACAAGTTTTGGGAGGGGAAAGGAAGGCAGGAAGAAAGAAAGAAAGAAAGAGAAAGAAAGAAAGAAAGAAAGAAAGAACAGGAGAGACAGGACTAAAATGCACAGAAGAAAAGCTTTGCTGCAAATTCTTTAAGCTTTAAAATCTAGCAAATAGCAGAAACTAAGCTGTTAAAAAACTTGGAGGATTTTCTTTTACTCCACTAAAATTTAAATGTTATGCTGTGTTGAAAGCTTCTGTCGTTTGTTTGTTTTTTGCTGTTGTTGTTTTTAACTTCAACTATTTTCTTGCTTAATAAATGGAAAAAAATGTGGGGTTTGTATGTTACTTTTTAGTTCCCCCAAAATCCAACCTTGATCCAGGATATAAAAATGAAAGCGTTCATGGGAATTTGAGGATTTTCTAACAGAGGGGAACTCTCTCGTGTTTTTCAGCAACTCGGAAACTCTTGTGGAAGAGAAGAACCCTAATATGATTCATTTATAATTCTAGCCTTGTTTCAAACTGCGGGAAAATCTTCCTTCAAGGTTTTGATTAGATTCTGCACTTCACAAACGTCTTGCAAACCTCTTCACTTCCACAGGCTCATCATCTCATTTAGCTATAAATGAAAAGAAAAGGATCAAACATACCGTGCTATACTTCAGCTCTTCTTGATGTTTATCTTACTAATCAGAAGCTTGTCACATGGAAGTGATTGCTCAGGAATGCAAAGCTGAGGCTGCAGTCCTATGCACAGCACACTTACTAAGGAGTGAGCCCCACTGAACACAGTGGAACTTGCTTCTGAGTAAACATGCATAGGATTGCACCATATCTCTTCCCATTTTGCTTCGTTGCATAATATCAGTTGTGTTCTTCTTTTCATCTCAGTCCCTTAACATGTCTGTCATTAAGCCACCGTTTCATACTTCAGCCTTCATGGCCATTCTCCCAGCTGTTCTGCTCTGCTCCAGCCAGGGGAGTCTTTTGCCAATGGGCAGGAAGCAGAGTTAGGGCTATGCACATTGTGAAGAAAAGTTTCTTCTTCTTTTTAATTCAGGTTTCATAGATTCATAGATCATAGAGTTGGAAGGGGCCTACAAGGCCATCGAGTCCAACCCCCTGCTCAATGCAGGAAATAGAGAAGGGCGGCCCTCAGAGAAGATTCTCCCTGGTGCCAGGTGTCTCCAGGACCGGTGCAAGGCAGTTTGGTGCCCTAGGCAAGATCAGATATTTAGTGCCCCCCCCTTCCCACTTGAGAGTGCTGTATTTTTTTTCAAGGCGTTTCTGGCGCCCTCTTTAGCCCTGCGCCCTAGGCAGCTGCCTAGTTGGCCTAATGGTAGCACCGGCCCTGGGTGTCTCACTTTTTCCCTGGCGTCTTGTAAAATAGCCACCCTTTTGTGCTCATGGCTATTTGGCCAAGCTAGGCTTGATTGCCTGAATAATTTACAGCTGAGAACCTGTCCGGTGATGTTCTGGTCAGAGATGGCACCAGAGATGAAAGACTGGTTTATGATTATTGACTGAAAAGATCAGACCATGAGCTGGGGGGAGGGGATATAGGACTGCCTGGCAGAGATTTTGGTGTCTTTTTTCTTCTGCCCCAGTGATGTGAAGGGTGGAGGAGGGCTGCAGTGTAAGTCCCCGTAGGAGAAATGACCCCCTGGCTTGGGTGACTAGCTGTGGTGAGATAGCTTTGTTATTTTCTTTGTTCTGATTGTGTGTACCAAAGTAGTCTGCTGTTAGATCCTTATACCTTGTGTATTTCTTTTTTCCTCCCTTCCCTTCTCCCTTCCTATTCTTTTAACCCCAATAAATCTTTTGTTTAAGCATGACAGGGTGTGGTTTGTGTCTCTTCGGTTCAGTGCTAAATCCCGTGCCTTGCCCAAGGCTGTAAGTTGAGCTCATTGAGGAGGGGGACAGGGTAGAGGGTGGCAGTTTGTGCCCTTCCTCTCTTTCCTCCAAGGAAAAGGACTGGTTTGAGTCCTTCACACACATCACATCACACAAGAGTGGGGACTTTGCCCTATTTAAGGTGGCCACTGGCCAGTCCCAGCACCAGGCCTCTTTCCATTACAGTAGCCCCTTTCCTGCCCACCCTATTCTCCAGGCAAGATTAGCTGTTTCATCCCTCTTGGAGGTTGAATAGGAATTTGTTGCTTGCCAGCAAATTAACGTAGTTGGTGGGTTTTTTTCACCTATTCTGCATGGGCAGGTAGGGATTGGGTTTGTTGCTAGCTTAGTAAGCTAAGAAGTGGCTGCTTAGTTAGGTTAATTTAGTGGGTTTGGTCAGGAAGGGACACAATTAGCTGAGCACCCTTTGGGACCTTTATGGTGAGTGGCCATTCCTGAGACTTGCTGCTCAGAGCTGTAGGACCCATGGGTAGGGTATGGATTGCCTTTGGGGCTAACCTGTCTCATCAGCCCTGGGAAGGGATGACTCAGGGAAGCCACCCTCCACACCTGCTTGAGTGTGGCCTAAGAGACAAGGCAGGAAAACATTCTCATCCCTCACTCTGTGTGGAATATGGCTTGACTGCACAGATCTCAGGCTAGATGCGCAGCTTAGTATACCCCACCCATTTCAACTCCTCTGCAGATCCTGATTTAAGATTAAATAAACGTGGCCCTTGTTCAATCTTGTACTTGTGTCTCACCTCTTTCTTTCCAGCAATTGTTCAGGCAGAAAAGCCTGGTCCCAAATGTAATTACCTTACTGAAACCAACTGAAAGAACATACCTCCAAGGCTGTTTACACTCTGTGCTAAAATAAATAAATAAAATTATGTCCCCCCCCAAAAGCTAATTTATGCAAACATTTATACATCATTGCATAATTTATCTCATTTTGCACAATTTATCTTTTAGTTTTTTCTGTTTTGCATATTTCTATTTTTTCTCCTAGACATGGGAAACATCAAGTTATGCGGGGAAATTCATTCCAGCTACCTCTCTGGGCTGGCATCTGAGATTTCAGCAGGCATTGCATTTTAAGTATGTATTTTCATCTATAAGAACTAGAAACTAGCTTTTTTTAAAGCTGAGATTACCAGTATACTGAATTCTGTGCACATAATGTCATATTATGTGTTGTTATTGTTTTCTCAATTCCTGTGAAATCCATTCTATCTTTGCCCTGAATTCTGCAGGCTCTTGTAGCTCCATCTTGCTGTACCCTCCTTTCATGAAGGCATCAAAGATATCACCCACTAACATATCGGGCTAGGAATGGGTGAGAAATTCTTTCAGTTCAGTTTTAAATGTACAAATTTCTTCATAAATGGGATGGAAAGAACATGAGACTGAAAGAAAGCAAATGTGGAAGAAAGCAAAGCAAACACATTTGTGCATAGCTCTTAAAAGTCTGGGTTTGAATCCCTGTATATTCAACCACGTTTGCGATGCTGAATAGAGTTGCCATCTCTTTCTTCTGGCAGGCTTCTCACCTTTAATGGCTATATGGCAGGCAGGTGCAACATGGTTCTCTCCTTTCTGGGAATAGCTTTACCTATTGAATTTGGCTGGTGGCAGATGGATGACAATTTTGTTCGGTTCATTTTTGGTTAAGAATTTAACAAAATTCAGAAATTTTATCATAAAAGGGACAGAAGGACTTTAAAAAAAATGTGGAAAAAACAAAACTGACAGATTCATCAATCCCTATAATCAGATGAATTTCTCCAAATTTACCAAGTGTACTGCAATCTAATTAGGACGATGACAGGAGCAAATGTATTCCTTATACATTTGCGATGTCTTTCGTGGTTTGGACTTTTATTGTATCAACACTTGTTGTACATGCTATTGTGCCTCTTTTTGATTATTGACCATGGTCACAATATAGAATGCCAGGCAGGTGAATGATCTATGTCAGGGGTCCCCAACATGGTACCTGTGGGCACCCACAACTTTCAATCTTTTTTCTTTTATTTTTTCTCATTTTTTTAAAGATATGTACATGGATCCATACATACACATATCCATAGCAATGTATACATATGAAATGCATAGAACTTTCTAGCAATTATACATAGGCTTCAGCAAAAGCAGACCAAATATCCAAATACCGGTAAGTATCCATATGCCATCTGTTCAGATATTGAAAATGTTAAGGTCCCCAATCCATTGCATTATACGAGCTTAGTGTTTATCCTTCCGCTGTTGTAATATCAGTCTTCTAGCTGCCAAAAGGGCACAGAGAATGCATTCAATGTTGAGCATTCGTTAATCTCCAAAAATCAGGTACTGTAGTTAATTTATCTGTGTAATATCCTCCTCCCAAAAAGAAGCAACTCCTGGACATTACCAAAATATATGTTTAAAAGAAGCATTAGCTGTATTGTAATTGTAATTGTACCACCAGCAATTAGCTGAATTAGACAATCCCATATTAAAGAGCCATTGTGGTGTCTAATAGACACAAAACAAACGTTTTTGCTGAATAAGATGCAGCCTAAGATCCATAGACATGACAGGTAGATGCGAAAGCAGTGATCCTCTGATTAGGCATTTTGTGGTGGTGCCACAACAGTTTCTCAAATTCCCAGATGCACCCACAGGTCCAAAAAGGTTGGGGACCCCTAATCTATGGGGTGTTTGATCATCCCCCCTCTTTTAACAGCAGTCCGTACTATGCAACATCACTCACCAGTTGCTTCTGAAATCCTCAAAGATTTCAAAAATAGGAATGTTCTTGGGTGGGGAGAGTTAAGAATCCCACTGGGTGTACAGATCTGTTTGTACAATTTTCTGGATTATGGCACAAATGTTTGTTACAATATAGTTCCAGATGGCGTTGTCCAATAAACCCACCCTACTTACCTATCTTTTCACTCATCTACGATTCCAGACCAGAACAAGATCTATGCTCTGTTTCTTTCCAAGTTCTCTTAATTTACATTGTTTTATTCAGCTTGCAGCATGCTTTGTGTGTTCTCTCCACACCTCAAAATTAAATAGCATTTGTTTATGTTTGCTTTAATAAAAAATCATTACTACTATCGCCTACTGTTTAATATTATTTTCTGGCATTATAGTTTCCTATCAGGGGACATTTTCTCTTCTTTCTTCTAGACTTGCTGCTGTTTGTTTTTCTTGTTGTTTTTTAGACCCTAAATCCAGAATTCTGATGCATGTATCTAGTAAGCATTGCAAAATATATCATGTTTTTAACAAATTGATGTACAAATCTAGAAATAAATAAATAAATAAAATATTTTTCATTATTGAAAAAATTCACTATTATTATTAGTGAAATATTTTAACAATTTTGTACCAACTGATCTGAATAATATCTGGAATGTCCAGTAGCAACAAATGATCCAGCAAAACATTTATGTGTTATGGCAATCATCATTCTCCCTGCTGAGCTATACATACAAGAGGTTTATGCAGCTTTAAAATAAAATAAAAAATCCATGTTACAGTGTGACTATAAAGCAAAGATACATGCAAAACTTCTATGCAGGTCCTTTGTTTAAAGCAAGAAAATGCTAATACTGAATGAACTGAATTGAATATTGAATTCAACTCACACCAATTAAGCTGGAAGTCACAAACTGGGATACCCTAGCAATTTACAATTTCTTCTCTGTCTATCCTTATGTCCTCAGATCAACTCCCTTGCGTACATCAAAAGAGTACATCTCCATAGTCTCCAATTGCCATGAAAATGCCGGGACCATCACGAAAACCCTTAAGCCATCATGGCTTCTCACTTTGTCATGCAGAGTCCCGAATTCCCCTGCCTCCCACAACTGCAAGCTACTTAAAGGGGCCATGGGCAAATTGCAGCTAAACTTGCAGTTTTAGCTTAGCTGCAATTTTGCCCATGGCCCCTTTAAGATAGCTCTGCTTAGTGGTGGCCACGAACCTGCTGGCGGGCCGCCTTGCCACTGCCTCACCTCTCCACGGGGGCGGCCCCGCCACCTCGATCTTCGGATCGGCGCGTAGCTGTTCTCCATGCTGTTTGAGCCGCCAGCGCTGGCCGCGCTGATCCCAGCACGTCACTTCTGGCAGGCAGGAAGTGACGCAACGGGACCCTGCGCCAGCGTGCTGGACCCCCGCACTATGTTTTTGCGGGGAAACCAGGGCAACAGGGCTGTTTAAGCACCGGGAGCAGCACGGCCTGCACCGGCGGCTCGCCGCGGAGAGGCAACCTGCCCAGAAAAACTGGTAAGTCAGCGCAAGCCTCACGCGGACTTTAGCGGGGCCGATTTCGGCCAGCTATGCCCACGCGAGGCGAGACGGTCCACCCCTAGCTCTGCTTAGGCTCCAACAGCCACAGTAAGCAGGGAGGGAACAGACGCTGCTAAGCTGGGAGGGCCAGGCAAGGATGTGTGTGCGTGTGTGTGTGCGCGCATGCATGCGCTACCTGCTGCCTCTGCTGCATGTTGCTATGTGTAGGGTTGTGCGCAAAGCTTGCCAAGTGCCCCACGAGCCAAGCACCGGGCTCAGTGCCCATCCCTAGCTGAGGGAAAGGAATTAGCTGGGTGAAAGCCTGGACCAACGGAGAGGTGAATGAGGGAATTTATCACATGATTCCTATCTTTATATTGCCAAACATTTTATTTCCTAAAAAAGCTGACACTTTGCCTCTAACAGGTGAGTTTATAGTGTCAGAAGGAAATGCAAGAAACTTCCTTTTTTCTCTGAAGCTCCATGTCTGGGGGTGTGTGGGTAAGCTTCACCTGTTAAATTCCTGCCAATCCTGACAATTTTAACACAAAAAGAAAGCGATTGCCGTGCAAGCACTGACCCCCCCCATGAAAAACACCAGATATCAACAATTAAGGGTTTAAATAAGGTAAAAAAAATATATTATAAAAGGCACTTATAAAATATTATAAAATAATATATAATGCATTAATGTAATTATAATATATAAGATTGTGTGTTTCCTCTAATAACTTTTGTACTTGACCATGCCCTTTGGTTGCCTGGCCATACCCTTGGCCACACCCTCATGTTGCCTGGCCATGCCCTCTTGATCACACCTTCATATTGCCATACCTCTTACAAATTCACATTTGTGTCCCTATTTTCATCTGTGAAATGTTGGAGGGTATGCATCTCTTTTCTCTCTGGACTATTTGAATTCCAATATACCTTTGCTTTAGGAAACTGAGCTCTGAGATCTTGTTAAAATTTCTATAAGCCAGGGTGGTGAGCCTTTTTCAGCCTGGGTGCTGAGTTACAATTTGGGAAGGGTCTGTGGGGCACTCCAGCAAGAAGGGGCTAAGGGCACAGGGGGTGTGACCAATGACACAGTGGGTGGGGCCAACGCAAAGTAGGTGTGGCCAGATGCAATTGGTACCAGTTTGGACATTTCCCCACCAAGTATACAAGCCACAGCTTAATTCTATGCATATCTATTCAGGAATAAGTCCCAGCATAACCAGTCTAGAGCTAAACTCTCCTACCTTGTATATAAGGAAGCAGTCCACCATTGTAATAGAATCCATCATTCTCCATCATGCTGTTACTGTTTCTTTCCTTCAAGTAATCTTTTTAAATAATTTACATTTCGCCCCCAATCATATATTTTCCTTTCCTACTTTGCTTTCTTTCCCCCCAAGGCCAAACAATTCCAGTTTCCCAGCTACTGGATAATTGCTCCTCAATCTGTGAGCTAAATAATGAATGAAATAATGCCACAAATGAGAATATGTTTTATAATTGTGTTGTGTTAGGATTATGATGATGTTATGCACAGAAACAGTGCCTGGCATACTATTGGTGCTGTGATACAATAGCAACTGCAGTTCCACTCCCAGAAATAACAGAAGGTTAGAACTACACTGATTTCAGTGGTCGTTTGTGGCACAAGGATACTGGAGGCTGCAGCTGCATCAAGAAAACAAAAAGGTAAGATGGGACGTGATACAGAACAAAAAGAATTAGTTTAGCATAGGTAAACAAGGTACCTGTATTTATTATAGGATGTCATAAGTCAGCACAACTGAAGAAACAAAGGGAAAACTGATAAATGTGTAACGCCTTTCCTCCCTAATACATAATTTACCCGTGAAGCTCATTATCTCAAGACATCAGTGACTTCAAGAGTCAAGTAAGATTCAAGACAGATTTAGAAATATATACCCAAATATCCCAAGTTCCAGTAGAAATGATAAACACAAGGGCTGTAGAGCACCATGGTTTCAGGACAAACACTGTCTAATAGGGCAGCATCCAAAAAAAGGGGGGCTTCACTCCCTCTCACATCAGGCAATGTTCTGCATGCAAAAAATGGGGACATGCGTTGACACTGACAAAAAGGAGAGTATCCCCTGGTCACACAGGGATCTGTATATACATTAGAGACTTATGGGACTGTACCTAGAGGACAAAGGCTGAAGTATGTCTTATTGGAAGTATGCCCCATTAAATTCAGTGGAATTTCTGATTACCGGTAAATAAAAACAAGTAAGATGAGGCTGCTAAAAGGCTGCAATCCAAAGCAGACTTACCTGGGAGTAACAAATAAATAAATAAATACAATTTGAGATGTACACTGATCATGAGTTTCAACATGAACCCCAATTCAATGCTACAGAAATTGGTCTGATTCTCCTCAGACTGCAGGAAAGAAAGAGGGTGTGGGGTGGGGCTGCCAGGCCTAATATTGGCTCCTATAGCCCCACCCCCTTTCTGACTAAATACCTGCGTTGACAGGTAAGCCTCGACTCACTTCCCCCACATCCGCAAATTCCTCCCCACCCACAGCTGCGCGTGTTCCGGGGGGGGGAAGGTCCTAATGTGAAATGAAAAAAATGGCTATAAACTTCTTTCTGTTTGTCAGAGGTAGAGTCATTGTAGCCTCTTAGGAGGGGACAATACCTGCCAAATTTCAGGAAAAAAATTGTGCTTGATTTAGGATGGGGGGTGGCTGCTAACTTTTTTTTATTGGTAGAATTGGTTGAAATTTCCAGGGATAGTTGCCACTTCTTCGGGAATCAAGCCTGCCAAATTTCAGGATAATAGATGCAAGAGCAGACTTGAGGTTTGAGGGTATCCTCCCTCCCATTCCCTCGCTTAACATCAGTGTTTAGAGGAAATGAAAGCAAAAGACACTATTTTTGGAGACACACAGCCTTTCTGAAATCCAAATCATAAACAAAGTTTTATGCAGGGTCCAGCATCATTTCTGGTTGATTTGAAAGGAAGCCCACTTCATCCTGGGAAGCACCAGAAATGGTCTGAAGGGGCCCATTCGGTTCAGGCTTTGGCTGAATCCAATGCACACCCCTAGACTATAATTGAACTCAAGCCTAAACTGCATGTATGCAAAGTAATGTGCTAGATTTTTAACATTTAGCCAACTAACTTGACCAAACCCAATCTTTGAGGACTAAAACTGAATTAGAAACAACCTTTTTGCTTGGCTGTGCGCATGTTGTTGTTGTGCCATTGCCTTTGTAAACCCTAATCTTCCTTGTCTTGTTAGCTGCTTCTGAATGTGTGCACATTCACTTTTATGTGGAGGGATTTTGTCTTGCGCAAGGAGTCAGGTGGATTCACAGGTCATATCCAAAGGAGAGGTAATTTATTAGCATTATGAGTATAACTTCTACATGGGAATGCCCTTCTATGAGTGTGAGTTTAATCTTCTCCCCAGCTGGGCCAGTTTGTCAATATTCACCTTCAGTGGTTATAATAACAGGGGTCCCCAACCTTTCTGTGCCTGTGGGCACATTTGGAAATTTGAAAAAGTGCTATATGTATGGGCACCAACACAAAACTGCTCCTATAGAGAGCATGGCCAGTCACAAAATAGCTGTTGTGGAGGCCTGGCTAGTCACAAAAGACAAGTAGCCTGCCCAAGTAACTGAATACAAGGCAAAGAAAGGTTCAGTTGAAACCCAAAGCTAAACCACATATTTGACCCTGCAGAGCACCAATTTTAAAAATGGGAACCTGAGACACAATTCTGCTCTTGACAAAGACCACCCCCCCTCTCATACACATACACACACACACACACAGACCACTCCTGTTCCTGCCCTCAGTTATCTTCCTTCCAGTCATGTGTGACTGGTGAATTTGGAGGTTGGCATGCCATTCTCTTCCGGATGGGTTCTGGGCATTATGGGATTAATAATAATATATTGCAAGGGTTTCAGTCCTACAATATGGTTCTCAAGTGTCTCTAACACATGCCGTTGTTTTATTTATTTATTTATTATATTTATACCCCGCCTTTTTTCCTGCAAGGAACCCAAGGGGGCTTGCATATTTCCTCCTCCTCTCCATTTTATCCTCACAACAACCCTGTGAGGTAGGTTAGGCTGAGAGTCAGTGACTGGCCCAAAGTCACCCAGTGAATTGCATGGCCGAGCGGGGACTAGAACCCGGATCTCCCGAGTCCCAGTCCAACACTCTCACCACTATGTTTGTTTTGTTTTGTTTCAATTCAAGGGGCCGTTCCGGCTTTGCCCATCATCTCAGGAAAGGGGCTGCGAAGGGAAAGGAAAAGAAAGGCGTGAGGGAAGGGACTGGGGAAGAGGAAGAGGACGAAAGAGCAAGGTTAAGGGTTGGGAGAGAAGGCTAGGGCCTGGGTGGGGAGGATAGGAATAGCAAGGCCGGTGGCTAGGAAGAAGGAGGAATAATGGTAGGAGCTGGGAGAGGAGAGAAAGAGCAAGGCTAAGGATTGGGATGAGGAAGGAAGAGCAAGTTTAAGGGCTGAGGAGGAAATAAATGGCAAGGCTACGGGCTGGGAGGGGAAAGAGAGAATGAAACTGAAAAGGCTGTGTGGGTAGAAGAGGATCAGGAAGTTTTCTCCTATCAGCAAAAAAAGAGGACAGGAGAGCTAAGATATGCTTATATGTCCACATACCAATTTAGAAATACTATAATTTAAATAGAAATACAATACATCTCCCCATGGTGGTCACTGGTTTCTCTCTCTCTCTCTCTCTCTCTCTCTCTCACACACACACACACACACACACAGCTGCAGTTAGGTACGGTATTTAAAAATGACCCTGGAATAGCATGTGATTTTGGGCTTTAGTTCTGAGTAAACATGCACAGGATCAGACTGAAGAGCTATATACTTACCTTAGAGAAAATCCCACTGAACTTACTTCTCAGTAAACAGCATAGGATTGTGCTGCACATTGTATACATCCCAGCACAAAAGGGTACTTAATGACACAATCCTATACATGAGTCCTCAGAAGTAAGTCCCACTGTTTAATGGGCTTACTCCTAGGTAATTGGATATATGTCTGATATCAGCCAAAGTCAGCCTAGTTAATTTTGCTCTGATGTTCTGCCCATGTTTATGCACAAGTATTCACAAAAAGGGAATAATAATAATAATAATAATAATAATAATAATAATAATAATAATAGGTATATGTTCCTTATTGCTTTTTTCACAAGGTACAGTAATCCTTTCAACAGACTTGTCAAACACAGGCCATGTTACTTTTGCCTGCCCAGCTAGAAACCATAGCAACACCTGGGTAGGTATAGGCAAGTTGAAGAAATATTTGGTAGTTTTACATTTGTTCAGGCTGTTAGAGTGTAACTGATTTGTATTAATTGGAAGTATATATGACAGCTCGTGTCACTTTTTCCAATAGGAAAGAAAACATCAGAAGCCATCAAGATTCAGGGCCGTGAAAAGAGATGAATCAAATGTGATGAGGTGTGACTTCAAACATGGTGCCGTGCCTGTGTGCTCGTCATTTACAAGATGTGGGGGAGGGGATATAGGATTTTTGTGTGTGGACAATATAAAAATATTTTTCACTCATTGACTTAAAGTTGGGTGGAGGGGGGAGGAGAAAGAAGGGTAGTTGAAATGATTGCCTGTCACTTTAAAAAGCAAAGCAATTACCAATTCAAACGCACCTGTAAAAACATTGACAATTCTAATCAAGGGCAATCATCTTGATTTCATAATACAAGATTCATGGCAGCAGCACTGAGTCTTGTGAGATCATTTTTTTTTAGACTAGAAGATTCCCCCCACCCCCACAGTGGGTTGGAAAGTATTTACTAGAAGAGAATGGAGAGTTTCTAAAATTTTATGGAAGACATTTAAGTCATATATAATTGCACCGGTTTGTTTAGCAGCAAGACAGCAAGGTATGTATATATCACATTTTAAGCACGTTTTATTACTGTATCTATGTCTGAGAGTGCTTTACAATGCTAGCATTTGGAGCATAGAGAATGGGGAGGAGCAGCTCAGGGGCAGAGCACAGCCTCCACCTCCTTTTCTTTTCACCCAGCAGAGGCAGCAGGTAGAGCATGTGCACATACACACACACATCCTTGCCTCTGCTCCCTCCCTGCTTACTGTGCCTCTGTGGGCAGCCATTTGAGCCTAGGCAGAGCTACTCTTAAAGGGGCCATGGGCAAAATTTCAGCTAAGCTAAAAAATTTCACTTAGCTGTAATTTTGCCCATGGCCCCTTTAAGAGCAATTTAAAGTAGCCTGTAGGGAGGCAGGGGAATTTGGACTATGTAGATGTGGGGTACATAACCCAAAAAGAAAAAATGGCAAAGTTTCAAATAACAAAGTTTGGAGTTTACTGAAGAAAAATGTTAATAGGAAAAAGTTTTAAAATCTGAATGGATGCACACGCACACAGTTGCAATAGGATAATAAAACAACCAGGGATAAATGCATTCCAGCTAACCTAACTAGACTGTGTCCCTATTTTATCCACGTCCCAAGCAATATTTTACTGTTATTTGTCCAGCTCTCTCAATCTGTTCTCCAATTTCAGGAGCTCTAACTCTTTCTTTCTTCAAGGCAGGGGTGATCAGAACATAGACCATGTTTTGGTTTTCAAACTTCCAGAATCCTCTGCCAGCGTGGCCAATGGTCAAGAATGCTGGGAGGTGAGATCCAAAACAACTAGAGATCTACTTTCTACACATCCCTGCTCAAGGACTCCGGCCTTCCTTCCTTCCTTCCTTCCTTCCTCCTCTCCCTTTGACTTATATCTCTAAAATTATTTTTCTTCCTCCAACTCTAGCCAATCAGGAGGGCAGTTTATGTTCATTTATGCAAACTAAGTTTTTCTTTCCTGAATTCAACCTTTCTCTCTCTTCTTTTGACCTTCTGTTGAACTTTATAATCTCCTGGCTTCCTGAGCAAAACTTCCTGACTTCTGCATTATTCTAACTAAACTTCTTTCATTCTAACCAAACATTCTAAATAAACCTCTAAATAAATTATTAACCTTTTGGCTGAATCTGACTAGTGTGCGCTCTCTCTCTCTCTCTCTCTCTCTCACACACACACACACACACAGATTTCAGTCAATAATATTCTATAACCAAACTAAATATAAAAATGGAAAACAGTTCTGTTTCTTCACGCAGACATTCAAGTGTGAACTACAAACAGGAGGGGCCCACTTATCCCCTGCGTTCAAAGTCTTTACCCACTGTATCTTGATGTGTCACTGCCATTTTGGAGGTTGTATTATACTATGCATTATTTTTTAAATGCATTTTGTATATTAAAATATTTTAAAACCACCTTTCCAGGCACATTGCCCTCATAAGGTGGGTACAAAACATATTTTAACAGTGACAATTAATCAACAGCACAGCAATTTAATCAAATGCAGATCAAAATAAAAATGTCTTGAGAATTCTGTTAGAAACAACAATGATGGGGCCATAAGTATTTCCTAGTGGACGGAATTCCACAAGTGCAGGGTCACCACCAAAAAGGTCCTGTCCCTTGAACCCCTCCATCTGGTGTCTCTTATTGACTGGCCACAGAAGGTGATCTGTACATAGGCCTATATGAGGCCTATATAGCCTCATATGGGTGCAGGTGGTCCTTCAGGCATCCTGGTCCCAAACCATTAGGGATTTAAAAGGCCAAAACTATAGCTCAAATTGGGCCTAGAAACAGATAGCCATTGTAGTCAATATAGAATTGGTGTAACATGTTCTGACCACCTGCCACCCCTTAGGCATTCTTGCTGCCATATTCTGTACCAATTGAACTTTCTAAACCATCTTTAAGGTGATCCTACATAGACTGCATTAGTGTAATGTAGCCTGGCTATAACAGGTACATGTACCAGTGACACATTACAAGTTGCTGCAGTAATTAACAGGGATGTTGAAGAGTCCTTGGTCTCGAGTCTCGAGTCGAGTCACGAGTCTTTGGACCCGAGTCTCGAGTCCGAGTCCGAGTCCTTGGTCCAAAATGGTGACTCACGAGTCACGAGTCACGAGTCACTCCCAAAACTGACTCCACGAGTCCCTATTAAAATCAATGGGGTTTCCCCCCAACAAAATAAGGCTACTTCAGATGTGTGGTTTAAATAAATTCTAGGCACAAGTGTGCCTTTTTATTTCAAAACTCTGCAACTGATTTTGGCAAGAACAGACTAGGCAGACAAACCCAAAATAACCAGGCAGGCAGAGGAGGCAGGGAACCCCAAAGCAGGCAGGCAGGGGCCTTTGTCTTGGACAATTCAAACTGTGGAACTGGTTAAGAAGAGACCAGGCAGGCAGAGGAGGCAGGAAACCCCAAACAGGCAGGCAGAGGCAGCCAAACCCAAAATGTCTGACCCTAACCCTAACCCCCCACAACAACACATCAAAATAAATCTCAACACATCATTGGGGCTGCGCTCCTGGTAGCTGTCCATAGTGGCCGAGCAGCGGCGCTCCTCGCTTCCATGCACTCTTCACCGGTGATCGCGCTCCTGGCACAGCCAGAAGACTCGTCAACAGCCCAGGGATGTTGACAAGTCCTTGGTCTCGAGTCCCGAGTCGAGTCTCGAGTCCCATTAAAAATATTGGGACTTGAGTCCGAGTCGAGTCAGAGGGGGGACTCAGTCCAACTCACGAGTCGAGTCCTCGAGTCCGAGTCCCCATCCCTGGTAATTAAACAAACACGGCAGCATCCATAACAGGAACTGGCTACATTTGCCGCCACGTTTTGTTTTGTTTTTCTTGACAGAAGCTCTGAATTGTTAGCAGCTATGCAACAAGAAAAAATTCAATGGGTGCATATCTTTTGACAAGGAGAAACCTGTGTGACTGTTGAATTTCTGTTCATCAAGCAGCTCTTAAAGGCGCATGGGTGCTGCCAGGAAATGAGTCCTATCTTACTTCCAATCAGGAGTGTAATGGAGCCCAGCGACTCACTGATTCAGTATTGAACCAATTCTGAACTGGATCAATTCTAATAGCTGGCAGATATTCTTCATATTACATGGCTCAGGACCGCCATGTTAAGCCTTACATGGAGTGCCTCTCCTGGCATGAACCTACTAATATACTACAGTCATCTTCTAAGGCCCTCCGCTAGGTGCCTCCTCTGAGGGAGGCTCGAAGGCAGCAATGACAGAGAGGGCCTTCTTGGTGGTGGCCCCCCAATTGTGGAATTATGTCCCCAATGAGGCCAGCCTGGCACCAACATTGTTACCTTTCTGGCACTAGGTTAAGATCTTCTTCTTCCTTCAGGCATTGGGCAGCATATGATGCGGCTTTTATCAGGTTTTGAATTTTTCTTGTTTTTGATTGTTTTTAGATATACTTGTGCCTATCTCTCTGTCGTATGTTTATATGTTTGTTTTTATATGGTTTTTATAATGTATTTTTAAGGTTTTAATCCTTGTAAACCACCCAGAGAGCTTCAGCTATTGGGTGGTATAGGAATGTAATAAATGAAATGAAATGAAATATTAAACTAATTGAAACAAGTCCATTTTGAAACAGATGCAAGATGTATACACATCTCTGTTCAGAACAATAGCATTCACTTGCAGAGCTCTACCTTGGACTCTGTAAGAAGTGCCATGCTGGATCATGCCAAAGGCATATCTGGTCCAGCATTCTGTTCCCTCAGTGGCCAACCAGGTGTTTATGGGAAACCCACATGCAGGACTGGAGCACAATAGCACAGTTCTGCTCATTGCCCAAACAATTGTTACTGAGAGGCATATTGCCTCTAATACTACTAGTGATGATGGCTATAACTGTCATCACTAGTAGCCATTGAAAGCATTATTCTCCATGATGTCATGGAGAAAAAGCAGACAAACTTGACACAGGCTACAATTTTTGCTGTCTCATCTCCCCAGAAACATCTAGTTTTCTTCTGTAGAAGAATAAGATTTCCTCAGTTCATATGTTTCCATATTTCTTTAAAGCAACCATGTCAGTAGCATAAAGCTTTATGCTGATGTTCTCTTTTCTATCATTTTTATATTAAATATACGCACTATATCACTGAAGGGGGAAATAGCTAAAAATTAATGCAGGTCAGAATATGTTTAAATTCAGATTGAATTTACCATGCAATGGATATCTTAATCCCCCCTACCCCAATGAAATTGGCAGCCCTGTTTGAAGATTTAGGAATGAAAACACAAACTACACTGAAAAATACCTTTTGGAACTTTTCATTTAAATTTGACATTTATCAGTTTGTTTTATGCCAAATTACACCCATTGTCTGGATGTCAACATGATGAATACCACCGCTTGCTGTCACTTGATTGACCCTTACTTCTATTCTCTCTAAATGGATTGGACATTCCTTTTCATTTTACCAGGCACTTATGCAACTTAGCATAATGACTTTTATTTTATTTTATTTGTTTCCCTCTGTAAGTTCATAATACCTTATTATAGTGTAGGTTGTATAATGCCCTTTGCAAGTTGAATTATTTAGTAAAGGATCTTAGTAATTTAAACTGCAATCATTTTACATGAAATGAGGTAGATGGAATTCTAATGCTAATTCCTGACCTGAATTAATTCTTACATCTCAGAGTAAAAGCTTTAAATATATATACGTATTTTAATCAAATCTACTTATTTACATAAATAATTGGACAAACACAGGAATGTCCTGCATTCCCTTTCTGAGATGTATTTAAGAACCTCACTGCTCTCTTAACTCATCTTGCAATCATGTTTGGAGAAAGTTCTGCCTGATCTTTCTTAGATGACTACAGCATAATTTCGCCGTCCTCCACCAAATACAATCTCAGAGCTGTACAGTGCAATCTCAAAATGTCTACAGTGCCACACTGCTGCTGGGTGATTCACATATAGGTAGCATAGATCTGGTGATTTATTCTTAGTTTGCATGGCAAAGGTTCATAGGTATATAGCCTTCAATGGAAGTTATCCCCCATCACATTGATCCAGATAATGTCCCTATTCTGGCCTGAAGGATGGGAACAGTGCACTAATGGCATGGGGATTATTTCTGCTGTTGCTGATAGACTTCAAAGTATACAATTTACTAAACAAAAGAAACTAAACTTTTCAGCTTGCACTTTCCTGGCTATTACTAGAAACCTACCCTCCGATTGATTCAAGTGTGTGAAGGAACAAATAAACTCCTAGAGCCTTTCTGTTCCATGCCTAGTTTGCTTATTCTGTGCTAAAGTACTGTCTTCTAGTATAGAATAAGCTTGACATCTTAAGTATGTGAATGGATTATCCCATCCCACAATGTTTTATTGTCCCATGAGTTTGCTTTGACCTATGTTCTACTCCTCTATACCTTTGGGGGGGGGCAGTGCAAGTTGTAACATGGACCCACCCCCCTTTCGCATACATATAATCTCATGAGTCATGAAAGAAAACTTTCTGTTTTAATTTGGAAATTACATCTTTATCTGAGCCAGACTGTGTGGAAGGCCCTGTGTGTTGAGAAACTGGAGGATTGATTGGTATCCTTTGGCTGTTTTTAGTTCCATATTTTTTTAACTTCCTGATGTTTCTGGCTACCTGATTTGTACGTATAGCTGAACATGCCAATATGGTGTGTGTGTGTGCGTGTGTGTGCGTGTGTGCATGCACACATGTGTACTAGGCAGCTATTCACATATATTTTAGGCCTAAGTATACATCCTACCAGCAGCACTAGTTTCCCCCCGATCTATGTGTATCTCTGTATCTTTCTTATGTGTAGGCTGCTTCATGAGGGCATGGCCCTGAAAGGTGACCTATAAATACATAAAATAAATAAATAAATGCCACTTTTAATCTCCTTTAAATATTGTTGGACAGTATGGCAAAGCACTGAATACTTCAGTGACAGTGAAGGCAACCCATTCATAACCAATAAATAAAAGTGTTGTAATTGCATTAATTAAAACAAATGACCAAAAAACTATGGCCAAACTCAAGTCTGGAAAAGAAAGTCAAATAATTGTTTGAACAGAATAACTTTGCTTTCCAAGTGTGGGACGGGGATACTCTTAACCTCTGCAATAGGTATATTTGAGGCTTATGAGAAAAGTTGCTGAGGTTGGGGCAATTAGGCTTGGTAAGTGGGACAATTCTTCCTGGAGGGAAACACAAAATAATATTTTATTAGAATATTTTCCTGATAATGACATTATACTATATGTTCTCCAATAACTAATCTATTTTCAAATATTAGAATCCATAGGTCAAGCTACCGGTATTTGTATTTCTGTCATGTTTGGGAAACTCTTCTATCTCAGGAACTGTTGCTTAGTGACTGACAGCATCTTTAATCATGCCCGAGGCTTAGATGGGAGATAATCTTTTGTTCACAAAAACTTAGTTCAGCAGAATCTAATTCAAGGGGAGTTAGAAACAGGCCTTTGGGTGGGTGGCTTAGTGGTACTGAATGTTGCGCAACCTTGATAACCAGTATTAGGGAGAATACATTTTTTGGTCCACCTGTTCTTTTTACAGGCCTGTGGCTCACGCTGGCTCAGCTTGTCTGAGTGTGGAAAGCTAAGCAGGGTCAGGCCTGGTTATTACTTGGATGGGAGACCCCTCCTCTAGTTTCCTGCATTGAGCAGGGGGTTGGACTCAATGGCCTTGTAGGCCCCTTCCAACTCTATGATCTATGAACAGGGAAATTTAGCTCTTGACTCCTATGAGATTTGGGAGTGGGGGAGACGTGGAAAATAAAAATGGAATATCTTTTGAAAAATATTTTATGTTTATTTTCTGTGCTACCATAGCTCATGCTGCGGTTTCTGCCGTAATCTTCTGAAACAACGCTTTAAAAAAGAGAGAGAAAATCTCTTTAGTCATTGTTAATGCCTCGAGTCACCTTTCAGCTATCTTTTATGCCTCAGGTTTTCTGATCATGTGGTATGTTCAACAACCACAACAAACTTCACGGCAGTCAAACTAAATCACAACCTAAAAGAAATGATGTATTGTTGATACTGTAGCCTAGAGTGAGTTCTTTGTGGTGATTTGATGATCATGGTAATTTGACTTCAAGAGCTTTCCTCTAGCCACGGAATTTAACTGACTGTAGAATCTCCCTTGTTTGCTGTGGACAAAACCAAGGTCCTGGCTTAGTACAAAGTAATATTTTCAGGCTTTGTTTTATACAGATAAAAAAAGTTCTTATAAAAAAAGAGGGAAATGGCTTAATTTAATGGTAAGTAAAACACCTTAAACATCTGTGCTTCAAAAAGTATTGTGAGAATGCATCCCCCCACCCCAAGGATGCATGCCATATTAACATGGAACCAGTGGAAAATGTATTTGAGGATGAAGATAATTTGTTACGGTCAATTGACCCTCACAGCAAATGTATTTATTATTTATATACTACACTTGATCTTAGCCAAAAGGCCGAGAAGTGATTATTATTTATATATTAACATTTATTTATATACCGCCTTATCTGCTAAAAAGTAATCAAGACAGTGTACAACAACTGAAAACAATAACGCCTTAAAACAATAACAAGAATAGTAAAAACAGTAGAAAATATTAAAACATTAAAAGACCCAGTGTGGTGTAGTGGTTAGAGTGTTTGACTGGGGCTCAGGAGATCCAGGTTCTAGTCCCCACTCAGCCATGAAGCTAACTGGGTGACTTTGGGCCAGTCACGGACTCACAACCTAACCTACCTCACAGGGTTGTTGTGAGGATAAAATGGAGAGGAGGAGGGGGATTATGTAAACTGCCTTGGGTTCCTTGCAGGAAAAAAGGCTGGCTATAAATATAATAAATAAATAAAAACACTATACCGGTAATTTTATTTATTATTCTGTTTATTTGATACTGCCGACCATATTTAAAGATATACCTGAGTGGTTAAAAGGATAACTTTAAAAGGTTACATCTTCATACCCTTGCATCTTCATACCCTTTCTAAAGGCCAAGAGAGTGGGGATGCCGCATTCCATAATTTGGGGGCAACACAGGGAGAAAGCCCTTTCATGTGTGCCTGACAAGACAAACAGGCCTCTGTGTGTAAAGCCTCTCCCATAGATCATAATACCTGGGCAGGTTCATAGCAAGACAGATGGCCCCTTGGATAGCCATGCCCTAAGCCGTTTAGGGCTTTAAAGATTAAAACCAGCACCTTGAAGTGCACTTGGAAAGCAACTTGCAAGGCAACCAGGTCTTTCAAGACAGCTGTAATATGCCAGTACCATGGCGCGCACCGGTTAGCAGCCCTGCTGCTGCATTTTGCACCAATTGTAGCTTCTGGGTGCTCTTCAAGGGTAGCTCCATACAGAACATATCACAATGAACCAAGTGCGATGTAACCAAGGCATAGATCACTGTTGCCAAGTCAGAGCAATTCAGGAAGAGTCGCAGGTGGCGCACCAAGTGTAATTGTGCAAACAGACTCCTCACCACTACTGTTACCTGAAGATCCAGAGACAGCATAGGATCAATGTGCCATGGCCCCAAAAGTTTAGGGACCCTGATTTATATGGCACTTCAACTGTGGGAAATGGTTTAGTGCAAAATCCTATGCATGTTTAGTGGGGCATACCCTTGACTTGGTCTTTGCTCCAGGCTGTGAGATGAGTAGTCTGGAAATTGGGGGGTTCCAAGTAACCCCATTGTCATGGTCAGACCATTTTCTGGTAAGTCATCATGGCATTACTTCTCTCCTGCAGGGCTGGTGAGCCCATTTGGATGGTCTGCCCCAGGAGACATGGAATCCAGTGGATTTCTGAATGCTTTTGGGGCTTTTCCAGAGGATAGAGCTGGTGATTCAGCCGAGGTTTTGGTCTTGCTGTGTGAGATGCAGAGGGACATTGACTCAATCGCTCCCAAATGCCCTTTCCGGCACTGTAGAGCCTGCTCTGCTCCTTGGTATACTGGGGAGCTCCGATCGATGAAACAGACTGGACGTCGGGTAGAGCGCAAATGGCGTAAAACTTGAAGCAAAGATGATCAAACACACTCGAGAGTGCATAATCGTGCCTACTGCGTGGCAGTGTGGGCGGCAAAGAAGCGTTACTTTGCTGCCTCCATTGCATCCTCAAGTAGCCGTCCATCCAGTACGCTGATGACAGACAGCTCTATCTCCCTGTGACAACTGAATCAGGAGAGGCTGTGCAAGTCCTGGATCAGTGCCTGAACTCAGTGATGGACTGGATGAGGGCCAATAAACTGAGGCTGAATCCTGGCAAGATGGAAGTCCTATGGGTGAGTGGTTCCCGAGTCCAGGAGTTAAGCTCATTGATTGTTTCCCCCCTCCCTCTGTTTTTAGCTTTTTATTGTTCATCGCTCCAGAATCTGCTTAGATATGGAGCAGTATACAAATACTGTAAATAAATAAATAATGTTTAGACCGGGGGGGGGGGAGGTCCTACAACATAGCTTGCTGAGGGGGCTGGGAGTTCTAGGACTTTTTTTGTGTGTGTGTCTAAATATGCATAGGATTCCATCTTTATACTGCTTTATAGTCTTACATTGACATCGCTTTTTACAACTTTCTCTCTCTCCTATATACATACATGTACCAATCCCTATCTTGGTTTGAGTGAAGGAAGATATTTATTTTGACTGTGTAATACACAATACAAATAATATACAAATCAGCTTAAATCATAAACTTGTTCATATAAAGTAAGTTACACACTAAAATCAAGGGGATTTCCATACAATTATATTTAGCGCTGCAGTGTCAAGTTTGTCAGCTCATATTGTAGTCTTCCATCTTATTTATTTATTTATTTATTTATTTTTGCACAGTAATCCCACTGGCTTCAGTGGAATTTCTCAAGTTTGGAGGTTGCAGTGGCGGTATCCCCAAGATGTCGATCCAATAATAGTTTGCAAATCAGCTTTGGTTACTGTTATTTAAAATAAATGTAACAGAACTCATTGGATATTATTATTTAGATGCCCAGTTTTCTGCTTAATGCGGGATCTAGTAAATGCTACACTGAGATACTTTTTTTTTACCAAAAACAACAAAAGTCTTGTGACCCCTTAAAGATGAACACATTTATGCTCGAATACCTTTCATGGACACTGTGCATCAGATGCATGATGATGTGCTGGCCTCAAATTGGCAGATCTATATACACATCATGCTGTACATAGTTCTGCCATTTTGAGGTCAACACATCATCATGCATCTGGTGAAGTGTCCGCTAACGCGCACGCCAGACTAAGCTTGTTAGTCTTTAAGGTGCCACAAGGTCTCTCTGGTGTTTTTTTGCTGCAGCAGACTAACAGGGTTACCCATCTGGAGTAAGTTTTTAACCAACAGTGAATAAATCAGTCAGTGTCTTGGGCACTTAATAGGTGTTGATTGTTTGATCAGTTCACTAGACTGGAAGCTAAAATGAACTAAGAAATGTTATTAAAAATCGAAGAAGCGTGTTAATAGTCACTGAGATTTTAGGAGGGATGAAATTCAATTTAATTTAGCTGGACTGTTATTTTGCCAGACTCCTAGTGTTTATTTTGGTTCTTTATGGAAATACATATAGCCACACATATTGACCTAATAATCCTTTTACTATAACAATGCCTGGTATCCAAGGAGCTACTTGAGGCATCCCCAAAGGTTTGGGCATGGCAATGGGACTTTTGACTTTAAAAAAGACAACACACCAAAACAACAACACAACATGCTGTATCACAAGTTGCTTTTGAAACTTCCCAAACTTTCAAGAGGGCTGTGTTAAGTTGCATGGTGGACTACTGTTCAAGACACAGAAGCGCACAGCCTACTTGGATCTGCAGAACTATTTTTGCAGCCATGTGTGTGTGTGTGTGTGTGTGTGTGTGTGTTATTCTACCCATTAGGTGAGTGCTAAATTATCCACCTGGGCAATTTTAATGCAAGAGTCAGGCATCAATTTGATTTATGGCCAGAAACTATTGGAAAAGACGGAGTTGGTAATAGCAACCCGAACGGAATCTTACTTTTGTCTATAT
Source organism: Shinisaurus crocodilurus (assembly GCA_021292165.1). Taxonomy (NCBI): domain Eukaryota; kingdom Metazoa; phylum Chordata; class Lepidosauria; order Squamata; family Shinisauridae; genus Shinisaurus; species Shinisaurus crocodilurus. The sequence continues at coordinate 114,751,842 of CM037879.1, forward strand.
GTGCAGAGTATAATCTCACTATTGCAAACACGCTCTTTCGACAAAAGAATAAGTTTAAAACATCATGGCAGCACCCACGGTCAAAGCACTGGCATCTTCTGGATTATGTAATTGTCCGTGTTAGAGATCGCCACGATGTACTTCTTACTAGGGCCATGGTGAGTGCCGACAACTGCTGGACAGACCACCGACTAATCCAGTCCATTATGGTTATCAACATTGCTCCCCAACATAGGCTTCAATGAAGGAAACCAAGGCGTAAAATGAACATCCACGCCCTTCAAGATCCTATTAAGCAAACTCGTCTTCAATCACTTCTTAAGGAACATCTACCTACGGAACCTCCTGACAACATTGAGGACTATTGGTCTAAGCTGAAAACCTCCATTACTGCAGCTTGTGAACAAACTATTGTATATGAAACTAAGAAACATCAGGATTGGTTTGATGAAAATGATAATGACATTAAATATATAATTGACAAAAAAAAGGAAAGCCTTCCAAATATGGCAAAATGATATTAACTGCGCTGCCAAGAAAAAAATCTACGCTTGTGCAAAGGCTGAGGTCCAAAGAAGAACAAGAGAACTTAAGAACGCCTGGTGGAAAAAGAAAGCTGAAGAAATACAACAACTTGCAGAATCTCATGATGCATGGGGCTTTTTTAAGGCCACAAGGGCCATTTATGGACCAAAAACCTATGGTACAAACCCCTTACAATCAAAAGATGGCACCAAACTCTTAAAAGACAAAGAGTCTATTGCACTGCGTTGGAAAGAGCATTATTATGACCTTTTAAATCGTAAATCTAAGGTGGATAATGAGATTTTTTCGCAAATCCCGCAAAAACAAATTAGAGAGGAACTTGCAATACTCCCCACTTTGGATGAAGTTATAAAGGCCATTAATCAAATGAAGAATAACAAAGCTAGTGGACCAGATGGGATTCCTGCTGAAATCTTTAAAGAAGGCCCCCCCGAACTTGTACAACATCTTCATAAACTCATCGAAAAAATCTGGATAAGAGAAGAGATCCCAGAAGACTTCAGGATGCCATAATTATCACCCTCTTTAAGAAAGGTGATAGAACAGACTGTGGAAACTATCGGGGCATTTCTCTCTTAGCTACCGCAGGTAAAATATTTGCTAGGATTCTCGCAAACCGTCCTCTATCTATTTCAGAAGAGATCCTCCCTGAAACTCAATATGGTTTCCGCCCCTCTAGAGGGACAGTAGACATGATTTTTACTGCACGTCAGCTCCAAGAAAAATGCCGGGAGCAAAATCAACCCCTTTATATGGCATTTATTGATCTTGCTAAGGCCTTTGATACTGTAGACCGAACAGCTCTCTGGACTATCCTTATGAAAATTGGATGCCCCAATAAATTTGTGAATATCTTGCGACTTCTCCATGACAACATGACGGCAACAGTCTTGGACAACCACGGCTCTCATGGTGCTCCATTTAAAGTGGGATCAGGTGTTAAACAGGGATGTGTTATTGCCCCAACATTATTTGAATTTTCATCGCCATGATTTTACATCTTGTAAAGGGGAAACTTCCCACTGGTGTGGGAATTATATACCGAACAGATGAAAAGCTTTTTAATCTCAGCAGGCTGAAAGCAAAAAGTAAGGTAATTACAACCTCCGTTGTGGAACTTCAGTATGCTGATGATAATGTGGTCTCCGCACATTCAGAGGATGATCTCCAAACTATCCTAAATGCTTTTGCAGAAGCATACGGAAAACTTGGTCTCTCACTTAACATCAAAAAAACCAAAGTCCTTCATCAGCAAGTGCAAACTAACCCTTTGGTGATGCCATCTATCCAGCTTGGTGGGACAATATTGGAAAATGTCGATCATTTTCTCTATCTTGGCAGCTATCTTTCTGTTACAGCTAACATCGACAGTGAAATCCAGCATCGTCTGAGCTCCGCAAGTGCCGCGTTTTCTCGAATGAAACATAGAGTGTTCGAGGATCAGGATATTTGTAAGAAGACCAAAACAATGGTTTATGAAGCCATTGTATATTACCAACTTTATTGTATGCCTGCGAAACATGGACTATCTATAAACGTCACCTCCAACTCCTTGAAAGATTTCATCAACGTTGCCTTTGGAAAATCCTGTGAATTACTTGGGAAGATAGGCGAACAAATGTCAGTGTACTGGAAGAAGCAAAGACTACTAGCATTGAAAAAATGATCCTTCAACGCCAACTTCAGTGGACCGGTCATGTTGTTCGAATGCCTGACTGCCGTCTCCCAAAGCAGTTACTTTATTCCCAACTCAAGGATGGAAAGCGGAATATCGGTGGTCAATATAAGAGGTTTAAAGATGTTCTTAAGGCTAATCTAAAAAAATGCAATATAAACATCAAAATTGGGAAGCTCTGGCCCATGAACGATCTAACTGGAGGTTGGCCTTTCACAAAGGCTCTATGGCCTTTGAAGAAGCCCGAGTTCAAGGTGAAAGGGAGAAACGTGCTAAGCGAAAAGCACGTCAAATGAATCCTTTACAGGACCATCTTCCATCTGGTAACCTGTGTCCTCACTGTGGGAAGCTGTGTGGATCTAGAATTGGCCTCCACAGTCACTTACGGACCCATCGCTAGAGTCTACACAATTTTCTTTAGAATTTTCCTCCTTTTAAAATCTCCTTTTTGTAAAAAAAAATTTATCCTGGAAGACAATCTTACTCGGTCACAAGTGATCGCCTGACTGACTGACTGAGTGCTAAGGATGTATGCTCGGGCCCTGATCCAGCTATAGTTAGTGCAACCTACAGTGTAATCCTATACATGTCTACTCAGAAGTAAGTTCCATTGCAGCCTAAGTCTGAAATCCATTATACACTTACTTATAATTGTAAACTACTGTACCCCAAGGACATCTACCAGTTGGGCAGTATGTAAATAAGTACATTCCTGGACGCAAGTCTCATTGAACTCAATGGAACATACATGCTTCTGGCTAGACATGCATCGGATTGCACTGTAGACCTTTTGAAAGCGAACGGAACAAGTCTGTCATGACTACCTGAAGTACCATTGTTTTCAAAGTGGCGTAGTCATCACTAACTTTAGTCTGATCAGGGTTCTATGTGTGAGTAAACACACAGAATAGCTCTGGACCATTGAGGCCTCCTGTGCATTTCCCAATGTTTCACCACCTTTTGGCAATAACTGTCTGTAAGAGTTTTGAGACTTTCATCATCAGAAGGATCAATGAGCCCAACACAGAGCTGTTACTGATCAGGTTTATGCATTTTTCATTCCTCATGAACCGTTAAGCTTCTGGCATTGCATCACCTGCCCATCACTATCACAACAAAAGCTCAATTCATTAATATTACAAAATATTTGGGATAAGCTGAGCCAGCCTCTTACTACCTTGAGATAATACAGTATATATTCCCACTACTTTCTGTAATCCATTTTAGACAGCAGAACACCTGTTAGTGGTATAACTTGGGGGATCTAGAAACCTGTCTGTAACCATATTCAGTGTTGCATGAGACATACCAAAAACAAAAACCCACACAAACAAACCCAGATTAAGGAATCAAGAATGGGGTATGTCACTTACTGGGGGGGGAAATGGGGGGCAACCTTCCCCAACCTGGTGCCTGCCATATGTTTTGGACTATAACTCCCATCAGCTCCAGCCAGCATGGCCAATGGCTAGGTTGGGAAGGCTGGTCTGTGATTATACCCTTATTTCATGTTGATTACCTTACTTTATTAACCTTCCGGACAGATGGCCTTTCAGACATAACTTGTTTTGACAAACAAAGAATGCCACTGTTTTAGCATTTCTATGCACAGCACTCCTCCTTCTTGTCTTTCAAATCTGATTGGCCAGTTTATGCAGTTCATACATAAAGGAGGCAGCAGTGGCTGAGATAACTAGGGTGAATATAGGCAACACTGAGCCCGTCCGTCAACTGGTCCTCCACCAGGTGTGCTATAGTTATGTGGTGGGCCCTTCCTCCCCAGGACAAAGAGCATATTCATGCTATCCTTGAAAATAGACTGTGTACTGGCAAGTGGGGCTTAAAACAGGATATGAGACAAAAAAAAAGGGCACTATGCTTTCAGGAATGGCTGGTCCCATTGCAATGCACCCGACTAAAAGCTGGTGGAAGGGGCCAGAGCTCTGTAAAACTCCTGCGTGGCTTATTTTTGCATGTGTTAGGCAAAATGGAGGGCAGGAAGAACAGCACCCTGCGTTTTATCATTCACCAACTAATAAGCATAGATAGATTAAGGATGGGTGAAAGAACATGCTAGAAATTAGATGTAGTTGAGAAAAATCACTTCCACTCATCTGAATTACCAGTGTGTTCAGTTTTGATTGGGTCATTTTTTAAGATGCAGTCTCCTTCAGGATCCTTGAGTAAGAGACTGATTACTCTTCTTTCTGACTTGTGTGCCATCCTGCCTCATCATTTCTCAGTGAGTCCAGTTGCTTCTCTAGTCAAAGGAGAACTAATCACCCAGTAGATGGGATGCGTGCAGCTGCGTTGCTAGCCTGGATGTCTCCATATCAAGCTCAAAAGCAGATGGAGCAGTGTCAACAGCAATAAAAACAGGAGATGATACCGCAGACGGGGGGGGGATAAACTGGAATGGGGGAAAGTCTGATTGGACTTGAATCATGAAATGAAGAAAGAATACCAAAGGTAAAAGATAAGCAGGCAACTGAAGGGTGGGGGGCAGACCTGAAATATCAGATAAACAGAGGGTTCTGCTGCTGGGGGAAAGGGCGAGCGAGACTGCCTTCAGTCCTACAAGAAGAGCTGCTTTTGAAGAAGCACTGAAGGCACCTCCTCATCCCCAGCCAACCAGCAGACCTTTTGTGGTGATAAGAGTGGTGATCAGTCCTCAGAAATGGAAGGAGGGAGACAGAGAGAAACCTAGGCTGCCACACACACACAGTTTTGCATTTTATTTATTTATTTATTTATTTATTTATTATATTTGTACCCCACCTTTTTTCCTGCAAGGAACCCAAGGCAGCTTACAAAATCCTCCTCCTCTCCGTTTTATCCTCACAACAACCCTGTGAGGTAGGTTAGGCTGAGAGTCAGTGACTGGCCCAAAGTCACCCAGTGAATTTCATGGCAGAGCGGGGACTAGAACCCGGATCTCCTGAGTCCCAGTCCAACACTCTCACCACTATGCCACACTGGCTCTCTCTTTGCTTTTGATGACACTAACCACTTAAGTGACCTGCTGACAAGGAAGGGACAATGTGTGTCCAGTGTCTGCCTCGCACTTTATATTAAGTGTACTGTGCCACCTGTCCCTCCACTCTATGCAGTGGAAGCTGGTGGCTCCAATGTCAGCAGGGCTGTATATCTGCTCCAGGTTTTAGTCTGAACTTTTAAGGAGCTATCCACCGTGCTGAACCCTCCCGCCCAAAATAGGTTCAGCAGCATGGATAGCTCCTTAAAAGCTTGGAGTAAAATCCAGAGCAGATACAGCCCCGCTGACATTGGAGCCACCAGTCTCCAGTGACTGTATGAAGGGGGATCACCATCCAAGGAAGAGTGTGGTCTGGCCATTTCATTTGTATTGAATATCCAAAGACTTGCTCATGAACTGATGGTGCGTCGCCTATTATTTCTGGGTACCTCAAGATAAATACAAAGAGCGTAAGACCATTCAATGCAATGTTTACTTTGACCTGTATTGGCTGAATTCTGCAGTAGGGAAAGTAGGATTTCTTCTTCTCTTTTATTACTTACAATCAATACAATCTTTTCTAACTGAAAAGGGACAGATGTTTTGTTTCTATATAGTGAGGAAAAACGAACAACTAGATGACACTTTCCCCCTGGGGATCTTGGAAATATCGAGTGTATTGTCTCCTTTGTTTTAACAAAACTATATCCAGTATATCCCTACCTAATACTGACAAAGTGAAGTTAAAAACATCTGACATATGTTTTGTATTTTAAACATACGCCTCAAGCCTGCTCAGAAAAGATCCAATGTTTTCCAGTTCCCATAATGTATTACTCTGCACAGTATATATCGTTTCAGCCATCATCTTTCCTAGATTGGTTGCACTGATAAAAAGTATAATTATTCACATGCTGTACAATATATGCAGGGTATCTTACAACCATAGCAAATGATGTAGATGCATTATTCTGAAATGGTGCATTGGGAGAGCCACAGCTATGAAATGGTGCATTGGGGCCTACCTATGGGTCATCATGGCACAAAATAGTTCTTTAATCTGTATTGAACAATATCAACATGAGCTCCATGGGCATGTGAAATGGCTGTGCTGTGTGGCACCTGAGTGCTCATGTGTATGCATGTACATGGATGTGTGCATGGAACAAGATGCTTCCATCAACAACAACCAGTCCTTGAAACAGAGCAAGGGTGAACAACCCATGAGCACTCCAAAAGGTGTTGGACTACAAGTACCATGTTTTCTGGCCATTAGCTGTGTTGTCTGGGGCTGATAGGAGTTGGAGTCTGGAGGGCCACAGGTCACTCACCACTGTTCTAGAGACTCTGAAGAAAGAGTTGAACCTTGAAACAACTCTAAAAATGTTTATTTGTTAATATATTATTCCCCTTTTGTATTTCCCCCTTTTTTGGATGCTGCTCTTGGTGTTTATTAGTAGAAAAGTGAGATAATTACTCTATGTATGTATTTATTTTATTATATGTTTAATCTGCCCAATACGAAATGTTCTGTCTGGACTACAAATCTAAAAGAATAAAAACACAATAAAGAACACAGGGGAAAAAGACAATGTAAAAACGGCTGTTAAATCAAAACATGTAAATCTAAAATGCCTGGGACAAGAGAATTGTCTTTGGCTGGCTCCGAGAAGAGAACAATGTAGGTGTCAGCAGGGATGTTGAAGAGTCCTTGGTCTCGAGTCACGAGTCGAGTCACGAGTCTTTGGACCCGAGTCTCGAGTCCGAGTCTGAGTTCTTGGTCCAAAATGGTGACTCACGAGTCACGAGTCACTCCCAAAGCTGACTCCACAAGTCCCTATTAAAATCAATGGGGGTTTTCCCCAACAAAATAAGGCTATTTCATGGCTTAAATAAATTCTAGGCACAAGTGTGCCTTTTTATTTCAAAACTCTGCAACTGATTTTGGCAAGAACAGACCAGGCAGTCAAGCCCAAAATAACCAGGCAGGCAGAGGAGGCAGGGAACCCCAAAGCAGGCAGGCAGGCAGAGGCCTTTGTCTTGGACAATTCAAACTGTGGAACTGGTTAAGAAGAGACCAGGCAGGCAGAGGAGGCAGGGAACCCCAAACAGGCAGGCAGAGGCAGCCAAACCCAAAATGTCTGAAAGGTTGCATTTTAGGGAAATGATTTTAAAAAACAAACTTGCTGTACTTCCTAAAACCTATCCATGTTGCATTTGAGGAACACTATTTTGGAACACGAGTCCTTGGTCTCGAGTCCCGAGTCGAGTCTTGAGTCCCATTAAAAATATTGGGACTCGAGTCTGACTCGAGTCAGAGGGGGGACTCAGTCCGACTCACGAGTTGAGTCCTCGAGCCCGAGTCCCCATCCCTGGGTGTCAGGCAAACCTCCTTGGGGAGGGCATTCTATAGACAGGGTGCCACAACTGAGAAGGCCCTCTCTCTTATTGCCACCTAACTTACTTCTTCAGGGGCCTCCAAAGATGACCTAAGCACATGGTTACATATGCTATGACCTCAACTGGAATACAATTCCTGAAACATGTACATATTTTTGAATCTGAGTGAGTGTGTGTGTGTGTGTGTGTGTATAGTTAATTTATATTTATCACACCACTTCAGGGGCGTGAGGGACAAGCTGGGAATATTTTGTTGGTAAAGGCAGCAGATACCCAATTCTGACTATCAAGTAGTATTTCTACCAAGGCTCTTTTAGAGGAGTACACAAATCCTGTGAGAGACTGCCTCCTGGGTGAACAGGTATTACTACTGGTGATTGGCAGCAGGGCAGATTAAATACATATGGATCATGGATAATCCTCCTTGTTATACCAGATCTGTGACTTAGTTTGAAATGAAGCTGCTGCAAGAAAAGGGCAATATCTCATAAATAGGTTATAGCCAAAGACACAGAAATGCAACCAGTAGACTCATATGGTCATAGAACTAAAATGACCTTAAGAAATATCCCATCACCCCTGATTCTTTATAGAGCAAAAAAAAAAAAAAATTTGATTGCAACCAGAGATGTAACCAGAGGAGCTACATAAACCCTGATGCATGAATTCCACACTCATCTGTCTGAAGGGGAAACACACACACACACACACACACACGCACAGCATATTACTCATTAGATACCTATTGAAACTTGAAAAACTATATGAGAAATTCTTTTTATGCATTTTCCCGTTGTTATTAGTATACATGCAATATGTAACGGAATCAGAAATGCAGCTTAAATGTCATGGCATTGGGTGCAAATGAAGATTTCATCAGAGGATATGTGTGTAAGATGGTGAAGGCAAGGGTCCTGAATAATTCTTGATCCTATCATGGATCTTTCTTATCCAGCCTAAAAACAATCCTTTAAGGCATAGTCACAATTATTCCTCTTTTACGGATATGTGACCAGTCTTGAGAGAACACATGTGTGTGTGTTGTAGGGGAGGGGTAAAGATTGCACCCCTGGCCCACTTCTCCCTGCATTCATCCAATCTTCTTTATAGAGCCGACACGTACAGAATCTGTGTGAATTGTATCCTGCATTTTTGTAAAGTACAGCGGATGGAACGAACCTATGTACAGCTTGTATATTCCTAAGGTCTCTACAGAAAGTCACTTGGAATGCATGGCAGTTGAGGGTGGAGCCAGTGCAATCCCAACCCTCTCAATGCATTGAATGAATGCATTCATTCCAGGGGAGGCTTTGGGACAGGTGACCCAGGGGCACTGGGCGGGGAGGACGCAACAAGCTACAAATGCATATCTATCTATCTATCTATCTATCTATCTATAAAGATAGATAGGCTAACAACAGTGTGATTTCAAAATATATGTAGAGCTAAATGTTTTGGCTTCTGCCCTCATCAGTAGCTGTGATGTTAAACAGATACCAAGAGTGGCAGTTTGAGTGACTGCATCCATAGTGGATCCAGAGCCTCTTTGTACTACTATTGTGCTGCTTTATAGCTCTATTTATCTATCTATCTATCTATCTATCCATCCATCCAGAGATTAAATGGGGGTGGGGTTACAAAAATGCTCTTCTCCCGGAGCACCATTCGGCCTAGGGAAGGCCCTAATTCAACCCTGATTCATTTTCCCTAGACTGTTTTCAGGATACAGCTCAAGATGTATCCTACTGCAATCCAGTTAATTCCTGTAGCTGAGTGGAACTCTGAACCTTTTTTTCACTTGCACTGCATATTCAGAGATGATAGAACTCTCTTGTTTGTCCACAGGGAGGGAGGGAAGAAAGAAAGAAAGAAAGACCCAAACAAGCTTAGGTGCTAGAAGGAGTAAGAAAAGTGAGAAAATTGTTTCACAACGGTGTCTGTTGACAGTGTGTGATTTTAGTGGGATCCTTAGGTATTATTCAATATGAGTTAAGGTTGATGCCATCCTACCTTGAGTAATTAGCTTCTGTCTTACGATGTTTGGATTCTGCCGGCTAAGCTCAGACAAGTATAAGACATAGAACTCTCCCAAATGGATCTGGAAGGCTCCTATATTTAACTTAGCATTATTCGTTCTGTCACTTAAACTTTGCATTGGCATAGCACACCACTTTGTTCAAGCAACTCATTATGAAAAGCAAAATAGTTTTAAGCATATTTGAGAAAGCAGTCATACACTGGCACATCTACTTTCATAGGGAGATGCTGCTGAGATGTGACAGTGGGGGGAAATGTACAAAAGAGGATGGCATATGGAATCCTAAACTACAAAAACTTGTTCTTCTTTATTTATCTGTTACAAGGATTTACAAGTATGGACTCAGCTAGGTTTCCCCTCTCATGTATTCCTTGCTTTTTGTGTTTTTGTTTCTTTAACTGTGAATTTCGGTAAAGCACAGTGGACTATCTTGGATATCCAAGTTAACTAAAAAGCGTAATCATCCTTACTGTTGTTTTCCAAATCCTTTCCAATTTGTTGTTATCCTTCTTAAAACATGCCTGCCAAAAGTGGGCATGGAGTGCTAAAGCCTAAGCATTGCAACACAGAGCAACAGAGCATTATTACCTCACCTGCTGTGCTCAGGAAAGCTCTGGCAGCAGAAGTCTTTACTTGGCTCCTAGTCCATGCTAGTCTTTGTTCTTAAAGAGGAAAGTGGCATACTGGCACCTCTTGCAAGGCCCTAAGAAGGCTGTGTTTCCTTTCCTTTCATAGCTCATATATCAGACATAGGGCAGGGGCAGGGCTAATTTTGCTCACATTAACCCAGTGTTCTCCAACCTTGGGTCCCCAGATGTTTTTGGCCTACAACTCCCAGCATGCCCCAGCCAGCGTAGCTGGCTGGGGCATGCTGGGAGTTGTAGGCCAAAAACATCTGGGGACCCAAGGTTGGAGAACACTGCATTAACCCCTTCCCAGACTTGTCTGAGATTTGCACATTCCATCACCGCACAGAGCAAATATAATTTCAGCTACTACTTCTCCTTTTTCAATTCACCATGCTTAATATGGTTACAATAATCCTATTATCTTTGTATATAGTAATAAGAATTTAGATAAACTGCAGACTATTTAACAGACTGCACACTGCCAGAACTTATGTGGTGCCACAGCTGGATCCATTTTTTTTTTCCAGTATGAAAGATTGGCCCATCAAAAGCTTGAGCTCTTAGCAGGCCTGAAAAAAGTACTTAGATGTATGTATTAAATTGGCAGCATGGATTGAAATTTTCCTGCTTCCCCTTGTAGCATAAAGGAATACAGAAACATTTCATTTTAATGATTAGAAACTGGATTCCAAGCCAAATACAGGACAGAACAACAAAGCCTTCTTGGGGTGGGGGAAGAATCAAAACCCAGAATGTTAGTACAAAAGGGCTGCATCTAATCTTAGTCCTCCTTAGAGTAGACCCATTGAAATGAATGGGAATTAAGTTAGGATACAACCCAAAGTGTTAAATTCCAAATAAAACATGTGGAAACTTAAATATTGGAAGCCTAAAAGAAAGACACGTGACTAATGAAATACAATAGTAGGTGTCCTGTGAGGTGGGGCTGAGCCTTGAGTCGGCTGGAGGCTCGCTCTGGGCTTGGCCCTCCACGAGCGGCGGCCCGATCTCCCTCTTCAGAGCGGCGCGTAGCATTCTCCGTGCCGCTCGAGCCGCCGCTGGAGAAACCCCCCGCACACGGGCCCCCCGCCCCCGCCGCTGCCGCCGACCCCCCCCACCGCCTACCTGGTCCTGCACGCCGCCTCTGCCGCCACCGGAGCCACTGCTCCATCGCGCTGGACCCCGCCTGCACTCTGTTTTGACGGGAGGAACCAGGGCAACAGGGCTTAAACAGCCCTGTTGCCCTGGTTTCCCCCGCCAAAAACAGAGCGCGGGGGTCCAGCGCAACGGAGCAGGGTCCCGTCGCATCACTTCCTCCGTGTCGGAAGTGACCCATCGGACAGGCGAGGAAGGCTCTCCGCTCCACGGAGAGCCCAAGTAAAGCCCGCGCAGGTGGCCAAGCAGCCCATTGGACATGAGCAGGCCCAGTTCGGGCCTTGCTCCTGTCTGACGGGCTGCTCGGCTATAACATACATTAAAACATGCAATTGTAAAAATACTGTAAATTTATTTGTAAAGGTTTTATTTCACTTAAATCCAATTATGAAACACATTTAACTTATCCTTAAATATGATCACCGTGTTTTTCATTTGATATATGCATATATCCCGACTGACCTCTTATCTTTGATAAATACATAGGTTAGAATCACATCTGAGGTCTCCTTATGAGCAAAACATGGACACTGATCTTTAGTGATGGCGTGGAATACATGATTGTTGCTGCTTAATTTTTCAGGTTATCAAGCAATCTATATGAAAAAAACCCCACTCATTGGTCTCATTACTTTTGTCTAGTGTTGAGGCAAAAAGGGCAGGGCATGTTTTTGTGAGCACAATGCCCTCTGCTCCATAAAATGCATCCCTTTTTTCATTTATTCTTTTTTCGATATACAAAGATCTGGTGTCCATTTATTGGGTTCTAGAAGTACAACACTGATATAAATATTGACAGTAGTTTTCAGTTTCATAGCATAAATCCGTATTGTTTTATTCTGAACTTTTAACTGCATGAGAAGAAATAGCTTAGTATTTAAAAAATACAAAATTCAAAAAGAGCATACACCTCTACTGAAAATGGATGGTGTTATAGGATAGAAGTACTGCTCCTGTTCCCAAAGAGTAGATCATAGACTACACATTTAGGATGGGATCCCAAGGTCGCATGTATTAGAGTTATATTTGTTTGGTAAATTATAGCTGCGTAGTTTCAGCACGTAACTGGTGCAAGAGGCAAGTGCTATAGAAAGAAACACACACACACTGCTACTTCCAAAGCAAACAGCATTGTATTGGGAGTTCATAGTTCCTGGGAAAACAAATAGTTTCTGAAGAAAAGGTTGAGTGCAGCCATTATGGTTGCACTGTTCAGACAAAGGAACACTTACTACCAATGAAGAAGGAAAGAAGAAAAGCCCCAAAGTTGCAATCTAAGTCAAAGAGTGGTTACAAGAAGAAACTAGTCGAGGAAGAAAACAAGTTCCCTTTTTGTCTATCACCCCCCAACCCACTGGTTCAGAAGACTTATCACAAGCGTTGTTGCTTTACTCCAACAGCATGAAGGGAAGATGCCAGGGATGTTGAAGAGTCCTTGGTCTCGAGTCACGAGTCGAGTCACGAGTCTTTGGACCCGAGTCTCGAGTCCGAGTCCGAGTCCTTGGTCCAAAATGGTGACTCACGAGTCACGAGTCACTCCCAAAGCTGACTCCACGAGTCCCTATTAAAATCAATGGGGATTTCCCCCCAACAAAATAAGGCTATTTCAGATGTGTGGCTTAAATAAATTCTAGGCACAAGTATGCCTTTTTATTTCAAAACTCTGCAACTGATTTTGGCAAGAACAGACCAGGCAGACAAACCCAAAATAACCAGGCAGGCAGAGGTGGCAGGTAACCCCAAAACAGGCAGGCAGAGGCGTTTGTCTTGGACAATTCAAACTGTGGAACTGGTTAAGAAGAGACCAGGCAGGCAGAGGAGGCTGGGAACCCCAAACAGGCAGGCAGAGGCAGCCAAACCCAAAATGTCTGAAAGGTTGCATTTTAGGGAAATGATTTTAAAAAATAAACTTGCTGTACTTCCTAAAACCTATCCATGTTGCATTTGAGGAACACGAGTCCTTGGTCTCGAGTCTCGAGTCGAGTCTTGAGTCCCATTAAAAATATTGGGACTCGAGTCTGACTCGAGTCAGTGGGGGGACTCAGTCCGACTCACGAGTCGAGTCCTCGAGTCCGAGTCCCCATCCCTGGAAGATGCTCATTCAATTGATCTTTCACTCTTTCCCCTGCACTCTCCAGAAAAAAAACCCTCTCCAGAAGCACTCCTAATCCGCATGCACTGTTTTTCAGATGTCCACATTGGTACAAGGGTCCTTTGAACAGGTTGGATTATTCTTCCTAAGTTCCAACTCCACTCTCCTGCAACACAGTCATTAGGCTGATATAGGCATCCACATGACATTTGACTATGGTTGCTACTTGTTTCACTGACAGACAGATATGAGTCATATTTACAAAATTAACCTCAAAAGCAGGGATTCATTGTCCATGGCCCCAAAGTTGTCAGAAGAAAGTGTGTCAAGGTCAAACTCCATATTACTTTAAAGGTATAGCTAGCAGCTCCCTCTTTTTTTCTTTTTACTCTAAAGTAAGTGTAGGGGACCCAATCCAGATGTGTGTGGGGAAAGGTGGCTTTAACCCTTTGCCCCTGCTATGATCCCAGTCCAGATCTGGGGGCCCACACCTGCAATTTGTATTACCAAAACAATGATCTATTTGTTTCAAAGGATAACTTTATGGCAAGGTAAATGGCCAGTGTAGGGTGCCAATATGGATGGACCACAGAAGAGGGCAAAGGTTTAAAGCCCCCCCCCCATGCAAAGGCCCGATCTGGACTGTAGTTTGACCCTCAGTGTATTTCCTCCTGGGTTTTAAAAATGAATGCAAAATGCACTCTTTACATAGGCACCTAGGAGTCATCTATTTCATGCTTTTCATTCTTTGTTTTTCACTGAATTTAATATCATTGAGTTGAGATTGTTCTTGGTTGTATAGCTGCCTGCTGTGTCAAATGCCCTAAAATGTAATGTAGCCTCAACAGATATTTACATTTTGTGAGCTTCAGGTTTGGTGACTGCACTTTGATATTGCTTTTGTGGTTTATCTTTTTATGATTATCTTTTGGGTTGTAAACATATAAGCTGAACTCCACTGAACCATATTTGATAGTTGTTCTACAACAAGATTTACTTTTGTTTGTATTTGGTTGTGTTTATTTTAATGGCTTAGATGGTTGGATTAAAAAAAATGTAAGCCACCTTGAACTTTTTTGAGAGGTGGGACATAAATGGATAAAATAAATAGATGTAAGACTTACAAACCAGAAACACTGTTTGCAATGTTTAATATTTAAAGGCATAGGTTCTGCCATGACAATGACATGGTGTTTTTCTTATGCTTTTATTATCTTCCCTGGTTTAAAAATGTATTTTCCTCCATAAATAGGCATAAAGAACTTTTTTTCTGGGATTTATAATAAGTTGACAGCTGGATAAACCAAAACGGGAGTGTTAAAAATATAAAATTCACAGCTCATGCAAGGACACTGAGTCTAGGAAAGAAAATCTGACATCAAAGAAATTATTGGTTTGACTGAAAACTAGTTATTGGATTAAGTATGTTGGGATTTAAATGTAAGGCCTGTTAATCTATTGCCATTATGGACTCCCACTGATCAGTAGTGAGTCCTTCACTGATCATATGTCGCAGGAAGACAAGTTAAAGAAAGAGACTTTTGAGATACAAGTAATAAATCTGAGTTACAGAAACAACTACAAGTGACACTGATTTATGCTTCCCTATTTTAAGAAACAGCATTTCAATTGCATATACGCTAGATAAACCCCAGACATTTTGAGAGCTGATTAAAAACATTCCAGAAAGAATATGGAATCTCCCAGTGTGCAATTTTAGCACCTCACCCCCAAAGATATGTGGCTAATTGCTTGCTTGAAGAAAGCCTTTCCCCGGTTGTGTATGGTTTCAATGCAGGGAGAGATTGTCAGATGGTTTTTTGTTTTTTTTCCGACAAGTAGCCCCTTACATGCATTCTGAGTGACATGAGTGCCAAAATGATTTTCTGGGTCCCGTCCGCTCTATGAGGATGGGTCCCTCCACCCCACCTGCAAATAGGGTACACATTTGCATTACATTTGCACATGCTGATCTATAGGTATAGTTGCAAATTACTCTATTTTAAATAGGAATACAATTTATCTCCCCATACTGGGGAAAACTGAGACCATAAAATGACCTCTTACTCCTGTTTGTACTTCCTTGCTTTGGTAAGTATAAGGCAGAAGTGGGAAAACTGACCTACAGGGAAAAAAAGAAATCAATCAGGGCTATAGACTCACAAGTAATAAGATATCTGCCAGAAGGAAGGTGAACAGGTAAAGCTTTCCCCATAATTATGTGACTGTAGGTGTTCAGCCTCTTTCATCCAGAGGGCCAAATTCCTTTTTGGAGAAGTACTCAGGGGCCACATTTCAGTGTTGGGTGGGGAGAATTGCAAAGGAGGTGGGGCCAAAAATACTAAATACAGTCATGCCTTGGACTGAGAGCATAATTCGTTCCGGAAATGTGCTTGTAGTCCAAAACACTCTTATATCAAAACGAAATCCCCCCAAAAAATCTGTACAGAGATTTTTAATTTAAGCCATACTACAGTACTTGTATTGCAAGACATCGCTTGTATATCAAGTAAAAAATAAATAAATAAATATTTTAAAAATTGCTTGTCTTGCAAAACGCTCTCAAACCAAGTTACTTGCAATCCAAGGTATTACTGTACTAAATACTAAAGATTACTAAATACTAAAAATACTAAAGATAGCAGCATATTTTAGCTTAAAATTCTTACTGCCAATTACTAAGTCTGAGGAGAAGCACTTCTACCTGTTAGAATGGGGGGGGGGGATTGTGCAAAAGCTGGGAAGCCACCCAATGATTAGCAGTCAGAGGAGAAGGGGTGGAGATAGGGGAAGGGGCGTAGCCTTTCTGGGTAAATCCATTTTCTCAAGATTTTTTAGGCATGTCAACGTTGGGACATGTTGAATACCATTCACAAAGTCACTTAAGCATATGCAACTACACTGATATTGTGAAGCCTTGACCAAGTTGCAGCTCCATAAAAAAGATATCCGATGCTTCCCAAGCTTTCCTGAAAACATAAAATGGTAGGGTTTTTTTCCATCGCATC